>JAZDUA010000485.1:0-600000 GCA_038098605.1 Gryllus longicercus | reverse complement strand
ATCTATGTTATTGATTTTGAATACACACACACACACACATTGACAGAAATATATGTAGCCTTCGGCCTTGTGAAAGGTGTCAATGGTTTAGTTACATAACCAGGGCAAATACAAAAGAATGAAACACTGCACTGAAAAAAAAAATGCACTATTTGATGATTGCATTATCTTCCTTATTCTCATAATGCATGTGCTGACTGAATTCTCATCGTCAGTGCTTCACTCCTTAAGGCCAGGCTGACATGAAGCACAGCAAGGATATAACGAGACTGCCCCATCATTAAACACTAACTATTCATACTGTTGCATTAAGGATCAGCAATTTTTTTTTTTTTTAATTCTAGGCAAGTAAAGAACTCTTGTAAGACTATGTTATCTGCTATAACTGTGTAATTTATTGCAGAGTTATACAAGAGTATTTTATTAGCTCTTACCCCAGGTATAACCGCAAGTAATAAAACTGCAGATAAAAAAGTAGGTTTTTATAATTTTGTGACTTTTCATCATTTTAATTTATTAAACAGTATGTTAAAAATTAAAATGTGTAAAAAACATATTTCATGAAACATAATGGAATTTACCCAGCACACCCAAGAAGTGTCATTTGGACTCTGTATACTGTCCCCGTAAGATTTCGTTTCATATATTTCAATGCTACAATTTTTTAAATGTGTGTCCTAGTATTTCAGATGCCTTCTGAAGAAATATGCAACCGTTCTTTCCTTCTATGTTTTGTTCTTTCTTCAAGTCCTCATGTTCAATAGATGCAAATTCATTGATTGTTTTGTTACTGAAGCAAATACATAACTAAGTTTCGGAAAGAAAATAATCACATGAAGGAAAACATTTTTATCATACAATGGATGAATGATAATAGAGAAAGAGAAATGGTTGAATACAAAATATATTTTTTGTGTACAGGAAGGCATTTCAGACTCCAGATTGTAATGGTGTGGTCAGATATTCTCAGTTCTTTTAAACACTGACTTGTTTCATGATTTTCGAAATAATAAGAGGGGTTTGGAAAGATATCGACAGCATATTTCACTGCTTTCTTGTAAAAAATTATTCTGCTTTATTGTGAAGCGATACCTTTACAAACTGTGCCAATATTATGCGCCAGAAGAATAGAACAGACATGCCGGCAGTTACCATCCAAACTCTGATGTATATGCACAGTTCATGGCATGAAAACCGATCAAAAGCAAAATTGTGACTTTTGTAAGACAATCACTAAAATGCTATGTGTCAATTTTTTTACATACATTGGAAATATTCAAAAGGTTTGTGAAAGACGAGAGGAAACGCATAGAAAACGTAGCCATGAACTTTGCATGAGGATACTAAGCAGGTGTTGAACAAACATATGTGGTATTCTACCAAATGCGTTCCAAAAATGTAGTCTGCACAAGTTATTGCAGTTTTACACCTACAACTACACCTATTTATTCTGTTTATGCCCAGTTAATGTCAGAAATTCAAGAAGTAAATACAATGAAAACCTGAACAAGAACTACAGCCATTTGAAACACAGGATTAAATTTCTTTCAGAACTCAGTCCTCTTACACACATCAAGTTCCCATTGGTGTGAAACAAATACATGTAAAAATTTTTGAATAAATTTGACATATTGTGAGATAGTATGGGAAGTGCATTGCAAGAAAATATATTCTTTGGTCACATGTGAAATTAGTATTATTTAAAATTAAATGTTTATAACACGTTTACAATATTGTTCCTATATTAAAATTGACTTTTCAACGTACTTTTGCACATTTACTTGCGTATTCCATTCAACAACCATTCAACATGTTTCAGTAACTTCCATTTCACAGGACAATAACGGCAATAAACATTTAAAACATATTTCAGTTGTGGCATAATTCTTCTATTATACAGTAAATTATGGTTTTTAATAACATTATAGTGACACAGATAAAAAATTTCCCAACATTTCCTCTAAAGAAGGCTCGGAGTCGAAACAACTCCACTTGCTTCTAGAAGGTATTGAAAAGCTGGGCATTCTAGTGTTAAGGCAAGTAAGTAAGAAATTAGAATACAAGATATTTAAAATTATAAAGAAAGTACGAAACAAAAAATAATTGAGGGAGTAACTGACTTAACCACTTCGGTGGTCAACATGATAATAACATAACGTAAGAATAATTTGCAACATTAAAAAAAAAAAATTCTATTCAAAAAACTGCAGGTCCAGTTTTGACATATCATCATTGATTTCTATGACGAATCATTTAAAACTGAATACACAAGCTTGTCTCTCTTACCTTCTCTTCATCAATACAAGCACTTCCTTGATTCTCAATTGACTCAACAAACACGGCAATTGAAGGCTCCAACTCCTCCTGCACAGAGGAACAAAAATATTATATAATATATAATGATAAGGAGGAACAAAAATATTATATAATATATAATAGTATAGTCTTTATAAAGAAATTCACATTCTTAGGTCTTCAGTTCAATACGTTGGCAGAAAATATTTATATAAATATGTAAATGCAACACAATATTTAACCCACATTACAGTTTGATATTTGGAATCATGTTCCCTGAAGTTTGAAATGACTTGCTCAAATTTTGAAGTCGCCACTGTAAAAATCACTTTAGAAACACTCAAATTACATTTCTCAAAAAGCAAAAATTAGCCCAGTGTTTTCTTTTTCCTTTTTGGAACAGATAGCGCTAAATAAACTAAACACGATATCAGTGCCACTGATGTAATCTGTTATTTGTTCAAAAATTTCACAATGTACTAGTTTTGAAATATTTCTCACGCCATTAATATTTGTATTACCAATGATTTGTGTATTTTATTGCATTTGTTAGACAAATTGCTTCAAATGATTTTCAATTAAGTATCTCCAAATCTCAAAGTTTTCTGGGATTAAGTTTCAAATTTTGTTTTTATAGATGCTCATAAATGACAGTGCCCCAAAACAGTTTGAAATTTTTTAATGAAAGTTGCCACTAAGTTCAAGGTTTTACTCTTCTATAATATTCTTTCAGTCACATCATGTTTCTAATATTAAGGTCCCAAAAAATTCAGCAAATGTGAAAAAATTTGCTTTGAGTGGAGGTAGATGGCAGCTAGGAACAGGGTGAAACAAAACTGAGAAGGTAACGCAGATCAAAGAAATTAGGAAACTAGTACAAGGAAGTCTGTTCCATTCTTTAGCACCACTAGTTTTAAAAAAAAATTTTTTGCACGTCTACAATATTATCAGAGTATTATTTAATATAAGACACTATGGTGCCCGTTGGCAAAGAATCATCAAAAAAGGCAGCCTTTGTCCACTTTGTTTTCCATCACAAAGTATCATTTATTTTAACGTTTGCATCTTAATTTATTTAGGAATTGATATGTTCCTATGTGTGTACCTCCATTTGAGGAACATTGATGAGTACAGACAGTACTAAAGTTTGTAAAGACTCACATTTTCCCCTCAGAAATCAGATGAGTAATTGGTCCGGTTTGGAAACCGAAGTTCATTTCTCTGATGACATGTGTCAAAGCATAAAATTAATATTGTGTGCTGTGAAATGAATATTGTGCATGAGGCCATTTGATGAAGGAAGATTTTTGAGAGTAATATTAGTAGAAAGGCTTTCATTAGAAGTATTGCAATTTTGTAACTAATAACAGGCTTTATATTTTTCTGATAAAGAGACAAAAGTTGATCAAGATAATTCTGATATTTTTAATCTTACTAAAATCTACAAACAAGAAATTAATCTTTATTCAGAAACTAATAACCACAGAAAACACTGATATTTCATCAAAAATTCACCAGTTAGATGGCTCATGGCATCGATTGATGTCACAGTTGCACCTCAGACGGGGAGGTTCTAGGGTACAGGTCCCAACGATGTTCCCCAGATAAGGTAAAATAAGAATTAAGGCTAAAAGGCAGTTCATCATTATTTACAATGTTAATATTTACACACATAATAAATAACTATTCGCTCCTTATACTATAAAATCCTCAAAATAGCACATGTATTTATAAATTATGATAACCATGATATAACATCATGAACTGATAAAGGAGGTGAGATAGATAGCTACGCCATAAGTACTTAGTAGGCGAGAAAGTTGAAGGAAACATTCCCATTCCATGTTGATTTCTATTAGATGGAGAAAGGTCAGATTCACTAATATGCACATTGTAATGAAAACAAATGAGACACTTCATGTAGAAGCCTCTTAGAATTTCATTTTAATCATAAACAATTCGAAATCTCTTATGGTCAAGAGCACCGAGTGGCACTGTTCGTAACTAATTCCATAATTTCATACTTTCATTGTATCTGTTTGAGCAATCTCCGATTTGTTTCTTCTCACAATTACTTTCATGTTTTTTTATAAGGTAAAATATACATTTCATCCAAATTTTTATAATGTTTTCTCAAGTTTTGTTTCTTTTCTAAAGCATCCACTTCTATTACTTTAAGTGATAATAAACCTAAATATAATTGGAAATTTAGCATTAGCAAAGAATTTTCCTTCAACTGCTTATTATAAATTTTTCATATGGTACGAATTTGTTAGTGTTTGTTGAACAAACACTGAGTTTTTATCCCATAGTATCTCTGTAATCAGAAATAATAGGAAAATGTTGTAATTCAAAACTTTAAGGTTAATAATAAGAAGATCAGACAAGCTGGTTCTTAAAAAATATTTTTTCAAAACATTCCAATTAGATTAAGTAATAAAATTGTATTGACTTGGAGGCCACTTTCTGGCTGAGTGGGGAAAATCAGAATTTGTACAAGAATCTTTAGAACTCTTGGAAAAGTTAGAGAGGCATAAAACTAGACATTGTTCCTTGAAAACATTAGTACATACAAACATCAATATTAGATGAAGACATCAACAAACGTTATATTTTACAGAGTTTTTATTTGATGAGATGATATTGTTAATTTGTACTTTGTTACACCTAATTAGAGAGCTGACCAATTAGTATCATCATAGAGTAATGATATATACCTCCTTAGTCTATGGTATCATGATACCATTAATATTTTCTTGAAGTAGTTTGAAATTCCATATCAGGATCAGAAAAGTAAAAGTCAGGAAATTGGTGGCCACCCTTATTCATGGTTCGTTCAGAATGAACACATAAGTGGCATGTTTTCATTATTTAATATTATTATTGTAAGAAATAGTTATGAAATAAAAGGTTAATTACATTCAAATAGTTTTGAAGTGGTGGTGGATGCCACGACTCGTGATATATCTAGGTGGTGTTGATAGAACACTGGGAAGGTTTTACGACAGTGTGAATGTGCACGTGCCCATTCAAATTGCTTTTGTCCCTGAAGCTCTTCTCACAGATATGGCACCAAATGGTTTTTCACCGGTGTGGATTTCCATACGTTCCTTTCTGCTGAAGTGTACCATCTTCACAGACAGTACAGTCAAATCGTTTTCCATCTGTATGAAGATACATGTGCCTCCTCAAATCCTGCCTTTCTCTGGAATGACTTTTTACAGATCCCATACTGTAAACTATCTCGATCTGTCAACAGAAAACGTTTGCATTAGACTTGAGACAAAGAACAAGGCACTATTACTAGATCAAATGTGTTTAGGCCTCACTGCGAAAAAGCTACTAATAAAAACCTCGGAATTGACATAAAGAATAAAAAACTTAACTCTCAACTCAAGCGAAATGTATTGGAGGAAATTGCTCTATACATTCAGTGGATTGGGGGAGGGGGGACCTTTTTGTCACAAATTCATCAAGCTTGTTTCCACACAATCTGCCTCTAACTACAAAAACATGGAGTGACACGTCCTACACAACGGCCTGCAGAGGTTTCTCTTGAGCAAGTGAGTTCATGATTTAGATTCAGATGATTGAAGTTACTTATGAGGTGTGTTGCATGAGAACCGGTTAAAACTTTATAAACAAGAAGTAGAGAGTGGAGTAACCGTCTTTTGTCTAGAATAAGCATACGAATTCTGTCAAAAATGGTCGTATTTTCTTAGATCAAAAATAAAACTTATGCATGCATTCTGCGCTACTTGAAGTTTACGTTGTAATTTGAATGACATGTTGGGCAGAAGAAATTCGCAATAGTCGAAATGTGGCATGATAAGTGATTTGGTGAGTCAAGTGTGCTACCTGGTGAAAGTGCTCGCAGGCGTTTCAGTGAATGCATTTAGGCAAAAACTTTACGGCAGGTTGAATCTACTTGTGAGTTCCAGTTGAGAGTTGTTGATATCTACACTCTGGTTCTTGACTTTGGAACACCAAGGTAGGATGGTGTCATTTATATAAATATTAGGCAAAGCAGAAGATGAGATTATTCATAGTGCTTTTTGAACTGATAATGATGCACTGATTTGTTTGGGTTTAATTGTAAGCCTAAAGACACTGCTCAGTTGTTTACTGTTATCAAATGTTGATTAATTTTTTGTACGAATGATAAGAGATGAGACAGGTGACCAGTTAGGTATATCTAGCGATCATCCACATACATTTGACGACTGCAATATTTAAGTGCTTTTCCTACGTCCTTTACATAGATTAAGAAGGCCAGTGGCCCTAACACAAGTGTCTTGCGCAACTCTGCGGTTTAGCTTCAAGTCCCTTGAGTTGCAGTTGCCGGACATCACTCTTTGGGTTCTGGAAGTTAAGTAATTTAAAAAACCATGTACGCGTGGGCTGTGCAAATCCCATGATCTTTAGTTTTACGAGCAGGACGTCGTGATCTGCTGAAATCCAGAAGAACCAAGATAGTTCTATTGCTGTCCTCGCGTCTTCAATGACGTTTACTAGCGCTTCCTGTCTTCCTGGTCGTTCAAAAGCGATTTCTTTCGAAGAGCCCCTTCTAGTGCCAGACGCTTGGACGGGCGGGGAGAGGCTCCGGCACTGTGGCTGTGGCCACCCACAGCTAACAGCTTTACAGACGTGCAGGGAAGAAAGTACGTAGCATGCACAGAGGATTTGCAGAAGCCATGTTTGGAGAAGAAGGGAAGGAAAGTTCTCCGAAAAAAATTCGAAAGTGGTTGTCGGGGAGGTGTAGAGTGGGGGTGGAAGGGTGGGGACTCCTACGCTAAGGATGAAGTGCCTCTAGCTGGGCCCTGGTTTGCACCCGGGCACGCCCGTTACCGTGTTTAATTACGATTGTGCCATCTGTCCACACATTGCTGAAGCTGAAATTTACGATGGCAGCTTGTAGCAAAACCAGACGCGATTTGGTCCTCGCGAATCATTATCCCAATATGCTTGAGCAGCCGTTTCGAGCGGAAAATTTCGTTGCATTTCCTATACCTGACAAGTTTAGCAACGATGGGTCTGTTTTTGCCAGTTACTTGATGACCTACCCGATGACTCCTATCAGTATCTCTTAGGCTTAGGCTATAGTAATTAGTTTCTGCAAGGTGTGATAAGTAACCAGTACAAGCTTAATTTTTAGTGGAATGTATAACATTCGTGTTGTGAATATTTGTACGGACACGATAAAACATTGGAACTAGTGATGGCATCCGGAGGGGCCCCAACTGTTGATTGAACGATTACTTTTCGCACTGATTCGTTGAATCATGGTTGAATCGTTCACCAGGTGTGACTATCTGCATTGTGATTGGGACGCAGCTATCTAGGTGACTCATATCTCGAGAGAATGGATATTCATGAATAATGTAATAAACATTTTATAAATCCTAGAATTTATAAAAAGTAATGTAACTTAATGTAACTTTTTAAGTAAGTAACATTTAAATCGTCAATAATATCACATTTTATGTCACAGTCCAATTAATCCGAAGTTGCCTTCCAAATGGATAAACAAATGCATGGAAGAAGTATAATTAGTCATGGAATATTTATGAAGTGAATTGTTACTTTTACAAAATTAATTTGTTGTTTATAAATTTTAAATGTACACTAAATAAGAGAGCCATAGTTCATAGATGAAGGAGTCACGAAGTTTTCACTATTCACTAGCGCCACCACGGAACAGATTTATTCTAACACCGAACTACATAGACGACGCACCGATTCACACGGTGCAGCTATTCCAATCATCGATTGGAAACACTAAAATGCTGTGGCAACGTACACTGAAGAAGAACTCCCAGGCAGTATTTTCATACGGCCAATCCAAAGTATAAAATAAATGTTTTATTACGACGACTAAGTACTATCTAAAAACGTTGACACATTAACGCTGTGAATTCGTGTGCGGGAGGAGGGCGAACTACAAAGTAATCGTTGGTCAAACGATTCCAACGATTGAAAATGCGGGAACGAACCGCTGATTCATAAAATCACCGTTTGTCAACACTAATCGTAACTTCAAAACGAAAACTTTATAAACTACCCTTCCTAAAACATTAAACCTACACTCTTAGAAATACTTATTCAAAAAAGAAAACTCGTAAATCAAGAAACTAATTTAAAACTTTTATTACACACAAAACATCAACATGAACATGGAACAGGCATACTTTGCACTCGCTAAACTTAACGCCGACCTGAAGAAAGCCTACGTAAATATTACTTACATTAAAAACGAGATCAGTAGACTGGAGTAGTCGTTTAAAACTCTGGAGGGTGAACTCCCGAAACTAGGAAAAATTGACTCGTACCCATTCCTAGCCACCCACCAACCTCTCACGCACCACACTGCGCCCCCACATTCAACAGGTTCTCGATCCTTTCCCCCTCTTCCCACCAAAGCCACCTTACCACAACTGGTGAACAATAGGCACATGCCTAAAACAACACTCGCTCATGTAAAATTTTGATTCTAGCCGTCAGCCATGGCAGGAACCTTTCCTCCATTGTGAGAGAAACTCCCGTTCTCAATTACAGGTATTTTTAAGCCTAGTGCCACGATGGTACATGAAATTGGGAATTTAAACACTCAGACTAGATCTTTTACGCAAACAGGGCAGTAGTAATTATGGGGGGGGGAGGCAGGAAACTACATTAACTCTGGCAATCACTTTGATACAGAGGAACACTTTAACAAAAATACCAGAGACTGCGAAACGCACAAATGTAATCATCACCACTCTGCCCCCTGGCATCCCAAACCATCATAACACAGCACTTGAGAGGGACACCTATCACACTTGATCTTGACAACCTCTCAAGAAAACATTTTACTCAGCATCGTTTCCACATGAACCAGATAGGTAAGCAAAAACTAGGAGCTCTGCTCATCTCACACCTACTGGGAACCTCAGCCCCTGCCACCCCACATCCATCTCCCACCCATTCTTCCTCCTCTCCATCCACAACTCTCTTACCCACTCCACATCTTTCACCACCATCCAGTCCTCCTTGTTCCACATTTCTTATTCCCCATCCCATCCCATCCGTTCATACAACTTCCATTGTAACTGATAACCCACACCTGTGTATAACCTGTAGAATCAAACATTGACACGAAAGCAGACAATACACAAAAATAAAAAAAACTATTTTCACATTATTCACCAAAATGTACAGATCCATCCTTAGGCCAATACTATTCCTTATATAAATGACATGCCTTTGGCTTTAAGGAATAACAAAACAATTTTGTTTGCAGATGACAAACAATCAAAGATAAAACTCAACAACCATAAGAAAAAGAAACTCTCAAAACTTTGCATGCACTAGTAAAATAGTTTCAAGACAAGCTCATCATAAACACCAGCAAGACTCTCATGAATCTCTGATCTAAAGTAAATTCCTCACAGCATTTGCTTATGAACAATAACCCTGTAACAATATCTCATGAAACTACCTTCCTCAGTCTAACAATTCAAGAAAATCTAAAATGGAATGCTCACATTTCAAATCTTTACAAGAAGAACACCAAATCTTGCAGTGCCCTATACACACTCAGGTTAAGCTCCAACATTGAGACTATTCGAACAATGCATTTTGCAAACTTGCACTCACACCTAAAACAACGAATAATATTCTGGGGAAATGCCCCTGAAAGCACTACCATATTTGTTCATGTTTGAAGTAAAATTTACTTAAAAGAATATTGTGAACAATGACCAGCCCTCTTAAGCTGGAGTCTCACAAACCCTTGTTCAAAAAATCAAGGATTCTTCCTCTAAATTCCGATGTACACAACTAGAACACTCGTCAAAAGGATAACCTACATGTTCCCCACTGTGAAACTACACTTTATGAAAAAAGTACCCTAATAGAGGGCATTACACGTTACAATAAACTAGGCAATCATATAAAAGACAAATACAATTCAAACATTTAAAAGTAAATTGAAAGCTTCGCTCTCTCCACCCAAGACTAGTCATACACGATTGTAATTGTGTATGACTCAAATATTATTATTATGTAGCGTTTTGTGGGTTGAAATAGTGACGAACAAAAAACCGTACGTTGAGCATTTACGCCAGCTAAAAAACTTTCTGAAGAAAAATATTTCATCAATAATAAAAATCAGAGTTTACTTGCCTTGAAACAAACATCAGCGTCAGCGTCTGATCAGCGTGCAATAATTCACGATTCCTTTGGGCACACGTTTCTCCAATTAACTTCTTGTCCTTCCGAGTTACCTGTGTCAAAAACAGGATTGTACGACACACAATGGCAAATTAAGAAGTTTCAAATAGAGAACGCGAGAAGTCCAACACAAAATCAAAAAATTAAAATTATAAACTAGGATAAATAAAACACCAAAATATAGGAAGTACACACCTTACTAATAATCATACAGGTAACGTCTCATTCCAAGCCTCCACACCCAACTCCACATAGTTGCTGGTTGCTGGAGCACGTGGGTCCATCGTGACACATGTATTAATCCTACAACTTTTCATGAACGATGGATTGACGATTTCGGGAGGAGTGGGGATATTAGTTACGAAGTCGGCCACTAGAGTATTTTAAGGAATGCCAACGTCTGTGAAATGAAAGTCAATCTACTTCACATGGTATTCCAATATTTGGTTTTGATATGATCCAAAATTATTTCCCCTCTTAATACATCCTGTTTCTATGTACATTGTGCATTAATTACCAGATCTGAACCTCTTCACTTTCACTTGATGTGTTGGGGAAATTGGTATTTGGGCAACCCTGAATTCAATATGTCATGTACAGTTACAGCAACTACACTTAATGTTGGTGCACACCATGCTATGTAGTTTACATCCGACGGGTATTATACTGTCTAAATTATGCTAACACTCAAATTAACTACTTTAATTATGCTAAAACTGTCTAAGTTTTCAACTACTTTTGTTATGATACTTTTATAAAATTATTCATATTAATTGACCTATCGTGAATCATCCTAAATTCTGTAAACAGCCCATTTGTGTCATTACAATATAAATCAAAGTATCTGTCTTTGATGAAAAAGGGGAATGATCAAGCGGTCTTTTTCAGAATGTAATAGGCTACTAGTGTTAAGTTGAAACAGGTTTTCTTGAAGCCGATGCCCAAGTAATTCTGCTTGCCTCTTTGAAAGGTTTAGATCTCTGACAAGATCGTTCAATTCTGCCTGGTGGCAGTGATTGTAGCCGTGCTGCAGATGGCATGAATTCAAGATCTTCGATATCTGGTGCACTAGAGAGAGTACCTAGTTGTGCTACAGAATGGCACAGACTTTATCATATTAGTTTTCTATTTCCTTGGGTCTGAGCTAGCTATTCAGACTTATCACATACTCTTGCCTACTACCATCTAGTGCCATCCAAAGTACATTTTAAAACACGTTTCTCAATATTTCAGTTTCCTAATAGTAGAACCAAGATCTAATTAAGAATATTAAAGAAGACAACCTTATCCTAAATGGCAATTTTCATCAAAAAATTTTGAGCACTTTTTACCAAAATTACATTTAAGCATTACTATAAATGCAAAATTTGAAGCTCTTTTTTACAAGAAATTTTTTAGTTTTCAAAAAATTTCATTGAAGTCATTTAAAGTAACTTACTCAGAAATGCAATAATGTTTACAACTTGATGGAAATGTGCTTATTAACAGAGTGAGAGATATTTCAAAAAAATACATTGCATTTAAAAATACACACATAAAATCATGTATCCTTATGTAGGTCTATTCCTGGTAGACAAATATTACATGATGGAACATGTAATTGCACAGCGCAACAATGAAATTTGCCGCAGAAGAAAAATATACGAATATAATGTAGTTCAGTGCCCTGATGACAATAGTAAAAACCATTTTTTGCTATCACCAGAACTTTCTTCTAGAAACGCAATTTTCTCTGCGCTCAGTTGCATTAATTAGGCTGTTGCAGCGCTTATCACATTCTGTATTTTAGGAATATTATAGCCTAGTGTTGGGAGTAGAGAGGTGAGAGAGAGATAGGCAGTAGGTAGCACTTGCGTCAGTCAATTAACAGTGAAATTATATAGTATTTATTTTTGAAGTATGAAAATCTGCTAATATGAAGAATATTGTTTGTGGATGTTCTAGTGTTTCTTATACTCTACAATGTCTAGGAAGTTTGTTAATTTACCAAATCTTTTCTGTTGTGTGTTTAGTGAGTTTACGACCAAGTTGCAAAGACAAATTCCGTGCACGTTTTCTTGAGCCCTCACTTCGCGAGAGGAGTGGGGTTTGGTTATTTTGACAAAAAGGATTTTATATCTAATTTGTACTTCAGTTTTGGAAATGCAAAATAGTTTCTGTTACATAGGAGCGAACATTTCTGGCTATCAGATTTTGCCTACAACGCTCATTGCCATCATTGTATTCTTAAACTAATGTTGCCAAAGTAGTGGGAGTAGGTATTCCTTGGCTCAAGAAAACGTACATGTATAATTATTATACACGTTTTCTTGAGTCACGGAATGCATACCCCCACTCCTTTGCCTTATATTATAATAATACCACTTCTCCGTTCGCCAAAAAGGTGTAAGAGTTGAATTTTTTTTTTTATTAAAGATAGATGAGGATAAGTGATGGCCACCACAGAAGTGTTGCTTTCTTGTGCTACTGGAATAGTAGGGCAAGGAAAGAACTTTATGTAGTCAATGAGTACCCTTTGAGAGAAATATTCATTCCCGATGAAAAAATGTGTCACATGAATCCCTTGTTGACAAAGAGAGCAAGTGTGCTGTTAGCACCACTCCATCTGAAATTGGGTTTTATGAAGAATTTTGTGAAACCAATGGACAAAGATCAATTATTACTATCTAAATTTTCTGTGATTATTGCTGCAAAACTTAAAGAAGGAATTTTCATTGGGCCTCAGATCCGGGACTTGATGAAATATATTACCTTTGATTAGTTGCTGACAAATTCTGATAAGGCAGCTTGGCATGTATTGAAAGATGTACTATGCGACAATGTCTAAGACTTACAAGGAATTGAAGGAACACATGCTGGACTGTTACAAGGTTATGGGGTGCAACAAGACTCAGAAATTTCATTTCCTCCATTCCCATTTGGATTTCTTCCCACCTAATCTTGGAGATGTGAGCGATGGGTATGGTGAACGATTTCACCAAGATATTGCTGCAACGAAAAGACGATACGACGGAAGATGGTCACCTAAACTTTTGATGGATTACTGCTGGACACCCCTACAAGATGTATCATCATCCACTCGCAAATGGAAAGTTTCTAGGAAAAGTTTCTAAGTTTTAAGTACTTTTCAAGCTTTAATCACCTTTCTCAAACTGTTTTCATTTCCAGAAAATAGGAAGAATATTTCAGAATTAATTTTCCCAATGAGCTTATGTGATTTAGTCAAGAACACATACTTTCATCTCGTGGCAAGTCTTTGAACAAAGTTCAAATGTGTTGCGCACTGTGTTATGTTTTTTGATATGCCAAAATTGCTCTAAATCACATCTACTCAATATCTTACTGTTTAATTCACCCGTCCCAGGTTAATGGAGCACATATTCCCGGTAGAAATAAATGTTACCTGATTGAGCATGTAGTAATTATTCTTTTGCAACATCTGAATGAATGTACTATCTACCAGGTACTCACAGGAATAACGCTGATTTAAAGTTATGCGCAAATTGGAGTTAATCACACCTACTTAACATCCAATTGTATGTCAGGGCATCCCACATTACAAGAACAATCGGTAATCAGAATCGGCTCTAGCTTGATTTGCCTATCCTCCAAAAACATTCACGCATATTTAACCAATGTTTAGTTATTCCTGGTGGAATAATTTGGTTAATTTTTGTGCAACATCTCAAAGATGTTTGCACTTAATCACACCACAGCACGCTGGAATTTTACTTAAAACCTTGTACTTTGCTGCAACTAAAGAAGTGCTGCGAGTAAATTTGGTAATTGGAATATAAAATTATAAACTAGAATTAAAAAGCAAATTTTACTAACACAGAAAACAAACAATAGACGGGCGGATGGAGAGGCACGATTGTCTGTAAATGCTCCTCATGTTGTCAAAATACTACATTACTTAGGGTACCACTTGGGGTACAAAATTGCAAAAGCGGTTATGTAATATTGTCTATTAGCATGTATTTACCCACTCAGTTTTGAAAGAGCTCAAATGCTTGTCATGAAGCTTGTGTGTAAAATGCTCTTGGATATGTCTGGCAATTCTTTTGACTAGTGCTGCCTTTGAGAGTATATTATGTGGTGCAAAACGTCTAAGTGAAATCATTCTGAGAAATTTCTGTTTCCTCTTTTGTGGTTTTAATTATCACATGTGGTTATCAAATGATAATTGGACATAAAAGACAGACCCAATTATTATTTTTATTTTGGCCTCCTTACACTGCAACTTAAACCGCAACTCAATAGGCATTGTATTGCATTTCCTTTCATTGCAAATTACATTAAAATTTTCTGTTTTGTACTTAAGTTTTTTTTTATATCTGTATTGTACATTGAATTATTATGTACACATCTTGTCTTTTTATACATGTATGTCACTTAAATATAGCATAAGCCATTTTTTATTAGTATTATAAAACTATTTTGGTGCCATCTAACTGTTCCTTCCTTACATAAAAATAATTCGATTTGCAAGGCAGATAAAACTTTCTAGATCCATACACTTCAAGAAATAGTTTACCAGGTTGGAAATATCATGTGAAACCCTTAACCTTACTTATTCTACATATTTTGTGAAAACAAATCGTTCGAAATTTGAAACGAAGGACATCTGAAGAAACCAAAATTTCATTCGATCCAAATTTGCACACATTTTCTCTCTGAACAAAAATACAGCAATATGTTATGTAGATTTTCTACAATGATAATATTACTATCAAGTGCAATGCTAGTTTATGTCCCAAGCCTCCCGCAACATTTGGCAACATCAGGATCAACCACAATAATTGCGCAACATCATTCATCTGTCCATTTCTGAGTCTCTGGAATACAAGCTCCTTTCAACAAAGAAAATTACAAAATACGTAACATCACTCACAAATCAGACAATTGAGGAAATTAAATTGAAACAACTACCAATGTTCAAGGCTAATATTTTGTTGAATAAAAATTATAATAAAGTAAACAAAAAAGAAACAGGAAAGCAATCAAAAACTGTAGTACTCACAATGGGCAAAATGTTATCTATTACCACCTAATTTTTTTCAATTATACAACTTGGTACATTCATTCTTAAAAAATAATTCATACTGATGTAACTAAAAGTTTTCTTAATTAACTGGTACTTGTTCTAAATACCTGATACTTTACGTGTTCAACACCCTATTAATTCACAACTTACTCAACAAATGTTCAAAGAGAAGAATAAAGAAGAAACTTTCACCATCTACAAAAATATTTTTGACAAAAAAGAAAAACAACATATTCTTTTCCAAACCTTTTACTAGTACATTTTACATGCCATTTTCACAATAAATGCACAATCTGTCTAAACACATGTTGTAGTGGTCATTGGACAAAAACCAAGAGTGTAGTGCAGTGCTATACTCTTTTTTAATTATGTCACTGGGCTTGAAAACAACATTTTGTTGCCCGAGTGTGAAAACCATTGAAGTAAAATTTATCGAAAATTGTTCTAGAACAGTTGAAGATAGAACACCTTGCTTGTCATGTTCAATGCTAAAAGTTGGTTAGTTTTAGCGTTCTAGAGGAGAAAAATGAAACCAGTTTATATTGATGTATTGCCACCCAAGTAACTTAAAATTAAAATAATAAAATTAAATTAATTTTAATTTTACATAACACCACTTGTTTTGTGTTATGTAAAGCCACTAAAGACTCGTATAAAATGCACTCCTTGAAAAGTAACATACAAAAAACAGATTTTTGTGTCTGTTTGAAAGTTTTTGAAATTTTTTAACTTGCATGGAATTCTCAACAGGATGTCAATTGTTGTCATCACTCAAATATTAATTTTTTTACTTTGCATTTCCTTGGTCAATAATATTTTCCTAATAAAATGTTACCTGTACGTTTTGATGTGATCTACAACAAATGGAAATATTTCTAGTGTTTTATGTTCTGTACAAGACAGTGAATCATACACATGAAGTGAATCAAGACAAACAAAGAAAATATGAAGCAAAAGTACATAAATAATTAAATAAGTCCATGTGAGTAAAGCTTGATGTAATGAAGTTACATGACCCATTACAAATGCTGAAACATTTTGTCCAATGAACATTAAATAAGTGGATTACAAAACAAACAATGAAGTCAAGCTACCTCATCATTTAAATAAAATAGGAATATACAACACTATGCATGCCTAAAACATCCTTGCTGCATAGCTATTCATCTGAAGATCTCAGATACTCAGTCGGACGGCCGTCCCCTCCAAAGAATTAAAAATATCAGCTATTACTTGTATCAACAATTTATCGTACCACTTACATAAAAACTCCACAACCAACTCATTTTTAAAGCAAAAAGCTTACAACACATCATTCACTCCCAACAAATACACATTCTAAAGCAGACTAACGCAGAAAAGTGAGACTGAGATGAAGGAAAAGCAATCTGCAATTGTCATTTGTTTTCCTGCTTGACTTACAGGAAAAGGGTGAAAATTAAATATGAAAATTTAATATTATTTATATGACTGTCATTAATTTACCAAGTTATATTGGTTACAGTTCCTTGTTTCTGTACATTTTATACAGAAATACACATTTCAAATGCTTATTTTTTTTTTATTGGAAATTTCCGGATTACCTGAAAGATCATCTTTTTAATTTTCATTCATTTTCTTACTTTTAGCATTTCTGAGCATCCACAAAAAAATAGTGTCAATAAAACAAGGCACCATAACCAATGTAACTTAATAAGGATGAAAAAGGTTTGTTTTTTTTTACTTTCACGGAAAGTATGGCAAGAAATACGAAGCAAGCCAGGATATTATTTCGTAATAGCACAGCCAGCAACAGACAATGTCTGCGCAATTGTTTGAAAGATTTGCAATATGCGTGCAAAGCAGTGTCCACAAAATAACTTCTGAAATGCCATGTTCACATTGCTTGTGTATCACTAGTGTTACAATGCAGTTATTAAAATAATAAACTTCATATTTTCAGAAATCTTTAACAAGATAACTTTTAAAATTTTAACATGCAACAATGACTGTAGTAACGGCAATTTTAAGTGATATAAGCATGATTGTTTTGCCAGTACATATCATTTTAACAATATCATTCTTATATTCAACCATCTACATACAAAGAGTTCTTTTCTTTCTTGTTCTTCACTAAAACATATTTTCAGGTGAAAGTACTCTTATGATGATTCATAATAATCAAGGAAAATAATTACTCAGTACAAACATATATTATTTATTCCAACTTTGAATGTTTCTGAAAGTAATTAACGTTCTGTTGCACATTGATTTCCCAGCTGGATTTAAACTGAACAAAATGGCATCACCTCCTAACTAACTGTACATAAACTTGTCTTGATGTCGCACATTTCACAGAAACCATTATCTCAAGCTATTCATGGCAATTAACCATTATTATTCATAATCAGGATGGCCACACAGTTTCTGGAACAAAGTTCCCTGACAATTCCCCGTTTTCTAATTCATTTAAAAAAGATTCTCCTGATCAGATTTTTGTAATGTATTTCACACTTGTTACAGAATTTATGAATTAAAAGCAAATCTAATACTATTTTGTCAGCTCTCATATTTCACCACGGTAAAGTACAAATTAACAATATTTCCAAAATTTGGCCATCTTGATATTTCATAGCAAATCCAGAAGTTATCTTTAAAAAAAATCACTGCAGCTTAATATGTATTTTGTTAATTTTGTTATCAACAAAATCACAACACATTCGCAGAGAACTATATCTAGGAAGATATTGACCGATCTATGGACAGGACGTGAAATTGATATTCTAGTCTTCATTTCTGTAAATATATATTTCTACCTACAAATAATTTTTTCTCCATGTTATTAAGTTCTTTCCGACTCCTCTTCCCATTCAACTTTGTTGTAACAACACCAGTGAAAAACTCTTAACTTTATATCTGACTCACTAAGTGATAAAAAGACAGAAAAATGCAGAACTAGTACTTATTTCTAAACTGACTGGCAAAACAACCAACAGTGCCCATGACTGCTGCCAACCTCTCTTCAATTTGAACTGAACTTTCTTTCCTCCAGTATTTGAACCGACTCACATGTTTCTTTTTGACAAACTATTTCCGATTTCAGCCAGCAGGTGCATGTTTGGCTTCCTGAACCCAAGAACAGAAGCCCCCCTGAACATGCACATGTTCACTAAATCTTACAAAATCGTTCATCAAAAGGAAGCATGTACATCGGATAGTGTTCATCACTATTTAAACTAATCAGAGCTACGACATTGCCCACACTAGAAGACCCACCCCTCAAATACAGTAAAACCTCGCTTTCAGGTTCCTGGAATATAGTTTTCCCGCCATTTAAACAATTTTTTCTCAGACCCTTGAAAAGTGTAAAGGAGGGGTTTTACTGAACATTCAAAATTATGACAAGCATTTTATTTCATGGGAGAACCTATGATAATTTTGCCAGCCATAGCAATCCTTTCATCACAAAAGGAACATCTCTACCATTCATAAACTTAGGGCTCTGCTGAGTTCTTAGTTTGTAGTAACAAGCCCTACAAAAGCACAGAATATGGCTTCCTACCAATTTTAGAAGGTTCTGGCAGCAACTTGAATTTAATTATAACTATTCACTAGGAAATTTTCGTTTGTAGCAACGTCAAACCTGTTGCAAGTAGAATGAACAAAGCGATGTGCAAACAAAACTATTCTCAGAGTTTCAGCTGTATAATTTTGTTATCATCCACTGATTTTTAAATTACATTGCATCCATTGAAAAATTAACTATTTATTGGTAAACTTGTATATTTCTTGTGCTTTAAGTAAAGTTTTATCTTTTAGCAATATATTACTTAAACAGAATGTTGAAGATAATTTTTATTTGTAAGAGGAGAAAATGAGAAATTGAAGCAAAAGTTTGCAAGAAAAGAGATAGTTACTGCAACTATACAATAACACTACTACACTGTAAAGGCAGATCAACTTTTCTTTGCAAATGATATAGAATGGTACTTGTTTTTTGCTGAAATGAGCAATAACTTTGGTTGAATGTGAACGCTGCCTGGTGTTATTATAAACGCACCTATGATTGACTGTAGCGTGGGTACCTAAGGACAAGATCTGTTAATTGGAAAATGTTTTTGATAGTAAAACCAAACTTGTTTAATTCTTAGTTAACACCATGCAAGAATATTCACAAGTTTACTGATATACGACCTTAATTTTAGTAGAAGGTTACTCTAATTACAAGTGAACATTGGTACACACAAAGACATGATTAACAGATCTAAGACAAACTTTCCCAATTAGTTTTTATCTGAAGCAGTGAGTAAATACATAACTTACTGATAAACAAAAACTACTATTGCACTTCCAAGTATATCTTCTTGTACCTCACACACCATGACTAGTTTTGGTGCTTTTCTGTTCAGCTTTCTAACCTTAAATACTTATGAATAAATCATTTCAGATAAGGCATGATTTTATTTTATTCGTAAAACCCTGTGTGAGAACTAAAAATAAAATTTCATTGACACGTTTTGTTTCACTTTAATCTTTTTCAGTTCACAATCTACTTGCATAGTTCCTGAAAACTTGTGGCATTTAATTTTTCAGATGTACTAATCCCAGGTTTGACAAACCTACCTTAAAAACCAGTAAGCATAATATGTAGTCTTGAAAAGGACTATTTACAATTACAGAGAAATATGAAACAAGTGAACTAATCAACGCCCTTTGCACTGAAATATCACAAAGGCTCCACTGAATAACACAGGCAAACGTTTCCTTTCAGAAACTCTTCTATTAAAAGTCTGCCCATTTCAGGGCTGTCACAGTGTTAGTGAAAGATTAACTTAACATTTTTAAAACTGATTTTACTGTAGCGTAAAGGTACAAAACTAAAATTACACTACTTATTACTTGATTGGTATCACGGAAGTTCTTTTTGTGTTTTCTTTCTTGTTTTCTAATGGTAACCTACAACATAGTATATGTATCCTGTTTTGCATTTTGAATTGTATCA
Source organism: Gryllus longicercus (assembly GCA_038098605.1). NCBI lineage: Eukaryota > Metazoa > Arthropoda > Insecta > Orthoptera > Gryllidae > Gryllus > Gryllus longicercus. Next base: position 579,466 of record JAZDUA010000485.1, on the reverse strand, counting down.
CTTTCCTACTTCTCCACTGACATCCAGTGTTGAAACAGGACTATTGGCTGCCTGGTTTCGCAGCTGAGTCGGTGGTACCACCGAAAAGGTTCAACGCCCAGTGAATCCCTCCTGTTGCTATGGCGACGAGCAGCACAGCCTGGGATGCTCTCTGTGGCAGGAACCCCTGGCAGTGGTGTTGAGAATGTTTGTGTCACAACAATCTGACACTGGGGGCACCTACAAAGGAGAAATTATGTCATCAGCTTTTAAATTGACATTTTGGCTCTTATCAGAACGTGTTTAGTTTTTATTTTATAGACAGAAAATTCAATATTTTTTGATAGTTATTTTACATCAAATTAATAAATTATTGCAAACAGCAAAATAATTGCAGTCTGACAAAGTAATTATATTTACAGACAGAAAAGAGTACAACAATTTATTTTCAGCTCTTATTCCTTATTGTAAAAGATGGGAAGTGAACTGATTCTGTCTCATCACTTGCCCTGGCATGTGTTTTCGAAATTGCTGGCCTAGAAGATCACTACATTTGGTTGACAAATCACATTTCCAAAACCTATTAGGAAAAGAATAATAATTGACAAGAGTATTTTAATAATATTCTAGTTTGTTTCTGCAAGTTGTTATTTTTTTAAATCACAAAAACAGCCAATCTTCTCATAATCAAGGAATAATAATTAAAGAAACATCCCTTAAAATAATTACTGGGTTGAATTTTTTGAGGATTATTTGCAACCTCCATAATCCAGTCCAGTAATGAATCTTTTTTAATCATTGTTCATGGAAGGTTTGTTGAAATTTTGCCCCTTTTCTTTCCAGGAAATAAAAATGAAAACAATCTGGGTAATAGCAATTGAGTGTTTGGATTTTGATATATATATATATATATATATATATATATATATATATATATATATATATATATATATATATATATATATATATATATATATATATATATATATATATATATATATTTTTTTTTTTTTTTTTTTTTGCACAGGGGAAACAACTAAGTGAAACTAAATTTGCACAGAATGAGTGTGTTGCAAAACTTACTTGTAGGGGTTTTGTTGTTATCTAACCTACTGACTGATTCTATATTTTCAGTTCTTCAATAGATGGAGGTTTTAGAACGTCACCACAGAATCTAACTGGTGGAACTGTTAATGGAAATTTTGAAAATACCAAGAATCAAAAATTATTCACAACAATGATCGTTTGGGAAGTATATTGGGAGTACATCTGTATATCGTCATACTAATTAGCATATCTCGTAACTCCAAATTCAACAGTTTCGCAATGAAAAGAATAATCATAGTCGGGAAGCAGAATTTTAGTTTCCTTTCTTGTTGAACTTATAAATACTGGTGAACTCAATTATTTATGAAGCTTGATTTGTTATTTACATTTATTAATTACTCTTTTTTCATAATTATATTTTATCATGAAGTAAATAGAAAACGGAGGAGGGAATATGGAGTTAAGAGGCCTGCTAATTAGCATGACGATATGCAATAAAATAAAAGCACCGGTGATAGATAAGTTTCCATTATTGGAAGCAAAGGGGATGAGTTTGAACTCACCTGCTTCAGTACCAGAAGTACGAGATGACGTAGGAGAGCATCTGGAAATGGATGTAGGTGGAGGTGATGAAGAAGAGGTGCAGGGCTGCGAAGCGGAGAGCGTCCTGGGCAACCTCGTGCGGGGGTGCGGGAGAGGCACAGAAGTCACGGATGGGGAAGTGGCCCGTCTTGTAGTACGCGTCGAGCATGCGCTCCTTCTCAATGAACCTGTCGTACAGCCACTTGGTCATTTCCTCGTGGTCTCGAGGCACCTGCAACCAACAATCAATGCCACTGATACCTGCAACATTATTCCTTTGAGCAAGTGCTCAGATGGACCATTGGTGTACTTCTGGACATGAATGTAGCTTTGCTATGCCCGTGTTTTGCTGCTTTTGCTAGTTGTGATAGGTGTGGAGCCAGGGTGTGGGTTGCTATTTGGTTATTAATACTAACAATTTAAATCAGAAATTCGTTTAATGCAATTAAATTTTCTATAACTTGGAAAAGAAAATTTCAAGTTTTCAAATGCTGCCCACCTTGCTTTGTTAGTACTCATATCCATCATTCAACTATGCGTAGTACAATGGTGGGCAATGAATTCTGGACCTAAGGAAAATGTGCACAGATTGTATTTCCCCGCATATATCAGATACAATTCCTACTGTCTCTCATAAAAAATAAATCAGATTAAATCAGTGCCTTAACAAGACAAATTTAATTGATTGGGGAACAGTTTTGAGAGATGATTTGTTAAGCATAGCACTACCTAGAGTCGTTCTTTTTCATGAGCCTTAGATGCACACCGATGATGGATTTATTACTTTTTTTGCCATAGGACAGCTCATGGACAGTGTACTAGCTTTCTGGATTCAATTCCTGGTTGGGGCAAAAATAGATTTGTAGCTTTAATTTAACATTGTCTCTATCTGGAACTGTTTGATGAAGAAAAAGCTCAGGCAGGCAGAGTTAGCTAGTTACAGTGCAGGGAATCATGTTTGTCACAAGTCTTATACCCCTCAATGGGAATTAGTTTCAGGCATGGGGAACACCATTAGCTAGTCGGACAAACAATCAAAAATTCCAAATACATACAAATGATTATTTTTCTCTCTCTAATGATTTTAGAAAACTGAAAACCATTGATTTTATTTATTTTGTGCTTTTTGTTCAAAATAAGATTCAATTTTTCACAAGGTTTGTTAGAATTCATCATAGGGTCTGACTTGGGCAAAAGGGGGCAACTACTCACTTGAAAACTGAAAAGTGAGAATGAATTTTGAAAATATCTGTAGAATTTTGAGCCTTATTAAAATATACTCTAAAACATAGCTCTGTTATGAAGTTCTATCAGCCTTTTATTCATCATATAATAGCAATAGGATTTTCCTATTAAAAATAAATATATTGTTGTGAAAGAAAGATCCTTTTTCTTAATGTTGAAAGTGAAGTATGTTTTTAATTGTAGATGGGACTATCAGAAATATTTTAATTACAGTCAATGTGATCCAGGTTTTTTAATGGCAACAAAAATACTGTTAATTTTTTCCCCCTCATGAAATTACAATAACAAAAATTTATTTTTTCTAATAAAAAATTAAAAAACGTTCATTCTAGAATTTTATTTCATCTTCTTCCCTGATTTTGAAAGATAGCCTTAAATGGTTATAAAATGTACACATTACTGCTTTTTAAAATTGTAACAAAGGATATGAGTAAAAATGTCTATATAATTAATAGCATTATGTTTTTAAGTTGGACCATGAATTTAATGCTGGAATCGTAGTTGTTAAATTAGTTCCAAAAAATATTCTCTTTTTTAACAAGAAATAAAATATCACCTCTATTTGTTCCAAACTTGTTTTCTCTAGTTGACTCGTTATAATTTCTGAAAATAAAGAACTTAAACTTCTGGTTTGAAGTGACATTTACATGCTGATAATCTTTGTTGATAACTTCAGAGTAATATTGTTTAAAATACATCCATTAAACATCATGCGTGCAATTACTAGATCTCAATCAGTAGTATTATGGCATACATTGAGCAGTATGGTGCGAAAACTGAGGACATGAAACAAATAAAAATAAAAAAAATAAAATAAAAAAAAAAAATTAAAAAAAAGAGAAAGAAAGAAAGAAAAGAAAGTAAAATTTGTTTGGCAAAGATTAAGAAATTATTGGATTTGATGCCAAGGCGACAGCAAGTTGTTTCTGATGGCTGACGAAAAGGACATTAGTCAATATTAAAATCATTATTACTATTATATGCAGCTACAGCTTATTTTTGTTTAATCCTGAAAGTGACCAAATAGTTTGAGAAATTCAAAATATATTTCTTTTGTTATTTTAAATTAAGCCACACCAATGCTTTGCAAAGATATATATTTGTTTACTACATTAACCGAATATACTTTATTCACCCTCTTCAAGCGAAACCTACATAATTGCAGGTGTGCAAATATAGTTTGTAACCACTGAATGCAATATGAGGGCAAGACAGGCAGCACTTTGGTATGACAGTGTGCGGCCTACCGAAACCAAGTTCTTGAGTCTCAACACCACAGGAATGAGGGCATCTTCACCTCCCCCACAGGGCCAGCCCTCTGTTGGTTTACACATCGTAGACTTTGTCACACAAAAGACATCCGCTTCCAAGTTGTTTCAAAATGGCTTAGTAAAACAAGCACAATTCGATGTTGGGGCCAAGGGAAACCATAAAATTGAATTTGAAAAAAGTGGAAATATAATTTCCTGTGACCTTTGTCAAGCAGAGAATATTTCAAAACTATTATATTCAGTACATTTAATTCTATATTTCTGATCTAGGTGTGTTATGATGTTCTTATAGATTTTATCATGTTAACTCCCTAAGCCACAAACTCCATCTTCACAAAAAATGACATAATTTCCTTTGCCCGACCTCCATTGAAAGTCAGTGAGCTCACCTCTTTACAGGGGTACAGGCGATAGAAGAGGAAAGTTTTGCAAGGGGGCCGGTACCCCGTCACGATGGCCCCCAAATCCAAAGGCTTCCCCTCCGGGTAGGCAATTGTGATATCCAGCACCCAATTCAAGTCACTGCTACATAGTTCATGACCTGCAGACACACACACAAAAAAAAAAAAAACAACTAATGACAACATTACACAACAATTGACACATGCCACCATTCAATTATTATTATTAATTAGCCACCACCATTAAAAATATTGAAAAAACACAAAGCAAATTTTGTGGGGTAACCACTGGGGTATATCATGGTGAAGAGAATTGAAACGAGATATTAATTAATTTGTTTTCCATCCAGACTGCAAGATAGCTCTGTTGATGATAGGTGTGCTATCGAAAAGATCTTAAGTTAAAATATACTTTTGACACTGGACAATACCTGTTATTTACTTAATGAAAAGAGATAACTAATGTATAAGAAAACTAACAACAACAACAACAACAACAACAACAACAATAATAATAATAATAATAATAATAATAATAATAATAATAATAATAATAATAATAATAATAATAATAATAATAATAAAGTATTAGTGGCAAGGCATATTAGAAAATAAACAGCCTAAGTGAAAATAATTATTTTTTAGGTACATAATATATTAATTTGGAGGGAAAGCCGAGACATGTTTGGGGCCATTGTGTGTGCGTGTTGTGTGTGTGTGTGTGTGGGGGGGGGGGTTACGTTTTTGTAGTTCACTTTTGGTGTTGATCGCATCATTTAACATAATACACATAATTTCGTTAACTTTTCGTAACAATAATAATAATAATAATAATAATAATAATAATAATAATAACAATAATAATAATAATAATAATAATAATAATAATAATAATAAAACAACAACAATAATACTAATGTCTGACCGTCGAAGGGGGGCACGAGGGCGGCCTTGTTGTTGTTGGCGCCGCTGGGCCCCACCACGTCCACGATGGTGTGCATGGCGCCCACGCGCGGCAGCGACACGTGCTGCAGCACCGGCAGGTTGTTCTTCAGCGCGAACCTACGCACAGCGCACGCTCAGCACGCACGCCCTTCGGCACACACAGCAACTCTCGGCGCACACAAGCACCTCTCGGCCCGCACAAGCAACTCTCGGCGCGCACAAGCAACTCTCGGCGCACACAAGCAACTGTCGGCCCACACACAAGCGACTGTCGGCCCGCACATGCGACTCTCGGCGCACACAAGCTCCTCTCGGCGCACACACAGCAACTCTCGGCCCACACACAGCAACTCTCAGCCCACACACAAGCAACTCTCGGCACACACAAGCAACTCTCGGCGCGCACAAGCAACTCTCGGCACACACAAGCAACTCTCGGCACACACAAGCAACTCTCGGCACACACAAGCAACTCTCGGCACACACACAAGCAACTCTCGGCACACACACAAGCAACTCTCGGCACACACACAAGCAACTCTCGGCACACACACAAGCAACTCTCGGCACACACATGAGCAATTCTCGGCACACACACAAGCAACTCTCGGCACACACACAAGCAACTCTCGGCACACACACAAGCAACTCTCGGCACACACACAAGCAACTCTCGGCACACACACAAGCAACTCTCGGCACACACACAAGCAACTCTCGGCGCACACAAGCACCTCTCGGCGCACACACAAGCAACTCTCGGCACACACACAAGCAACTCTCGGCACACACACAAGCAACTCTCGGCACACACACAAGCAACTCTCGGCACACACACAAGCAACTCTCGGCACACACACAAGCAACTCTCGGCACACACACAAGCAACTCTCGGCACACACACAAGCAACTCTCGGCGCACACACAAGCAACTCTCGGCACACACACAAGCAACTCTCGGCCCACACAAGCAACTCTGGGCACACACACAAGCAACTCTCGGCACACACACAAGCAACTCTCGGCACACACACAAGCAACTCTCGGCACACACACAAGCAACTCTCGGCACACACACACAAGCAACTCTCGGCACACACACACAAGCAACTCTCGGCACACACACACAAGCAACTCTCGGCACACACACACAAGCAACTCTCGGCACACACACACAAGCAACTCTCGGCACACACACACAAGCAACTCTCGGCACACACACACAAGCAACTCTCGGCACACACACAAGCAACTCTCGGCACACACACAAGCAACTCTCGGCACACACACACAAGCAACTCTCGGCACACAAAGCAACTCTCGGCACACACACACAAGCAACTCTCGGCACACACACACAAGCAACTCTCGGCACACACACACAAGCAACTCTCGGCACACACACACAAGCAACTCTCGGCACACACACACAAGCAACTCTCGGCACACACACACAAGCAACTCTCGGCACACACACACAAGCAACTCTCGGCACACACACACAAGCAACTCTCGGCACACACACACAAGCAACTCTCGGCACACACACACAAGCAACTCTCGGCACACACACAAGCAACTCTCGGCACACACACAAGCAACTCTCGGCACATACACAAGCAACTCTCGGCACACACACACAAGCAACTCTCGGCACACACACACAAGCAACTCTCGGCACACACACAAGCAACTCTCGGCACACACACAAGCAACTCTCGGCACACACACACACAAGCAACTCTCAGCACACACACACAAGCAACTCTCGGCACACACAAGCAACTCTCGGCGCGCACAAGCAACTCTCGGCGCACACAAGCGCCTCTCGACACACAAGCAACTCTCGGCGCACACACAGCAACTCGGCACACACAGCAACTCAGCACACACGTCCTTATGTGCATAGAGCCTGCCTTTGAGCAAACAGCGATTAGAAGGAAGATGACTCACTTCTGGCTGGTGTCGCGGCGCTTGCGCAGGAAGCCGCCCTCCGGGAACAGCACCATCCACTTGCGGCGCCGCGGGATGTACGAGTCGTGCAGGTGGCGCACCAGCGCCCGCAGGCTCTCGTCCCGCCGCTCGCGCCCCTGCGCCAACACACACACACGTGCACTCCTCTCCAACATCAATTTAACAACTCCTTCTGGTCGAACAAGGGAAAAATAAACCAATAACAAATAACAGAGGCCCACGCACAAAGTCAGACCAAAAGTCTTAGCACGTGCTTCTCTGTGTATGTCGACGCGCTGCATCGGAATGTGAAGCCTCCAACGTCCAGTTTTTTTTAATCGCGAAAACAACCACTGATTTAAAGTATACAATTTTACACAATTGGAAAAATATGGAAGGGGGTGGCGCAACTTTGGCTTCAGATTCGGATGCAGTGCGTACACATACTTAGAGAAACATGTGCTAAGACGTTGGGTCTGACAACTGAGAGAGAGAGATAGAGGAGAGAGAGGAGAGAGATAGAGGAGAGAGAGGAGAGAGATAGAGGAGAGAGAGGAGAGAGATAGAGGAGAGAGAGGAGAGAGATAGAGGAGAGAGAGGAGAGAGATAGAGGAGAGAGAGGAGAGAGATAGAGGAGAGAGAGGAGAGAGATAGAGGAGAGAGAGGAGAGAGAGGAGAGAGAGGAGAGAGATAGAGAAGAGAGAGGAGAGAGAGAGGAGAGAGAGAGGAGAGAGAGAGGAGAGAGAGGAGAGAGAGAGGAGAGAGAGAGGAGAGAGAGAGGAGAGAGAGGAGAGAGAGGAGAGAGATAGAGGAGAGAGATAGAAGAGATAGAGGAGAGAGAGATAGAGGAGAGAGAGAGAGGAGAGAGAGATAGAGGAGAGAGAGATAGAGGAGAGAGATAGAAGAGATAGAGGAGAGAGAGATAGAGGAGAGAGAGATAGAGGAGAGAGAGATAGAGGAGAGAGAGAGGAGAGAGATAGAGGAGAGAGATAGAGGAGAGATAGAGGAGAGAGATAGAGGAGAGAGATAGAGGAGAGATAGAGGAGAGAGAGAGGAGAGAGAGGAGAGATAGGAGAGAGAGAGGAGAGAGAGGAGAGAGAGGAGAGAGAGGAGAGAGAGAGGAGAGAGAGAGGAGAGAGAGAGGAGAGAGAGGAGAGAGAGAGGAGAGAGAGAGGAGAGAGAGAGGAGAGAGAGAGGAGAGAGAGGAGAGAGAGGAGAGAGAGGAGAGAGGAGAGAGAGAGGAGAGAGAGAGGAGAGAGAGAGGAGAGAGAGGAGAGAGGAGAGAGAGAGGAGAGAGAGAGGAGAGAGAGAGGAGAGAGAGAGGAGAGAGAGAGGAGAGAGAGAGGAGAGAGAGGAGAGAGAGGAGAGAGAGGGGAGAGAGAGGAGAGAGAGGGGAGACAGAGAGGAGAGAGAGGAGAGAGAGGGGAGAGAGAGGAGAGAGAGAGAGAGAGAGCCTGTGCAATTATCGTGCTGCGATCTCGGGTTGATTCGCCCGTCGGGGCCAAAAATGAAGCTGCAGCTTTCGAATAAAATTGTCTGACTTTGTGTCGCTGTGACGAAGAAAACCCCAGGCAGGCGGAGTTTGCTGGACTGCGAAGCCCGTGGGGCTCGCAACGTGTCTCTTACGACCAAGTGTGCGCATTAGCCTAGATCCTGGCATGGCAGAGCATTTGCCAGCCGGCAGCGTCGGGCAATCGACCCAAATGCCGACGCGTTTGCATACAAACACACGTAACTGCACGTGCAATCGTACGCCGTTGCAAGGTGAGTACGACGGCTTGTTCCTGCCTTAATAAATAATAATACAATAAATGGTATAATGACATTTTAACGCATAATTATGTTTAAACCACAACTATCGACTTGTACTAAATTGAAGTGTACCTTATCTTCCATCAGCTTATTTGCGACTTCGCTACTCCGATACTCATGCAATTATCACAGATGCTCCCACCAGCAGTTTAGTGGACGGTGAAATGAGGCGTTAACCGGTTCCCGTGCAGATGAGATAACGCAGGTCGCACAAATGCGCTGCCTTCGCCATTTCAGAAACACAAAATACAAATTCTCAGTTGGTACACGCGGTTAAATAATACGAACTGACCTTCAGATAGTCCGAGGAAAAAGTATTGTCACAGAGGCTGATTGAATACAAATAAGAAATTCTACGTTTTCAATGCTTTCATTTGAAATTGGTAGGCTTGGTGTAAAGTTTGTTTACAAAAATGTTTCAAGGAGTTCTTGTAAAATTCAGAATTCTTTTCAAACTCCCAGGTTCTGGAACAAGTTCAGAAAGATTGGGGGACATTCATTTAGGAAAGATCAGGCGCTAGTAATGTTCATAGACGACGGAAGGACAGACTGACTAACGTTTGGCTGTAAACCAATGTTTCGGTATGCAAGACTTACAAAATATGGATTCTGACTACACAATAAAGGAGTAGTTTACTGCATACGCGACCAAGAATTATTCACTTTTTCAGTGTCAGGGGCTCCCAACACCATTTTTTCCGTCGATAAATCGCCGTTTTAGCAGCAGCATTTCAGTACTTTCTCCCAAGTACGTATATTACTCATTGTATACGTACGCTCACAAGAAAGAACAATTAAAAATTAATAAATCAATAGGGACGATAAAGAATAATTCGCACACTGTTTTCATATTCTTTTATTTCTCGAACACTACATATTCGCTTAGCACGGATCGTCTGGTGGTATTTTACGTTCAAGTTTCATTTGTGTTTTGCAAATTCATAATGGAAATTGATTTTGAACAAATCACAGTTACGTGGCTCGTCTATTTTCAGGGCAGAAGACGATGTTGTAAAGTGTTTGCTACCAGCTAGCGATGTTACGTGCGAGACAACGAGAAGGTAATCTGTGATGTCCTTTCCTGTCAAGATATTACGATATATTTTTTTTTCATGTATTGCTCTTGTACTTTAGAGAGACACACCCTACAATTGCCACGAAACGGCGGCGTCTTGGTTTGATGAGTCAATCGGTGGAGGTGGAACTCAGAATTTCACGAGACAACAATGACGTCGTTACGGCGTTTGCTGTACGTGCGCTCCCACAGGAAGCCGATGCACTGGCAGCGACGGGGCGACGAACGCCACGAGTCCCCCTTCCTGCACTTGGAACAGTTAAATAAGCAAAGCACGACACACTGCTTCTACGTTTTAACAACATAGTAAAAATATACAAGAATCAGAACTAAATCCAAACTTTCCATGTAGGCAAAAATCGAACATTTTAGAAAACCTATTTTTAGATTTTTCGAAAACTACCCTTTTCACTGACGATGCAACAGTTTCGGCCGAAGTTTGCAAATCCAACAATCAAAGCTGAGAGATTCCCCAACAATCGATACCTGCGGCGTCAATTGTTCACGGAGCGTTTTCCTTTTACAGATTTTGCTGCTTGTGGTTTCGAGATTAGCAGCGAGCAGCGGTGGAGAATTTTCGGGCACAAAACGTTCCTACTTGCAGCTCACCAGCAATACAGCAGCTCACAGCCATTGCGATTGCTAATAGAAACTCGTGCGGTCAAAACGCACAGGAAGTTTAAAGCCGAATCCATTAACTTGCCCGGATGCACATTTACCATATTCATCTATTCAAACAGGAAAAGGAATGCATTCTGCCTGGTCTGTCCTGGCCTGCTGCAACTCACCCTTCTCCTTGTCGGCGTGGCCCCGTGCCGCCTTGCCTGACCTCGATACTACCCGCCGTGCTGGCAGGTAGTGCGTGTTGTCGACATTATAAAAATAATACTAATACATAATATAATAAAGGCGTAAAAGGGCTGCGAAATTTGCGTTGTTAGAAATGCGCTACTAGAATGAAAACGTGAACATGGCGTCCTGCGCAACTTGGCAAGTTTGCGAGAAATGGAAGAGCAGTCGATCTTCCTTAGAGAGCATCGTGTTGTGTGATTGTTGAAGTCGATTGTTTGAGACTATGAATTCAATGTTCTTTCATATATCGTTCTTGTTATATTTACGGAAAACATGAACGAGGTGAGGGAGTTCTGATTATTATTAGGAAATTGTATTTCACACATTTTGCTACATACATCAAGGTAAAGTTGGTACCAGGATTTGCTGTTACAGAGCAAAACAATATCCATGAGTATATGTGTAAAAATACGGATAAATATTCGAATACTCGTAAAACAATGTACATTCATGGAAATGCAGTGTTTTCGGTTGTAACTTTGCTACTGCACTTCATCCTACGCGACGCAATAGTGCAGGTTGAGCTAGTTTCTACAACGCCCACAAAAATGTCAACTACATGCGTAGACATCGGGGGCGTCCAGAGGAGACGCAATCCTTGTTGGACTTGTAAGGGGAGGGCCCAGCCGCGCCCTCACCCCGCCCCGCCCCTCCTGCGAGCGGGAGGGCGGCTACCTCGCCGAGCTCAACTCACAGCTCACACTCTACTTACAATTTATTTAACCTCAGAAACAATTAAACACTGTGTGCGAGAAATGTATTGTGCCCACGTTTTCTTAAGTTGTGGGATCGCTATACCAACCCATAAACAAGTTCAAGTATGATTACAGAGGGAAAAGGGCGATTGCTTCCGCGTAAGACAAACTATTGGCAAAGGCTCCACCCCTCGTCGGCCCTTCGCGGAGGAATCGACGGCCTGCCGCGCAACGCGGAGCACGACGAAACGCTCAGGTGCACCCGCATCTAAGTGACAAGAGCCAACTCCTAGCAAACGAGGTTAACGGAAGAGAGAACCACTATCTCTTGGGGTATTATGCAGTTGATAGGGCTTTCGACGGTCCGTACACCCTTCGACAAATCGTTGCCCTGGGCACCACTTTAAAATCACGGTTTTGGCACTTGGGCCCTTATGAATATAAACGCTTCATATTTGAATAACTACATTTGCCACTAAAGTCTACAAGACGTGCACATGTGAAAGAAGTTACATGTGTAGGTGGGCTTCCCCGCTTCACACCTCGTACCTCATCCACTACGGGCACCAAACAGAGACGCGACATCGATAACAATACTATGACGTTCAAAATTAAAACATCAATATTACTAATTAATTTGTAGATTTTTTTAGAGCTGGGTTAGTAACCTCCAACATTAAATTCGTGCGCAACAAAATTTAATTTGACAGTGGCCCAGTCTATTGATTTATAATGAATATGTCAGTGAAAACAAACTTTTAAACAACGCCTGCCCTTGTGCAAAATGCGGGGAAAGACGCGGGAAATGCCAGGGCGTTGGGGTCACCTCCCGCGAGGCATACTCTGGTCGATGACGGTGCTAGAGGCAACGTGCACATGCATCAATCACACAAGTTGTCAGTTACTTCACGTTCGAACTTCCAAAAAAAATTGAAATTATCAGGAGGAGCAGAACGCAGGATGCATGGTGCATCTCCAAATGGATAAACACCGTCTTGCAAATAATTTTTTCGACACCTGTCAATGCCAAATTGGAAAGAGGGGGCATAATCGGTGATTGATGAAGACATAATTTATTATTGTACAGTCACTGTTCTAACTTGTCCTTGAGCCGTTTTAAACCCTATTCTTCTCATTCCGCCGACTGAATAATTTTCGCACGATCACAATGTATGTGGCTGGCTAAAATGCAAGAAAAGTTCTCATTAAAACTTCATATTTGACAAATGTTATTTACATACACAATTCTGTGGCTGAAGTTTAATTCAACGAGCAATTACAGTACACAACGAGGGCTCTTAAAAATTCGGTATTTGTGGCCTGTCATCAAACGGATGTAAAATGACTTAACTCACACGCGCACAAATTCTCACTCATTTGTACAAATTCTCACAATGTAAGCTTTAGTCAAGTTTTCGGAGGGGAAAAAAAAAGACTCACGCAAAGCATCCCTACCCTCTACCTCCACTTCTGCAGAGACGCTCTGTGACCCTTGCACCCGACGACTCAACCTCTTCTTTCCCGACCCACGGAGGCGAATCGCGGCGCTGGCCCTCGCGGAGGTCTCTCGTCACGTGACCTGCTCTGAAGCAATCAGCGAGGGAGGGTTTGTTTACTTTCTCACGGCCAGGGTTCGGCGTTGCCGCTCATCTGACTCACAGGGAATCGCGGAGGCGATAGGGTTCGACTTAGCGAAGGTCATGAACACGATATATTAAGACGTGTCATCGCCTGTTTTAATTTATCTGTCATGTGGGCGCTCCCGACCACCGCCATCGCCCCCCCTCACCCGACCAATGGACAGCTAAACATGCACACCCGCTCTTCCCTTATGGAGGCAGCGACACGGCACTTCCAGCCGCCAACACCACGCGCCCCAGCCCTTAAAGCATGCTCGAGAATATAGTTCGTAAGTCTTTCTTTTCATTTGATTTCAATTATTTACGTCAAAAACGGTGGGTGACGTATCACATACATCAGTTCATGTTTTCTTGAGGTCCAGAATCCTCCTGAATGATTAATAAAACAACGAAGAGTCGTTAGTAACATTTGAAAATAGAGGTGATGGTTCTCTTCCAATGCCCGGGAAATACTGACTTGCATCGGTAAACGAACCACACATTCCATTTTAGTATTGCTTGCAAAATAGCTACATTTGCTTCAGCTCCAAAACATCTGTCAAAATGGTTCGTATGATGTTACATCACTCCACCAGAAAACAATACATGACATGTCTTAATAGTTTGTTTCTTTTACAATCCATTTATTTATGATCAGAATATACATCGGCCAGCCTTCCGGCTCTTGATAGATGTCGTGTTCTAAGATAAGTATAGTGGTTGAGGAAACTTATCGAGCACCGCCAGAAGAGTCTCTGGAAGATGATATGAATTGCTGATTCAACGTCTTATTAATTGAACTTGTGTCTTATTATCTTAGTACTTTGTTGAGGTTTGATAACCTCGCATCATTCATCTTTCATAAATCAGTGTGTAAACAGTATTGAATAGATTACTACACAATGAGACGCTCTTACATTACATAAATCAGTTTTATCAAACAGAAGAACATAATTGAATTACACATGCAGATAATACGACACGTTAGCACTCGTTCACTCACTCGTATCACAGTCGTGTAATTTGAAGCCGTAATATTGAATTACAAGTGCAATAAGTATCACCGATAACTCTTTGCTTTTTCGCTTTCATATCTTGTTTCAACCAATGAATTACGCTTCAAAATACGCTAAAATACGCTATATGAAGCGACACTGTGGCAACCACAGGCCGACGAGCAAGATATTAGGTTTCGCTGCTCTAAAAGAAAATAGTAATAATTTCTTAGTTTTACAAAAACATTAAATTGATTACGAACAGAATGACACCCTCAATTATTCAATTCGCCTCAATTATTTGTAGATACGGCTGAAGATCATATTGCTAGGATATGTACTAGTTATATTCAATAAAGTCTGCTTGGTGTACTCATAGAAATACTAGTGAAAATAGCTAAGCAATGCGCTTGGCGGCTATTTTTATGTAATATAGAATTTTTATATTAAGGGAGTGTAACTGTTTTTTGCACGACTGAGTTTGATTTCGAGTTTTTTTTTTTTTTTTTTTTTTTTTTTTTTTTTTTTTTTTGCGGAGAGCGATAGGTCGTTAACAGAATGACTTTGTTTCGCAACATAAAGCAGTGAGGCATTGTTGTTTCATACGAATTCCCATTGAATAACTCGTACATCGTAGTTATAATTACTGCATTTTAAATGGTTAAAAGCAATGCTGAGATTCCACAGGAAATGTTCCAATTTGCGAACGCTGTAGTACCTAATTTATTACCCACAATTCCCAAGGTATTTCCGAAAACAACATACCATCAGTTGGTGTACATGTAAGAGAGGTAATACAATGTATTATATTACGTGTCAACAATTACGTACTAATTATGTATTAATAGTTAATAGTTATTGCGAAGAGTTTAAAAATAATGAAACTGAAGTTATTGCTATTAATATACTTTATCCTCTTGTAGGCTGCCTACCAGGCGTAAAATCCTCTTTTGTACAGTGACGTCACCGCAAGGAGGGTTTTTACGCGCGGAGACGAGACGTTTTTCAGACATTTCAAGAGTCGAGTGCCCAAGCGCGCGTAGCAGCACGGACGGACCCGCATTTCCAAAAGATCGTAGAAAAGGGATTTATTTATTTATGTGCTGCAAGTCATTAATGCAAAGTACATTTTAAACAGAGGATAATGGCGCAGATCGTCCATTTTCAGGTATAGAAAATTATACGAAAAAGAGTCCATTAAATTACGTTTAATGTTACTGTTTCATTACAAAATTGCATTTAATTATCCCTAGTCCAATGAATTAAATCATAATGATTCATGAAAATGCCTCAAAGAGAGTAGTGATTCACAGCGTTCCACTAATAAACTCATATGTACATTGAAACATTAAACTTACAGGTTCTTTCTAAATTTTGTTTCCACAGCGTCCAGGAAGGAACCGGCTAGGAATTAAGCCAAACGATGTGTGTTGTCGAGAGGATTACAAAGAATAACAGATACCCTACACCCGCGCTGCACGAAGTAGTGATGCGACGTCGACATCAAAACATCGATATGAAAATGTATCGACTGAAAATCATCGATGTTTTTAGACTGGATGATTAAGCTGTGACATTAAATTCGTGTGCAATAAAATTTGATTTGACATTGTTCATGTTTATCAATTCGCCGTACGACAAAAAACGACAGACCATATGCCCACAGTGTATTTGTTGCCCACATCTCAATGTGCGAAATGAATATGAAGAAAGAGCGAATACAAGTGAATCGAGCTTATCTCGGACGAGAGTGTTTGGTCGACGAAGGTAGTACAAACAGCGTTCCTTTCGTTCCAACACATCAACTAACAGTGTTGCCGTCAGTTCTATTTCGTAATGTAACTTTTACAATATCCTGATCATGGGTATTTTTGTTTCAGAAAAAGAAAAAAATGATGTTTCTACAAAAACATCGATGTTTTGAAAACATGTCGCATCCCAGACGGATGTGTAGACGGATGAAAACTCTAAAACAAACGAGGCCCAATGGAAAGCCAGAGACGCACTGAGCGGCACCTTCGATTGGCGGTGGGAAGGGCTCCGTGCGTGCGCGAGGGACAGAGGCTATGGGGCGACTTTTAAAAGAAAGAGCCGTTTTGACAATCAGTGCTGGCAACATAACTGAAGGTGCTGTGGTCGTTGTGCCCTAGGCTCTCCTTCCTTCACTGGTTCATTTGCAGTTGACTACTTGTAAATGCCGGCTTCTTAAATTCATATTTCATTCGTGAACTATTCTTATTCAATTCCACTCGTACTTAAGAATTTCTCAGATAAATCCCTCATGGCTTGAGGACTCGGGGATTTATCCTCAATTTGCAAAGCACTCGTGGCATTACCTATGACAATCGCAATAAAAGGTGCGACTTCAGGAAGGAAGTAGCGACTCCCTTTGGCGGCGTCGGTGGCGGTTGACGAGTAGCGTATGGGGCTGCTGCATCCGAGTATGCAGGTGCAAACCCGACAGGACGAAACATCTCTCATACGCCTTCCATTACAGGAGAAGTAAAGCCGGTTGTCCCATGTAGATTTACTGCACGTAAAAGATTCTTAAGCCTAACAGAATCTTCTGAGATAAATTCAAATCGCTTGAGTAATACCTTCTTTCTCCGCTAGACGGTGAAAGGAGAATAGCGAAATTTGCTCGATCAGACGCCAGCAGCCCGGAGGACCCGAGTCTCGCCGTGAAAGAATAAAATCTGAACTAAACCGAACTTGGACTGGTCCGTCCATTTCCCTGCCTCGGCACGTCCGGCTGGCGGAGAAGTGCGTTTGGCACGTAGGCTCGCGTTCACGAGGTCTTGGCTGAGAGGCCGCTGGCGAGTGACAGGCGGAACTCGGCCTCTCAGCCAATGGAAGCGCGACTGCTTTAGAGCCTGCCGCGACAGGAGGAAGAGGAAGCCCTACCTGCGGCCCGGCACGCGCCCGGCCACCGGCCACTGCGCCTCGCCACTCACCTGCAACAGACGAGAGGCACTCGCATCAACGCAAGTCTTAGCACAATAACACTAGCTGTCAGCACACATTATTTCTAAAGCGAGTTATGTAAGCAGCCCTTTTCCGCATCAACCACTCAATCTATCTGAGCAAACAAGGTGGTGGTTGGAAGCTGAAGTCTCCCATGTTTGCACGTGTAGTTTACAGTTTTGTACATGATTTAATACAAATACTAATAATATGAAGAAAAAAAACAATTTTTTGAAATCAATATCACGCACTACCTGGCGATAAGGCGGGCGGAATCGGGATGAGGTAAATCAGCACCGGGCGCGAGTGGCGGCAAGGAGCAGGGTTGGTTCGGTAGGCAGTTCGGTGCATGCACATTTCCCGAGCCTCGATGCAAACCTTCACAGCTGTCTGGAGTTGATGGATTCAACCCAAGTTCTTCCCACATAGTCAAACTAGTTTATAGTAAAGCAAGTACCCATGTAACAGCAAAGGACGTGAGAAGTATGTATATCATTACGTCCTTGCCTAAAGGAAGTATGCGAAGGCCTACTGGCGCTAGCACCGCTGCCACTCCTTCCACAAAGCACAAAGGCCGCATCCCAGCCCGACAGCTCCGAAGTGGAGGCCAGTGGCTGGCAGTGCACGAAGCAGAAGGTCGGCTCCAAGCCTCTCTGCTGCCGGAGGTGCGCGAGTTGGTTTTCAGGCATCATCAGCTCCGTCGGCGTAGAGCGCGAATTATACCGGGAGGTGGCGGTGCTCCTCGCACGTCCAAGTGCCACTTCCTTCGGCAGCCACGCTCCTCTACAACCGGACGCATTTCGAAGCTGCGGCCGTGTCTTCCGGCAAGCGAGGTTTTGACGAGCATGCGAGTGTAAGTAACGAGCGAGGACATGGCAAGCAACGGACCACCAAAGAGCTCCTCCTGGGGCGGCTGGTGGCGGTGGGCGGCGCCTTGCGCCGGATGGAGCCCAGGCGACAGGGCACCTGCGATGCAGCCCCACGACACGTCATCCAAAAAACTTGTTTCCACAAGATATCCTCCGAGTGAAGCTATCCTCTGAGAACTACCACACGTTAAACCCCACTCTCTTCCCAATCTTTCCATTTCCGTATTATGAAGGAAAGTTGATAACGAATCTATATATTTAAAAACGCATACCACCGACTTCCAATATATTTACAGGATATTAAATAATAAAGAAAACAAAACAATTGGTGTTTTAACAAAATTTTAATAATATTTTTTTCGGTATCGTAGACATATGATATTGGAACAATTCACGCTTCCTTGAAAATATGTGAAGTAATTGTACTATCTTCCTTGAATTTTTGCATTCCTTGATATCACAAAAATATTAGAAAAGCTTTTTGCTCTTGAGAAAGCTACGTAAAGTAAGTTGGCCATGCGAAAATGCAGGATCGCGCAAGTATAACGCTACTCTTAGCAATATCGTTTAACTATGGTATTACCCAAAAGTAAAGTACATCGGTGCAATTCAATCGCATTCAAAACCAAATCAATGAGTTTAATTTCACATACAGATACTGATTCTCCCTGAACAGGTGGGGTAGTATCGAGAAGCACTGGACCAGCAAAAATGTAACAATATCCAAAATCTCATACTGTAGATTACAGCACGAGGAATGTTCCTATGGGGCATTTGGCTTCAAAATTCCAATTTTTCAAGCCCTAGAACGCTTCGTTTAGGAGTTATTTCACCATACAGATTATAACAATGCTGCCCGAGTGTTAAAGGTTGCATCCGACAAGACTATTTAGATGTATTTCTTTTTAAACAAAGCCTTTGTATTTTTCAAGTCAAAGTTCAATTCGTCACGACTCCGTGAACTTCTCTTTCTTTGGAGACCTTATTTATGTACATTACGTGTGAGAGCTACACAACTCGTCTCTACTCCTTAAATAATATAGAAGACGATAATCGTCTACTCGTGCATAATGGTAATTGTTAACTCGTAGAAATTAGGAGAGGGACGATGTATTAGATCGTGTCATAAATATCAATTCGTGAATAATAGCCGCTCGTTGTGGAACACACAATTCTAGTTAACATTGAACATGCAGAGGGTCTTAGGTGTAAAAAGGTGGTCGTAATCGTTTGTACAATGAATTTTAAGTTGGAGCAGGTCGTAATGACACACAATCTTTCAGACGTGGTCTCTTTTGATTCTTAGTTGTGAATCCTTAGTGTGCGTAAAAGTACAGGATGCCACCAAGTGATGTGGTTGGGCTTGCGCCATTAAAATGGCGAAAATGTATATTTTTGACACCATTGACACTAAAACCCCTGGTCCAATCTTTTTGCTTTTGTTTGTAAATGAAAGAAAATAAAACATTCTTTAAAATGAGTTCTTCCATACTCTTTCCAAGTCTCCCACCCGTTTTGGAGTAGAGAGTGAATTTTTTAACATAGTAAAAGTTACTCTAGAAGTATAAAAACGGGCATTTCAAGCAAATTTTGAATATGTGCCCAGCGGGACTCTCTCGAAATTTGATGCAATTTTGTAAGTCGATCCATATGTCTCAAAGGACTTTTTTGTGAAGTAGCTTCTTGGGTGAAATCATTTTTGAAACATAGCCGTTAGTTTAACCCCATGCTGCATTATTGTACAGCACTAATGCCAGTCTTGCAACTTTGGGAAATAATATTTCCTTCTCCGTTGCCGCTAAACAACTGAAACTGAGCACATACTTGCACAACTTTTTCCGTTCTATTCAATGTTAATAATACCGATTTCTCATTTAATACGCGGTGATTAATTTGCAGAAAAGTCGGAATCGAATGGGATGGGGTGTGGGAAACACATGAAGTAGCGGGCGGAGATTAAAAGGCAAGTGGGCAGGGCGGCCATGGCAAGTCGGTGACGGTAGCGTGGCGGGGCGGGGCTGCGTAATAAATGACTGTCGTAAGTAAATACCCTGGCAACGCTGGCTAATGAACTGAATCTCACAGAAGAGTGTAAAATCAGTTTTTACTTTTTTTGACAAAATATAAATCGAATCTAAACAATAACAAACTACCACACTAATTACGAGATTCTTTGGTAAAATTAAAATGTTATCACTCTCACCTAAAAAATGGCTTTGATATCACCAAAATATTAAAATTTAAAATAATTAACCAGTACCAGTGATTTTTAAAATGAATTTTAAATGGGCATTTGCCATAAGACTTAACTCTTTTCACTTTGACAGATTTTCTTGTTTTTGTGTTACAGAAAACGAATTCGCAAAACGCAATTACCTCTGTCGAGGAACAACTGTTATTAAAACTTTCAAGGCCGACGAACCGTGAAAATTAATCAGAAAACGCTTTTTATAGGGGGGGGGGGTAATCAGCGAAGTTAATTTTGACAGTTTTTGGAGGAGTCGAATGGTTTAAAACATTGCACTATCTTCACATTTCACACGACTTTTATTAATTCTCCACCTATATTCTAGCGCTAGAAGTAACCTTTAACTCTTTGCCAGTCGTCACTCATACATCAAAGTTCGAATGAAATCAACAGAGGCTATGCTCAAAACATTGTTGGCAATGGTAATTGTCATCATTCACATCAACTCACCTGCGTTTTTTCATTCGTTTTCAGTGACCCCAGAAACCCAAAGAATCATTTCCAAGACAAGGCGATTTATTTAGTCGAATGCCAGCAAACACTGTACTCGTATGTAATGTGAGAAGCGACGGGAGACGCTCATCTATGCAATCCGCCTCCAATCCTTTCGTCGTTTCTTGACACTTGTTGGAAGCTTTTCTCCACAAGGTGGATTGACGCTGCACGGCGGTGGGGAGCGGCCGGCCACCAAAGAGACGAGGAGCAGCAGCCCGTCACCTCGCCCACGCTCGCAAGGCGCTCTGCCCATTCGCCAGCAACAACGGGCGTTAGCGCCCTAAGTGTAGGGGGTGGTTTTTAGTCCTGGCAGGTGGCGGTGACCTTCCCCGCTGAATGGTGAGATCGGGCGCCGACCTACTCGACGGCTTGCGGGTTTGCCCCCAACAATTCCACGTGGCAGCTCCCCAGCCGGGACAAGCCCTAAGCTCCTGACCGGTCAAAGACGGACGGACCTTTTCGAAAAAAATACTTTTCCGTTACCAGGGGACTTGAAATCTCGAAATCAATATTACTGGGTATACATATTTACTTTCCTGTATATCTACGTAATACAGCAAAGTAAAATCTTTGAAAAGGATGAAAGGTCTAGAGGTAGAGCACAATATAATTTTTTAAACGACTGATAATACTTCGCTCTTCACTTTTGTAGTGCTTTGTTTTCACATTCACGTGAAAAAAATGAATATACGAACTTTCTCAGAGGACACGCTTAGAAGGAAAAGTGTTAATTGAGACATCGTCAGGTGACCGTCTAACCGATACTGTGGCTATCAGCAGACGCACTTGGCGGATGTAATATGACAACGTGACTCACAACAATCCGCTGCGATTTGTATTTTGATATCCGAGACTCGAGATCGTCAATAAGCACAAAACTCGAGATGTTGACAGCATTCCATCGGACGTAGACGACACAATGGCGATATGTTATTTCGTAACGATGTACAATTCTCGACTGCTAGTTTATTTATCATTATTATTAACTCTATGCATTTTATTGACAAAATGGTGGGCTCGTAAGTCAACGAAAACGTGAATTCCTGAACAACGGATCGATTAACATATTGTGCTTCGAGTCTCGAGTGACATCAAATTTACAAAATGTCGGATTACAGAACATAGCAATGCAACTTCTAACCCTCTAACGTCTAACTTCAGCAATTACTTTAAAAATTCCTAACTTAAGGAAACACCAAAGTTGCTATCTTCCTTCTTGAAATAATTTATTAACGTTTAATAATAGTCGAATATTTGCAATGAGATGCAATAATGACCGTGATATATTTTTTTGATTTCTATTCGTTTCTTTTGAACGATGGAGTCCCAATTGCCAGACATTGGTGTATTTCAGATCAGAACATAACCTTTGCCGCACAGCTAAGGTGCCGAACGTGTGTTAAGCAGACGATGGAACAACGGCACCGGAAATGCAATTACCCTTCAGGGAAGGAAAGGATCATTTAAAATATTACTACTTTTGCACGACAAAATTACAAGGTAATTAATGTGGAGAGACTATATTTTATATTACAGAGGGTAAAGGGGTATCTAGATCGCTGAGACATCAATATGATGGCTGACGTTTGTTGGTGTCTGAAAAGAAATGAACCAGGAGCCATACGCAAAAGGAAAAGCGCTTAAGTAATCATTTCTAAAAAATAAATTGTCTTATGTATATAAAAACTAAAATATAAGAAAGGAACGGTGAAATGAAGGAAAGGATAGCTGCATTTATTTCAATTATTCGTATTTATTACTCACTAGGCATGCTCTCAGAAAGGAAGCAACAGGGTACCAATTTCCCCCCACAATATTTATGCTTTTGAATATAATTTTCTATTAACGAAAGTTGCGCTGTTACTATCTTGTGTTTAATTCAGTTTATAACTATCTACATGTACTCTGCTGTTGTTTACGCGTCTGTTGCCAAGATTCTGACCCTTTTTAAACAGAAAATATTCTAATGGTAATAATAGTATGCGTAGTAGTTATAGGATCTATAGTACGAAAACTAGACGTGATTGAGGAAAACTAATATTATTTTTGAGTTCTGTGGTGGTGGTGGTGGTCAATTCCTATAACAACCGTAGAAAAACTTTAAACGCCAAACGTTTTTTAAAAACCGCACGCCAGTGAATCATCACGGACGCCAACTGTTCGTCGCGGTTACTACAATGACAAGCAATTAACCATCATCGTGCACCTCAGTGTCTGCCCTCCAGCGCAGTGGGGACTTCCTGCGGTGCGACTAGTCGGACTGAGGGCTGCCCTTTGGCAGGGCCGCAACTACCCTGGGAAAATATGCCGGCAAGGGCTTTCCATTTAAAATTCAAATTTTATTAAAACTGAAAGCTAATTTCGAAATTAGATTTTGCCCGACTTAGCTTTATTAATTCACCAGGCTAGAATCTCTGGATTCCCGATATTGTCCATTTCGCAGTCCTGAAATAGTGATACGAACTACTACACCTCACAAAAACGACGAAGTACGTACATGATGTTTCCCAGTATAGTTAAAGATTATGTGGACAATGAGTGTTTGCAGTTAATTAAAGTCTTCTAAAAAACCCTAGACCTATCAGAGGACCCGTTTTCAAAACTAGTGGTAGTTACTTTCTGGCATTAATAATGGTTACGTAAAATACGAGTATAATACCGCAACTTTTTACCATATTCACACATCTCAGCCACCTCTTAAAAAACTCATTACGAATTGTAGGGCATTGGCTCCAAACATTCAACTCATTGAAAACTAATAAACCAACAACAATTCCGCAATTCCAAACTGCGTTCCATACAATCCAAAATACCGTCCAACAATGGGAAGTTATTTTTAGAATTTAAAAACTGCCGTGACACTGCGTTACCATTGCCGTTTTGAGATCTGATCACACCGCAAAGATTCCAGAAAGTAAATGAAGAAAAACTGGAGCTTTTCGGAGAATTAAAAACAACCAACAAATTTTTCACGCAAAATTTCACGAAAACTACTCATATTTTCAAAAAAATGTATGTGACATTACTTGAACAACTGTTTTTGAAATACAGATTTTATTAACCAAAAACCTTCTTATCTTCCATACTGTAATTGTAAAAAGGTACCGAAAAAAATTTGAAAATTTGCAATTTCCAAAAAAATAAGGGAATTTAAGTAAAACGAGACCTGCGCCATTCTTTTAAGAGTCATTTCCACAACCTCAGGTAAAGTGTAATAAAAAAAATTGCAGCTAGTTTTGAGAAAATTTCGAAAATAAAGCATTCCCAAAAATTGCACTCACAGGTCCTTGAGATCGTTCAGATCGATCCTGGAATATCAATTTTGAAGAAAATAATCTGAGCGCTTTTCGAGCCAGCGATGGTCGTCAGTCGATTTTTCGATATCAAGGAACCACAAAACATTGACTTTAACTACACAACGCACAATAACGCAAGCAAGGTTCTTTTTCTTTCGCACAACTACAATACGTTCTTTATACAGCATACGCAGTATGCGAAAAAGTACCTAGTGGAGCTACAGATTGGCACACACTTTCTCGAACTACTACTTTTTTAAATTTATTTGGCCTGGGCTAGCTTCTCGGTTGGCAGCTGTCCACTCACAAACGCAGTAATGTATACAAATCGCTGGAGATGTGCGCATTGAAGGCGTGAGAAATATTTTAAAAAATGCATTGTTTTTTTAGAGCAGTTTTTGAAACGACGCCTTTTGAGCGTTCCTGAAAATGGGTATTTCACAGAAAACATCTGAATTTTCGAAAAACTTTATCACACATCATTTGACACACATGTATCGCAGTTTTCGAGAAAATATGCACAACTTTTGCATGACTTGCGGCAGTTTCAAAAAGTTGTGCATGACCTTAATGAAAGAACTAATTATGAGGAAAATTGTATTTGAATGAAAAACCTCCATCTTCAATTTTGTAACTGTAGGAAAAAGCTGCAAAGAATGCAAACTTTTGCAATTTTCGAAAATTTAGAGTTAATAGTGAAAATCTGACCTTTGCCACCTTTAGCGCGCATTTCGTTCTAACGTCCCTAGGCGGTTACGGTATATACATTATCTTACGTACGTAAGGTAATGTATATATTTGAAATAGTGGTCTTCACAAAGAAAATTCTCATGGAAAACTAAGACACTTTTACTTTAAATTCTGATGTACATAACTACAACACCCGTCAAAAGGATAACCTACACGTTCCCCACTCTGAAACTACACTTTATCAAAAAAGTACCCTAATAGAGGGCATTACACTTTACAACAAACTAGGCAATGATATCAAAGACATAAACACAATTCATACATTTAAAATAAATTGAAAGCTTTCCTGCTTAACAACATGTTCTACAGAGTAAGGGAATATTCAAATTACATTTCCCTATTATTCCATTATTATATTATATTATTTTATTCCCTATTCCTATTCTTTATTCCCTATTATTATATTATTATAAATATTTCCCTATTCCAATATTATTATTATTACCTCCAAATTTCGAAGAATGTTTTTCAAAATCGCAAAGTAGCCGTCCATAAATTACGTAACGCAAATATGACGTACTATGAATACCCCTCCCCCAGTGACGCAGCTATAATGCCCGCCAGATGCCCCTCTAATAAATACATATCGCTTCAGACAAGACCCATTCCTCAATTACAATCAGAACTAGTGGCGCTAAAACAGCACGTACTTGCTCGCCATTAGTAATGGTTAAGTAATACCATTTACACCCCAATGCCTCCGAATAATTTTTTGTAAAACGCATTTGAAAGCAACATTTCTAGAGTAGAGAAGGAGAACATTTGAAGCGAATAATAAAGTAAAATATTTAAAAATTAATAAATCATAAGACACTGATAGCGTTGGAAAAAAAATAGACCATTATGACACATCAAATGCCTCGAAACACCTAAAATTAGACAAAGAAGAGCAGGATTTTCAGAGCAGGCAAATAACTTTGACGTACAATTACACCAAAAATACTCAGTTTCGAAAAAATCAACATGATTTAATTAAGAAATCTGTTTTTGATGAACACATTTCATTAAGAACAAGAATTGTATCTTCACATTTGTAGTTGTAGGAAGACGCTGAAAACATTTTGAACAGTGGAGCCAGTTTTTAGAAAAAGTGGTTTAAACAAAAATTACAAATTGCCTATATTTCACGCAACATAAGGCGAAAAATACTCAAATGTTTCAAAGATTCTACCTGACCTTATTTCAAAATCTATTTTTAAGGAACAGATTTCATTTCATCTCTTTTTAATATTTTAGTCGTAGCAAGACGTCGAAAAATGTTTTGATTTTTTTCAATTTTCGAAAAATCAGAGTTTGCAACGAAGATAAGACCTGCGCCTTTTTCTTAAACGTCCTTCAGACTATCCAACAACAAAATTTAATCAAAATCAAAGCGCCATTATTCTGAAAATTTGAAAAAAAAATAATTGGTTTTTCCTGCGCATCAAAAGAAACCGTATCCACCTCTCACATGGCCGGAGGAGGTAATTCCTTTAAATTTCTGTGCGCATTCGAAATTACTAACATACACGTAATATATAACTTCTGTAATTAGTAATAACTATTAAAACGCAGGAGGGAGCATAATTTTATTTTTGCGCATATTGGAAATTGATAATATGGATGTTTTTGGAGAGACGCGGCCCAAGAGTAGAACGAAAAGTTTACTAAGAACTTCAGAGACGACTACTTTAAGAGCAATAACAGGAAAAACAAGATCGAATAGAATAAATAATGAATATATAAGGAATGAATGTGGAGTTCCAGACATACTAACATTCACGATAACAAGAAAAAAAGGCTGGGATGAACACGTTTCCAGGGTAGATAATAAGGCTCATCAGAATAGCAAGAGATTCAAGACCCTTAGACCCTTAGAAGTACGTGGTGGACCCAGGAAAGGAAGAAAAAAGAAAAAGGAAAACGAAAGCTGGGCATCGACATCTCCCGACTCATCATGAAGGTGATGCGTGAAGAATATCAGGTTCCACCTACATAGAAGAAGAAAATGTTTTTGCAGTTTTCCACGGGTCCTGAAAATCTAACAAAATCATAGACACCTCTCAAAAGACTGGAGTGAGCATATTTTTCTTTCACGTTCTGCTCATATTGCAAATTAGTTCGAGTAGATGTTTCTATATGTTCATCGAATTCCTGGTTATGTATCAAATATCTCTCAAAAGGCCTGGGGCTACTAAGATTTCTTTCAATTTATGCGCGCAATGGAAATTAAAAATAAAGATGCTTTGTATTTTTTCGGAATTGCTGCGTATCTGTAGAGTTCCACGTGGGAGGAGGTTGCAACGTTTTCTATTAATTTCTGCGCGTAATGCAAACTAGAAATACTTAATTAGGAAATCACTGGACTTCAAGTTGAAATAAACATCAATATGCTATTTATTGCTTTAAAAAGGGTAAATATTTTTACTTCCTCTAATGATGCAGAACAACCTGTGAAAGATGAAAGCTATCACTTTGCACGTCGATGACTTATTGAAATCTGATACTCTGATTAAGTATTGTGTGCATTCGTCAAGAAATTCTTTTCGGATAGCCTCCTCTCGAGATGATAAAACATGACACTCAGCTGACCACTTGTGGATGAGAGGGAAAGTGTGAATCTTTGCAGAGTCATATATAAGCAGCGGTGGCAGGAGACGCATGCATTGTTTTGCAAAACCCGTTGCAATGGCATACCAAGGAGCGCTTATGGTTACCGCTACCGGGCTGGTAAGTTGGACTTTCTTTGGAACGACATTGGGCTTTTACGATAGTTCCACGTCTCACATTGCCACGCCACTTTGCTAGACGTTTAAACAGAAAAATACAAGCGTGTGAAAAAAACAAAAGCGCCCACAAAAAAAGAAAGTATATCCTTTCGAAATAATATATTATTTTCATTGATACTATGATCATAGGTTTTCCTTCTGTTCGTGGGGCCATTGGCCTCCACTCACAGTCTGACCCCAACGAAGGAGAATTTCAAGAATGACTACTCCATCAACACCGCAGCAGGTGAGTTGAAGACATTGAAATATTATTGCTGCAGCAATTTAATTAATACTACTCGCATTACCACAAATTATGTTATCGGTAATAACTTCGAATATTAATGATCACGTAAGCTTAGAACGAAACTCTCCAGTTATCACTCGTCCTGGGTCAAGAGTAGAACAGAATGAAACGTAACCGTGCCATTACGAACTCAATTTCTCCACAAATTTGCCTGCACTTGGAGAATGTCTTTGGATTTTCCCTACAAAAATTAATTATTTCAGCGCAATTATTCCGACCCCTTTGGGCGTCGTAGTTACTCGAGTGCACGCGATCCCAAAGCTCGGAGATGTCTTCCAGAATCCATGGGCCTGCTGTCCTCGCGCCAGAGGCCGCAACGAGATTTCGAGTGCCCGGCCGCTTGCCCGCCGTGTCCCGCGTGCGCAGCCTGCCCCAGCGCGCCCCCCTGCCCAGCCATCATCCCGCCCGGCTACAAGTACTACGCCGACTTCGGCTACTACAAGGTGCACCACCAGACGGTCAACTGGACTCGGGCGCGGGGAGCGTGCGAGGCCGAGGGAGGCCACCTGCTTGTCATCAACTCTCAGGTGCGCCGCTTTCCTCTTGCCTTTTCTTAATGAACAGCCCAGGCCCTGATCTTTTCTAAACATCTCAATACTAGTTTGTTATAAAAGGCGGAATTTCTTCTTAGAACACGAAGTTTCCACTGTTGCTTCTCACTTCACCAGTATATCTGGATTATGGTCTGATAAAGTATTGCGAAGAAAAACAACAAAAATAAAAGAAACAATTTACGATGAGCATACGTTGAAATCTCTGAAGTATAACTAACGTAGTATTGTAGGGATTATTCTATTAATTAAATTAACATCAACAACATTTAACAATACACATCGAACACCCAAATCAAAGCGGGCGTGTCACACAAAAAGTATGCTTATATTATTTTTTCAAATTCATTTTTCTCCGTTGACTTATCATAAACTGCGGTACAGCGGAGGCGATGTGCCCCAAAATAATGTTTCTTTAATATAATTAATATTTGGCGCTTCCTGAAATTCTGTTGGAAATAATTTTATTCGTGAATTACTCGCACTATATATATCACTCCTGCATTGCATATTGTATTTCCACATTTAAATATAAAACTATAAATTACATTTTGATAAACAAAAATTAAAACATGTAACGCAGCTTACTAATACTGATTTTGTTATTAATGTGATTTCATTGCATTTTGTTAATTTGATAGTCGTTTTATTATTTCAATGCAATCGTAGTACATTGACCTCTTAAAACTTTTGACAATCACGCAATACGTAGCAATACGCAATAGTAATATTTTCTTGCAAAGTGTTTGGAACATCCTTTCGGATTCTGCAGTCTTCGACCTAAGGAATGCGGACTTCGTTCACAGTTTCGATACAATTTTAAAGTACTTCTTCCTAAAGACTTCTCATCAAAACATACACTCATCATTACAGATCCAACAGATCTGAAAAAACCAAAGTCCAATACAGGTCTTTTAGGTTGTAATAAATTTACACATTTAGTGTTGTTTGTTGGCGAATATGTCGGGTCCCGTAACGTAGTGATAACGGCTGCAGCCGTGGGTTCGAATCGAGCGTTGGAAATGGATGTTTGCTTTAATGTTGTGGCATAAAGAACCTTGAAAGAAAGAAACGCGTCCTCGCCATACATCTAAATACATATGGACCGCGTGTCACTGCCAGCTCCATAATGGTTCTCTGAGCGCCAACTGGCAGAGAGAGATCCTAATGTATTATATTTGATACATGTAGCTTTTGTTTAATTCAAGATTTTTTCTTATCCATGCTACGATCTTTGTCATATTCAATACTGAATTTCTTTCAGGAAGAAGCTGATTTCGTCAGCGGACTTATGACACAATATGGTGTCAACGATTATTATCATATAGGTTTCACCGAACCAGACACGCAACACACATACGTTACTATCTTTGGTAAGTGTAAAAGGATTATGTCCTTACTGAACAACATACTAATGAGGTTGCAGACTTTCAATCACCTCGACCATAAGTGGCTCAGGGCGTCAACTGATGTCAGACCGTGAGGCCCTCGGTTTCGAGTTCCGACGGTGGCAGGAGCCTCGACACTAGCTTGTCGGCTAGGTCGACATCAGTCGCTGTCTGGAGGAGAATTCTAGCGGCCAGCTGCTCTCATGGATACTTTTGCATGGCTTCTCTGATCAATACCACACGAAGGCCGGAGCAGTACCCAACAAACGGGCCACGGGCCGCGCGCGATCTTTCCCAGCACTTCCTTCTCATATTCTACTCTTTAGTTACACACACACACGCGCACGCACTTACATGTACCA
Source organism: Gryllus longicercus (assembly GCA_038098605.1). Taxonomy (NCBI): domain Eukaryota; kingdom Metazoa; phylum Arthropoda; class Insecta; order Orthoptera; family Gryllidae; genus Gryllus; species Gryllus longicercus. The sequence continues at coordinate 549,018 of JAZDUA010000485.1, read as the reverse complement.
CGTTACCACACACGCCGGGAGAGCGGTCGGGAGCTTAGAGCTTGCCCTGGCTGGGGCGGTGCCCGACTGGCGGGAGATATCTGGTTGGGGAATATCTCGATAGCCAGCGGTAGGTCGGCGCCGGATCTCGCCATCTGGTGGGGGCAAGATCACCGCCACCTCCCGAGCGAAACGCATGCACTACACTTACGGGATTAATGGCCCCATTAGTTAACGTGCCCGGAATCACTAAACAATCAACCATTCAGAGACGTTTTCCGCTTCAAATGTATCAGTTGTTTCTTTTAAGTTAATATTTTCGATTCAGCAAGTCAATTTAAACAAGGATTAATTAACACGTTATGTCTGCCGATCTGAAGCCTACCTGTGCCTGTAGATGGAAGATAACGAGAAGACACAAACGGCCAGTATCTCATATTTTAACCTACAAGTCTACAAACCAACACCAAGTTGTTATGCCTCTTAACACATGGTTTCAAGTTGCACTAAACACCAAAATGTTCATCTGGAATATTATTTACGTGAACTTCACTTTTAGTCTTTAAACGTCTCCATCTACTGTAGACTGATACAAGACAAAAAAAAAAGTTTTGAATTTGTTAGTTTATTTACTCCTGCACTCTTCTTCCATTTTGGGACATTTGTTCACTTCTACAGTCTTTTCAAAGCTCGGAAGCTTTTCAAAGTCCCTATACCCACCAATAAAACATCTCAAAGGCCACGCTAACAACTAACTTTGTTTCTTTCAGACGATTTACTGTCGGAGACAGGCTACTTCACTTGGGCCCCAGGAGAACCCAATGACCCAACGGCGGCCCGCTGCGGAGCCTTTTTGCCTTATGAAGGATTAGACGATACATTTTGCTCCTATCCTCTTCCATTTGTTTGTGAGCTACTGTATAAAAATGGCATATGAATTGTCAGTTCCACACTTGAGTAGAACAAAAATAAAATATGTATAATCAATGACATGTGCATTATATAATTCTATTTCTTTCCATCAACTCGAGCTGTATCTCGTGTACTTCCTGAACCATTCCTCCTTTCTCGAATTTTCGCTTTAAAATACAAACTTATCGCTAATTAGCTGAAGAAACGGGTATTTATTAATCACTAGACCGCTGGTAGTTAGGTAAAAAGCAAGTTCCTCCGGGGTACCTTGTATTAAATAAAGTTTTATACATACATTTTAGGTTTATTTGAACTAAAACCCGTCAATTTTATAGCGCCTAAAAGAGTATTTCAACATTAATGCCTATTTGTGCCTATTTTAGTTTTAAAAACCTAAAATGATACTAATTTGTCTAATTACTTTTTGTCTGGCTTTTTTCTGTGTCGGCACAACAGACGATGATATTAATTTTAAGTTACGTTAATATGTAAGATGGGGAGGAATGAATATTCACGACAAGGATCTTGCGATAAAAGTCTCCATACTTCCTGCTTCGTGCAAAAGCCTGCCTCCGCTTCTAAGATAACGCGATTGACATTGGCGACAGAAAGTGATCACGACCGATAAGAGACATTCATTCTCTTGAAAACAAGGAGAAAGTATTAGTAATAATTTTTTATGAGGCAAAATACGGTACTAATAATTCTAACGTGACGACAAACAATTAAACTTGTTCATAAATAGTATTATCGCGAAATACACAATACTGATTCTACATAATAATGATTGATGCTTTTATCTTTGAGAAATATATATATATATATAATATACGGTAAAACATTTTTTTGTAAATTTCCTTTTTTATTCGTGCCTATTCTACCATTTAAAAAGCCTAACTGATAAGCTGCAAGAGCCTATTTTAGGCACCTAAAACGCATATTTTAAAACTTAAATATCTGCAGTCTACTAAACACTATCAATTAAAATATGACATTAATTAATCAAAAGAGTGTCCCTGCCTTACCGCCCTCCTCACCTGCTCTGTCCATCCTGTTCGTCGGCTCCTCATCGCCCCACCTCGCTCTGCATCACTCACCGTCCTGCTGTCCTGACAAGTTTGTCACCATTATCGTCGCTACGGGATGATGTAAGCAGACTCAATGCTACATGCTCCTGGCAAATGTTCGATAGGCTTCATGAAAGGAGATGACCTTGACGAATAGACAAGCTCCCTACAGACTGCCCCGATTAATTATTTATAATAATATTGTAAGCTTCTGCCGGCCCTCAAGGAAGTAAAAAATCTGCCTACTTTCGTCTGTAAGAAAATCCATTAACGTGCATAATAGATATAGAGGGGAAGACTTGAACCTCCCTCGATGGAACCCGTACCATCACTATCTGACTCATCATCTGGACCGCTAGCAACAAACTAAAGTGATTATAATGAAAGTATGTCATCGGAATATATTGCATATTCTTCTCATTATAGTAATTAAGATCTCACAGATCATATAGAAATAGGAAGTCCAATGCTTCGCTTCCATCTTCAAGCTTCCTTCCCTATCCAACAATGGAGAACCTTATTCTAGTATAATGTAATATCAAATGCCACCAAAAATTATTAATTCAATCCAACAAACAAATGTATCAGCTAATAAATAAAATAATATTCATCCATCAGTACAAAATATTAACAGATCCCAATCCAAACCTAAACAATAAAGATATCATCCTCATCCAGCTAAAATACGTCATGGTTTTAACCTACCAAGTTCTCTCCCAGCATATTCCACCCTCCCTATATCAACTCAAAATAGATTTATATATCTGTTGGCACATTGACAAATTGTTTCAAATTTGGCCCCTCGTTTCAAATAACGCACTTTTGATATTCTTTGAAGGCGTTTCAGAGGAAAGAACCATACATTTCAAACTTCACGCTCGGGAGCTCAGTCTAAATCAGTAAAAACGTATTGGACGCTTTCAAGGTTGGGTTCAAGGTGTGCCAGGTACTGGATGCAGACGTAACGTGAAGTAAAAACGACGAAATTCCTAAAGAAACTTTTGATTTCGTCTGAACAAAGGTAACCATGACAATCTCTTCCAATACACATTGATTCTTTCTACAAGTAACAATCTTTGTCAATTGTGTCTTTTCTTTTCCATGAAAAACTGTCGATAGAAAAGGCAAAGTTTCGCTGCAGCTTCAACTAATTGCTCTCCCCCAACGTATGTCATTTCGCAGCTTCAACAATATCTTTAATATACTCCCCAACAAACTGCAAAAGTGAATTCTCTAGATACAACTCCTGTTCTTCCCAAGTATATACATAGTTGTCACAATCAGTATTTTAATAGAAACATTACCAGAAATTTTACAACATTCAAATTTAAAAACAAAAAGTCAAGGAAAATATGTAAAATTATTGTTTTGACAATTGAAGATTATTCTAACTTTCGAAAGAGTAAAGAATACTATAGTATCATAACTCTAATGACCAAACTACAATTTCAGTCGTAATTCAGCCGAACATTTCAGCCGAAATGTTCCAGGGCGATTCCGTACAGAATTATAATTTTTTTGTGAGGGCGGATTCTTCAAACGTTTTTCATATTTTATTATATTATTAAAATTATAACAGGTAAATACACACCACAATTGCTCTTGTAAAGCCAGGGGAGCTAAGTATCAAAACTATTTTTTTGGGGAAATCAATAACAACAGCACGAATTCGTATTCTTGACATACAATCCGAGCCCCCACTAGGTAGATGTTACAACTATACTTGAAAGGTGGTTGGAACATTGCTCTTTAAAGTGTGTATTGGCACTATTTTATTTAATATTTAGATGTCAAAACCTCCGATTCAAAAATGTTTGTTCTCGCTTCTTTGGCTTTGAAAGGCCTCAATTACCCCAGCTTTGGTAGTCTTTAAGGGTCGTAAAATAGCCTGAACTCGTTACTGCAGTTCCAGTTCACTGTGCAAACTGTGTTCGTAGTGCAAACCGGCGTGTGAGCGTTGAGGGTCGGGTGCGGTAACGCGAGTCTGCTGGTTGAGCGAATTTCTTTGCAGTAAGAAAGCTTGCTTCAGTCGAACGCTGGCCAGTAGTCAAGTAAGTGGTATTCATTGCGAGTCCACTTGTTTTTACTTTCTCGTATACGTACGGATATACAGAGTAATACACATAGTATTACGGAAAGTTATGTAATGCTGCGGAAAATAGATTTTGAGATTTAAACCGAAATACATGTTTTGAAGTCCTCTGATACCAAAAACGTTATTTTTTTTCTTTTTTCTTCTTCAAAACGGCCGTCTTGTGTCTCTGAACATTATAAGCGCCTAAATCATACGTGAGATTTTTTCCAAAATGGACTTTCCCCGGTCGATCTGACTCCTCTAGAAGAGCAGAAATTCTGAAAAACTTTCTTCAAATTTGGAGGTATTTTACATGACATTTTCATTTTTCCTTTCTTTTTTTTTAAATAAAAAAACCACTCGAATTTTTTTCTTTAAATTTCTTGAACGAATAGAGTTAAATACACTTATAAAGGTTTCATATGATATAGGTCCACAGTTCATAGTAAATTTTCAAATATTGCAAACGTTTGAATTTTTCCGCGTCTTCCTACAACTACAAAATTGAAGGTGGAGGTTTTTCGACTATGTAACATTTATTGTCTATAATTAGTTCTTTCATTGCAACAAAATGTCACAGACTTTCTCGTATTAGTTATCTATTTTCTTTGGTCAGGGCTAGCTATTCGAACTTGCCACATACTCTTTCCAGCTGCGATCTATCGCTGCCCAAAGTAATTTGTTTTGAACTTTTCACATATTTTCTGTTTCCTAATCATAGAACCGAAATATTACTTTAAAACTATAACAGAAGAGTGTAACTTCGTCCTAAATAGCAATTTTCAATGAAAAAATTTGGAGCAGTTTTTAGGAAAATGGCGTTTAAGCGCTACTGTAAATTCGAAATTTCAAGCTCTTTTTCACAGAAACTTTTTGAGCTTTCGAAAATATTCATCAGAAGTCATTTGAAGCACATTAACTCACAAGCGCTTACACATCACTTGAAATGTGCATATTAGAAGCGACGTTAAAGAATATTACGTTTGTGTAATTAAAAAAAACAAATACAGCATAATTATTTTTATGTCATTTTAAAAAACTTTGTGAGACATCATTTAAATTGTGTCTACTCATAAATACAATACAGTATACGAATTGCCAGCAAAGTAAATATTAACGACAAGAGAGATGTAAAAAAATACATGTGTGTAATTTTGAAGAAGAAGAAGAAGACCAAAATTTCCACTTGTTGCAGTTCGTTTAACACTTACCCTACTCAACGTTTTCAAAATCGCAGAACTTCCGAATCGAGCGGGATATCTTTTGGAAAAGTTCCGAAGAATAGTTTACGTGCTAGTGCTATGTTAGTACGGTGCAATTGCTCCGTAGTGAATTGCGACGTAGGGTATCATTGGGGTACAAATAGTGCCGCGATTGCATGCCACACCCCACCAGAGCCAGTGGCAGACTACACAGATCACGCAAATAGTGAGTGATGAGAGCGATGCAAAGATGTTAGAATTAAGCCTAGAGATAGAAATACTTGTAAGTTTAAGATATGTCAGATATTAAGCATCCAAATACATATAAATAAATAATAAATACGTATGTGTACCAAAAAAGGGGGGAATATGGTCCTTAGGTTCAGAACAGATTCTGAACTCTTAACGACAAAATTGAAAGGGGAAGGGGATGAAAATTAAAGAACTAGACAAATGTAAACTAACTGTGCTACAGAATGGTACACTTTCTCGCCCGAGATTTCTTATGTCTTTGGTCTGGACTAGCTTTTTGGTAATGCAACATACTCTGGCTAACTGTCCTCTATCACCGCCCAAAAAACTTAGCACCTCTTGGAATATTTTTTAGATCTTTCAAAAGCTTTTGACGTCATGGTTCTTAACATTTTACTCTCAAAATTACCTTCGTATGGAATTCGTGGTATTGCTCTAGATTGGTTTTGTTCGTACCTTAAACAACGATTTCAGAGAGTAGAAAAACCTTACTGGATTAATGGAACATTCATTGCAAAATTGCACGTGGAGTTCCGCAGAGATCAATTTTAAACCCTATTATCTCCCTTCTATACGTTGACTATATGCCCTCAACAATGAAAAGTAGAAGAACAGTACTCTTTGCGGATGATACGAATATTCTTTGTAATAAAGAAACCGTAAATAGTACAATATCAGATATTTGGAAAAGGTTCCGTAATAACAAATTAATAGTAAATGAAAAGAAAACGGTTTCAATGCAGTTTTCCATTTCAAATAAACAGCTCTGTACTCCAGTGAAAATGAACGGTGTACCATTGACTGATGTTAAGGTAACAAACTATTTAGGCATTTCAATTCAGTCAAAACTTAAATGGAATGTCCATTTAAATAAATTTAACACTAAATTAAGAATTCAGAATTCTTTCAAATTCAGTCAGCCTCCACAATGCTCGTTGTGTATATTTCGCGAATGTACATTCCCGCCTGAGATATGGCATAATATTCTGGGGAAATACATTTTATAGTTCCCAGACTTTTAGATTACAAAACATAATTGTACGAATAGTAATCCAATCCCACCCACGTGATTCTTGTAAGCCTCTCTTTATTAATCTAGGTATTTTACCATTGCGTGTCTCTTCATATACGAATCATTAGTTTTTGTCAAAAATGACTTAAGGGCGACAACATATTTTCAGCAAACGCTGATATCTATAACTACAACACTTGAAGTAGTCATCATATTCGTCAGTTGACAGTATCAACAGCTCACTACAAACAATTCACATTCCATACATGTACATTATTTTACAACACCTTGCCCGATGACATTAAACGATTAAATTCGATGCAAAAGTTGAAGTCTCAAGTAAAATCTTTTCTGCTGCACAACTGTCTCTATACAATTAGAGACTGTACCGAACATCCAAAAGGAAAGTAATATTACTTTTAACAACGACATTCAGTCTATTGTTTACCATTTGGATTTTATAATTGTAAAGAACCTGTAACAAGTATTGTACTTCAGCTTCCGGGTCAATGATCCCCATCTCGATCAGGTTTTCCCCCAGTTTCTCTGCAAATGAGCAAACACAGAGATGGACCCTTGTTTTGCTTCTGGACATAAATGTAACTTCAAATTGATGTCTCCCTATACCACGTCACAGAGTTTTTAACTGTTTTTGTCGTAAAAAAATCTCGTAATGTTTCGGTTTCGTAATGGTAAAACGGAAACATCACTTTAAAAATATAAGAGTAAAGAGTATAATCTCGTCATATATGGAAATATTCGTTGAAAAAATTGTTACTGCAAATGCAACATTTGAGGTTTTTTTTTTACAGAGAAAAGTGTTTGAGTTTTCTAGAAATATCTTTGGAAATCATTTGAAGGCGTTGTTGTTGCTCATAGACGGACGGACGTTTTGAAAACAAAAATTACTTCGTCGTCCCCCTACTGTACAACTAAAATAAGACTAGGAATATTATAAAGCAGTAAAATGGTTTTTTATATGCACATTTTTGGAGGAACCCGAAAACGTGTATTTCCGTTGAAACCTGAAGTGCTTTAGTTGCGGACTCACAGCTCGACACGTTCAAGCCAGCCGTAAAAGGTAGTGTTCGTAAGTTGTCTGACAGTCCCTTTCTGGAAATTTAATAGCACTTCTATGTAAAGCGTTCATATTTAGTACTTAAAATTGAAAAACAAGTTTGATTTTTCATCATCATCATCGACAGCAAGGATTAGACCTCTTGGTCTGTTCCGTCTCAGAATTGTTCATGCCATCTCTTCAAGGGACGTCCTACACTTATTTTTCCTTTAGGTACATATTGAAGAATAGTTTTACTTATTCTATGTTCTGGCATTCTCAGGACATGACCTTTCCAGTTTTCTCGATATTTCTTTATGGTATCTATAACCGGCTCAACATTTAGTTCTTCTCTGATATCTACACTTTTTTCGTGGTCTAATAGTGAATATCCTGCCACAAAACGAAGAAATCTCATTTCTGCAGATTCAATTCGGCGCAGCTGATCTGATGTCAATGCCCAGCTCTCACTTCCATAAAGTAGTAATGGCAAAGCAATAACTTTGTAAAATCTGAGAAGAGTTTCCTCTTGCGCATTATGATGTAGAGTTCGCTGTAACGTTCCACAGAAATATGTGAACAAAAGTAAAACAAAAGTGATGGCATTTAAAGGACTTGAACCTTTAAGAGCAAAGATAGTTATATATGACCAAGTTTGATTTTTCCTTTGAGATATGCATCTTGATTAAGATGTCGAGCAGAAATAATAATGAAATCATCTGGACGTTGATGAGTTGTTGGAATTCGATACACTGATAAAGTTCTTTGTGTGTATTCTTCAAGAGTACTTAATTGAGATTTTTCACTTCGGCCTCCTCTCGAGATAGAAAGTTATGTTACGCAGTAGTGAATGAGAAGGAAAATGTGAAAGTCCAATTTGGAATGTGATATATAATCAGCGGATGCAGGAGATGGATGTACTGTTTTGCGAAGAACGTTGCAATGGCATTCAAAAGATCGCTTGTCGTTAGCGCTTTGGGGCTGGTAAGTTGTAGCTATTCGTATTTTCTACACGTACAAAACTAGAGATGCGTTTCTGATTCTCTCGTATACGCAAGGAGCTGTATTTGTTAATAAAAATAGTTTCGATCCGTACTACGATGTTGCATTACATCCAACACAGCAATATTTAAATACGTTCGAAATCTGTACTTTCGGCGATAATCAACCATTGCCGTATGCCAGTTAATGTTACAAAGGAGTGGCTTCGTAGAAGCATGTCACCAAAATCGATTATAATCGACATTACGCTAAAAGCCTGATTCTGTTGAAAATAGATGTTCTACATAGCATGTACTGTACTGTTTTACCTACCTTTTTACTTTATTGTATATGTACGTAAACGGAGTAATATATACCTAGTATAGAGAAACTTACGAAATGCTGCGAAAAATCAAATTCGAGATTTCATCGGAAATACCCCTTTTGGGATCCCTCTGATTCCGAGAAAGTGTTGGTTTTTACTCAAAACATCCACCCGTGTGCCTTTCTGTCTCTCTGCCTGCTGTCGTAAGGATGTTGCTAAATGCACTAAACATGTACTGTACATGTACTTTTTTTTAAATACACCTCTCGCGTCGGTAATCTTCACATTACGGGGGAGTTTTATTTTGTCGTTTGAAAATACAAGCGCTTCAAAAGATTTGTAATGAACTTTCTCGAAAACGCAAAACTTAACTGTACAAATGAACACAAAATTATGCATTTTCAGAAACGATCAAAACGATGGTTTTTCAAAGTTGGCTCTAAAATTATCCAAAAGAAATTGCGTACTAAGTCTGAAATGACCTTTTTACAACATTTTTAAAGTCATATTTTAATTCAATTATTAGAAGAATATAATTGAGACAATTTGCAAAAATGTGTTTTGTGCTGCAGCTGTGAAGAGGGACAGGCGAAACCGAAACGCTAGCTCACTCTAAGGACTATTCGTAGACCTACTAGATCTGCATGAATCCCCATCTTAAATAAATGTGCTTTATTTCTGTTCACAGCTGTTTTTTCTGGGCGTGGGGTCCCTTGCTAGCAGCAGTTTGACGCCATCCAAAGCACAATCAACGGGCGTCGATTCTCCTACAGGAGCAGCAGGTGAGATTACAACGCGATCACTCCGCAGTCACGAACAGCATCGACAAGTTTCTCGCACAAGAAATACTCTCAGATAAAAGAAAAGCAGGGTTGCCAGTAGCAAAAGCGCGAATAATGGAACGGGGGGATAAAATTATGTTACTATATGGTACGATGGAAATGTACAAAAATTATGGTACATTTTGTAGATATATGCTTTCACGCTAAAAAATGTTCCCACTTATGATCAATGGTGTATTCGGATCACAGCAGTAAGTTTTAATGAAGTGAACTTAAAATAAATTTAGTACGTTTCTGTTTCTCTATTTGGAGGCACTGAATCACAAGCATGAGGAAGATGTAAGGTAACATCGTAAGCAAGTTAAAGAGGAAGCGAGAAATAATGTCATCTTCATTTTAGTATTCAATCAGTAACATTTCACTTTTTAATTATTAAAAAATATGGCACAATTATGGTATAATGGTACACATATTTTTTGGGTGTAAGCGATCTGGCAGCCCTGACGGCAAGCGAAACTCTGTAACGTTTGCTTCTTGGCAGGGGGAGGCGTTCTCGAGTGCCCCGGCGTGTGCCCTGCCTGCCCAGGCTGCCCCGACTGTCCCAGCCCTCCACCCTGCCAGCGCCGCATCCCGCCCGGCTACAAGAAGTACGACGACGACTTCGGCTATTACAAGATGAATTACGGCGCCGAAAACTGGTACGACGCGAAAGAATCGTGCGAAAAAACCGGAGGATATCTCGCTGTACTCAACTCAGCGGTGAGTCTATTTGGAGATTTCCCACGATTTTCACACAATAATGGAAACAATCGAACGCTAACTTAAAAATACGTTTTCACAATTTCTGAGTTTTATTGATGTTTATGAATTGCTCGGCTGTGAAACAGGGTGAATATATTTCCGCAAATAAGATAATAATGAGGCGTGCAAAAACCGCACAAGTCTCCTTGTACTATATCTAATATTTACGTTATGCACATTATATCTAAAGTTAGTTATTTTGTGGAAAACATACTGAAACGAAGGTCTTGTCCATTGTGCTTAATCTTTTAAATTATAAATTACATTTATCCTTTTTTTCGTGGCCAATAATAGAAACGCTGAATCTATAGATCTGCATGAAGTCCAACATTCCGTTACAAAGATTAAAACGCTCGAAAGATTATTCAGCTAAAAGATCTTACCTTTTCACACTCTATTCTTTCATCAAGGTACACAAAGCTTACGAAAAAAAATTACAATACCATTTTTATACAGCTCAATTAATACGACGGTTTAGCTTTCTTTCCTGTAACATTTTTACTACTGTATAATGTGTCTTATCAAACCATGCACATTTTTCACGTTTTCTCAATTTTCCGAGATTTGATATTTCATTTTGTTTTTAAATTTGGCAAACAGTATCTTCAAAAGGGAAGGTATTCAACTTTATTTAGAAGTCCGTCGTGAGGAACTAAATCAAAACCTTTAAAAGTCTGTAACGATTGCATCAATAATCATTTCTCCTCGATTGAGAGAATCGGCATTGTCTTGAAAAACCGTAGCCAGCAGACTTTCGCAATAACAGCTGTGGAGAATAATTTAGAAGGTATTCCTATTCCATACATGTCGCATATTAATACTTGCAGATTACATAATTTTATCTCTACCACATAACTAGACAGTAAAAAGGGTAAAATTTAAATGTTTCTTGAAGCTCCACTCCCACGCATAGTTCTGGGAAAACATTGCAGAATTATTACTTCAAAAATGGCGAGAGGTGCTAAATTAAGGGAGTATCCCTGTGTGCTGAAGGACATCAAAATGCCAAAATTAAATTCTTTACAAAGCCATAAAAAAATGCAATGGAAGCAATTTCGCTCGCAATTTAGAGAAAAAACGGGACCTTTTCGCTTTTTTATTTTTATTTATTTACTGCAAATTGGATGATGGGAGGCATAAATGTAAATCGGCTTCTACAATGAACTGTCACTTGCCACATTGGAAGCGAACTTTCGTAAAAAACACGAATTTAATTATGAAAATATTGTCTGGACAATTCATTAAAGTATATATAGTATTGAAAAGACGTTAAAAAGTTAAGTATGACATCGTTTTACTTGAAATAAAAATCACATTTGGGAGTAAACTGTTATTAATTTAATATATTCTGCATTAACATTAACATTATTTTCTTACTGTCAAATGGTAACACTTAGAAAATTGTCAAATTAACCCACACTTTGATTAAGTTTTTTTACACACTTCGTTAATGTGCCATCAAGTACTTGACACTATTAAAATCGACTATGAAAAGTAAAGTCCTTTTATAAATGTATGAAAATAAAGTTCTGTTGAACATCATCTATACACATTGACTTTCATCTTTCAGGAAGAAGCACAGATGGTCAACAGGATAGTGGAAAGCTACGGTTATATTGGTTATATTCACATAGGTTTCTACGACGTAGTTAAAAATCAAACGTACTTGACTGTTTTAGGTAAGTTTAAGATTTTGATGAACTAATTTCTGATTGGTTTTTAGTAGTTTCCGAAAGCTCTGAGCATGCCAAAGATATCCCTTGTCCCGAATTAGTGCAAGAAGTGACATGAGTCTCTTGACCAGAGGTCACACCCTTAATCTACACTGTTATGCAAATTCAAAATATTAAGTAATAGCTGTAAACGTAATAACGTTTCTGATAAAATATATATTCACCATTTCGGACATGTAATTAATTAAAATAATTATCTACATTTAACGAAGATTAATTAGCTAGTTTCATATCATTCATTACATACTGTATTTTCATTACTTGTTTGAAACATTGATAATATTCGTACATCTTAATTTTTCAGTTAACCTGACTATTCCACTCGTGAAATTAAAACCAATACATACTATACATTAACTACACATACAAAATGCCCCAATCAGGGTGGAATATCTCAAAAGATGTCTCGCTTTTTCTATTCGATTTTCCTTACCGTTTCTCCCTTCAGACCAATAATACGCTGCGACTCGTCTATCTTAGGAGACGGCATGTATTGGTCACTATATTGTTGTGCAATAAATCGCGTATGTACTATAACATAACTTCTTCGATTTTGACGTGCTTTCAGTTATTTTCAATATTTGGTGCATTTTGGAACTGTGTTCGACGTAATTTCATTCGTGGATTGGTCCTATTTCATACCACTCGTGCTTTGGAAATTCTCAGATAAATCCCTTCCTCGCCACGCGAATCGGGAATTTATCAGCAATTTCCAAAACATTCGTGGTATTACCTATGACAATTTTCAAATTACTTATGCTAGACAATTTTCGCAACATTTTTTTCCAAAAATAAAGAAATTCGATTGACTACCGAAATTCGTCTTGTGCCTTATATTTGTTATGGGCACGGGCCTCGACAAGAACACTAAAATCTGTCCTTAACTTCTACGAAGCATTTAGAATAACGCACTGCCCACGAGTACCAGAACAGCGCAGTCTTTTACTTCCTCCTATAGGTCATAAATTTGTTCTATTTTTGTAGTTAAATAAAAGCGTTCAAGGGAAAGCACAAAATATTTTCCTTATTCTCGGCCAGAGCAGTAACATCTCAGACACACTGCTGCATCCAATGTATAGCAAATTTTCTACGTTTAAGAAGGTCTCATCTTCATTATACGAGTTCCTACATCCGAAAGCGTTGTAAGCGTATCTTCACAAAACTAATGTAAATTCTTTGTAAAGAAAGGCGATAAGTGACAAAGTGCTTCTCATATGTCGTCGTCAGAACTTTCCATATTATTAAATTCTACTGCGACTGCCGCAGGCGTATCTACGACATGGCACGTGACATGGACGCCACCCACTACAACAAATAACAACCACCCTGATTTGAAGTAAACTGAGAGGGGCGCTAATTTTCCTGACGACTGCACCACAAATGAAATTAAAACGATCTTTTACAGGTGATCTACTTTCCACGAGTGGATACGTAGAATGGGGTCCCGGGGAACCGAGTCACCCCGGAACTGCATTATGTGGAGCCTACAATTCAAAAGGACTTGATGATGTAATATGTACCGATGCTCAAGGGTTTCTTTGCGAGCTATTTCCTTAGCTCAAACAAATCAAATGCTACGTGAGCCAAGATAACATATGGATACGTCAAGAAACTGAATAAAGAAGTTCGATTGTTCGAGTTGGACTAATCTTAACAGAGTAGATGTGTTTCAGTCAGATACCCTTATTCTCCCGTTTACTTTACCCCTCCACTCTTACAGGTGATAGACAAAACTGTAGTACAGGCTACTTCTTAGTACTACAATTATCGAAAGGCATGCCTATCTTGTTTTAACACAAACTAATCAATAATAAAATAAACTGCTGACATGTACAAATATTGTCTAAACAGTGGCATTCTTCCCCAAAAAATAGAGTATTGACAATTCGAGCAATAATACACGGGGGATATAACCTAAATTCTAAATATGCAATCAAAAACTACGGCACTTCCCTTCCTTCAAGACAATTTACACATCCATCGTCATCAGAGGTCACGGTAAAATGTTTACAAATAATACAAAATGACGCATTTCCATAATGAAATAGGCGTGCGGATATTGAAGTTAATATTGCCAATATTAAAAAAAAACAAAACAAAAAAAACAACTATCATCCTCACACACACACTGCCCCCCAAGAATCAAACCTACCTTTATAATCTCATTCATCGTAGGCACCCCAAGCACTTACCTGAAAAAGAAGAAAAGGCAAAATTACAAAGGTGCGTCGAGTTACGCGCGCCCTTGATACCATCGCCCCTGCTAAAACGCTTCAGCACAATAAGGCAGGGTTTCCTTCACGTCTGATTACACAAACCATATTTGCAACCCGCCCCAAAGTAGTACGAACTAATTTGATATCCGATTTAGGTAATCCCAGGTTGCAGTTAATGTGCATTTTTGTATTGAGAGTTTACGTTGAAAGTATCCTTGATGAAAGTCATAGCATAATGAGGCTTGACGTAATGTCTTATTACCACTCTACGTATTTGCATTTTTTCGATTAAACATACAGATAAAACCACAAATTTATTTCATGGTTTTCATCTAAAGTCATCCATTTATATCGAAGTCAAAGACACCCTTATCTACTCTATCTCGATTGTCTGGTCAACTTTTTTTAATTTATTTATTTCAGCAAAAATATACTACATACTAAATTTATTTTTTGCCTAACTTCAAAATAACGATTTTTGCTACTATAGATCACTTTCCTATTCACCGACGCGGTGCATAGTGCTGCCGAAGACATACACGCATTCACAGCACCCTGAAGTTAATAACGTGATTTCTTCATGCATTTTCTCGCATGCTAATGTGTGTATGTGTGTGTGTGTGTGAGTGTGTAAAGTAGGCCAATGAGTATAAAATATGTGCAAAGCACCCTGCGTTACTATTCGAAGAATTAGAAACGAAGTAATTACCTACCCAAGTCACCACTCATTTGTATTGCAATTACGTCCGATCACAAAGGCGTATTGTTATATATTTATATTTTAGAACAATTTTACTAAAGGGAAGTTGTTTTCGGTGAAAACGTTTTCCGGTCCAGTACTATTCCGCTGCAGTACTGTATTTAAAAAAATCGGTGAAAACTGATATCCCACTTGAGAGTTTCGAAAATTGCATTTTCGCTTTCAGATGCTGCAAGATTAGAATTCAAAACTCAAGAGCTTACCGTGTTAATGTTCTAAAGAGCTGACTATTGTCTTGTAAATTCACACTCGGCCTTAGGTCAAGAGCTATCAGGAAATGAGGAGGGGGAAAAAGGAATAAGGAAAACATCTGGCACGCTGGGAGGTTATACTAGTTTATCGGAGAAGATAAAACAAAAACAATGCGTTCTCCACTTCTGCACTGGTTTGTTATGAAGTTAGCGTGAAAACAATGGGTACACTTCTCACATGAAGAAAAAATACATATTCCGATACGGCATCTAAGCAATCGCTTAGAGAAAAACAGCCCACGATATTTTTACATCAGGAGACCACACTCAAAAGCGGTATATAAACAGTATGTTCCTCCACACGTCGATGGTCCATTGCAGTACAGACACGATGGCCACTCGTGGTTTGGTGGCAAGGCGCTCCGCACAGAAACGCTGGGCAGGGAGGTATTAAGCATTAAGACAACGTTTTGCTGTTAGTGCTTTCTGAACTCATTGTCATGTCACTCAACTCAGAATTAACTTTTCAATTGAATATTCAAACGTTAGTAAGCTCCTTGAATTAGGTACATGAAATATTTGCGGATGCGAGTTCTATGTAAGTAACGTTAGTATCAGTCGTGGACGCAATTAATCTGCTCTTTGGGTCTTACTGAACAATGCCAGAAGACCGGTAGAAAAGGAAGCCATCTATCCAAATGTATGGTTCACACACTAAAGCGAATCCTCAAATTCAAATCAGCAGTTTTAGTAACTCAGAAACGAGTGAAGAGATTTGGTTGTCAAACGGAATGTGCACAATGCAATTTAACCAAGGGAAACAAGGACACAGAACTTTTTTTTGCTGCGTCTGCTGGCGTTTGATCCAGCAGCCAGCGATGACCAGGCTCTTTGAAACTTCATTAGAAACTCTGTGAAAATTACTTCCGCTAGAGGCTGAGAAGGCGAGATTTACAATATTTTGCTTACTCATTGCGCGGGTGTCACGTACCATTTTCTGCAAAACTATTGTTAGATGTCGTGGTTTTACTTAACAGAATACATCGAGAAGATTTTTCCAATTGTCTATCAAAGTATGATCACTGGCAAATATTGTCAATACTGGACAATGTCGCACAATTTGCAGAGAGAAGGAATATGTAGTTTTAATTAATTCAACGTGCAGCGTCAGTAGCAAGAGCGCCAAGCACAATTTCACCATCAGCTTCATTTCACCTCATCGAGAGGGCGCACGTGAGTGCGTTATTGCCTTCGCTGAAGTGGGCGGCGCGAGGGAACGCGTGCAAATGTGCTTGCAGACATCGTTCATGATTTCTGCGCGTTCTGCTCCTCATTCATTGAGCAATGCAGTAGTGCAATTAACACAGGAGCGAAGTAATGCCAGAGGCTGTAATGGGTAATAGCTGTTGGGGAGATACAGCTCTGAAGCATGGGCGGCAAAACATTACTTCTAGATCCACCCCAGTAAAATTAATTACCAAAATCATTCATGTAGTATTGCAGCGAAAAATGCCGTCCACTGCTTCTCGGTGTACCTCCGTTTACAACGCAGTCTCCCCATTCCGCTGTCACAATTCAAAGTGCTGTTTTGAATCGCAGGAAGTGAAATGTGGCAGCAAGTAGATAACAGCGACGTTGAACCCACGTGATCGACGGAGGTAGGGACTGACTACAGGCGTGTCTCAGCACAATCGGTAATGAGAAGTATGTACTGGGAATGATTAAGGGGCGGGTTCTAATGAAATGACTTTTTTTCACTTGAGAACAATGCGGTTAAGAATAGAAATTCATTTTATGTTGTGACGAAAGGAAAAGATCAATTATTATGTATTTTTTTAAATTTTTTTCGATTTCAACTGTTATTTTTTACCCTGTAACGTCATTTTTACTGCATTGTTTCGCTGATTAAATAAATTTTAATATTTTAATGGTTCTTGGTTCAAACAATATTTACGAGGCGTAACAAATGTTTACCACAGAATCCTTGACTAGCCTGTTCGATTTCTTCGCTCATATCTTGCAATGTCAGCCGTTGTGAGTGCTATGTAATGAAAGGTTCCTGGACACTCTTCATCGCCATTGTCAGTTCGGTCGAAAGAAAGAAATTCTGTTTTTAAGAGCAGTCCACCCTCAAAGTTTGCAAGCTGAGTTCACTTGGACAAAAGGACGAAGCCTGGATTACATCGAGCATTGTCGATGCAACAACTCGAGTCGTTCATCTGAAGTGATCAATTGTTTAACTTTCTTTTTCTTTGTCTTTAAAGCACTTTAAGAGCATCGTATTTATCACTCGTCAATTTTTAGGTCATCAAAACCTTCCTCTTAATGATGATGTAGAGAAATGTCGGGCGCTTGGTACCCGCGGCGGTGTGCCCAGCCTACCCGGGCTGCAGGGCCAAGGCCGCCTGCGCGCGGAGGGCGGCTACCTCACCGTGATCTACTCCCAGGCCAGCCTTGCTCCACACAGCAACGCGGAGGAGCACATGCGCAATTGGGAAAGGCTCTTCAAATGGTAATCAACTGCGCAAATTACACCGTATCCGCAGTTTTTTATAGTAACGTCTAGATTTCATTACTGAAAAGTTTACGATTTGCCGTGGCAAATGAACGATTACTTGTATTTAAACAGTACTAGGTCGGCGTAAGAAACTAATTTGTAAATGTGCTTCAGATCTTTCTTGATATTTTCAAGGCAGTTTTACAGGGCATTCCTTCATCTCTTAATTCTATAGTTTACAGGAGAACTACAAACCACATTGCCGAATTTCGTAGATATTTTTTTTTCAATCGATTTTCGTACCTCCTTAAATTCTTTGTGAACTATAGTTTTAATTTACTGAATAACAACCACATTAGATTTATAAAATGTTAAGTGAGGAATGCTAAGTACTCTTATGGGCTTGTACCTAAAACAATAAGGCAAAAAGGTATTTATTTTTACTGAAATAGACACCCAAAAAGGTTTTATTTTAGCCAAAGTGGGGGTGCATAAAGGCATGAAAACTGAAAATCACATTTAAAAGAATAATTAAAATCATTCACATTTTCATCTCAACTCTAAAATCAACATTAGCACTTAAACTGCAAGGAAACGATCTTTTGACACATATGGAATAGTGATTTCGTATCACCATCCGACATGTTCTACTCGTGACGCTGTCTCTTCAAAGTGCTATTGTGGACTTCCTTTAGAATCTTGAAATAGCATAAGTGAAAACGAAATTATATTTTTCATTTTTCGTTCTTCGAACTTGTGTAATCACCAGCACTGACAAGGGTATATCATACACAGAGAACTCAAACGGGATTCGAGGCCATACTCGAAAATAGGATGAGATTCCTCGTGAACGAACAAAGCCTGTCAGCGCCAATGAAAAAATCCAGAATTGTTGGCTGGTAACATCGTTCTTTTTCAATTCGATTTTTAATGCAGCCTCTGCTTCCACAGAAAGACAAAACACGATCGCTTCTTCGTCTTCATCGGTGCAGGTATATGCGCAGCTTGATTGCCATCGGTGCCACGAGGGAAAAAAGAACAAAAATAAATTAGGGAAAATGCAGAAAAGGGTAATATAAGACAAGAAAGGGTAAAATAAGACAAAAAAAGGCAAAATGAAAATCTACGAAAACAACTCTAGAAGTGCAATTAAGTGATTACTATAGTTAAAAGTTATAAAATAGTAGCAATACCAAAAAGGCATATTGAGAAACACAATTAAGGAAGTGGACATAATATTTTTTGCCAGGATTGCTAAATTAAATAAGTTTCATTTACCTGTTACAAAAACTATTCATAAAACGGTTGTTCACTGACACTGGTACAAAACGAAAATCGCAAGGAAACGAGGAACCCATTACGGAGTTCGATAGCCCCAAATAAACAAAGTTTACTTTGGTCACATTGTCATATTTTTCAATTCTCCATCTTCCCCTTTCATAAAGTATTATATGTAAATGTAACGTACATGTAAATGGTGCGTAACATGCGTACTACAGGTTTTTTGGTGTGTGGGCCGGTTGCGTTTGGGATTAGATAAGCTCCCCCCTCCATCCTGGAATCGAAGTCTTGAAGTTCAAAATTCACTTCCATCTCGACGTGCATTTTTTTAGAATTATACGCGAAAAAGAGAACAGTTTATTATTTAACTGTTTATTGTTACATACAGTTGTAATATTATGGTATTTTGGTTGTTCAAGGCTGAGCGCCGGGCGAACCCAACCACGTGGGTAAGAACCACTTTGGCTCCTTCTACAACGACTTCACATGTGATTTTACCCTAGTCCCTTCTTGAGCAAGCTTCTTGCAAAACGGTACCCGGCGTGTTGAGGAAAAGGAACATTATTGGAAAATGCCGTTTGTGACCTTACGAGAAAAAAAACAACAACAAACGAGTTGGTACGCTTTTCTGATTTGATTTATTTAGTCAAAAAACAGTAGGAACTGTATGTGACGTAGGGGGAAAAAATCAAAATTTCTTCCGTTCTAGAACCCCTTCCCAACATTTGAACTAAAATAGTTGAAAGATAAATAAATTTTTAAAAAATAACAAAATTGAAAAAAGTCTGAGTTTAGCAACATTTGTAGAAACTAGAAATTTTCGTTCCCGAGTTATAGAAAACGTACTTGCAGTAGCAAACGAACTCCAGATTTGATTCCTCTTTATTGCCAACAAAATAGCAATTCACCTCCAGCTCTACACCTAACACTACCACCACCACAAGCAAAAGGAGAGTTCAATAAAACGTGCGCATAGTGAAGCTACATTTACGTCCAAAAGCAAAACAAGTGGCCATCTGAGCATTTGCTCAATGGATCAGGGAAACTGGACAAAAACCTGATCGAGATGGGGGTCAATGACACGGATTTGATCTGTATTTGTGTATTTGATGCACAGCTTAATTAATAGAATTAAAAAATAAGTTTTGAGCTTGTACATTCCATTTTATCATCGGTTAAAATAATATTCGCTATTGCTAGCCTTATAAGGGAGTTTGCCTTGTACGAAACCAAAGTAACGGTTAGAAAAAGCGATCACGATTAATTCAGACACGCCTCTTACTGAAATGTTTATGTTTGATTACGGTTCCCTAGAGGCTTTATTGGTCGCCACGAATCACGTAGTGAACACACGCACCTCACACTTGAGTGAGATTTAAAATACACACAATACTGATGTCATACATAATGAGTAAGTCCTTTTTGTTAAGGAAGAAATGTTTATCGAGGCACCCGACGATGTGTACGAGACACGCACAAGGAAGCAAGAAGGGAAGGAAGGAACGCTAATTAAAAGCACTGACGAGTGCATGCACAGTGCCTTACATTGCACACCCAGTAGGAGCTGTCTCATTGGTCGATTCATTAGTCCCATATGCATAGTGTATGCTTATCGTTGGAAACGGCTGTGATCTCCCGCTCGATGTAGTGATCGGGCGCCGACCTACCGTCGGCTAGCAAGCTTTTCCCCAACCACGCCTCTACCTCCCTAAGCTCCCGACCGGTCTCCCGGCAGCCTAGTAGTGTGTGTTTGTAAGGAAGGGGCGAGGATAGGACCAGAAAGAGGAAGGAACGATCGCGCGCGGTCCGTGGCCCGTTTGTTTGTTTGTGAGGGGTTCTGCTTCGGAAAGGACCGATGAGGGCAGCCGTCTGCTAGAATACTCGTGCAGACAGAAGTCGACGTAGCTAGTCGACGTAGGGAGCCCAGCAGAGAGGACTGGCAGCAACAGCGCCTCCGCCCTCGGATCACCTATCACCTCCATCGACACTCGGCGAATTAGAGAGAGGCGCTTACTAACGCCGGTCGCCCCTCAAACCTCCCTTTTCCGCCTTCGGAAAGAGATCCAATCAAATGACACGGCGCTCTTGCAGCGGGCTCTACTCGCAAGTTAACCACTCAAAATACTGTCATTATCGCTACCAGATCCTACAGCACTTTGATTTATTGTGAAAGTGTCCTTCGTCTGAACGTTACTGGAGATGTAAATGCCAACGTGGCCAAGTTGCATTGTCTCTCTAACCATTTCTATAATCGAATCATGACTTGTCAAAGGACCTATTGAGTGCTACTGAGCCTAAAAAAGTTGAAAGGGCTAATTTAAAGGAGTTAAAAGGGTCTATTGAGTGTGAGCGAGTCTATTGACCCTTCTGAGATAACAACAAAAAGAAATTCTTTGCCATCTGTTTCAATTCAAACTACTGTAACTATTGCTATTCTCTGATGCGATTACCACCACACTTTTTTATTTCAGAATCATTTTCAATGTATTTTACGGTGTTTATAGTGGTTGGGCTTAAGAAAAAGTTTGTAATAACCTATTTGCAAAAATACTATTTATTATTACTATTTTTGGTATAAAATCATACATTTCGTGTTTTGATGCAAGTAACGATTTATTTTTCTGTATTATTAATAAATTCAAAATAAAAAAATCTGTCCTATTTTTGCAGGATTCTAGCAATATTACAGAAGTTAAATTATTTAAAACCTTTCTCAGTCACTACACATTTCGAAAACTTATCTACTGGATTTACGCTTTACTGTCACTGCAAGGAAATATTAAGCTTTGGTGTTTGATCAAGAACAGGTAGATATAAAGTGCGTTTAACACTGAAGCATGTCTTTATAAGTCAAGAACTAGACAACAAATTTTACTAAAAATGGTAAAACTGGCCTAAGCCCTATTAACAAGTCATGATTCCACCATATACATTTTAAATTTCCCACATTTGGAAGTAACCGTTTTCCGTTTATTGCTTCTTTTTCTATCCCTCCGTGAAATGTCTTGGCTGGCATACCCCCTCCCCCGGCGTGTGTGACAATGTAGTGCATGTAAGCGTAAGTAAGGAGTGAGGATAGGACAAGGAATGAATGATCGCGTGGGGTCCGTGGCCCGTTTGTTAGGGTGCTGCTCCGGCATTCACCTAATACTGATCGGAGAAACCACGGAAAACTACCGATCAGAGCAGCCGGCCCTACTATTGCTAATGAGATCGCTATCGTTACAGGACCGTGTAATTTAGACGTTTGGGAATGCAACAATATACTACAAATTCTTTTTTTATCAACTACAACAAGAAATTGTTCTGTAGGTAAAAACTGAATTCAATAATTCATTTGCATGGTATAACGTTCCTTGTGTCGCCTCCATTCTTCTCAAATTACCATTTTCATGTCATATTACACTTGCGTCAAATTGAAAGAATTTCTTGACGTAAGATTAAAGAAAATGTCTCTAAAGAATTCAGTAGTAAGTAAAGTTAAATTGTTTTTATCTTTTTTTAAACAGATACTTGTATTTTTTGACAGTTCACAATATTTTAATGAAATATATTTTAATAGTTTTGAGCTTCTTACAATGCTTTACAATGCAGATGGATATTCTTGAAAAATCCAAGTGTCGAAACGTCGTGAATTGAAATGAATTAAAAGAAAGTACTGTAAGTGGGTTTGTAAAACGCGGTGAGAAACAACCTAACATAATACGTGTATACAACATATTCCGCACAGTAAGTTTTCTGCCAATAGTATCAGCGGATGGCATTAATTACACTTCAGTAAACTGCAAAGTAATTGGGTGTACTTAATTTTAGAGCGACAGAGAGATAAAAGCGTCGTTTGCGAGGACTTCCACGCGTTCAGACCCTGTACACGTAGGTACCCATTTAATTGCTAGCTCGATTGACAACGCCACCTGTGCATGCACACACGATCGTACAAGTCGGGGGGGGGGGGCTGACCCCCAAACATTTGACAACCACATTCACTTGGAAAGAAAGCGATCCATAATTACCCCAACAAAGCAGAATAAATAATACTGACACGTGGTGATGCAATTACTGCCGCTTCTTTTATTGTTTGTTCATTCTTGATCGATAATCTGTCATTTGAATTTAACACAAAAATGAAGTTCTCAATGTGAACAATGTAATACATAAATATACAATTTACAAAAATTACAATATTGGAGAAATGTTCATCATAGCTAGATCAAGTTTAATAGAAGAATTGTTATTGAAATATTAGATAGGTACTTTCGTGGAATTACATTTGTTGTGGAGCCAGACCAGCATTCAAGACAATATCAGAAGTTTTATTTAAGCACACTGAAAACTAGATGAAGGCATCGAGAAGACAGTTTAACTACGTATGAATTACAGGATCATTAACCACAAAACATTCACGATCAAAGGCCGTAATAGAATTCACTGTGTTACCAACGAATTACTAATATGAAAGACATGGAAGAAAGTGAGAACGAATCACAGAAAGAAAAGATCTATAAATGTGCCATGGAATAGCGGTGGCGCGAAACAGGTGATTGACGCAGGAGTTAGTTTGTCGCCCGAGGGCAGCGAGGAGTGCCGCAATCACCTGTTTCGCGCCCGTGTTGCTATTTTTCAACTCGCCGTGAGCAAAACGCAATACCTCAAATACAAAAATATAAATTCAATATTAAATAATTAAAAATATCTTAGTTGTACACAAGTAAATGGATTCCAGACAGTGTCGTAACACTACTGTTTGTAAATAATAAACAAAGACGCCGTGAAGTTTAGAGGCAGTTGCGAATCGTTAGGTATCTCCTCAACCAGGGCACCGCTACAGTGGAGCCGAGATGTAATCTCCCGAAATGTGTAGTAGTGCAATGTACACAACAGTGGGTAGAGGGAGAGGATAGGTCAAGGAAGAGGAAGGAAAGACCGCGCACGGTCTCTGGTCCATTTGATATGGTGCTGCTCCGGCATTCGCCTGTGATTGATCGACGAAACCACAGAAAAGATAGGTTAGAGCAGCCGATCACTTGAATTGCACCTAGTCTTCTAGTGCCGAAAACCTGCTATCATCGGACTCGAAGGAACTCAGAGCCTCTGCAGACAACGGTGATGACGCCCCTACGCTATCTCGGTCGGTGTTACCAACTTTTATTTCCACACATGACCAGCTAGGCATTACTGTAACTGATAGACGAAACTTATGTACACAGATTGTTTAATAGGAGCCAGTTTCTAATCACTTTTAACGAGACGTTCAGCTTATCTCGTTCCGTTACTTTGTTAATTACCGATGTACCGGCCAACGTATTTACTAAATTATTAATGTAACTAATACCAGTAATGCTATAACAGCACAACTTTATCACCCGCATTTTCAAGCAAAATTACGCGAAAAGTACTCAAGTTTTCGAAAAATTGTACATGACCTTATTTCAAAATCTATCTTTGTGAAACATGTTATTAAGGGAAAAAATCTCAATCTTTAATATTTTAGTTCTAGGAAGTCGCCGAAAACATTTTGAACTTTTACAATTTTCGAAAAATCAGGGTTTTTAACGAACATGAGAAATGCACCATTACCTTAAACGTCCTTCACTCTATCAAATAACAAAATGTAATCAAAAACGATGGAGCCATTTTTTTTGGAAATTTGGAAAATAGTCTAGGGGCTTCATTTAAAGTACCCTCAAAATTAAAATACCAGTTTCAAATTTAAGGGGCCGAAACATCAGCCAGATCTATTGGGATATATCAATTTTGGAGAAAATCAGATGGACAGTTTAGCCGCTAGCGATGTTCGCGGAAGGATACAGACGATTGGCCATCATTCGATTTTTAGGTAACAAGGATCTTTCCTTCTACTTCCTTCGTCTACCCTCTCCCTTATACGTACTTTTAAATGTACTAGACTACCTCCCATGTCGGTGGACCAGTCGTGACTTTAGACTGGTGGGGGAGATACCTTTTAGGAGAAAGACGGCAAGGCTGTGAGTAGGTCGGAGCAGGAGAGCAACTGCTGCCCCCCTCGTGCACAACACGTGCGGGACAAAAGCCCATAGCAGTCGACGTGCCTGGAGCACCAGTGAATACCTTCAGGAGAAAGACGGCAAGGCTGTGAGTAGGTCGGAGCAGGAGAGCAACTGCTGCCCCCCTCGTGCACAACACGTGCGGGACAAAAGCCCATAGCAGTCGACGTGCCTGGAGCACCAGTGAATACCTTCAGGAGAAAGACGGCAAGGCTGTGAGTAGGTCGGAGCAGGAGAGCAACTGCTGCCCCCCTCGTGCACAACACGTGCGGGACAAAAGCCCATAGCAGTCGACGTGCCTGGAGCACCAGTGAATACCTTCAGGAGAAAGACGGCAAGGCTGTGAGTAGGTCGGAGCAGGAGAGCAACTGCTGCCCCCCTCGTGCACAACACGTGCGGGACAAATGCCCATAGCAGTCGACGTGCCTGGAGCACCAGTGAATACCTTCAGGAGAAAGACGGCAAGGCTGTGAGTAGGTCGAGGGGAGCAACTGCTGCCCCTCTCGTGCACAACACGTGCGGGGCAAAAGCCCATAGCAGTCGACGTGCCTGGAGCACCAGTGAATACCTTCAGGAGAAAGACGGCAAGGCTGTGAGTAGGTCGGAGCAGGAGAGCAACTGCTGCCCCCCTCGTGCACAACACGTGCGGGACAAATGCCCATAGCAGTCGACGTGCCTGGAGCACCAGTGAATACCTTCAGGAGAAAGACGGCAAGGCTGTGAGTAGGTCGGAGCAGGAGAGCAACTGCTGCCCCCCTCGTGCACAACACGTGCGGGACAAATGCCCATAGCAGTCGACGTGCCTGGAGCACCAGTGAATACCTTCAGGAGAAAGACGGCAAGGCTGTGAGTAGGTCGGAGCAGGAGAGCAACTGCTGCCCCCCTCGTGCACAACACGTGCGGGACAAATGCCCATAGCAGTCGACGTGCCTGGAGCACCAGTGAATACCTTCAGGAGAAAGACGGCAAGGCTGTGAGTAGGTCGGAGCAGGAGAGCAACTGCTGCCCCCCTCGTGCACAACACGTGCGGGACAAAAGCCCATAGCAGTCGACGTGCCTGGAGCACCAGTGAATACCTTCAGGAGAAAGACGGCAAGGCTGTGAGTAGGTCGGAGGAGAGCAACTGCTGCCCCTCTCGTGCACAACACGTGCGGGGCAAAAGCCCATAGCAGTCGACGTGCCTGGAGCACCAGTGAATACCTTCAGGAGAAAGACGGCAAGGCTGTGAGTAGGTCGGAGGAGAGCAACTGCTGCCCCTCTCGTGCACAACACGTGCGGGACAAATGCCCATAGCAGTCGACGTGCGTGGAAGCACCAGTGAATACCTTCAGGAGAAAGACGGCAAGGCTGTGAGTAGGTCGGAGCAGGAGAGCAACTGCTGCCCCTCTCGTGCACAACACGTGCGGGACAAAAGCCCATAGCAGTCGACGTGTCCGGAAGCACCAGTGAATACCTTCAGGAGAAAGACGGCAAGGCTGTGAGTAGGTCGGAGCAGGAGAGCAACTGCTGTCCCTCTCGTGCACAACACGTGCGGGGCAAAAGCCCATAGCAGTCGACGTGTCCGGAAGCACCAGTGAATACCTTCAGGAGAAAGACGGCAAGGCTGTGAGTAGGTCGGAGGAGAGCAACTGCTGCCCCTCTCGTGCACAACACGTGCGAGGCAAAAGCCCATAGCAGTCGACGTGCCTGGAGCACCAGTGAATACCTTCAGGAGAAAGACGGCAAGGCTGTGAGTAGGTCGGAGGAGAGCAACTGCTGCCCCTCTCGTGCACAACACGTGCGGGGCAAAAGCCCATAGCAGTCGACGTGCCTGGAGCACCAGTGAATACCTTCAGGAGAAAGACGGCAAGGCTGTGAGTAGGTCGGAGCAGGAGAGCAACTGCTGCCCCCCTCGTGCACAACACGTTGGGGACAAATGCCCATAGCAGTCGACGTGCCTGGAGCACCAGTGAATACCTTCAGGAGAAAGACGGCAAGGCTGTGAGTAGGTCGGAGCAGGAGAGCAACTGCTGCCCCCCTCGTGCACAACACGTGCGGGACAAATGCCCATAGCAGTCGACGTGCCTGGAGCACCAGTGAATACCTTCAGGAGAAAGACGGCAAGGCTGTGAGTAGGTCGGAGCAGGAGAACAACTGCTGCCCCCCTCGTGCACAACACGTGCGGGACAAAAGCCCACAGCAGTCGACGTGCCTGGAGCACCAGTGAATACCTTCAGGAGAAAGACGGCAAGGCTGTGAGTAGGTCGGAGGAGAGCAACTGCTGCCCCTCTCGTGCACAACACGTGCGGGGCAAAAGCCCATAGCAGTCGACGTGCCTGGAGCACCAGTGAATACCTTCAGGAGAAAGACGGCAAGGCTGTGAGTAGGCCGGAGGAGAGCAACTGCTGCCCCTCTCGTGCACAACACGTGCGGGACAAATGCCCATAGCAGTCGACGTGCCTGGAGCACCAGTGAATACCTTCAGGAGAAAGACGGCAAGGCTGTGAGTAGGTCGGAGCAGGAGAGCAACTGCTGCCCCCCTCGTGCACAACACGTGCGGGACAAATGCCCATAGCAGTCGACGTGCCTGGAGCACCAGTGAATACCTTCAGGAGAAAGACGGCAAGGCTGTGAGTAGGTCGGAGCAGGAGAGCAACTGCTGCCCCCCTCGTGCACAACACGTGCGGGACAAAAGCCCATAGCAGTCGACGTGCCTGGAGCACCAGTGAATACCTTCAGGAGAAAGACGGCAAGGCTGTGAGTAGGTCGGAGGAGAGCAACTGCTGCCCCTCTCGTGCACAACACGTGCGGGGCAAAAGCCCATAGCAGTCGACGTGCCTGGAGCACCAGTGAATACCTTCAGGAGAAAGACGGCAAGGCTGTGAGTAGGTCGGAGCAGGAGAGCAACTGCTGCCCCCCTCGTGCACAACACGTGCGGGACAAATGCCCATAGCAGTCGACGTGCCTGGAGCACCAGTGAATACCTTCAGGAGAAAGACGGCAAGGCTGTGAGTAGGTCGGAGCAGGAGAGCAACTGCTGCCCCCCTCGTGCACAACACGTGCGGGACAAATGCCCATAGCAGTCGACGTGCCTGGAGCACCAGTGAATACCTTCAGGAGAAAGACGGCAAGGCTGTGAGTAGGTCGGAGGAGAGCAACTGCTGCCCCTCTCGTGCACAACACGTGCGGGGCAAAAGCCCATAGCAGTCGACGTGTCCGGAAGCACCAGTGAATGTGAAAATGTTGAGTTGGTGTTTGGTGGCGTGTCTGTCTCCGTAACACGTTTTGTCGACGTACTACAAAGCAACATTCTCCTATCACGATTGCTGAACATTTTTATAAGTCGTATTTTTCAAGATGTTCGTTGGTTTCCATTAACATGGAATACTTCTATTACTTCTGAAGTTACATGTTTATTACACAATCTCTTTCGTCGCCTCCTCTGTACATCATTATAAATATTATAAAAAATAATATATGCTGTACAACAGAAATCCTAAATGATTATAAACACTTGTCAGAGCTAGTCACCAAATGTTCCATTACTTGTTATTTCAAAAGTCTTTAACAAGCTCACGATAGACTTTTCGTCGAAACAAAGTGGATACTTGTTTACAATGTTACCGTAAGGTAACATGATAATATGTACAAGAAAAGAATTCACACGCCACTCACAGGGTTATCATCACAGTCGAATCGACTACACTTTTCTGAGAAATATGTAACACGTGTAAGGAAAGGTGATACCTGCAGTGTCGAAATTCTCTGGCCACAACATATACTGTAATGTTCTGTCCCAGTTACACTGCCAACAGCATTTACGTGACGCTATAAGGCTCACTTTCAACAAGTGGCTTTCATTCATTCTTTATATTGTATTTAACTAATCTTTACACTATTCATTCCAGGCTGCCTTCTCAGACATGGTTAAATTAACTCCATCCGAAAAAAAAAATCCCGTCCTGACACGCACCAAATATTAAAAGATTTCGTACTACATCACTTCTACGTACTTACGTATTGCACCAATTATCAACAATTACGAACGTGTTACGATTTAGATTCTAGTCTTTCTACTACTTAGAGATAAATCAAATTCAAATTATCGCTCTTCATGCAGGTTTTCGTGTCATAGTAGAAGTATATTCCTTCACGAAGGACATGACGAGGGAGAAGAACCCAGAAGTATACCTGGTTTGCCTTTAAAAAATATTTTATTACATGTGAACGAATAGTTTAACAATTCTTGCCAAAAACATTCATTTCTTTCTGTATTCAGAATTCATTTCGTACATTTAGGTTTAGGGTAGGGATCCCAGAATTAAGATAACATGTTCAGAAAATATTACTTCCCGAAGCACACCAGACAGTGTTTAGAAGTGTTTTTGTCGTAAAATAAAGCCCATAATGCAGGCAGAATGATACTAAACAATGGACCTCGTCAAGGAGAAGAAAAAGGAACTCTTGCACTGGCCTAAACAAGGCATACCTACTCTGGTGGTGTGTTGCGATGTGTCGCAAGGGGGGGGGGGGGCGAGGGGAGGCAGGGATTACAGTAAGCCCCCAGTTGAGGGGGAGGTCGCGGGCGCAATCCTCTCCCAGCGGAGGCGGAGGCGAGGGCGGGGGCGGCTTACTCGCCACAGCCACTTAACGAAGCCCGCCCCACACGCGCGCGCGCGCGCGCGGCGTAACAAAGCGGCTGCTGCTGTGCCGCTGCCCCGAGACCCCTCGCCAATCCGGCCCTCGGGGCACCGCGCCGCACCCGGGCTGTGGGCGCAAGCGACAGCCACGCGCACAACAATGTTAAACAATGCAGCACAGATTGGCAATTGGAACGTCTTACACTACAGTTCAATACTATGCCTTCTACACGTTACGCTAGACCACAAACAGAAAATTCCAAATTTTACAAAAGGTGGACCGAGGTTCTTCGTAGAAAGCAAATGCTGGTGAGCACTTCGGTGGGCGAGCAACAATTTTTCTACGTAAGTGAATGTACAGTATCTTCGGATTTAATAAGTACTGTGTTTAACCTAATCTGTCACCGTCACCACACTGTCACCGTGTTTAAACTAATTTCAAAACCTCTCAATAGTCTGGCACACACACGTGGAAGGAATGGCCGGAGTGGCGAGAGTTAAGTGTATTAAAGTTAGCTCCTCGCTTAACTTAAGGGTAAAATTAGACTTTAAAAGTGATTGTACAAAATACGTAAGGTATTTATAAAATTGGTCGTGTCGTTTAGAACTTTTTGTCTTTGTAAGAAACGAACTTGTCTTATAAGAAAAATATAGAAATAATACGTTTTCATTGAAAAAGAAATTATACATCAACGGATATACAAGAAGTGAGTTTCCATTTCATTTAATGAACTAGAAAGAATATAGTAGTAGTTACTCGAACGAACTTAATTTCACTCTACTATGACCCATCAGCTTTATGGAGTCAAATGTGTTGCATATTTACGTTAGAAGGGCTCGTGAATTTCTTATGATCATCAGGAGGTAGAAGGATGAGATGCGTGCAGATTATAAACATTTTATATTTGGCCTTTCAACTTATTATAATAATGATAATAACGTATTTATTAAATATGAGCATTACAAAGAGCGATAAAATCATTGGTAATGAGAAAACCAATGCAACCATAAAATTAACCACATTATTTACATTCGCCGACAATCACACTCAAGGCATTCTTCAGGTCTTCAAAAAGTTTGAGAAAGGACTCCAGCCTCAGCTATTGGGGCTCGAACTGGAAGTTGAAAGTTTCCGAACTCCATGTTGTCACGCATCCATGACCCAACCCTCCCCCCCCTCCGCCAAAAAAGAAACGACTTTAAGAGAATAAAAACAGGTTATCATTACAAGGCTCAGGAGAGGTCATTTCCAACATAATGTCTCATTTATTCAAGAGGTCGGATACAGAACCCTGTCCAAATTGTGGTGCAACAGTCTCCACTTCCCATCCCAATCTTCAATGTCCTGCTCTAGATAATACAAGGAATTTTCTGAAAACGGAAGGAAGCCTTAAACCATTGCTCACTTCCACAGATGGATGTGTCATGATATTGAAACTATTAGAATTTACAAAATTTTAGAGTGATATCCTATTGAGTACTGTAATACGCTAAATTAAACATATACCATGTAATATCAGATATTATGAGTGACTTCAACATGTTTATTTTGGTTAATCTGGGATTCCTATGTTTGTATTGTTATGTAAATTATAGGGGCCGTAGTTGATCTTATTATACAGCGAACTTAATCATACATACAGGCGATGTGGTCTCCTTTTTCCCGACTGCCATTTGTCAGCAGAATGAAACTGACTGCACGTGCGTGATTTCTTCCAGGACCTGCACTACTGGAAAAACTATGAGGCGGCGATGTGCGCGGTCTTTATCGCAAGTGAAAACAAACTCACGTATGTCCCTACTCCTTTTAAAGAGAGATCTGAAAGTAAAAAAAGGCAATGGACTCGCAAGGATGCATGCAATTTAGATCAATATACATTTTACTTTCACATCAATATTTATTTCTTCCATACGTAAATATTTAATCAGCATTGTTGATTATCGGGTTGCGAACACTTAATGTTCTCGCAGTCTAAATAACACACGTTTGGCAAGGAATTCGTCGAGAAAGTCGTGCTTTGAGCAGAACCAGTGATCCACATTTTTCTCGCCAGTTCGCTACATCTGCATGAAATAAAAACAAAGTTTAAACTTTTTGAAAATTCAGAGTTGTCAATAAAAAACAAAACTATAGCATCTTTATAAGCGTACTGTATTATTTCAAACATTATAAATAAGATATTTGGAACCATTTGTGAGAAAATTTGAAAATATCTCAGGGACTTCATGTAAAGTACCCAGAAATTTAAAAGAATGTTTTTCAAAATAGCAAAGTTTCGAGTCGAGCCAAAGCGACCGGGGAATATCCATTTTAGAAAAATCCTACATAGGGTTTTAGCTGCTAATGGTATTCACAAACGGACGGATGTTTTAAAAACCTTTTCGTTATCAAGGATCGTAAAACGCGTATTTCCGTTGAAATCTCGAAATCGATTTTCCGCAGCATTACATAACTTTCTTTTCACTACATATAATTCTTCTTTGACATGTATGTATACGGGAAAGTAAAAACACGCGCCTTATTACGAAATGTTACCTGTGTTATTTAATTCTGATATCGAACGTACCGTGGTCGAGTGACGAATGTTTAAGACCTCATTGCTATCATTCTCTATCCTGTTTCCTCGGCAGTCACACCTCATGCACTGTCGACGTGACATATCCCGAAAAATAATCACTCGCAGATAACAGAATTGCTGTCACGTTTTTGTCTCGGCCTGCAAGTTGAGTATTCAAGATGTCGCTCCGGTTAGAGCTCCTCAAATTGAGCAGGAACCACAGTTGGCTTAGCAAAACCCTAATAAGTTCACTGCCACCCAGAAAACACCATTCAGCTAAACACCGTCCACGGCGCAAAAAGAAAACCATTTCTTCACCACCACTGAAAGACAACGCACATTGAAATAAGGCAGAAAGCTGAAGCATATATTGGGCTCATTATTTCTAATGGAGTAAAAGAGACAACCGTCTTTCTATTTGCTTTTTGGACTACAAGAGTTGAACAGTGAACCAGTTCACAAACAAAGCCATGAACACAATTGCAAAGACATCGTGTGGTGCTCCCACACAAAAGCATGCAACTACTCCTGTTCAGAAACTTGTACATCATTTTGTTCAAAAAAATGTCGCACACAACCGCAACACTATTAAACACACTCGAGCACAACGAAGAATAATGCGATAGCAGCTACGCATCATCGGCGAGTGCCAACTAACTACAGCAAGCTCCACGTCCGTGATGACTTGGCGGAGACACTCCTCGGTAATCGTTCTGCCTCCACGCCCACTCGCAGACCGAAGAAGCGTCATCGCACGCCCTCTTCAAGATCCCCCCTCGCGTCCGCAGGCAGAGCCCGTCAGCCTCGCGTGCGCTGTGGCCACGCCCCCACACACTGCGCTCTGCACGGGGCGCCTCCGCCCCGCCGCCCGGACAGGGCCAGTCGCTATTGCAATGTTCCAGCCCTTGGCGATCCATCTGCCGACTCATCTTCCGGCCCCCGCCGCCCAGCATCCACAACGAGCACAGCGGAAATGGCAGCGGCTGCACCTTTCAGAGGAGGAAGAGCGCCCCTTCAGGCACGCTCGGGCCCTCTACCAGCTACCTCTAAACGCTTCTAAAAGGTCCGCCCACGCACTGTACACATCTTGAGATGTGCCCCACACGAAGCATCGGAGTGCAGCAGTGCTGCATTTCACATCCTACATCACGCCAAGGGCTACGCGATGCTACTCAACCTTCTTAATAAAAGCGCCAGCCACTGACTAGGGCTCTTCAGTCTTCATGCAGGGAAAGTTCCTTTCGGAGAGTAACAGCTGCGCGAACACGAACACGCAAGCAGCGTTCGCTGTGTGGCCCTCAAGGGGACGCGAGATCACTTGCCGCACCAAGTCGTTTCGAAAAAGATCCGTTCATCCATCCATCTTCAGCTCAGCGTATTAAGGCAGAAACCACGACATCCTCTCCAAGGAAAGCGCCAACCCCTGACGACGGGCTCTTCCGACGCCGTCACCGCTGCAGCCACGGCCGTGGCAGGGGGTGGGTTCCGCCGACGAACAAAGGGGCCGGCGGCACAGTGGGAAGCCGTGTTGCGCTAGCGGTGGCGCGTGCGGAGGAGCCCCGTGGGGCGGCAGCGCTCCGCGAGGCAGGCGAGCGCGGCGGCGGCGGCGCCGGCGGCCCAGAGCGCGGCGGCGGGCCACAGATGCTGCGCGGACAGCGGCGCGTAGTCCATGGGCGCCGGCCGCCCCTCGGCCAACACGCCCCCGCGCGCGCGCACCACCTCCGCCACGCCGCGCGCCACCAGCCGCTCCACCACGCCGCCCTGCACCAGGCGCTGCAGCAGCGCGGAGAAGCGGGCGCGCAGCGCCCAGGCGCGACGCGCGGCGAAGGCGTAGTGCGCCGGCGCCAGCACGCACTCGCGCACGCGGTGCAGCAGCGGCTGCCCCTCCGCGCTCCACGCCTACGCACGCGCACGCGCCCACGCTCAGCGGCTGCCCCTCCGCGCCCCACGCCTACGCACCCACGCTCAGCGGCGGCCCCTCCGCGCCCCACGCCTACACACCCACGCTCAGCGGCTGCCCCTCCGCGCCCCACGCCTACGCACCCACGCTCAGCGGCGGCCCCTCCGCGCCCCACGCCTACGCACCCACGCTCAGCGGCGGCCCCTCCGCGCCCCACGCCTACACACCCACGCTCAGCGGCTGCCCCTCCGCGCCACACGCCTACACACCCACGCTCAGCGGCGGCCCCTCCGCGCCCCACGCCTACACACCCACGCTCAGCGGCTGCCCCTCCGCGCCACACGCCTACGCACGCGCACGCGCCCACGCTCAGCGGCTGCCCCTCCGCACCCCACGCCTACGCACCCACGCTCAGCGGCGGCCCCTCCGCGCCCCACGCCTACGCACGCGCACGCGCCCACGCTCAGCGGCTGCCCCTCCGCACCCCACGCCTACGCACCCACGCTCAGCGGCGGCCCCTCCGCGCCCCACGCCTACACACCCACGCTCAGCGGCTGCCCCTCCGCGCCACACGCCTACGCACGCGCACGCGCCCACGCTCAGCGGCTGCCCCTCCGCGCCACACGCCTACGCACGCGCCCACGCTCAGCGGCTGCCCCTCCGCGCCCCACGCCTACACACCCACGCTCAGCGGCTGCCCCTCCGCACCCCACGCCTACGCACGCGCACGCGCCCACGCTCAGCGGCTGCCCCTCCGCGCCCCACGCCTACACACCCACGCTCAGCGGCTGCCCCTCCGCACCCCACGCCTACGCACGCGCACGCGCCCACGCTCAGCGGCTGCCCCTCCGCGCCCCACGCCTACACACCCACGCTCAGCGGCTGCCCCTCCGCGCCACACGCCTACGCACGCGCCCACGCTCAGCGGCTGCCCCTCCGCGCCCCACGCCTACACACCCACGCTCAGCGGCTGCCCCTCCGCGCCACACGCCTACGCACGCGCACGCGCCCACGCTCAGCGGCTGCCCCTCCGCACCCCACGCCTACGCACCCACGCTCAGCGGCGGCCCCTCCGCGCCCCACGCCTACGCACGCGCACGCGCCCACGCTCAGCGGCTGCCCCTCCGCACCCCACGCCTACGCACCCACGCTCAGCGGCGGCCCCTCCGCGCCCCACGCCTACACACCCACGCTCAGCGGCTGCCCCTCCGCGCCACACGCCTACGCACGCGCACGCGCCCACGCTCAGCGGCTGCCCCTCCGCGCCACACGCCTACGCACGCGCCCACGCTCAGCGGCTGCCCCTCCGCGCCCCACGCCTACACACCCACGCTCAGCGGCTGCCCCTCCGCACCCCACGCCTACGCACGCGCACGCGCCCACGCTCAGCGGCTGCCCCTCCGCGCCCCACGCCTACACACCCACGCTCAGCGGCTGCCCCTCCGCACCCCACGCCTACGCACGCGCACGCGCCCACGCTCAGCGGCTGCCCCTCCGCGCCCCACGCCTACACACCCACGCTCAGCGGCTGCCCCTCCGCGCCACACGCCTACGCACGCGCCCACGCTCAGCGGCTGCCCCCCCGCGCCCCACGCCTACACACCCACGCTCAGCGGCTGCCCCTCCGCGCCACACGCCTACGCACGCGCCCACGCTCAGCGGCTGCCCCTCCGCGCCACACGCCCACGCTCAGCGGCTGCCCCTCCGCGCCCCACGCTTACGCACCCACGCTCAGCGGCTGCCCCTCCGCGCCCCACGCCTACGCACGCGCACGCACCCACGCTCAGCGGCTGCCCCTCCGCACCCCACGCCTACACACCCACGCTCAGCGGCGGCCCCTCCGCGCCACACGCCTACGCACGCGCACGCGCCCACGCTCAGCGGCTGCCCCTCCGCACCCCACGCCTACACACCCACGCTCAGCGGCTGCCCCTCCGCACCCCACGCCTACGCACGCGCACGCGCCCACGCTCAGCGGCTGCCCCTCCGCGCCCCACGCCTACGCACCCACGCTCAGCGGCGGCCCCTCCGCGCCCCACGCCTACACACCCACGCTCAGCGGCTGCCCCTCCGCGCCACACGCCTACGCACGCGCACGCGCCCACGCTCAGCGGCTGCCCCTCCGCCCCCACGCCTACACACCCACGCTCAGCGGCTGCCCCTCCGCGCCCCACGCCTACACACCCACGCTCAGCGGCTGCCCCTCCGCGCCCCACGCCTACGCACCCACGCACAGCGGCGGCCCCTCCGCGCCCCACGCCTACGCACGCGCACGCGCCCACGCTCAGCGGCTGCCCCTCCGCACCCCACGCCTACGCACCCACGCTCAGCGGCTGCCCCTCCGCGCCCCTCGCCTACGCACGCACCCACGCTCACCGGCTGCCCCTCCGCGCGCCATGCCTACGGACGCGCATACACACTTGCACGAGCGCACTTACATCCGCTCTCCCCCAGTACACACGCACATTCGCACTACAACTACGGCTGCATACCCTTTCTCACCCCCACGTGTCTACTCACACACACGCCCACACGAATACTTACACATTGGCCCGCCCGTCCCTCACGCCTACATGCGCGCGCGCACACACATTTGCAGACAACGGCTGCCCCTCCCAGTCCACACCCACACAAACGGAAGCGCGCAGTAGCGGCTTCAATGCATTTACCACCGTCTCTACCAAGCGGCATTCGCTCTGCGTGGATAACGGCAGGCCACCTACGAGTACAGTTACAGTTAACTTGTACCGTACTAGGCAGCACAAAACGCAAACTCGAATCATCATTGCAATCAAAATTATCACCCCAAAAAGGCTGAAAGTTAATTTTCCTTGAAAGGGGGAAAAGTGTTTGTTTCTAAAGTGTACGTAAAATCTGGAGTTCTCTCCGTACGCCATTACGTGAAGAACTAAATTGGAGTTCTAAGCAAACAACAGCACAAACGTTCTTGTATTGTTTTTTGTGGTGTGAGACTCGCCTCCGGGAAGCGCACGAAGAGGTCGCGGCCCGACTCGATGGTGAGCACCGCGGCGCGGCCCCCGCGCGCCGCCTCGCGCACCACGCGCGACGCCTCCGACGAGGAGAAGACGCGCAGCTTGGCCGCCAGCGCCCGCACGGACGCCTGCTCGTCCGCCTCCGCCTCCGCCGCCTGCGCACCGCACCCCCACACCCACACCCGCGCTCGCCTCACCACGCGAGGGACTCCTCCGCCGCGGCCACTCTATACACTCGGGCCAAGCCTAGGGACTCCTCCGCCCCGGCCGCTCTATACACTCGGACCAAGCCTAGGGACTCCTCCGCCCCGGCCGCTCTATACACTCGGACTAAGTCTAGGGACTCCTCCGCCGCGGCCGCTCTATACACTCGGACCAAGGCTAGGGACTCCTCCGCCGCGGCCGCTCTATACACTAGGACCAAGCCTAGGGACTCCTCCGCCACGGCCGCTCTATAACTCGGACCAAGTCTAGGGACTCCTCCGCCGCGGCCGCTCTATACACTCGGACTAAGTCTAGGGACTCCTCCGCCACGGCTGCTCTATACACTCGGACCAAGCCTAGGGACTCCTCCGCCACGGCCACGCTATACACTCGGACCAAGCCTAGGGACTCCTCCGCCACGGCCGCTCTATACACTCGGACCAAGCCTAGGGACTCCTCCGCCGCGGCCGCTCTATACACTCGGACTAAGTCTAGGGACTCCTCCGCCGCGGCCGCTCTATACACTCGGGCCAAACCTAGGGACTCCTCCGCCACGGCCGCTCTATACACTCGGACCAAGCCTAGGGACTCCTCCGCCGCGGCCGCTCTATACACTCGGACTAAGTCTAGGGACTCCTCCGCCACGGCCACTCTATACACTCGGACCAAGCCTAGGGACTCCTCCGCCACGGCCACTCTATACACTCGGACCAAGCCTAGGGACTCCTCCGCCGCGGCCGCTCTATACACTCGGACCAAGCCTAGGGACTCCTCCGCCGCGGCCGCTCTATACACTCGGACTAAGTCTAGGGACTCCTCCGCCACGGCCGCCCTATACACTCGGACCAAGTCTAGGGACTCCTCCGCCACGGCCGCTCTATACACTCGGACTAAGTCTAGGGACTCCTCCGCCGCGGCCGCTCCGTACACTCGGGCCAAGCCTAGGGACTCCTCCGCCGCGGCCGCTCTATACACTCGGGCCAAGCCTAGGGACTCCTCCGCCACGGCCGCTCTATACACTCGGACCAAGCCTAGGGACTCCTCCGCCACGGCCGCTCTATACACTCGGTCCAAGTCTAGGGACTCCTATACACTCAGCCCGCCCAAGACTAGAGACTTCCCCTCCATACCTATTCTATACACTCAGACAGTCCAAGTTTAGGATCTTCTGCGTCCACTCTGCACAATCAGCTCTGTGCAACGCTAGGGATTCCTGCGCACCGGCGAAAGACATGGAGCTCGGATATTTTACTCTAGTACTACCTCTGTGGAGGACTCAGGTGATCCCGAAGGCTACTTCGGAGTCAAGTGCCTTCTATGTAGTTTCTCTTACAGAAACATTCAAACGGCAAGTAAAATCTACGATGACTACATGTTTATTCTACCAAAATTTGTCGTTACACATATCGTATATGGCCAACAGCAAAATATAAAAACTATGCAATACTTAAACGGCCGTGATTGACAAGGCAGAGACTTATAGCTTTATGAATGTTATCGCTCAGCCAAGGAAATTGAGCATGGCCAAATCGTTCGGACGGGTACTGCAGGGGCTTCTGCAACGAAGGCCGCCGAAGTGATTGTACAAACAGTATCTACTAATAAGACCACATTATGTAAGAAAAAATAACCCGCATCCTCTAAAAAAATGACGGCACAAAATACGTTTGAAGGTAAAAACAGACTATCAAGTAGGTCTTTGGTCAGACCTAAGACCAACTGCTTAAGTGCCTCCTCAACTTAGTCGTTACGTTCAGTTGTAGGCGAGCTGCTAATAAAGCACCTGTCGGAGGGCGTCGGCGGACGAGTGCGGGGCGTACACCACGTCCACGCGCGCGTCCACGGCGGCCAGCGTGTCGGCCTCGCGGTCGCGCGCCGGCGCCACCAGCGCCCCCACGAAGCAGCCGGCGAACACGTTGGCGGCGAAGAAGCAGAAGGCGCTCACGCACACCAGCACGCGCCCGGCGCCCGCGCCCTCGGCGAAGGCGCCCGTCGCCGCCGCGCGCACCACCTCCAGCAGCGCCCGCCCCGGCCCCAGCGCCCGCGCCCGCGCCACCGCCGCCCACGCCAGCGCCAGCAGCGCCGCCCCGCAACCCCACACGCCGCCCGGCAGCCCCGGCAGCGACACCTGCGCCACGCCCACTCTCAACTCCCAGCCACTCGTGCACCGCGCCCAGCCACACCCACCCTCCAAAGATACAGACTTCTGTGTCACGCCCACTCTCTACTCTCAGACTAGGGATTGCTGGGCGGCTCTCATTCGGTACAATCAGTCCCTCTACAGCTACGGATTCCACTGCCATGCCCACTCTCAACTCCCAGCCGCGCTTAAACTAGGGACGCGTGCACCGCGCCCATCCACACCGACCCTCCAAAGATACAGACTTCTGTGTCACGCCCACTCTCTACTCTCAGACTAGGGATTGCTGGGCGGCTCTCATTCGGTACAATCAGTCCCTCTACAGCTACGGATTCCACTGCCACGCCCACTCTCAACTCCCAGCCGCGCTTAAACTAGGGACGCGTGCACCGCGCCCATCCACACCGACCCTCCAAAGATACAGACTTCTGTGTCACGCCCACTCTCTACTCTCAGACTAGGGATTGCTGGGCGGCTCTCATTCGGTACAATCAGTCCCTCTACAGCTACGGATTCCACTGCCACGCCCACTCTCAACTCTCAGCCGCGCTTAAACTAGGGACGCGTGCACCGCGCCCATCCACACCGACCCTCCAAAGATACAGACTTCTGAGTCACGCCCACTCTACTCTCAGACTAGGGATTGCTGGGCGGCTCTCATTCGGTACAATCAGTCCCTCTACAGCTACGGATTCCACTGCCACGCCCACTCTCAACTCCCAGCCGCGCTTAAACTAGGGACGCGTGCACCGCGCCCATCCACACCGACCCTCCAAAGATACAGACTTCTGTGTCACGCCCACTCTATACTCTCAGACTAGGGATTGCTGGGCGGCTCTCATTCGGTACAATCAGCCCCTCTACAGCCACGGATTCCACTGCCACGCCCACTCTCAACTCCCAGCCGCGCTTAAACTAGGGACGCGTGCACCGCGCCCATCCACACCGACCCTCCAAAGATACACACTTCTGTGTCACGCCCACTCTCTACTCTCAGACTAGGGATTGCTGGGCGGCTCTCATTCGGTACAATCAGCCCCTCTACAGCTACGGATTCCACTGCCACGCCCACTCTCAACTCCCAGCCGCGCTTAAACTAGGGACGCGTGCACCGCGCCCATCCACACCGACCCTCCAAAGATACACACTTCTGAATCACGCCCACTCTCTACTCTCAGACTAGGGATTGCTGGGCGGCTCTCATTCGGTACAATCAGCCCCTCTACAGCTACGGATTCCACTGCCACGCCCACTCTCAACTCCCAGCCGCGCTTAAACTAGGGACGCGTGCACCGCGCCCAACCAAACCGACCCTCCAAAGATACACACTTCTGAGTCACGCCCACTCTACTCTCAGACTAGGGATTGCTGGGCGGCTCTCATTCGATACAATCAGCCCCTCTACAGCCACGGATTCCACTGCCACGACCACTCTCAACTCCCAGCCGCGCTTAAACTAGGGACGCGTGAACCGCGCCCATCCACACCGACCCTCCAAAGATACTCACTTCTGAATCACGCCCACTCTCTACTCTCAGACTAGAGATTGCTGGGCGGCTCTCATTCGGTACAATCAGCCCCTCTACAGCTACGGATTCCACTGCCACGCCCACTCTCAACTCCCAGCCGCGCTTAAACTAGGGACGCGTGCACCGCGCCCATCCACACCGACCCTCCAAAGATACACACTTCTGAGTCACTCTCTACTCTCAGACTAGGGATTGCTGGGCCGCTCTCATTCGGTACAATCAGCCCCTCTACAGCTACGGATTCCACTGCCACGCCCACTCTCAACTCCCAGCCGCGCTTAAACTAGGGACGCGTGCACCGCGCCCATCCACACCGACCCTCCAAAGATACACACTTCTGAGTCACTCTCTACTCTCAGACTAGGGATTGCTGGGCGGCTCTCATTCGGTACAATCAGCCCCTCAACAGCTACGGATTCCACTGCCACGCCCACTCTCAACTCCCAGCCGCGCTTAAACTAGGGACGCGTGCACCGCGCCCATCCACACCGACCCTCCAAAGATACACACTTCTGAGTCACTCTCTACTCTCAGACTAGGGATTGCTGGGCGGCTCTCATTCGGTACAATCAGCCCCTCTACAGCCACGGATTCCACTGCCACGCCCACTCTCAACTCCCAGCCGCGCTTAAACTAGGGACGCGTGCACCGCGCCCATCCACACCGACCCTCCAAAGATACACACTTCTGAGTCACGCCCACTCTACTGTCAGACTAGGGATTGCTGGGCGGCTCCCATTCGATACAATCAGCCCCTCTACAGCTACGGATTCCACTGCCACGCCCACTCTCAACTCTCAGCCGCTCTTAAACTAGGGACTCGTGCACCGCGCCCATCCACACCGACCCTCCAAAGATACACACTTCTGAATCACGCCTACTCTCTACTCTCAGACTAGGGATTGCTGGGCGGCTCTCATTCGGTACAATCAGCCCCTCTACAGCTACGGATTCCACTGCCACGCCCACTCTCAACTCCCAGCCGCGCTTAAACTAGGGGCGCGTGCACCGCGCCCATCCACACCGACCCTCCAAAGATACACACTTCTGTGTCACGCCCACTCTCTACTCTCAGACTAGGGATTGCTGGGCGGCTCTCATTCGGTACAATCAGCCCCTCTACAGCTACGGATTCCACTGCCACGCCCACTCTCAACTCCCAGCCGCGCTTAAACTAGTGACGCGTGCACCGCGCCCATCCACACCGACCCTCCAAAGATACACACTTCTGAATCACGCCCACTCTCTACTCTCAGACTAGGGATTGCTGGGCGGCTCTCATTCGGTACAATCAGCCCCTCTACAGCTACGGATTCCACTGCCACGCCCACTCTCAACTCCCAGCCGCGCTTAAACTAGGCACGCGTGCACCGCGCCCATCCACACCGACCCTCCAAAGATACACACTTCTGAGTCACTCTCTACTCTCAGACTAGGGATTGCTGGGCGGCTCTCATTCGGTACAAACAGCCCCTCTACAGCTACGGATTCCACTGCCACGCCCACTCTCAACTCCCAGCCGCGATTAAACTAGGGACGCGTGCACCGCGCCCATCCACACCGACCCTCCAAAGATACACACTTCTGAATCACGCCCACTCTCTACTCTCAGACTAGGGATTGCTGGGCGGCTCTCATTCGGTACAATCAGCCCCTCTACAGCTACGGATTCCACTGCCACGCCCACTCTCAACTCCCAGCCGCGCTTAAACTAGGGACGCGTGCACCGCGCCCATCCACACCGACTCTCCAAAGATACACACTTCTGAGTCACGCCCACTCTACTCTCAGACTAGGGATTGCTGGGCGGCTCCCATTCGATACAATCAGCCCCTCTACAGCTACGGATTCCACTGCCACGCCCACTCTGAACACTCAGCCGCTCTTAAACTAGGGACTCGTGCACCGCGCCCATCCACACCGACCCTCCAAAGATACACACTTCTGAATCACGCCCACTCTCTACTCTCAGACTAGGGATTGCTGGGCGGCTCTCATTCGGTACAATCAGCCCCTCTACAGCTACGGATTCCACTGCCACGCCCACTTTCAACTCCCAGCCGCGCTTAAACTAGGGACGCGTGCACCGCGCCCAACCAAACCGACCCTCCAAAGATACACACTTCTGAGCCACGCCCACTCTACTCTCAGACTAGGGATTGCTGGGCGGCTCTCATTCGATACAATCAGCCCCTCTACAGCCACGGATTCCACTGCCACGCCCACTCTCAACTCCCAGCCGCGCTTAAACTAGGGACGCGTGCACCGCGCCCATCCACACCGACGCTCCAAAGATACACACTTCTGTGTCACGCCCACTCTCTACTCTCAGACTAGGGATTGCTGGGCGGCTCTCATTCGGTACAATCAGCCCATCTACAGCCACGGATTCCACTGCCACGCCCACTCTCAACTCTCAGCCGCTCTTAAACTAGGGACGCGTGCACCGCGCCCATCCACACCGACCCTCCAAAGATACACACTTCTGTGTCACGCCCACTCTATACTCTCAGACTAGGGATTGCTGGGCGGCTCTCATTCGGTACAATCAGCCCCTCTACAGCCACGGATTCCACTGCCACGC
This sequence comes from Gryllus longicercus, assembly GCA_038098605.1. NCBI lineage: Eukaryota > Metazoa > Arthropoda > Insecta > Orthoptera > Gryllidae > Gryllus > Gryllus longicercus. The sequence continues at coordinate 505,346 of JAZDUA010000485.1, read as the reverse complement.
CCACTCTCAACTCCCAGCCGCGCTTAAACTAGGGACGCGTGCACCGCGCCCATCCACACCGACCCTCCAAAGATACACACTTCTGTGTCACGCCCACTCTCTACTCTCAGACTAGGGATTGCTGGGCGGCTCTCATTCGGTACAATCAGCCCCTCTACAGCCACGGATTCCACTGCCACGCCCACTCTCAACTCCCAGCCGCGCTTAAACTAGGGACGCGTGCACCGCGCCCATCCACACCGACCCTCCAAAGATACACACTTCTGAGTCACGCCCACTCTACTCTCAGACTAGGGATTGCTGGGCGGCTCCCATTCGATACAATCAGCCCCTCTACAGCTACGGATTCCACTGCCACGCCCACTCTCAACTCTCAGCCGCTCTTAAACTAGGGACTCGTGCACCGCGCCCATCCACACCGACCCTCCAAAGATACAGACTTCTGTGTCACGCCCACTCTATACTCTCAGACTAGGGATTGCTGGGCGGCTCTCATTCGGTACCATCAGCCCCTCTACAGCCACGGATTCCACTGCCACGCCCACTCTCAACTCCCAGCCGCGCTTAAACTAGGGACGCGTGCACCGCGCCCATCCACACCGACCTTCCAAAGATACACACTTCTGTGTCACGCCCACTCTCTACTCTCAGACTAGGGATTGCTGGGCGGCTCTCATTCGGTACAATCAGCCCCTCTACAGCTACGGATTCCACTGCCACGCCCACTCTCAACTCCCAGCCGCGCTTAAACTAGGGACGCGTGCACCGCGCCCATCCACACCGACCCTCCAAAGATACACACTTCTGTGTCACGCCCACTCTCTACTCTCAGACTAGGGATTGCTGGGCGGCTCTCATTCGGTACAATCAGCCCCTCTACAGCTACGGATTCCACTGCCACGCCCACTCTCAACTCCCAGCCGCGCTTAAACTAGGGACGCGTGCACCGCGCCCAACCAAACCGACCCTCCAAAGATACACACTTCTGAGTCACGCCCACTCTACTCTCAGACTAGGGATTGCTGGGCGGCTCTCATTCGATACAATCAGCACCTCTACAGCCACGGATTCCACTGCCACGACCACTCTCAACTCCCAGCCGCGCTTAAACTAGGGACGCGTGAACCGCGCCCATCCACACCGACCCTCCAAAGATACACACTTCTGAATCACGCCCACTCTCTACTCTCAGACTAGAGATTGCTGGGCGGCTCTCATTCGGTACAATCAGCCCCTCTACAGCTACGGATTCCACTGCCACGCCCACTCTCAACTCCCAGCCGCGCTTAAACTAGGGACGCGTGCACCGCGCCCATCCACACCGACCCTCCAAAGATACACACTTCTGAGTCACTCTCTACTCTCAGACTAGGGATTGCTGGGCCGCTCTCATTCGGTACAATCAGCCCCTCTACAGCTACGGATTCCACTGCCACGCCCACTCTCAACTCCCAGCCGCGCTTAAACTAGGGACGCGTGCACCGCGCCCATCCACACCGACCCTCCAAAGATACACACTTCTGAGTCACTCTCTACTCTCAGACTAGGGATTGCTGGGCGGCTCTCATTCGGTACAATCAGCCCCTCAACAGCTACGGATTCCACTGCCACGCCCACTCTCAACTCCCAGCCGCGCTTAAACTAGGGACGCGTGCACCGCGCCCATCCACACCGACCCTCCAAAGATACACACTTCTGAGTCACTCTCTACTCTCAGACTAGGGATTGCTGGGCGGCTCTCATTCGGTACAATCAGCCCCTCTACAGCCACGGATTCCACTGCCACGCCCACTCTCAACTCCCAGCCGCGCTTAAACTAGGGACGCGTGCACCGCGCCCATCCACACCGACCCTCCAAAGATACACACTTCTGAGTCACGCCCACTCTACTGTCAGACTAGGGATTGCTGGGCGGCTCCCATTCGATACAATCAGCCCCTCTACAGCTACGGATTCCACTGCCACGCCCACTCTCAACTCTCAGCCGCTCTTAAACTAGGGACTCGTGCACCGCGCCCATCCACACCGACCCTCCAAAGATACACACTTCTGAATCACGCCTACTCTCTACTCTCAGACTAGGGATTGCTGGGCGGCTCTCATTCGGTACAATCAGCCCCTCTACAGCTACGGATTCCACTGCCACGCCCACTCTCAACTCCCAGCCGCGCTTAAACTAGGGACGCGTGCACCGCGCCCAACCAAACCGACCCTCCAAAGATACACACTTCTGAGTCACGCCCACTCTACTCTCAGACTAGGGATTGCTGGGCGGCTCTCATTCGATACAATCAGCCCCTCTACAGCCACGGATTCCACTGCCACGCCCACTCTCAACTCTCAGCCGCGCTTAAACTAGGGACGCGTGCACCGCGCCCATCCACACCGACCCTCCAAAGATACAGACTTCTGTGTCACGCCCACTCTATACTCTCAGACTAGGGATTGCTGGGCGGCTCTCATTCGGTACAATCAGCCCCTCTACAGCCACGGATTCCACTGCCACGCCCACTCTCAACTCCCAGCCGCGCTTAAACTAGGGACGCGTGCACCGCGCCCATCCACACCGACCCTCCAAAGATACACACTTCTGTGTCACGCCCACTCTCTACTCTCAGACTAGGGATTGCTGGGCGGCTCTCATTCGGTACAATCAGCCCCTCTACAGCCACGGATTCCACTGCCACGCCCACTATCAACTCCCAGCCGCGCTTAAACTAGGGACGCGTGCACCGCGCCCATCCACAGCGACCCTCCAAAGATACACACTTCTGTGTCACGCCCACTCTCTACTCTCAGACTAGGGATTGCTGGGCGGCTCTCATTCGGTACAATCAATCCCTCTACAGCTACGGATTCCACTGCCACGCCCACTCTCAACTCCCAGCCGCGCTTAAACTAGGGACGCGTGCACCGCGCCCATCCACACCGACCCTCCAAAGATACAGACTTCTGTGTCACGCCCACTCTATACTCTCAGACTAGGGAATGCTGGGCGGCTCTCATTCGGTACAATCAGCCCCTCTACAGCCACGGATTCCACTGCCACGCCCACTCTCAACTCCCAGCCGCGCTTAAACTAGGGACGCGTGCACCGCCCCCATCCACACCGACCCTCCAAAGATACAGACTTCTGTGTCACGCCCACTCTATACTCTCAGACTAGGGATTGCTGGGCGGCTCTCATTCGGTACAATCAGCCCCTCTACAGCCACGGATTCCACTGCCACGCCCACTCTCAACACCCAGCCGCGCTTAAACTAGGGACGCGTGCACCGCGCCCATCCACACCGACCCTCCAAAGATACACACTTCTGTGTCACGCCCACTCTCTACTCTCAGACTAGGGATTGCTGGGCGGCTCTCATTCGGTACAATCAGCCCCTCTAAAGCTACGGATTCCACTGCCACGCCCACTCTCAACTCCCAGCCGCGCTTAAACTAGGGACGCGTGCACCGCGCCCATCCACACCGACCCTCCAAAGATACAGACTTCTGTGTCACGCCCACTCTATACTCTCAGACTAGAGATTGCTGGGCGGCTCTCATTCGGTACAATCAGCCCCTCTACAGCCACGGATTCCACTGCCACGCCCACTCTCAACTCCCAGCCGCGCTTAAACTAGGGACGCGTGCACCGCGCCCATCCACACCGACCCTCCAAAGATACACACTTCTGTGTCACGCCCACTCTCTACTCTCAGACTAGGGATTGCTGGGCGGCTCTCATTCGGTACAATCAGCCCCTCTACAGCTACGGATTCCACTGCCACGCCCACTCTCAACTCCCAGCCGCGCTTAAACTAGGGACGCGTGCACCGCGCCCATCCACACCGACCCTCCAAAGATACACACTTCTGAATCACGCCCACTCTCTACTCTCAGACTAGGGATTGCTGGGCGGCTCTCATTCGGTACAATCAGCCCCTCTACAGCTACGGATTCCACTGCCACGCCCACTCTCAACTCCCAGCCGCGCTTAAACTAGGCACGCGTGCACCGCGCCCATCCACACCGACCCTCCAAAGATACACACTTCTGAGTCACTCTCTACTCTCAGACTAGGGATTGCTGGGCGGCTCTCATTCGGTACAATCAGCCCCTCTACAGCTACGGATTCCACTGCCACGCCCACTCTCAACTCCCAGCCGCGATTAAACTAGGGACGCGTGCACCGCGCCCATCCACACCGACCCTCCAAAGATACACACTTCTGAATCACGCCCACTCTCTACTCTCAGACTAGGGATTGCTGGGCGGCTCTCATTCGGTACAATCAGCCCCTCTACAGCTACGGATTCCACTGCCACGCCCACTCTCAACTCCCAGCCGCGCTTAAACTAGGGACGCGTGCACCGCGCCCATCCACACCGACCCTCCAAAGATACACACTTCTGAGTCACGCCCACTCTACTCTCAGACTAGGGATTGCTGGGCGGGCTCCCATTCGATACAATCAGCCCCTCTACAGCTACGGATTCCACTGCCACGCCCACTCTGAACTCTCAGCCGCTCTTAAACTAGGGACTCGTGCACCGCGCCCATCCACACCGACCCTCCAAAGATACACACTTCTGAATCACGCCCACTCTCTACTCTCAGACTAGGGATTGCTGGGCGGCTCTCATTCGGTACAATCAGCCCCTCTACAGCTACGGATTCCACTGCCACGCCCACTCTCAACTCCCAGCCGCGATTAAACTAGGGACGCGTGCACCGCGCCCATCCACACCGACCCTCCAAAGATACACACTTCTGAATCACGCCCACTCTCTACTCTCAGACTAGGGATTGCTGGGCGGCTCTCATTCGGTACAATCAGCCCCTCTACAGCTACGGATTCCACTGCCACGCCCACTCTCAACTCCCAGCCGCGCTTAAACTAGGGACGCGTGCACCGCGCCCATCCACACCGACTCTCCAAAGATACACACTTCTGAGTCACGCCCACTCTACTCTCAGACTAGGGATTGCTGGGCGGCTCCCATTCGATACAATCAGCCCCTCTACAGCTACGGATTCCACTGCCACGCCCACTCTGAACTCTCAGCCGCTCTTAAACTAGGGACTCGTGCACCGCGCCCATCCACACCGACCCTCCAAAGATACACACTTCTGAATCACGCCCACTCTCTACTCTCAGACTAGGGATTGCTGGGCGGCTCTCATTCGGTACAATCAGCCCCTCTACAGCTACGGATTCCACTGCCACGCCCACTTTCAACTCCCAGCCGCGCTTAAACTAGGGACGCGTGCACCGCGCCCAACCAAACCGACCCTCCAAAGATACACACTTCTGAGTCACGCCCACTCTACTCTCAGACTAGGGATTGCTGGGCGGCTCTCATTCGATACAATCAGCCCCTCTACAGCCACGGATTCCACTGCCACGCCCACTCTCAACTCCCAGCCGCGCTTAAACTAGGGACGCGTGCACCGCGCCCATCCACACCGACGCTCCAAAGATACACACTTCTGTGTCACGCCCACTCTCTACTCTCAGACTAGGGATTGCTGGGCGGCTCTCATTCGGTACAATCAGCCCATCTACAGCCACGGATTCCACTGCCACGCCCACTCTCAACTCTCAGCCGCTCTTAAACTAGGGACGCGTGCACCGCGCCCATCCACACCGACCCTCCAAAGATACACACTTCTGTGTCACGCCCACTCTATACTCTCAGACTAGGGATTGCTGGGCGGCTCTCATTCGGTACAATCAGCCCCTCTACAGCCACGGATTCCACTGCCACGCCCACTCTCAACTCCCAGCCGCGCTTAAACTAGGGACGCGTGCACCGCGCCCATCCACACCGACCCTCCAAAGATACACACTTCTGTGTCACGCCCACTCTCTACTCTCAGACTAGGGATTGCTGGGCGGCTCTCATTCGGTACAATCAGCCCCTCTACAGCCACGGATTCCACTGCCACGCCCACTCTCAACTCCCAGCCGCGCTTAAACTAGGGACGCGTGCACCGCGCCCATCCACACCGACCCTCCAAAGATACACACTTCTGAGTCACGCCCACTCTACTCTCAGACTAGGGATTGCTGGGCGGCTCCCATTCGATACAATCAGCCCCTCTACAGCTACGGATTCCACTGCCACGCCCACTCTCAACTCTCAGCCGCTCTTAAACTAGGGACTCGTGCACCGCGCCCATCCACACCGACCCTCCAAAGATACAGACTTCTGTGTCACGCCCACTCTATACTCTCAGACTAGGGATTGCTGGGCGGCTCTCATTCGGTACCATCAGCCCCTCTACAGCCACGGATTCCACTGCCACGCCCACTCTCAACTCCCAGCCGCGCTTAAACTAGGGACGCGTGCACCGCGCCCATCCACACCGACCCTCCAAAGATACACACTTCTGAGTCACGCCCACTCTACTCTCAGACTAGGGATTGCTGGGCGGCTCCCATTCGATACAATCAGCCCCTCTACAGCTACGGATTCCACTGCCACGCCCACTCTCAACTCTCAGCCGCTCTTAAACTAGGGACTCGTGCACCGCGCCCATCCACACCGACCCTCCAAAGATACACACTTCTGAATCACGCCCACTCTCTACTCTCAGACTAGGGATTGCTGGGCGGCTCTCATTCGGTACAATCAGCCCCTCTACAGCTACGGATTCCACTGCCACGCCCACTCTCAACTCCCAGCCGCTCTTAAACTAGGGACGCGTGCACCGCGCCCATCCACACCGACCCTCCAAAGATACACACTTCTGAGTCACGCCCACTCTACTCTCAGACTAGGGATTGCTGGGCGGCTCTCATTCGATACAATCAGCCCCTCTACAGCTACGGATTCCACTGCCACGCCCACTCTCAACTCCCAGCCGCGATTAAACTAGGGACGCGTGCACCGCGCCCATCCACACCGACCCTCCAAAGATACACACTTCTGAATCACGCCCACTCTCTACTCTCAGACTAGGGATTGCTGGGCGGCTCTCATTCGGTACAATCAGCCCCTCTACAGCTACGGATTCCACTGCCACGCCCACTCTCAACTCCCAGCCGCGCTTAAACTAGGGACGCGTGCACCGCGCCCATCCACACCGACTCTCCAAAGATACACACTTCTGAGTCACGCCCACTCTACTCTCAGACTAGGGATTGCTGGGCGGCTCCCATTCGATACAATCAGCCCCTCTACAGCTACGGATTCCACTGCCACGCCCACTCTGAACTCTCAGCCGCTCTTAAACTAGGGACGCGTGCACCGCGCCCATCCACACCGACCCTCCAAAGATACACACTTCTTAATCACGCCCACTCTCTACTCTCAGACTAGGGATTGCTGGGCGGCTCTCATTCGGTACAATCAGCCCCTCTACAGCTACGGATTCCACTGCCACGCCCACTTTCAACTCCCAGCCGCGCTTAAACTAGGGACGCGTGCACCGCGCCCAACCAAACCGACCCTCCAAAGATACACACTTCTGAGTCACGCCCACTCTACTCTCAGACTAGGGATTGCTGGGCGGCTCTCATTCGATACAATCAGCCCCTCTACAGCCACGGATTCCACTGCCACGCCCACTCTCAACTCCCAGCCGCGCTTAAACTAGGGACGCGTGCACCGCGCCCATCCACACCGACGCTCCAAAGATACACACTTCTGTGTCACGCCCACTCTCTACTCTCAGACTAGGGATTGCTGGGCGGCTCTCATTCGGTACAATCAGCCCATCTACAGCCACGGATTCCACTGCCACGCCCACTCTCAACTCTCAGCCGCTCTTAAACTAGGGACGCGTGCACCGCGCCCATCCACACCGACCCTCCAAAGATACACACTTCTGTGTCACGCCCACTCTATACTCTCAGACTAGGGATTGCTGGGCGGCTCTCATTCGGTACAATCAGCCCCTCTACAGCCACGGATTCCACTGCCACGCCCACTCTCAACTCCCAGCCGCGCTTAAACTAGGGACGCGTGCACCGCGCCCATCCACACCGACCCTCCAAAGATACACACTTCTGTGTCACGCCCACTCTCTACTCTCAGACTAGGGATTGCTGGGCGGCTCTCATTCGGTACAATCAGCCCCTCTACAGCCACGGATTCCACTGCCACGCCCACTCTCAACTCCCAGCCGCGCTTAAACTAGGGACGCGTGCACCGCGCCCATCCACACCGACCCTCCAAAGATACACACTTCTGAGTCACGCCCACTCTACTCTCAGACTAGGGATTGCTGGGCGGCTCCCATTCGATACAATCAGCCCCTCTACAGCTACGGATTCCACTGCCACGCCCACTCTCAACTCTCAGCCGCTCTTAAACTAGGGACTCGTGCACCGCGCCCATCCACACCGACCCTCCAAAGATACACACTTCTGAATCACGCCCACTCTCTACTCTCAGACTAGGGATTGCTGGGCGGCTCTCATTCGGTACAATCAGCCCCTCTACAGCTACGGATTCCACTGCCACGCCCACTCTCAACTCCCAGCCGCTCTTAAACTAGGGACGCGTGCACCGCGCCCATCCACACCGACCCTCCAAAGATACACACTTCTGAGTCACGCCCACTCTACTCTCAGACTAGGGATTGCTGGGCGGCTCTCATTCGATACAATCAGCCCCTCTACAGCCACGGATTCCACTGCCACGCCCACTCTCAACTCCCAGCCGCGCTTAAACTAGGGACGCGTGCACCACGCCCATCCACACCGACCCTCCAAAGATACACACTTCTGTGTCACGCCCACTCTCTACTCTCAGACTAGGGATTGCTGGGCGGCTCTCATTCGATACAATCAGCCCCTCTACAGCCACGGATTCCACTGCCACGCCCACTCTCAACTCCCAGCCGCGCTTAAACTAGGGACGCGTGCACCGCGCCCATCCACACCGACCCTCCAAAGATATACACTTCTGTGTCACGCCCACTCTCTACTCTCAGACTAGGGATTGCTGGGCGGCTCTCATTCGGTACAATCAGCCCCTCTACAGCTACGGATTCCACTGCCACGCCCACTCTCAACTCCCAGCCGCGCTTAAACTAGGGACGCGTGCACCGCGCCCATCCACACCGACCCTCCAAAGATACACACTTCTGAGTCACGCCCACTCTACTCTCAGACTAGGGATTGCTGGGCGGCTCTCATTCGGTACAATCAGTCCCTCTACAGCTACTGATTCCACTGCCACGCCCACTCTCAACTCCCAGCCGCGCTTAAACTAGGGACGCGTGCACCGCGCCCATCCACACCGACCCTCCAAAGATACACACTTCTGAGTCACGCCCACTCTACTGTCAGACTAGGGATTGCTGGGCGGCTCCCATTGGGTACAATCAGCCCCTCTACCACTAGGGACTCCTCCACCACGCGCACACTCTATAATGCGCCACTCTCACTTTACCCTCAGTCTCTATAATGCTAAGGACACCTACGCCACGTCCACTCTGAGCACTCAGACCCTGGAGAGATCGCCCCCCGCACCCACACTACGACTAGAGACCCCCGCTTTACACCCCGAGGCTGTCCCCCACATTGTGCTCAAGGTAGGGAGGGAGGGAGATTGACCTGGGCGCGGAGGGAGGCGCGGGCCACGACGAGGCACATGTTCTCCTGGCGGTGCGGGTACAGGAAGGCGATCTGCGGCGGCGCGGCCGGGTCCGGGAAGCGCGCCTTGCCGTACAGGTCGGCGCGGCCGCGCGCCACCGCCAGCAGCCCGCCCGTCAGGCTGCCGTTGGGCAGCACGTTGCCCACCGCCACCTGCACGCACGCGCGGCCCCGCTGCGCCTCGCCCACGTGCGCCGCCAGCGCGTGCAGGATGGCCGGGTCCCAGCCGCTGCGCGCCCACCGGCCCGCCACGCACGTGCTGTGCGAGCTCAGGTGGCCCTGCGGCATGCCCAGCCGCACCGGCCACGCCCCCTCCTCCCCTCTCTCTCTCTCTTCCTCCTCCTCCTCCTCCTCAGGCAGCAGCGGGCGAGCCCCCAACGCCGCTCCGCAAGCCACCGCCACCGCCGCCACCCACAGCAGCCGCATCGCCTGCGCTGCGCTTTCCCCCCACCCCCCTGCACGTCGTCTCCTACAAATACGCTACGGAATACAATCTACTCTTCCTTCAGAACGACCATCCTACAACTACGACTCAGAAAACGGTACAATGACAAAAGTAAATTTTAAATATCGAAATGTAAATAAGGGAAAAAAATCCAAACTCAAATGATATTATTGCAAGTAGTTTTACGAACAGGCGTTGGCAAAACTGCGCGTTTGAAGACTACGCACAAGTTTACAAATTGCCTTTATTTCAAATACGGGAAATATAGAATTGCTAGACGCAAATGTCTTCTTTTTTTCGCGCAAGAATCACTACCATCACATTTTCGTAATCATCGACAATCAATTTACGTCTCCACGTCCATGAACAACTCGTCAGTTGCGGAAGCATCTGCTGTCTGCTCCGAACGCGCGCAACAGTCCTCGCCCCGCCTACCTCCCACTCCCTCCACCAACTCCCCGCCCGCAACCGCTGGCTCTCACGTCCCAAATACTCCTCGACATCCACTTCAACCTTTAACAGCGCATTGAACGCAGTGATTATAAACAAATTCACTTCGATCTCTGTCTCGCTATTTAAGACACGCAAGTAGAAGCAGAGGTTGCGACAAGACCCGTTCCCTTCGGCGAAACAGCTGACCCGCGCCAAGTTCAAAACACACCGCTCACCGTACCACCACAGAACACTTCACGTTCTTGTCAAATGACTCGCGTTTGCAAAGGGCTCTACCCTTGCCTCTCCACGAAGTTGAGAGCTTGTTATATTTGAACGTTTAAGATTGCGAATGCCGCAATATTGTCTTCTCTTTGAATTCATGTCACCCTACTCATCCTCGGATTTTAATTATGAAGAGAACGTGATTCCTTGATTCCCATCTGAATATCCTTGAAACAACCTATACAACACACGACATTTTCCCTGACAAACTCTTCGAAACTGAATAAATCTCATCCAGTGGCTGCCGCTCGAAATGCATCGGTTGATCGCTATCACGCTCCACCCGGCCCGTTAACAGTGATTAGCAGGGCCGCGTGGCTGGCGCCCGAGTCCTCATTAAAACGCGACACAAAGTGCTGGCGCCCCACATGTAAACCATTTCCTAGTACCTGTACAAGCACGCCACGCAATCTGGTCTTCCGGGCCAGTCCTGGCTGCGGTCTCACTTCCCTTTCTAAGCCTATGGCGAACACGGTTCAATGTAGTGAAAAACTAGTGCTGCTTCGACAGCGCATAGTTTTTCGCATTATTTGCAATGGATAGTCATATATATATATATACCTACAAACGTATTTCAAGCCAGCAATATTTTCAATTTGAGATCCGTATGGATTTTTGTACTTTAACTGCTTGATATGGACTACAACAACACAAGAAAATTTGAAATAAGGGCACAGTCACATTGGGAAAAACGTTCCAAAATTGGCCAAAACGTTGTAGAATTGATCAAAACGCTGTGAAGTGATTCTATAATGTAATTGTCCGTTAGTGAGGTTGGTCTTTTAAAATAACTGTTAGAAGCATAATAACAAACGTAACTTACCATTAAAAAATTGAGGAGAAAAATTCTTAAAGATCGCACAAGTGGGGAATCAAAGAGGAGGCATTCGTAGTTTCCCGGAGTAATTCAGGAGGAGCAGCCAGTACTTTCCCTGTCCCAACTGCGATCCCAAGAGCTGACCATTTTCCAGACGCTCTACAGTCCCAAACTCACAAACCCTTGTATTACGAACACGGACGTATTCGTGCCTCAAATGTGCACTCCGTTACTAATATTAATAGCCCAATGTGTGAGTGAAAAATGCAGTCCTGAAGGAGCAAAAGTTGGATGTTCTGAGGTGGCACACAGGAATACTGAATATTCTTTCCTGTTACGTAACGCCATTTGTGTCATAAGCAGAGGCGTAATGAGAATATAATTGCAACATTCCTAATGAAAAATTCCAGATTAACATAATCAAATATTGACATCAGCAGCAAAATGGAAACATTTTTTTTCACCTCCTGTTACGAAATCACCGACCCTTCTCGCATTGCAGGAGGCTGCTTGGTTATCCATCAATTAATGCGTATAATCGAAATTGGTATAATAGTTACTTTGCATTGTTATCATCACACTCTAAGATTACAAAAACCCATTTTCAATGTCTTTGTTCTGAAAATTGAAGAAAGTTCTGTAAGTCCAACATGCAGCATGGAGTAAATCATGGACAGTGAGAGTGCACGTGAACATCAAATTATTCCCAGCCCACAGCGCGTAAATACACAAAGCCACATTCATTAGAGGAAATGCTTCCTTTAGCACGACACACAGAACGTTTCCAGGCTCATTAACTGCACGACTAGCAATAAAACGGTACTAACAATTTATTCGTTCTGTCCCTTACTATTAACAATCAAACAATACGTTAGAACGCCTCTCTACAAGAGCACAACTTTCTCATATTCTAGGAACCGTTCCGAAATAATAAAATATTGCAAATCCTGCCCTTCAGCCAACTCGAAAAAGTCCAGAGAAATTGAAATTGCCCGGGGAGCATCTCTGCTATTATTCCTTAGTCCTTTCTTATTCAAAAGAAACGAGCATGAATAAATATCAACTGTTACAATATTTGCAGCACATTATAGACACAAGGAAGGATAATTTAACATACAAATTAAACATACAGAACTGAAGCCATCAAAATATCACTTTATGAATGCATTAAAATAAACGTTACAAATCTCTCGCCTATTATCAGTTAAAGATTCTATTGGGAACAATAGAAACATATGTACGAAATTGATTCTTTCAAAGCAAACAGATCACTACAAATTCAATATTTGAGTCTCGTCTCACTCAGTGCGGTTTGTGAATCATATTTGTTCCAAATATAGTACGAAACTACGGTGTCGTTACGTAATGTCCATCTTAAGCATATAATGAACCATTTTATTGCATGTAGAGACATTGTAAAAATAAGATTAAATGAAGCCATATAATACCATTCCATCCATTTTGGCCATTAGCTTATAAGGAAAATAATTCTAAGAATTTCAAACAGCGTTGAATTGCTTGTCAAACTGTTAGCTCGTCAAAAGTAGCGCGGGGAAATTTGAAGTTATAATTTCAAAAATGGAGTGGAGCGCTGTAATTCTACAGGAAAAGAAACGGCGGTGTTCAATCATAAAACTTATGGTAATGGCTTGTGACAAAAAAGTCGATATATCTTGTTACGTTTTTGCAGTAAACGACTTCGTCTACCATGGTGTGGAGTGCTTTGGGGGTCCGTGGCACACTCTCCATTTACGATTACATTTTCCAATCGGCCTCCGTATTATACACCTTTGATCCCAGTCCATGAACACAACTCTAACTTCCGAAGCGCAGAAACTGAAAGAGACCACGGCTCTGGCTTTGTGAGGGGGCGGGCTGGTTTCGTCAGATACCTAGGAACTCGGAACAATTAAAAAAAAAAAAAAAAAAAAAAAAAAAAAAAAAAAAAAAAAAAAAAAAAAAAAAAAACGCATTTACTCATTTTCACCGGGCGCAGAAATTGAAAGCTACCACGTCACCCACAAGCCATTTCAGAGGCGTCTACGGTTTAGATAGGGACGCAGGAGTTCGGAAAAATACAAAAACAACACCGAACATCAGCAAGGGACACGGGCAGAAGCCGTCGTTGCAAAGACATGCAAAGCAGCGCTGTTGTAGCCACGCACTCAGGATGCTCTTTTGTTTCTGCAGCACGGAAATACAGGAGCAAGTGTTAACTCAACTAGAATCTACAACCTTTCATTAACAAACAACAGCAACGAAATTTAGTAGAGACGAAATTTCGAGCTTCTTCCTAAACGAAAACCCCTAATGTTGTATCCGTCGTATACAGAGTATATTTCTGAAATATTGCACAATATAACCATAAACAGCGTTTTGAGGATAGCACGCACTGAATCCGCCATGTTCTATTTTACAGTTTATGTCGTCAATTAGCAAATCTCGCAACACCATATTTATTCTTTTCATTGCGAAACTGTCCAATCTGGAGTTACGAGATATGCTAAGTACTATGAAGATATTCCACGGACGTGGCAACTGCGTATTTTCTCCGCCCAGAGCGCACTCTTCGCCTCCGACCTGCCCAACGCGGGATCGTCATCAAACATTGTGGCGCTGCAACCGAAGGAAACGGGATTCGCATAATCTCAATCACTTCCGACGAACACACATCCGCACGCAACACTAACAACGCGCGCCCCTGGGGAACAATCAGCAACCGATTCATATGCGAAGCAAATTGGGAACTCATTGCCTGGTAATCCGCCACCGCGAACCTTTGTCACGCCGCTCCACGGCTGATTCGCCCCCGGGTTCACTAGGGCTGCGAGACTCGCGCGAAGGAACAAAGCTATTTCGAACACTTAAAAGATTCAGATCAAATGAATGATTCAGAGCACAACCGCTGTGGTCGTTTGTCCCGTTAGTGTAGTGAATGTGTCGTCCTCAGCGTTGGTGGTGTTCCTCCCGCGGTGGGAATCCCCTTCCAACTTCTCCACCCAGTAGGGCATCGCCCCAGCCCAGGCAAGTTCCGTAGGTACAGAGCGACTATCAGATGGGCAACGTTCATGCACTCGTTGACAGTTGGCTCCATCGCTATCTCTAGCCATGGCCTCGCCCTGCACGACGTTCAATTGCTTCCCGGTGAGTGGAAGGGGCCGCTTCTTGAGGCAGCTCCTCTTTCCGTGCCGCCTCGTAGGCCGAGTGGCCACGATTCTGCGACCTGCCTCACAGCGACTCGCCCCGACTGGTCTCGTATCACGTGCCGTGGTGTGGTGCATATAGGCGTGCGTGCGCAAGTTATAGGAAATAGTGTTTCGTTATTGTACCCGTTTGTTAGGGTCCTGCAGCGGCATTCGCCTGGTATTGATCGGGGAAACAATGGAACATTAACGATCAGGGAAGGAGGCCGCTAGAATTCTCTCCATCAATCTATCTACCTACCTGGATTCGGCCAAGCTATCTACAAGCGTCGTACTAGCTTTTTGTTTCTGGATGAAAAATTCCTAAAATCACAATTTTGTGAAAGTTAAAAGTGAAATAATAACTCACGTCACAGTCTGCTTGGAACCAAACGGACGCAGTTTGTACTACCTTCATCAACCCTCGCCCGAGATGATCCTGTTCTTGTATTTCCTTCGGCTTTCATCGTGTTTAGCACTCGCAAGTGCGGTTTTTAAACTTTATGTACAGTTAAATATTAATTATAAAATAATATATACGGCCACTGTCAAATTAAATTACGCTGCGCACGAATTTCAAGTCAGAGATTACTACACCAGCTTTAAAACATAGCTCGTTATTGGTCGATGTACTATTAGCAACGACGTTTTATCTTGAACATCGCTGCTTTGCTATCGACGCCGCATCGCAAGCGCGAGCACGTGGCATGAGCAAAGCACGCCGCCCGGGGCGGAGTTCCGGAGGTGGCCGCGCGGGGCGCTGCAGGCAGCGAGCGCTTCGGCCGGCCCGCCACGCGCCAGCTACGTGATAAAAACGCTTGCGTCACGTCCCCCGCCAAACGCTGTACACTCAAAACATGAATCAGAAGAATTTTAGGTAATTGCCTCTTCAACGCTTACTACAAATACCGGAAATTAAATGAAGGGCTTTGGACAGTAACAAGATAAGCCACACGACAAGCAAGTCTCCCGATATTGCTAACTGTACACTTGTCTCGCACTGTTACAGTCGAAACCTTTTCATAAATTTGAACACGACAGAAGTGAAGAAATAAGCCACACTTGGGCAAAAATTCGGATATGTACGACTAGGCATAGCGGGTGGCATGCAGTCGCTGGTTTGGCTTCTTTTCTCACTGTCCCAAGCCCTTTAAACATTTATTTTATTGAAATGTGGTGCCTAACGTCCCAAGGTCTCCTCGACACAAAACTAAGCTGAAGCATTTTCAAGTATCGCGCGGGGGAGATAAATTCATTATTTTATTATAACATTAGGTCCATAAACAAGCAACCGGGACAGTTATTCACCTTATCGGCCGTGTGTCGTATAACAAAATAAATAAATAAAAACCTTATCTCGCCTCTTCGTCTACAACGGATGTGGTTCAACTGCTTTAAGCGGACCAAGGATGTATCGTAACTTCCAGTGTTTCTGTAGAGCGAGGAGACTTTCCGAAAAAAATGTAACACAAATCATCTAAAAGCCCTTTTTGTGGATTAGGGCCCAAAAACGTAACTTGTCCCTATAGGACATCAAAATCTCGTCTTTCGGTCGGAGGACGCATCGTTTCCGAACGAGTAAGTACGATGGTAAAGTGCGATGCAGGCTACATGTTGAGATTATACTTTAAATAATTAATCACTCAATGAGGATGAACTGTAACATTACGCATGGGCAACCACAGTCCCTATAAAAACCTTCTAAACGACACCACTTGCCATAAACACGGTATTTAGGCTGGGAAGTGG
This sequence comes from Gryllus longicercus, assembly GCA_038098605.1. NCBI lineage: Eukaryota > Metazoa > Arthropoda > Insecta > Orthoptera > Gryllidae > Gryllus > Gryllus longicercus. The sequence continues at coordinate 488,844 of JAZDUA010000485.1, read as the reverse complement.
ATGTCTCCAGTATATAATACTCGTATATGGGAAAGAAATACGAAAATAAAGAAAACGCACGTCCCTCATTGCTCGCTGCGCCAGGCAACATTCCGACGTTTAAATGGCGGTATGGTCATTGGTGCCCACGTCACAATTTAAAACCATAATATAGAATATATATATAAAAAAAAGGGACCGAAACAAAGTCTGTTGCACATGCAACATAACGTTTAAGAAAAAGATAAAATTAATTAAAAATAATGTGTTACAGGTCGCATTGATTCAAAGCGAAGGTATCGTAAAATATAAATACAAAACTTCAAGCGCTTCTCGTCTCACACACAATCAAAACCTTACACTCTTTTACAAAATACGATCGCGTACCTGAAATTTATTTCATTTCGCTTTCGGTGCCTGATGCAACCCACAGCGCCGCCACTGTCACACAGTGGGGCACTAGTCAGCCCTTGTGCGCTGAATACCATCCACTTCCACTGTAGAACAAGGCTACGTCACTAGGCATGCCTTTTGGATTCAAGTTGCTCATTTTGCAAAGAGCGGAAAAAAGTAAACCCCCACGTGTCACCAACGAGGCTTAATTATTTTTATTACACATTAGTATACACTACATGACTGGGTCGAGAGAAATACCAAAACAGCAGAATGTTGCTACATGTTCTCTTACGGAGGGAATTGTGAGACGGAATTCTGGGGGGGGGGGGGGGGGGGAATATAAAAAGACAAACTCAGTCAAGTTAGCATATAGTTAATTAGTAAATAGAAATAATTAAAATTAGGTAAAAAATAAAATCATGTACGTGCCACGGTCGTTAACTAGTTCTATCTCGGGGGACAAAAGGCCCTCAGGCGTTTTGTCGCCCGAAGTCCTTAGGACTAGTTAACGCGTGTAGTACATGAGTTTATTTTTCACCTATTTTATAGAAGCACATTTCTCATTTTCTGATTAACAAGATATGAACATGATTGTTTCTTTCTTCGTGTTTGCCTCCCATAATTCCGTGCGTAAGACAAAATACACTACCATTCAACTGTTTTCATATTCCCCTAGTAACCACGGTACCCAGATTCAGATAAGTTACTCGGCGCTAATCAAAATCCGTATCGAAGGCAATAACAAGCTACAACGTATTAGGAAAAAATCAACTGGCGTTATATATACATATATAGCCCCATGTTAACAGGCTCTCCTTTGGTTGCAAGTTGACCGAGACCGGAGAGTCCTGTAACAAGTTTCGAATACGCGGTTGCCATTTACTGTCGCTGTTTTCCAGGAGTCAGTGGCAATGATCGATGGAGACTTGGACTGCAGTCCACTTTCTCACCCCATAGAAAACCATCTGCGACAGAACACTTGTCAACAGTCGACGTCAGAAGATCACTTAGAAAAAAAAAAGTTCCATCCAACGAAGACCCGTTAATTGAACCATCAAATGACCAAACACTATTTTTTTAAAAAAATCATCTTCATTGGTCCCGTTTAGGATAAATGACTGAATCGGCCATTTGACCGAATAACGATCTGTTTTAGGATATTTGCAATTCATGCTTTTTGGAATACGGTAAATGTACTTCTGAGTAGCTTCTGTTTGTCCTGTCAGGATATAATAATAAACAAAACATATTCGTGTGCTAAGGGCGTATGTTACCAGTCTATTTCTCAAAGTCATGTAAACATCAATGCGTAGTGTTCCTGCTAGTCGTGCAAAAGTCATAAAACGTAACGTACACCGTATTTCGGTCTATTCGGTTATGTAGTTGTTATTCGTTAACCATATCACAGACCAAAGATTCGTGTCTTCATCAAGATATTGACTCTATCATAGCGGAAAACAATTTCAAAACCCACAATGCGTTTTTATTGTGTTTTGAATTTTGACTGTTTTTAGTGTACTTTCATCGTAACTACTATGAAATAAGGACGCTGACGAAAGCTTTTTGCTTCATAAACAGCAGATCTGCCAAGTTCACGAAGTGTGTCAACCAAAGAACTCGAAACAAGGAGCACCTTTGTTCGACCTCAGGCAACACAACTTCGCCAATTCGTAAACTAAACTCGTCACGCGTGATCTAAAACAAATCAGCACGTTTCACGTACGATGTCTTAGAGCAACATTAATAGTCTATTGATATTTGGAAGCACAGATCATGTATACATCTGCACAAAATGAAAGCAATAAAGCAGGACGGTAAATATTGGGGCTGGCACGAACACCACGCCTACCTCTAGAGGTGCACATGGTCAGCTGAAGAAGAAAGCTTCCGCACACTCACCTGAAACAAAGAAAGCAACTGTGAGATTTTCATTTCCAACCACACCACATTAATTATACATTACATGTATACGATTCCTTTGGTTTAAATTCAACCCACAACTTAAGTGCATTACTACCTCTGGAATAAAAATTTCATCGTGGTTGATAAAAGTATACAACTCGAAGTCATTTCCACTAAATGCATTCGCTGAGGTGGCGAAGGCCCGAGGATAGCTATTCGAAAAATACGGGATTGTCTTGTATTCGCAGATTAAGCCGAGTCCGTACGGATTTTGTGTGTTTACATGGCCATTGCATATCACGAATCTCGTAAAAGTTGACAACAACATGCTACGAAGAAGTTAAAAATATGACGCGTATATATTCGCTGTCGTATACTCGGCATTGGCAGCGCAATTTCAAAGGGGCTGGAAGAGAGAGAATCCAAAACGAATGGCAGTAGCTGTGTGTGTGTGTGTGTGTGTGTGTGTGTGTGTGAAAGTGGAGAAGGAGGGCCACGCGCTGGCCGTGGCCCGCCTGATAGGGAACTGCTCCTCGTACTGATCAGAGCAGCCGGCCGCTAGGATTTTCCGCGAGGCAGCGCCTGAATTAGGCCTGGCTGTGGAGGAAGCGTCGGGACTGGAACTCTAGGACCCCCGCCCGGGCCCCGCACAGATTCATTTGAACGATTAGTGATTCTGGGTCCGTCAACAGAGAAGGCCAATATATAGGGAAGTGTAGTGCATGTTTTTCCGCGAGAGGTGCCGGTAATCGTCCCCCTCTAGATGGTGAGATCAAACGCAGACCTACCGTCAACGCGGCATCTCCCAGCTGAGGGGCGCTCTCCACATGTGTGGTAGTGTAGTGCATGTTAGTGTAAGTGGGGCAAGGAGAGACCACGTCTGTGTGTTGGGGGTGGTGGTGCGGAGAGACCGCGGAAAGCCACCGATGAGCGCCGCCCGCCGCTAGAGTCCCCTGCCAGGGCCGGGAGCGGAACCCTTGTCTCCTCCCTGGTCGCACTCTCCTTCCCTCACCCACCACCCGCTCGCTCTCTGGAGGACGACTCTAGCAGCTACTCCGAGCGGCGCGTTCCCCTGCTTGCGCCTTATAACACCGCGCCAACCCTAACAAACGGACTTCCTTTCTTACACACATTCACAAGCGCTACACTACCACACATGCCCGGTCTTCCTTAACCAGCTGTCTCCCACCAGCGAGACGTCGCCCCAGCCGGGACAAGCTCTAAGCTCCTGACTGCTCTCCCAGCAGGTGTGGTAGTGTAGTGCATGTAAGTACGTGTAAGTAAGGGGTAGGAGGACAGGGAATGGGAAGGAATGATCGCGCGTTGTCCGTGGCCCTTTTGTTAGGGTACTGCTCCGGCATTCGCCTGGTGTTGATCTTAACCATCACAGCCGGGAAGAGCTCTAAGCTCCCCACCGGTCTCCCGCCATGTGTGGAGTGTGGTGCATGCTAGTGTAAGGGGAGAGGATAGGGCAAGGAAGGGGAAGGAAAGATCGCGCGCGGTCCGTGGCCCGTTTGTTAGGGTACTGCTCCGGCATTCGCCTGGTGTTGATCTTAACCATCACAGCCGGGAAGAGCTCTAAGCTCCCCACCGGTCTCCCGCCATGTGTGGAGTGTGGTGCATGCTAGTGTAAGGGGAGAGGATAGGACAAGGAAGAGGAAGGAAAGATCTCGTGCGGTCCGTGGCCCGTTCGTTAGGGTACTGCTCCAGCATTCGCCTGGTGTTGATCGGTGACACCTCGGAAAACTACCGAACACAGCTGCTGTCCGCTATAATTCTCCTCCAGACAGCGGCTAAATTCGACCTAGGTGTACAGGTATTGCGAAAAGTGCTGCCACCGTGGGGAGCGTAACCCGAGGACCTCCGTGTCCGGAGGGTTCGTGATCGGGGGTGGAGGGGCGGTGCAGGGAGCAGCCGCTGCCCCCCCCGCTGTGCGAAGCCGTAGCGAGCAAGAGCCTAAGTGTAAACACGATGTAAGAATCAATAGCGAAGGCGCGCGCCGCTAACCTCCTTCGGCCAGTTCGCGAAGCGGCCTGCCCATCCCCTGCCAAGTGGTGCTCCTGCGCCAGCACCTGGCTACTAAATCCATACTAATTGGCATTACCTTCATGTTTTACTATGTGTGGAGTTCAAAAACGCTGCTTCCATTGCCCAGATTTTGGATTTTGGTACATATTTGAATAAATGTATTTTCTAATTTCATATATTTTCCATATTTCATAAACAAATCCCTCATTATATCATATTAAGCTGAAAACAGACATTTCATTTAATATTAGGATGCCTCTCGACAATAAGTGCTAAAAAATTTCAATAGTTCCTTTAACAAATGTTGTTTTTACCAAAACAATTTATTCAACCCAACTTTCACTGCACCACAAACTGTTTTGGATACTTCTCATCCAGAATTCTATTACGTGAGCTTCATCGCATTCCTTGTTAAGGTTCGAGTACATCTCGCACAAAGTCAGCTTCAAAATCCTGTTCACGCAAGTTTCTCCCATTTGCCTATTTCTTTTGTGGTTCACAACAACGTCCCATTGTATTAACTTTCGGTGTTCCTCCTGACCGAAACACAGCAAAATGTTCCGAAAAAGTGAAGAGTTCCATTTCAGAGACTTTCCCAACTCGGAAAGAAAACAAAGTGTTAAACTTCCCGTCAAGCTTTGTATGAAAACGAGGGAAAAGTTGCCCCGACTTTTCTACATCAAAAAAGCAAACCGCAAAAAAGACCTTCCCTGGAAGATGCTCCCGTAATAAGGATTCTTCGACCACAGGTGAATAAGTAGACTTCGTGGAATGTAGAGTTCGACAAGCATGACATACAACGAACTCCTGTCTCAAACGTTTAGTTTCTAAGACAAAGAACTGCAGAAGATTTCTTGACCTCATTAAGAATTTTAAACTTTTCTAGTGCCGCTATATATTTCTCTTATTACGTGCATGCATTTCGTTTTGTTAAGATATTCATTACGACACATTATAATTATAATTATGGTTATCGACCATGACGACGATGATGATTCCCAACCAAGCATTGAATCGTAGGTAATCATTGGTAATCATTCTCAAGACAACTTCGTTGCATTCAAACGATCCCGGGTTTATGTTAAATCGCAACACATCTAAATTCTAAAATTTTGAAGAGGAGTGAACCACTTAATGAGTTAACATTGCTTAAGTACGAGAAAACGAAGAAGTTTTAAGCAGCTTCAACTTAGTACATTAGTTTTTCAAACGAAATTCGATGTAATGAGTGTTAATATACTCGCATTAAGTATAAAGCGTACGGCCGTGCCCCAATGCATTGCCTGATACCTCCATATTCGCGAATTAAAACCCATAATTTCATCATCGATTAACCCTTGAGTAACATGCGCCTGTCACTCAGTTAACCTTCGGGTCCGCCAACCGAAGGACGTGACGTGTCATTCGACATTTCGATTTTCTGGTGAAAAACTGATGTCTTCGCGGATCCAGGCAGAAAATTCTAACAAATATCTTTAATAACGAGTTCATTAATCCTTGGAAAGCGCTGAAAATAATTATACTCTTTCCGGCATTTACTCAGGAATCGTTACGACTTGATTCCTCAGATTGACAATAATACAACTTATTTTGTAATGAAACACCCCAAAAAACTATGATGGGAGGGGGGGGCGCAGCACTGAAAACGCCTTCTGGCGGGATTTTAAAGAGAAGATGACGTTCGTTGGCTCTCGACGAGACTAACTGATGAGCCCCATTTCAGACACATCTTTCTAGAATATTGAGAAAGAATAGAAGAAAAAAACATGTTTAGCGGGGTTTAAAGATACCTCAGCTGCTGTAACACTGTGTGTCCTTCCTAAACTGCTTTTCCGGTTTAACGAGTAGTATGAAGGCACAATTCGTTATAATCAGGATTGTTTTTATTATATTGGCTAAACCTTCGTTATATATTTAAACAGACTAATAAAGCCGACTTTTTTTAGAAGGTACTTCAATTGACACTTGTGCATGTAACTGTTTCGGGGAATAGACATTGAAGCCACTCTTCTGTTTCTACAATTTAGTTTTAACATGAAATTGTAGAGCAGACGGAAATATCAACATGTCTATATCCGCCGTCAGAAGCGAGGAGCCACGATCAGCTAGTAACTAGTGATGTGACATCGACAACCAAACATCGATGTTCAAAATTAAAACATCAATGTTGAAAATACATCCACTACAAATCATCGAACCTCTGTATTAGTAACATCTAACATTAAATTCGTATGTATTATAATTTAATTCGATCGTGTTCGTGTTTGTGAATTCGTCGAATGAGGTTACGAGAAGAAGGGGTACACCCTACGCGCAAAGTGTATTTCGTGAACTGTATCTGCGAAATGAACATGTACAAGGGGGAAATACAAGGCAATGAGGTCACCTCTGGCGAGATAGTTTGGTCGATGAAGGCAGTGCAAACAGCGTTCCTTCCAGATATCTCCCACCAGCGCGGCACCGCCCCAGCCGGGACAAACTCAAAGCTCCTGACCGGTCTCTCGACGTGTGGGCTAGTGTACTGCATGTGCGTGCAATTAAAGGGCGAGGATAGGACAAGGAAGAGGAAGGAAAGATATCTCGCAGTCCGTGGCCCGTTTGTTAGGGTACTGCTCCGGCATTCGCCTGGTGTTGATCTTAGCCATCACAGCCGGGAAGAGCTCTAAGCTCCCCACCGGTCTCCCGCCATGTGTGGAGTGTGGTGCACACTAGTGTAAGGGGAGAGGATAGGACAAGGAAGAGGAAGGAAAGATATCTCGCAGTCCGTGGCCCGTTTGTGAGGATACTGCTCCAGCATTCGCATACTGCCGGTGTTGGTCGACGAAACCACCCAAAACTGTCGATGAAATCAGCCGGTCGCTTGAACTCTCCCAGCGACTGAATTCGACGTAGCGAGCGTCGAAATTCCTGGCACCGTCGGAAGTCGAACCCTAGGGGCTCTGGAGCGGGGGCCCTTCAGTGACGCCGGTTGACACCTCGAGCCAACTCTCCCGACAGGACGAATGGGGCGGGTGTGCATGCGCGTCAAGTGAAAGTTAGCTGGAGGATAAATCGTGTTTCGTCGAAATAACCACACACGCAGAATCCGTGAATCAGTCAATTTTCTTATAATACGTCCAAACTGAGTATTTGTACTTCACGTGAGTGTGTGTGAGAACGGGGTGAGCATAGGTCAAGGAAAAGAAATGAAAGATGGCTAGGGTGCTGGTCGGGCTTTCCCCTGGTGTTAATCGGAGAAACCATGGAAAGCTCCCTTCTGCCACTGAATCCGACCTAGCCAACCAGCTCTTGTCTGTCCTGTCTGGCTCGGAGCTAAACTCGGCGCGACCCGCGCAAGAAGCGGCGAGTGGCTGGAGCTCTCCCTCTGTTGTTTCCTTTGATCGCCGCATGAGTGCGTATGAGTGCGCGCGCGCTGCAAGTCAAAGAAGCAGCCACACAACACGAGAACTCTCAAGTCGTTTTTTAAAACAGGTTTGCGTCCGGCGCGCGAAAAGTAATCGATGAACGAGATTCTGTGGTTATCGTTGTGTTGCCTCTGTCATTTTCGCCACTTAATGTAAAGACGTCCAAGATAATGAAAAATGTAGTGTGAGTCAGTGGTCTACCCTTGCATTTTAACTTTTATGAAAATACATTTGAAGTTCTTGCTGGCTTAAATTGTTTATTATTATTATTATTATTATTATTATTATTATTATTATTATTATTATTATTATTATTATTATTAATATTAATATTCGTAGACAAATTTATTTTTGAATTTATTTCACATTCCATGAATCATTCTGATAGCACACATTTTAACGGGCTTGGATACCGAGTTATTGATGCTGTCAACGATTTACAGCGTAAATACCGATGTTTCATATTAATAACTTAATAAAGTATCAGTTACTGTAGAGGACATAACTCCGGAATAATTGGAATCCGAAAACATTTTAGAATATTGGAACTCTGAATACTGCATACATTCCAAACGACAGTATTTTTTAAACAATCTTTCCAAACACGAGATAATATAAGATCTTGCAAGGCAATAGCAGTTACCCACATTTAAAAGATATGAAGACAGTTTGATTCAATGTCTTTGATCATCACACCACAGGCACACAGGGAACCCCAATGGAGAGAGAGAAAGAGAGAGACAAAAACAGAGAGAGAAAGAGAGAAAAACAGAGAGAGAAAAACAGAGAGAGAAAGAGAGAAAAACAGAGAAAAACAGAGAGAAAGAGAGAGAAAGAGAGAGAGAGAGAGAGAGAGAGAGAGAGAGAGAGAGAGAGAGAGAGAGAGAGGTCAACGATGCAGCGCAGAAAGCACTGTAATACAACTGAAACATGAAAATTTATGTAATAGAACTACCTTTTTTTTTTACATATTTGAATTAAAATATTTCAGGACTTGAGGTGTGAGAGAGGAATATATGAAGAGGAACCAATCCAAACTCACATTGTTAACTGGTGGAAAAAATTGAGTTTGATTTGAAATCGTGTATTTCTTAACACGTTCTACATGTTCCTATTTTCAGATTTCTTCAAACTGCACTTAATCAAATGTTTTACAATCCGTTCTGAAGAAATTCGAAAGCAGGAACGTGTAGTGCGTATTAAAAACTACACGATTTCATATCAAACTCAATTTTTCCCCAGTGAGCAACATGTGTTTTGATTAGTTTCACCTCATATCTTTAACATTTTGCGGCCCTTTTCGCAAGAACATGATAGCTACAATCTATTTTTGAAAAACGAATTTCAATTTCCACCATGAGGCTCCTCAAGTCGGAGCCTTGACCGAAACTGGCGTTGTCGTACACAGCTGATATCTACATTGAAAAATTATAAAATAATTTTACAACGTATTTCTAGCTAGTCTTGCCTACACAAACAACGCCAGTATCCAGGAAGCGATTACACATGGCGACTGTTCAAAATTTGATTGTACACCTGTGATAAGCAGTTCACTTGGGTTCATAAAGGTTCTAAAAATAAGTTCTAATAGTTTGAACTAACTCCTTACCTAAACTACGGTATTGAAGGGGGATATTACGCTGTGGCAGACATTGGTATGCGACTGTTACAAAGTTGTTGTTTGTTTTTTGCGACTTTCCCGCGTGACGTTTCTAACCCTTCTTGGGCATTGAGTTTATTAACAGCTGCAGTTTTCCCCAGTTGTGTTATTTGTCATTAGTCTCGAAGTCGGTCAATGCCTTTTATCCCTTCGGGCAGAGGCTCGGCGCCGTTAGTGATCGGGATTCCCAGACGGCCACCCATCCAGGACCCCGACGTGCCTCGAGTCGCAGGGAGCAAATGGCCACGGAGCGATCGTGTCAACCCGTGGGCTCCAGGCGCGCGGGGCCCGCCATCGCCCGTCGTCCGCGGGCTGCGCATCCCGTGCAGAGGGGCGGCGGGCGGCACGTGACACCCGCGCAATCAATCGCTCCGTTTGCATTTTGCACCGGGGACTCCGCGAGCACTCCCCGCGGCCGAGCCCTTTCCCACGGGGCACTCCCCACTGACCACGCCGCAAACGAAACAACACCGCGAACGTCAATATTCAAACAGAATAAAAACTCCACCGCTGCATCTTGAGCAACTGGCGAATTCAGCCGCTCTCTGGACGAGAATTATATAGACCGGCTGCTCTGATCGGTAGTGTTCCATGGTTTCTCCGATCCCCACCAGACAAATGCCGGAGCAGCACCCTGACAAACAGGCAACGGATCGCGATCTTTCCTTCCCATTCCTTGACGTACCCTCACCTCCTTACACGCACTACACTCCCACACATGGCCAGAGACCAGGCGGGAGCTGAGACTCTTCCCTCCTCAAGCACTGCCCCGCTGGGGGGGGGGGGCGATACTTGGAGAATCTCCCGCCGAATTGCAGTTCTTGACTACTAAATATCATTGCGAGTGTCACATCGATGTAATTACGAATTACATTTTGTCATACTTTGCATTGTTTTAGCACCCAAAACACCGTCAAAAAAGCGGATGAACCAACTGTCTATTCTCGCATCCTCCGAGAGCAATTGATTGTCACCTCCTGCGTAACCTCAACGCTCTGTCGTATTGGAAGACGACTCCGCATTTGGAGAGAGTCAAGTTTCGCAAGTGTCAACACACTAATGCCATTTCATTCATGTGAAACGGTTACATGAAGGGTATGGCGACGAGGAGACTACATTCACAGTACGGAAATTCCTATGATGTCTCATCTTTCTTTCCTGGACGTATTACATGGTGTAGTTTGGGAACACTCAAATTTGAAATGAATCTTCTTTCCTTAATTCTAAAGAGAGGGTGAGAGAGATTCCGGGCGCGTCATCTTCTGAAAGAATTAGTCCCGTAAGTGTAATGCATGCATTTCTCTCACGAGCTGGCGGTGGTGTTCCACCGCAGGATGGGGAGATCCGGCACTGACCCACCCACGGCTAGCGGGGTTTCCCACTACCAGGTATCTCCCACCAAGGGGCACCTCTCCAGCCAGGTCAACTTCCAAGCTCCCAACCGAAAGAAATCAGTGCAATTGAAATACTACTCCGTGAATTGAGTTCCAAGATGTACAAAAGAAGAACGCGCAGTAAAATAATAGCTGTAAAAGGACAAACCTCTCCTGCGAGGTCCATACAAGCGCTGCGAAGCGGAGGACATCGAAGTCCGCCCTCCGCCACGGGCAGCGGCGCGCCAAAGGTCGAAGGGCGCTCCCTTCGCAAAACCAACCCGTTTCCACACAAAATATTCATCTTCAACTCTAGGTTTGCTTGCTGGTCGTAGGCAGAGCGCCGTGCAAGCTACGAGACACAAACTCCCAAGGGAAGACATTCAGGGTAAACATCTCGAAATGTCTCGCCGTTTTCAGTCTTTTGTAAGGAAATACTGCGCCCCCCATACAAACAAACGTGATGAGACTCTTTACGAACGCACGTCACATCAGTTCAATCCTCAGGGAACACACACAGCTTCCCTGCCCGGGAGCATTTCAGAAGATTGGCATTTCGTTTTCAATAATGCACTTTTGAAATAATGCAGCAGAAATTTCTGCTATGTGGTGGTAATACGCCACCGTGGGTGACTTAGGCTGCCTTAACGTGGGGCCACTCGGGGGCGCCACCGAGCGGCGGTGATTCACGAGCAGCCACCACGCAGCGCCACAGAGAGTGAGAAAGTAACGATTCGCGAGTCACGCCGCTTTGGGCTCGGGTGGCCGAAAGGCAGCCACCGGGTGAAAGGGAGCGTCAAATGGGAAGCTTCAGTGGCGCGTCGAATGTGAAGGCTGCCTTGACACGGAACCACAGAGAAGAGGCAGATCCCTTCACACGCAGCCTCCGCCAAGGGCCTGACTGTTGGAAAGGAAGGATTCGTGAGTCATAAAGCTTTGGGCGCCCTCACCCTCTAGTCTGTCAACATGATCACAACTGACGTCCCCTTCACACGGAGCCACTGGGTGGCGCCACAGAGAAGCGCTCATCCCTTCACACGCAGCACTACTTCAGTGTGGGAATTCGTGCTTTATATCGCTTTGGACGCCCGCTGTCGCAAGGCAGGGAACATATACCAAACTAATGCCACACATTTACAAGGGGCCACTTATTGAAGAGAATGAGACTTAGAAGCGCTGATCCCCTTCACACTCAGCCACCTGGATCGCCACTGACCGCGACAGAGGAAGGATTGAGAGTCATGGCGCTGTGGGCTGCGGCGGCAGAGACGCAGCCACAAGGGAAATACCGGTTCAATGGCGCGTGCGAATGTTGTAATGAAGGATTTAGAACTGTGTTCTGCTTAGTCGCGCCGGGAGTTCACCGCTCGCGTGAATACCTCCATTTAAACCAATGCTTCGCCAGCGGACGCGCCACTCGGGAGCGGTGCTCAGTGGCGCCGCGTGAAGGGGCCCTCGGGGACCGCTTATTTACAGCCACCACCAAAAGAGCTCCCCGTGGGAAAGTCCATAGTGTGGGTTGGCAACTGGGGGAGGCGGTGCACCCACTCCGCTTATCCATTTCCCTTTTATAACACGTTCCATCCCCACACCCGCCTTAAAGGGGACATCTTGCATCTCGAGCGATGCCATTTGAAATTCACGGGGCCACAGCTACAATGCACGTTATCCCGGCAGACCGTACCGCTCGCGGCAGCCAGCTCTGATTGTCATCACTTCCGGATATACGGCGGATATTGGAACAAACGGCGCACACTTCGCGCTGTGTTTGGAGAGAAAAAGGTTCCATGTTTTCAAAAACATCAATCATTCCCTAAAAACATCGATGGTTTTTAGTCATACGCTTGATAAAGCCGGCGATTTAAACATGAATGTTTTGTTTGGTGCACGTAAAAACCGTACAATAACTATATTGTTTAGGTTAAAATATGAAATAATTACTGATAATCCCCCAGTCAGTCATGTGTTCAGACGGGGCGAACGCTGTTACACGACCTACAGGGGCGGGTCCAGCCGATCATTTGGGAGGGAGGGGGCATCATAAACACACTTGTTATATTGTATTTTATTTCTGTAGTGTATACAAGATACTGCATAATATTATTTTTTATTAACTACAGAATTGTACCAAATATTTAAATCCATTTTGTCAAAGAAAATAAGTTAACAAACGAAAACTCTACGCTTTCGTTTGGCATGCTTCCTACCCCCTGGCCGATGCCTTGGTACTTCCAAAGGCCTTAACGGATTTCGCATGCGGAGATCCCAACGCACGGGCAATACGCACAGGCCGTGCACCTGTAATTCTGTAGGAAATTAGCGAGTCATTTTTTCGCAAGGCGATTTACCCGCGGAGTACAATTTATACAATAGTTGGAAACATTTGTTATGTTTGGGACGCAGTACCGCAAGAAGGTGACTACGTCATTGGACAGTTTGTCTCCGGACGGGTTCGACTGGGAGATGTTCGCAGCGGCCTTGGGGCAGCGCCTCAGGGGAACGGGGGCGGGGGCGGGGCCTTGGCCTTTCACTTTCAAGCGCACGCACAAGCACCGGCCTGGGTGGCTCAGGGCATCGGCTGGAGGCACTGCACTCTTTGCACCCCAGCAACATAGCAAGGTCGAATGCAGGCGCTCCTGAGGGGGACAACGGCAGCGACCGGCAGCTCTGGTTGATAGCTTTCCGCGGCCCCTCCGATTAACACCAGCTGAATGCTGGAGCAGTACCGTCACAAACAGGGAACGGACCACGCGCTATCTTTCCTTCCTCTTCCTTGCCCTAACGTCACCACTTACACTAACTTGCACTACACATCCACACGCCCCAAGACCAGTTGGGAGATGTCCCGCTGGTGCGAGATACCAGGTTGGGGAGCAAGCAGTGTAGTGCGGCGCCGCATCTCACCCCTCCCATCACCTCTACACTTAGGGGACTAATGAGCTCAGCAGTTGACGCGCCCAGGACCAGTAATCAATGAAAATCACAGCCACTAGCAGACTGGCAACGTTCCTCTAAAAACCACAACCTATACTACGTTTTAAATGTACTGTGCCTTCAAGGTCATGAGCTGGAAGGAGATGGGAGCTTAAAAGTAATACGGCCACCCTCTTCCTGCTCGACACCTTGAAGAGACACTACACTTAAATCCCAGTGTAGCGTCCACAAATTCCATATCTTTTGTTTTCTTTTCTTTTCTTTTTTTTTTTTAATTTTCTATTGAAGAAATATTTACAACGTACAAGTTGTGTAAACGCGTATTTGGATTAATGGTTGCTCACTTCGTATATGCAAGTTACTCTGATGCAGAGCTTTTAAATCATATTCTCCATATACGAATTAAGCCTCAGTCATCACTTTCTCGAAATATAAATACATTAATCATGCAGCGAAAAGCTCGGCCTCTCGACTTAATTTCTGATCTATCCTCCCATATCCTTATTTTCTCGTTTGCTCCTTCCGTTCTCTCTCCCTTCATCTTTAACATTATCTTTCATCTTCCCGCTCCACTTCTCTGTCCTCTCTGCATTTCCGCCCCCACCCCTCCCCCTGCGACCCGTCTGGGGCAGCTGGCCTTTCCTTGGCCACGTCACGCAGGCGCTGCCCCGCACTCTACCCGGCTGCGCACCGGCGTTTTCGACAACAGCTCTCTCCCTCTCTCACACACACGCGTCGACGCACCATATATTGGTACTCTTACGTGACAAGCACGACGAACAGGTGAATCACGCACGTGTGAACCAGCGGAACCTGACTGAAGCGGTCCCGCGAAAACTGGCCGTCAATGCAGGAGCCGCTTAATCAAGATGAGGGTACTGGAAGCGTAAATCAAATGAAAAGGTGCTAATTCACACGAAACGAAGTTTGTTCCCTTTCACTTTCTTAATTATCACACATGACAAGATACAAGTTAAACTAGGTTTCTAGGATCTTTTGCATCCTTTCAGCTAATATCAAAGCACGCCAATGAGCCGCCGGAATCAAGCTATCTCGTAGATGCAATTCATACACATCATGTACCGCCGCCTGACGAAACACCGTTAGATACTATTCGCGTATTCTGGGTGCTGCACGAGTCCTTAACAGATTTCCACAGAAAGAAAGCACGAGTTGGTAAACCATTGGAATGCAGTGAAACGATCGCGTTGTTGCTTCATTAAGAGATTCATTAAAAGCTTGCGTTGGGACGTGAAACGGAGAGTAATCCCACTGTGGGAAAAGCGACTAGGATGTCATTACTCCAAGTAATTGTACAATGCGTCCCGACGAGGAAGATATTAAATCAACAGTAATCACCACCACTTTTCTGCTTATTGTAACCAATAGAGTTCAAATTCGTTTGAGTTGACCGCTTAATAAAGGCGAACCTACAAAATGCGCCTGGCCGCTTAGCATTTGGGCGCCGAAAGAGTGCATATTGGCAGGCATCTTACGAAAAAGTGGCTGCTCATGGAGGAGGCCGGTGGATCTGAGCTCAATTGTACAATTACTTTCGTATGGGTCAATTTTCAATGTCACGCGGATCGCTTAACACAGCAGCTATTCGTCAAGCCTTACGAGAAGGAGAATTAACGAGTTCTATCTCTCGCCCGTCCTAGCAAAGGAGAGTCAAGTCCAAGTTGTCGAAAAGGGACGAACAGCCTTACAACTCCAGGATAAGGGCAAGCTCACACGGAAACACACACACACACACAAGCGTCGACAAAACATCGATAATTGAAAAATCAAACTTCGATCGATTTTCTGCTGCTCAAGCGCAGTTCACGTTTCGCATCATCATTTTCGTGCATCTGCGCACGCGCAGATCGATTGAGCTGAGGCTAAGGCTGGCACACACTCCCCACCACATCCGCCCGAAAACCAGCGATGTTCCCAAACATTGATATACGTTTTTTTTCAACGTAGTTCAGCAACCTCTAATATATTCGTGCCGAGAGAGAATTTAATTTGACAGAGACAATCATGGAAATTTAACTGACAAAACAAAGTAAAAGGAAATAAGAATAATTGTTCCTTGTTTAGTTATTAACAATAGAGCCAGAACGTCATCTCTCGAGGCGTCAGTTCGCCACGGGAGCTTCAGGAAGCAGGGAGAGGCCCTACTAGGCATCTGCTGACCGCCTGTCCACGTGGACATGCGAAGAAAAGGAAAGAAAATTTTGAAAACTGCGGGGTCATCTCTCGGGGCAGAGATGACCTCGAAGAAGGCAATATGAACAGATTTCGCTTCGTTCGAACAAGCGAATAGAAAGTGGCATCATCAGTAATTATTTAATGATTTATTAACTTGCACAAAACTGTGATGAAACGTTTTGATTCACCAACAAAACATCGCACAAACATTCACGTCTTAAAACATCGGCCTTGAAGAGACGATGTTTAAAACATTCATATCGATGCCGCATCCCAACACAGACACACAAACACACACAAACTTACATACGTCGCCAAGCGTAACCCCGCTGACGAAAAGACATGAGTGAACCATTTCGCAGCCGAACCGGCTTCAGTCAACACACCAGTTTGCGTCACAATATTAGCAGGCTATTTAAATGCAGCCAGATATCGAAATTATCACACTATTACAAGCCATTCAAACAGGTAGATGAAGCACATTTTTTTTAAAGTATTGCATCTGTTATTTCAATTAAACCACCATGCGTTATTTTTCGTTGAACCCTGTCGCTTTCCAAATGTTTCTCAATAATCCTCGCCCGTGGTGCGGTCACGTGGTTCCAGTACAATTCGGTGCGTCGGACCGGCTCATCCATATCTTTTAACACGATTGTCCTCCGCTAAATTTCGATTTATTTTTAGTGTGCTTTGAAAGTTCATCACCTGCCCCCCGATTGGATCACACCGAAGCATCTGATTTTCTCCAAGAGGTGCAATGTGTAAATGGAGGTGTATAGTCCGGCGGGAGCAGCTGACGCGAGGACAGGGCGGCGCGGCGCCGTGACGTCACCGCCTTCGCAAACGCCGCTGCCGTTGCGCCGAGTGAAAGCGACTCGAGGCCACCCGCCCCCGCCCCCGCCCGCCCAAATCGCCAGCGGAGCGTTTGCCCTCATCTCTTCGCCGGTTGCCTCCTGCGACGCCCTATCCACACTCATCTCTACGCGTTTTAAAATGAATTACTCATTATTCACACAGTGCAATTTATTTAATTCATAATTTACGCTCACTAAACACATATTTCTCTCACTAAAGTTTACGTTACTATTAAATGCTAATCACGTTTTTTGTAAATTCTATTATTACAATTATTATTCTTAGTTTAGTTTATTATTTTGTAAAACTCTTATTCATCTTTCAACTATTTATAGTTAAAATGATGGGGAGGTTTCTGCTGTTCAAGAAAATGTGCGCTGATGGTACTTCTCCTCCATTCGTCACATACACTTTTTACTGTTCTATGACTAAATAATTCACATAAAAATTAAAATACAACATTACTGATAATTAATGATGTGCCTGGACTGGAGGATGGTTCGCTTTGCGAAGTAGATTGAGAAGACCGAGAAATGAATGTAAAGTTCAATGTAGTGTTCTGAAGTGTAATTCAGCGTAATTAGAAAATCACGATTATAATCTTTTAAAATACAGCAGTGGTTTTGGAACTGTGCGTGGCAGTTCGTATAAACACTGCAGAGAATTGATTTGCTCCAACGACCTCCTCTGAAATAAAACGCAAGTAGCGAACTGGACCCGCCCTTCCGTCACACACAGCTCGCCTTGACGATTCGGTGCGCTAGTGACATCTGGACGGCTGCGGCAGCATCGGAATACGTATGCCATTTCTGTAATTCAGCTTCAATCGGTTTGGATATCAAGTTACACTAATTTACATCGTTTTCAATTGTTGTCTTATGTTATTAATTGTATTTCTATGACAATATGGATATATTTTTAAAGGAACGCGAAAGTACAAAAGGGACATTTCTACCGTATTCTTCAATTCTAATGACGCGAATAGGCAAAAATGCAGGAAATATGATGACAGTCCCTTGAATTTCAATTTTCATGCACTCTTTTTGGAAACGGACGACCACAGTGTGACATTTGCTTCAAACTGCTGGCTACTCCTAACAACCAGGGCGCGCCTCCTAACAACCAGGGCTCGGGTTCTGATGAACTAAAAATACTTTGAAAATGGGAAAACTACGCAGAAAAAGTAGTTTTTTAATCCCCACCCTTCGACTCGGATGCAGTGCACGACAGGAGGCACGGTGATCCATGTGCAGGTCACGGGCGCCGCGGTCTCAAAACGTTTGAGGGTAGCCCCAAACGTTGAATTTTTGCCATTATTATTATTATTATTATTATTATTATTATTATTATTATTAATTATTACTATTATTATAGAGCAAAGTAATTATAAAATAATGCGTTTAGTATTTAACATAACTATGTAGTATATAGCTTTTGGGTGTATTGTTATTTCTATTAACGAAATTAACTTACATTGTATAAATTATTTAATTGCAATTTTTGTAATTTATAGTGTTCTGCCAACATGATACAGAAATAACCCATGTCACATTTTTTTTTACATTCGCGAGGGGCATTGTGATGGATATAAAATTACGTAATTGCTTCCCCATCGAAGTTTAGCACTGACCACATTTTTATACAAGTTTTCCCTTCATTTGCGAAGCATCATCCACACACAAATCGCATACAAGCAGCCGTCACGTCGAGTGCATCACGACCCCCCTAGTTTAAACAAGAGCTGACCTACACGGCGCACGTGGAATAAAAAAAGGCCGCTCCCGTGCACAGGGAGGATGGCAAAGGCTTCGCGCGCACGGGGTGGCAGCGATCTACACAGAGAAGAAGGAATGGGCTGTGTAAGCTGCGCAACTCCCGTACGACGCAAGAGGGCGTGAAAAGGGTTTCCGGGCAACAGTCAAGCCGCCATGTTGCGTGACCATGAGCGTCTACCGCACGGAAAATTGAGGAGGAGGGGGGGGAGTCAAAAAAGACGGTACCTCCCGGGCATTTTAGTTTAAATAACGCTAGAATTGTTCTAAGTTAACACGGTAGGGCTGTAGATGAAACAAATGGCGAGGTAGCAGCTGTCTCTGTTCTTGACGAATCGATGGCTATTGAAAGACTATATTATTGAATCCAATAATATACTCACAGAACAACCTTCGAGAAGACAGCAGGCACGGAGGCGGTGGGGAGTTAGAGTAGAAGTGCTAGCAAGTGTGCTCATTGGATTTTTGATTGATTGGTCATTAGTCCCTAAGAGTAGTGCACGTTTAGCCTGACCACAAGTAAGAGAACTATACTGCGATTTTTCCCATTCTGCCTCTGGCAGGTGTCGTCAACTGCTGACGGATTCATCCACTCGGGGGCTTGGTGACGTTCAAGCTCTCGATTGAATGAAGCCGTCAGTATGGCGAGATCCGTGATCCGCACGGCAGTATGGTGGGCAATCGCGGTATAGTGATAGAAAGGACGGATTAATGATTTTCAAAAATGCACAAGCACTTGTTTAAAGAAAACCGTTGCTGAAACAATTAGGTCACGAGAAATCTCGCTACAGAGCTGGTAAGGGAGGAACTGAAATCATACGAAGATTCATTTCCTTTTCTTTCACTTGCATTTCTTTCCACGAAACCTGAGGTGGGGGTTCACGCGACGAACACGAGCGTTTCCATCGCAACCACAAAGGCCATGAAGCGCAAGGAAGTTGCAGATTGCCGCTACACCTTTCAAACGGATGTTCACGAGTCAAAATACTCCAATCATCAATTAACACATGGAAGGTACGTTGAGCTTTTTTTAAAACTTAATTTAGTGTATATACTTGTCTGTACAAAATTACTTAACTGAAACCCGAAGAGGGGGGAAACGTGATAAAAGGAAAATGGCATGCCTTTTTTAATTCAGAGCATACTTAGCTATCAAGCAATAAAGTTCTTGTGACAGTACAAAAAATTAATTTAGTACACCAGCGATATCACTTAATTTAGTGTGTATACTTGTCTGTAAAAAATTACTTAACTCAAACCTGAAAAGGGAGGAAACATGGTAATAGGAAAACGGCATGCCTTTTTAATTCAGCGCATACTTAGCTATCACGCAATAAAGTTCTTGCGACAGAAAAGAAAATTAATTTAGTACACGAGCGTTATCGCAGATGGATACTTCATTCTGCGTCTGCAAGTCCGGAGTCAACACAGGCAGCAATAATCTGCGCTAGTGTTTGAGAAATTGCGTAAGCTCGGAACGCCTGATAACGCAGGAATTACGAAGAAGCAACTGAACGCGCGCCTAACGCCTTCCGCAACCTCCGCGGCCCTTCGAGACTTAAGGGCACAAGCCTCGCTCGGAGTGGGGCACGTGCTTTCAAGGGTTCTGCTCTGTGCATGTGCGACCTAAGACTTCTTTTTCGGGAATAGTTCATTTTTGTTTTCCATTCAGAAGCTTAATTTGCCCACAAAAAATGAGGAGGAAATCAATCGTTTCGGCTCCTAAACTGCAGACCTCAAATGCTTTTGATAAAAGTTCCAATTCTCATTCACGTAATTAGGCCGATAAACAGCCAACAATTCTGTTATTTATGTTGTCGACCCGTGTGTCTTGCAATACTTTTCTTTATAAAAAGTTCATGGAGTATCCATGAAAAATAGGTTATTTTGTTACGGTTTTAGGGTGGGAAGTGGAAAAGGATGGGTAAACAGAAGGTGGGCACAGGTGAGAGGGAGAGGAGAAGGTTGGGAATAGTACTGTTTCAACAGAGCGCATGTAACTAGCTGCTTTATGGCATTCGCACAAATCTGAGAAGTCGCTCCTGACGTCGATCGTTTGCAAAACGCGCTTTTTGCAGTAAAGCATAAAATGGCAAACTAGTTGCGTAATACACTATTCTCGTAATGAGTACTTGCAAATAAAACAGAAACGTATGAGCGATTGTGAGTGCTTCTGCAGTTAAAAGGCAATCTCTGTTCATAGTACCCCATTATCCTTTCTTCCCTGCCTCCAACGACGCAGCCGGTGATAACGATGGCGCGTGTTCAGTTGTCGCTGAATTGAATTCGCTTTATTCGAAGTCGCCGCTGCCTTCGAAGAGCTTTCCGGCACTGCTCACTGCCCTTAACAACGCCCGGGCGCGCAAGGCCCGCAAGGTGGAAGGGCCCAGGTAACAGAGGGCCTCGATTTATTATTTAACCTAGAAATACTCCTCGTGTTTGCTAGACACTTTCACGAAAAGGGCGCCGATAAATGTTTAGCTATGCTTCTGCTAGTGACCTCTGAAAACAGGACCGTCAGTACTACATTCGTTATCACTGCAAAATCAATTCTAGTAATTGCCTTTACTTTCTCGTACATACTACTTGTGTAGTGTGCGTTGGGGCCGCCCCCGCTGTGGGCGATTCCTGGGTGGGGAAATCCCGCGCACGCCGACGTGTAGGTCGGCGTCAGATCTCACAATCTACCTGCGGA
This sequence comes from Gryllus longicercus, assembly GCA_038098605.1. Lineage (NCBI taxonomy): Eukaryota > Metazoa > Arthropoda > Insecta > Orthoptera > Gryllidae > Gryllus > Gryllus longicercus. The sequence continues at coordinate 467,650 of JAZDUA010000485.1, read as the reverse complement.
AGAGCACTGCCCCCCCTCCCAGGATACAATATTCACTACACTAACAGGACCAATGATCATAGCAATTGTCGAGCCTAGAAACCGTTATCAATGTGGAACGAGAAAAAAAAAGTCCTCGATGCCCATGGCCCGATTGTTGGGGTACTGTTGCGGCATTCTCCTGCTACCAATGTATGAAACAATCGATAAATACCTAGGGGCCGCCCATAAATTACGTAACGCTAAAGAGGGGGGTGGGAGTTTGAGGCAGCGTTACATAGGGGTAGGGGGGTATTCTATTTGGTTACGTAACATTCAAATTTATTACAATTTTTAATATTCGTTGTAATACTTCCTTTCTTGTCACACTAAAACATGAACATCTTGTCTAATTATTTTTTAAACAAAATTATTTAAAGTGATTAGACGTTACTGAATGAATGAAATGAATACATTTGCTTTACTGGACTATAATTTCTCTTCACTTCTTTCATTTTACATAGGGGGTGGGGGATAATCGCAAACATTACAGGAGAAGATGGGGTATTCAAAATACTCCCAATTTGCGTTACGTAATTTACGGACGGCCCCCCAACCGTCATAACGCTCCTCCAGACGGCGAGTGAATTTGACGTTATCTAGGAAGAAAACCAGTGCCCGCAGGGATGGAATCCTAGGGCCTCGCGATTCGTTCGCTCGTAAATGGTCACCCATCCCCTCTCTAGAACTGCCTTGTCCCTCGACGTTCAACATGAATCGGAAAGCTGCTCAGACGATCAGTGGAAACAATATTCGTTCTCAGAGCGATATTCAACTTACGTTTATCTCAGACAATTAGTAGCGTGATTCTTAATGAGTTTCCATAATTTCTGGCTGAATAGTAATTCATTCATAAAACTTCACAATTATGTTTCCACAAAACTGTTACGCCAATTATTTAGCATTCTAACCGTATTCTGAACATCAACGAACCAAGAAGCCAATAAACCAAACATCAATCAATAATTCAAGTTAAAATACATAAAATTCAAAACCGCAACAATAAACTGTACCTACCATAGCAATACAACTACAATACACTGTTGCTATCAAATGCAATCAACAACAGTACTCTATTGCTATCAAATGCAATCAACAACAGTACTCTATTGCTATCAAATGCAATCAACAACAGTACTCTATTGCTATCAAATGCAATCAACAACAGTACTCTATTGCTATCAAATGCAATCAACAACAGTACTCTATTGCTATCAAATGCAATCAACAACAGTACTCTATTGCTATCAAATGCAATCAACAACAGTACTCTATTGCTATCAAATGCAATCAACAACAGTACTCTATTGCTATCAAATGCAATCAACAACAGTACTCTATTGCTATCAAATGCAATCAACAACAGTACTCTATTGCTATCAAATGCAATCAACAACAGTACTCTATTGCTATCAAATGCAATCAACAACAGTACTCTATTGCTATCAAATGCAATCAACAACAGTACTCTATTGCTATCAAATGCAATCAACAACAGTACTCTATTGCTATCAAATGCAATCAACAACAGTACTCTATTGCTATCAAATGCAATCAACAACAGTACTCTATTGCTATCAAATGCAATCAACAACAGTACTCTATTGCTATCAAATGCAATCAACAACAGTACTCTATTGCTATCAAATGCAATCAACAACAGTACTTTATTGCTATCAAATGCAATCAACAACAGTACTCTATTGCTATCAAATGCAATCAACAACAGTACTCTATTGCTATCAAATGCAATCAACAACAGTACTCTATTGCTATCAAATGCAATCAACAACAGTACTCTATTGCTATCAAATGCAATCAACAACAGTACTCTATTGCTATCAAATGCAATCAACAACAATAAACTATTGCTATCAAAGTCGACGAATCAAGAACATGCAAATGATTTTATTTCCTTTCTCTAGCAATCTCGGATATTATTCCCGACATGTTTCATATCTAAATGATAAAATATTTACACAATTGGTCATGCACGTCTTATTCCTAACAAGAACGTCTACGCAGAAGTACTGAGTAGTTTCCTGGAAGATCAGAGGGCTTGACATGATCTTTCGCAGAAATCTACCAAACTTAGAAAGTGCGATCATTCGCAACACGCATTCCTTGCAGGGCCATAAAAGAGAAAACTTTTCTTCCCACATTTCAGACAGCGAGAACCCGTTTCCTGCACAACCTGGTGCATTCGCCAAGGCCAAATCATGCGAGATGAAAACTAAGTATTCACAAGCAGGAAAAGTGACCGTAGCAATGGTTTATGGCAAAAGTGAAGCCGAAACGGATATAAATCTAGCAAAATTATTCATTTCCCGTTAGAAACAAATTAACATTTCATGGTTCTGTAGAGGAAAGGCTGTGCCATTGTAGAGCACCACTAGCTTTTCATTGTCGAGGTAACCATGGGCCCTTCGCGACAGCATGCGGTTGTTGGCGAAAAATACAGATGTCTGGTATGCGAAGGGAATATAAAATTTGATCCATGCTTAACGCGAGATTCGAACACCTAGCCAAGTGTTATTAGACAAATCGAGTGAAACAAAAATTCCGGAGTATTGGAACTTGTGCGGTAGGTATAAACACACGTAATTTTTTATTGGTACCTACAGTACATTATACCAACAATCTTCAATTGTGGGTGTTAGCTGGGGGTAGGGGGCTGTTTGAAGATGCTTTTTTCTCCTTCCGTTTTTGCATATATATATATATATATATATATATATATATATATATATATATATATATATATATATATATATAATTAAAAATCCTACCGAAAATTATAGTAATAATAAATAGTAAATTTACGATCAAATTACTATATAAATAGTAGTAAATAAAGTAGACATTTCACACAAAAAGTTTCTATAAGATTTTGTTCAACAATTTACCCTTTTAAAGCCATAGCCTCGAAAAGCTCTTGTTCAAATGTTATTTTGTACACACTCGCGAGTGATCCGAAGTCATTGTATCCGGGATTACCTCGCGTACGAAAACGGATGATAATCATAGCGCGGTTGTGACGCGTTCACGTGTCCAAGACCATACGCCACGGAAAGGAAAGGAAGTGGAAAAACGGTGCTTGGGAGGCGGGGGAGCGGTCGGTGGAGGCGGCCAGGAAGCGTCCGCCCGCCTGAACTCACGGCCCTGTGATCTCACGTCCCCGCGCCTGTCTCGAATGGCATCGCCGGTTCGGTCACGTGAGCGCCTTTCTGACACTCACTGATGATGCATGACCAACTACGAGGGCGTGGTGGGCGAGTAGCACGTAGGAAAGATTCGCATTCACTTCGCAAAAATAAACTGTCGCTCGAGGTAACTTGTGTTTGGGACGATTTACTCAGTTTTATTGTCTTTCCACCCATTGGAGAATTTTCGCATGATGTATTTATGAATACCATATGACAAACGTACACTTAAAACGTCCCTTTTTAAGAAATATTATTTACATGCATAATTATATGATTATAAATTAGTCTATTGCGGATTTAATTAAGTTGAAAGTAAACATTGCGAGCTTATTGAAATTCTGGTTTTAAGGCCTGTTTGTTTACATGCGTGTCACGTCATGCACACACATTTCCTTTTGTTTCTTGACACGATTTGTAGGAAGTCTTACACTGTTATTTTTAGGGGCGACATTAACTCTATGTAAATGCTTGTCCACTTGGCAAAAATTGAGTTCTGTTTTTAACTACAATTTTATTTCCAGAAAAAAAAAGCGACAGATCTTACATAGACTCTACATTAAATCCACTATTCGTTGAGTTAAAGACAGTGTTGAAAATTGTAAAATTTGTGCTACACGTTTTCATTTTTATTGGAGAAGAGTGAAGTGAACGTTTTGAATGTTTCCTCAACTGACAGTCCACGCAATGAAGTGACACTTTGAGGCATTAAATTCTCGGCTATCCGGGCGACGCCGCGTCGTTGGCTGGGAGGCCGACGTTTCGCCCGACATGTCGCAGGCTTCCTCAGGGCAGTGACTACTCAGGGCGGTGATAAGATACAGCGGTTGTCACTGCCCTGAGGAAGCCTGCGACATGTCGGGCGAAACGTCGCCCTCCCAGCCAACGACGCGGCGTCTCCCGGATAGCCGAGAATTTATGGATTCCAGCCGCGGAAGCTTACGTGTACTGTGAGGCATTAACAGCTGGCGCTCCAGCCTATAAGCAGGCAGAAGAATACACTTAGCAAAGATACGCCCAACTGCTTTAGAACCCGACAGAGATATCGCCTGAAAGCCAGCGGTAGCAAAATTACATAACTCCGCCCCGCCAAGTCGCGAGACGTTCATAAATTCGTTACACCACGGATTCCTGGTCGGGTGACCGACTGGGAATCCCGGTAATATGCGAGTTACTCAAAGAAGGGACCACTTTGCCGAACAAATGAACCTAGTGCAGGGCGCTGGTATTGCAAGAGCCAGTGATGAACCCATTTAGCAACGATCTAAGTATAAAGGAACGCATCTCTGAATTGAGAAAGGGGCAGTGAAGGAGCGCTCACCGAGACGATGAAGAAGTCCTGGTGGATGATGGAGACGATGCCGAAGTTGGTGTACTTGAAGACGCGGTCCATGATCCACATGAGGTTGGGCAGCACGTGGCGCCGCGTGTTGAAGGTGGCCATGAGCAGCGGCACGTCCGCCGTCGACTGGTGGTTGGCGATCACCAGCGTGCGCTCATGCAGGCACGTGCGGATGTCGTCGCCCAGCTCCACGACTGCAACACGCACGCACGCCCCAGGACTCCTCAGGCAAGCGCCAACCGCTCCCTTCAACCCCCCTCTCGGCACCCCACTTCTCCCAGCGCAGCTCGGGGCCTTCGGGTGAGAGAGGGCTCAGACACGTTTCATTTTGCTTCACATCGCCGTACATTACATATCGCACACGCCCTTAAACACGTTTGATCAGTAGTTGTACACACTGATTACAGTATAAATAGTTGTACTATTTCAAGGAATATAATTATAAACAACACTTAAATCAAAATAAATACTTAATACATAATACCATAATATTAAATTATATTTAATTAAAATGAAATAATATTATTTATACATTGAAATACATAAATTGGTCATCGCCATGTCTCCCCGTGATTCACTCTCCAACGAAAACTGCGCAGTAGAAGTTGAAGTGTCTTCCCGAAACAGGTAAAGCAGAAGGCAATAAGTTTGAGAGAGATGCATTGCACGAGGCACAATTATTCCCACCAAAAATCTCAGAAACTACGATGTTCACTTCCCTAAATGACGAAACCTTCCGTAATATATTACATTCACTGCAGTAAATATATTAGCTCTTCAATTCCCTACCACACTATTAATTCTAGGAATAGTTAATGGTTAATGCTTCTTGTATTAATGAAACCAATATGTGATACTAAAAACTAAAGAATGATTCCAGCAGTCAAAGGCATGTACATAACCGTGCAGTCTTAAACATAGAGCCAGTGTCTGTTGTTGTTGTTGTTGTTGTTGTTGTTGTTGTTGTTGTAGCACGTATTCCCGGCATCACGTCTTGGTTCAATTTCCAATAATGCGCATCTATATTCAACCATAATAAAGTGGATTTTCAAAACTATCTGCATAATTATTTCATTTTAACTACGACGCCTCTTTTTGCGTAATCGCATCTCAGTGCATCGTTTTGTTCTTTGTTTTTTATGTATTATATCCAACTCAGTAACGTACCTATGTAGTAACAGTGTAATTATGTGTCCCATAGCTCTGATGAGGGAAAAATAAAGTTCCGAAACGTCAAACTAGGAGGTTTTTAATTTTTTTTAAAATCCCCCCTCCCCAATGTAATGGCCCAGAACCGTCAATAATTCGAACAGTATAGTATATGGTTCCAATTCTCTGCTTTCTCATCAATCAGAAACGAAATTAAGTGGGAATAAGAAAGCAATGCGTGGGCTCAGAGGCTGGGCCCACTGTGACGCGCAGCATGGGGAGGGGGAGGGGAGGACGGAAGGAGGGGAGGGGAGAGGAGAGGGGGAGGTAAGTGGCGTAGAGATGATTCGGGAGGGAGGGCTGAGCGTTCGCCTTTTGGATGCGTCGTGCTTTATCACAGAGCGCTGTCGAAATGTCTCAAAAAGCGACGTTCATTCGGGCACCGTTCAGTCGAATATTACAGCTGGCTGTTGGTTGCGATATAGAGAAAGTTATTCAACATTTTTCAAGCCCAAATGTTCTTAAAATTAGGAGTTCTCTGTTGTTTGCACGATTTTACGAAAACAAAATTATTATTATTATTATTATTATTATTATTATTATTATTATTATTATTATTATTATTATTCTCATTATTATTATTATCATTCTCATTATTATTATTATCATCATCATTATCCACCTGGAAAACATTTGTAAATAAGTTTTATAACTGCACCGTTTCTTGCGGAAAAGCTTATTGATTACAACGTGTACTTAAGGAGGAAGAGGCAGGATTGTGTTGGAAATTCCTGCGGCTTAATATAATAATATTGACATGCTGCCGAAGGCTGTCTAAGTTAAGTAATACAATTCATCCGTTTTAACACGTCATTCTCTCAAGGTTCACGTATTGATTTTCGCAACAGAAATACCAAGTTCAGTGTATTTCAGAAGCGTCAATAAGATGACATCGTGGCACGAGAACAATATTTGATGTTCCTCCGAGGAAAAACCGACAAAGATGGCTCAGGGCATCAACTGATGTCATTGCAGTGCCTCTGACCGTGAGGGCCTTGGGATCGAGACCCGAAGGTGGCAGCGTTTTCGCTACTAGATACAAGGTGGTTCAAATATGACCGGGACTGATTTTTTTTACGAAATACTTTCTTAGCAAAAATTTATTTGTACATGTCATTCTTCAAAGAACTCCCCTCCAGATTCTATACATTTTTTCCAACGTCCTGGGAGCATCCTAATGCCCTTTTCATAAAAGTCTTTTGGTTGTCGGCATATCCACTCCCGAACACTGTGGATGACTGCGTCATTATCCGCAAATCGCATGCCTTGCAAATGTGATTTAAGCTGTCCAAAAAGGTAAAAATCACTTGGGGCCAAATCTGGACTGTACGGCGGATGTGGTAGAAGGTCCCACTTCAATTTGCTGATGGTTGCCATGGTTGTTTTAGCAGTATGAGGCCGTGCATTGTCTTGAAGGAATGCTACCTGTTTCCCACCTCTCTTCCGTTTGGATCGGATCTTTTCTTTGATTTCTGTTTCCAAAAGTGCTGAATAATAAGCTGCATTGATGGTGTTAGCTTCTGTAAGAAAGTCTACATGGATAACACCCATCCAGTCCCAAAAAAATGTTGCCATCACTTTTCCCGCCGAACGGATCTTCCGCGCTCTCTTGGGTTTTGGAGAAGAGGCGTGTCGCCATTCACGTGATGCCTGCTGGGACTCAGGAATAAAATAGTGAACCCACGTTTCATCAGTGGTTACAATGGACTTCAAAAATGCATCTCCTTCATTTTCAAACCGCATTAGAAGAACACTGGCAGCTTGCATGCGCATCAATTTGTTCTCGTCCGTCAAAGTGCGTGGAACCCACCTAGCATTCACTTTTCTATATTTTAGGTGTTCTTTTATCATGTCTTCTACACTACCCACACTGATGCCAATTACTGATGCAACTTCTTTGATAGTGATGCGCCTGTTCTCACAAATAACCGCATTAACACGATCAATGTTTGTTGGGGTTATGGATGTTCGCGGCCGACGATTATGAGGTTCATTCTCAACGCGCTCTCGTCCCTCTCTGAAACACTTACACCATTCAAACACACGGGTCCGTGAGAGGCACTCTTCCCTGTACTGTTTTTTGAGTCTCTGCAAAATTTCCGACGGTTGAACGTCTTCTCCAACGAGAAATTTGATGATAATGCGTTGTTCCACGCACCGCGGCACCATTTGTTCACTCATCGTTCTAGCAAGACCCAGACGCGACTGAACAGGTTCTAACCTGCAAAGGAGGGAGGTGGGGGGTTGTGGCTAGATTCTCTCCAGGCGGCGCAGTTAATGCGTATGTCGGGGTATTTGAAAAAAAATCAGTCCCGGTCATATTTGAACCACCTTGTAGATAGCTGCGTCGAATTCAGCCGCTGTCTGGAGGAAAAAAACACCCGGCGAATGCCGGAGCAGTACCTTAACAAATGGGCCAGAAAACGGGCGGGATCTTCCCTTCCTGTTCCTTGTCCTATCCTCACCCCCCACACACACACACATTTACACATGCACTACACTACCACACATACCGGGAGCTTAGAACTTATCCCGGCTGGTGAGAGGCAGCTGGTTGGGGAAAATCCCGCTAGGTCGGCGCCGGATCTCGCCATCCACCTCCCGTGATAAAACATGCATTACACTTACAGGGCTAATGAACTTAGCAGATGACGCGACCAGACTCACCAATCAATCAATTGGCGGACAACCGCTCACCCGAGGCGGCCTCCTCCGCTGAGAGGAGGTTAACCCTCCCCCACGACACAGTTGACACCCCCCCCCCCAACTCATGAGGACCTCCCCCCCACACCGAGAAAAGCTTAGGGTTCCACGCGCAGGGGTCACGCGATAGGAAAATGAGGACCAACAAATGAGAATGCGAATTAAATTTTAACAGCCTATGAAGTACCTTTCATCCTTTCTTTTGTATACATCATCTAAACACATTGTTCTTGTTTTTGACATTTAAAATCTAAAAATAACAGATGTGACTGTTTGAAAAAGAGAAAGAAAGAAGAAACATTAATTTTGTCTCAAGACATGGATAATAAATGGATGTATAATAGTTATTTACGATTCTGGTGGCAAAAGTGGCATTTTACATTGCGGGTAGGAAAGGCTGCAACTCGATATTAAAAGGCCGAGTCAAAAACGAGGAAAATAAAATCACATTTACCACACGTGTCACATACTGTATTTTTGACAGCCTTGCTGATTCTCCTTTTCATACAAGTGTAATAAAAAACTTTGTTGTATACTATGGTACCATAAGTTCAAAAAAATAGGTAAAACGAAATTATTTCTTTGTTGCATTCACACTGTTTTGTCTGAATATTTGAGCATCGTCTCACGTTAAAACTAAAATGACAGAAATTAAAGTTTTAGCACACACTGTCATAAAAGTAACTGCTTTTACTGGCGACTGTCTAAAAATATTTGCTTCTTCTACATATGACATAAAAATATGTTTACATTTATCAAATAAATGCAAACCAATATATAATTTCGTATTCCATAAAAATACATCCCATCCTATTTGAAATGTTCTTGTTGAAGTGTCAAATACGTAAGTACGAAAAGTATACGTAAAATATTTTCGGCTGCGTGACTGTTTCTATACAAGTACAGATTATTCTGAGTACGCAAAAGGAAAATAATATCGATTTAACAAGGATATTTAATGCATTAATTACTATTTGCACTGCATAATTCTAAAAGACTTATTACCGGCATATTAAGTATTGTACTTCAGCTTCTGACCACCATCACGATCAGGTTTTTCGTCCATTCCCCTGATCCTGTGAAGAAATACTGAAATTGCCCATTGAGTTACTTCTGGACATACATGTCGTTCAGGGACCGTTTCCCTGTGCTCAATTGGGAACATAGCTATTCAAATAATCGTTATCCATGTTCACGCGGCAGTATCCATTCCTTCACATAAAGCACGATAAGGGATAATGGTCAATTCGTGTAGCAGATTTGTTTTGCAAATAGTTTTTCTTTTTTATAGGAGAGCGAATGTTTTACCAATTCTAACCAAAAACGCACGTCGCTGAGTTCACAATTCAACTGTAGTAAGTGTGAGTAAGAGTAGGAAGGATTCCAGAGCTATAGAGAAAATATAATTGCAATACCCCCATAGTGTGTCATAGCAAGTTTTATGAATTAAAATTTAAAACTCCTATAAATTTTCTACCATCTCAGTTTACAATTCCCGTACAAACCCCCGCGGCCTATCCAATACACTCCGATTCAAACACAGTGGCACTTGAAGTTCTCGAGCAGGAAGGAGACTGGGGGGAGGGGGAGGCATTGCCATCGAATCGGAAGCTCCAACACAGACATTTACAAATTTAACGAAGCAGCTGATTGGATGACAGTGCCCCCTCTCCGCCCAGCGCGACTACGTTTAAATCGGAGTGAAATCCGGGGGGCGGGGGCTTGAACCCGTTCCAAAAGCGAGCGGCGCCGGAGTGAATAACTCCTTGTTTATCTGCGCCATGAGGCATCCGGGGTCGGCCCGGGATCCCGACCTTCGCCAAGGCCGCGGCCACCGGGCGCGACATCAACAAACGCTCGCAGCCGCTGCGACGGCGTCAACTGTGCGCTGTACATCCGCCAAAAACGTGCATTGTTTTAATCACTTTTCAACGTTTACAAAATTGTGATTATGGGGATTTTTCATTTCCAAATGACCATTGAATACGTAAACATATCTAGCACACTATTTCAACGTAAAAAAAAAGCATTGTCCTTAAATCACCGATGTTAAAAAGTCTTTAAAATATCGATGTTAAAAGTGCATCGTCTTTAAAGTATCGATGTTAAAGAAGCTTCATCTTTAAAGTATCGATGCTGAAAAAGCTTCGTCTTTAAAGTATCGATGTTAAATAATCTTCGTCTTTAAAGTATCGATGTTAAAAAAGCTTCGTCTTTAAAGTATCGATGTTAAATAATCTTCGTCTTTAAAGAATCGATGTTAAAAACGCTTCGTCTTTAAAGTATAGATGTTAAAAAGCATTGTCTTTAAGATATCAAAGTTAAAAAAGCGTAGTCTCTGAAGCATTGATGTTAAAAAAGGCAGAGTTTTGGAAGTATTGATGTTAAAAAAAAACATCGTCTTTGAAATATCTATGTTAAAAAAGCATCTTCTTTAAAGTACTGGATTTTAAGCCATTGACATTTCTATAAAAACCTCGATTTTCCCAACACCGACCTCGATCTCACAGATTACTTTTTTCAGACGCAGAAAAGCTACGGAACAAACTAATAGGCACATTTTACACACAGTTTGCGACTACGAAATTCTCTTGCCGTGAGAATCACATTTGTCTATTAATATATTTTAGGTCGCTTTAGAAACTACTGAAGTAATTAGAAAGTACATAACTATAATTAAAATATTAATAATTTAAAAAAAAATATGTGCCGATCCGGGTAGCCGAGATTGCTAAGGCATTAGTGCCCTGGGGGTTCGAAGCGAAAGAAATCGGTTTCGAGTCCCGCTTCGGGCACAGTTGTGTTTGTATGGGTCTCTCTGTATGTGATTGTCCGTGTCAAAAAAATATGAAAGTTTAGAAAGAACGGTCACGTGCCCATAGCCACATCTTTGCTTTTTTCCAAAGAAATAAGAAAAACTTTGCAACTGTTTTTTTGTGAACAAAGTATCTTGTTTTGTTTGCTCCTGAAAATGTGGCACGAAATGTTTCTTAGTACTATTAATTGAAGTAGTAAATAACCGTTCTGATTCAGCAATAAAAAATGCTCCATTTATAAGATGGACTTCTGACCTTTTGTTCTGAACTTTCACATGCGTGTCAGCAAACTCGAAATATCTCTGATCCTTTCAGAACATCTCTTCATTAATCATCGAAATGTTACATGACGCAAAACAAGTCACAAACCTTTAGAAAAAGACTAATAATTGCGCCACATCACTACAAAGTAACTGAAGACTAATTTAAAGCGATAAAGACATCCGGGAGGGAACACTGTTTCTTAACAAAATTTAAGGCCAGATCACTTAGAAACAGGCTTTTGTCACTGAAAATTTGAACACAGAAAATGAACGGAAGAAGTTTGCAAAATCAACAGTGAGAGGTTGAAAATTATATGGGAGGAGATGAAAGAAAGTAACCAGCTAAAAAGGCTTATTCGCTCTATACAGAAAAGTGAACTAAAAAACAAATTGTACAAGTTCTGGTATTCTAGAATAATATTCGATTCAGAACTAAGGGTTTATTTGAGGCAAATGGACAGACGAAAGCAGACGAATATAAGACTATTTGAATTTTACCTCGAAATTCATAGTATTTAAGCTATAATTTTGAGAGAAATATAGACTGTCGACAAGCTCGATTTCTTTTGTATGATTCTCGCCATATCAAAGCAAATTGCTGTACGTAATGCAGTCTAAACGCAAATAAAGGCCCTCTCCACTTCGCTAATCAAAAGAAGAAGCACGTCCGAAAGCTGCCTACTCGCGCGCCGCCACGGCCTCGCCTGGTTCACAAAGCAACTGGCATCGAAAGTTATTAGCGAGACTTGATTGCAAGTCTCGCTATCCCGACCATCGCTATCCCTATCGCTACTACCATCGTACTAAAGGGCGAACACATACCCAAAAATAAATGCAGTATGCAAAGAAGTGAATTACCAACCTAACGGTGGGAACACATTTTCATGCAATACCGATGTTTCTAATTACAGCACACGTCGTAGAAATCACATTTATCAGATGTCAATGTCAATAACGCAGTACAAAAAGTTCACGTGCAATACACGAACGTTACTTTACATCACATTGCCAGATGACATTAAACAATTAAAATGAGTACACTAAATTAAGTTTAAAGTTAAATATTTTCTGCTGCATAACTATTTCCAAACAATTACTCGGGAGCACAAATGTCGAGTTTTTCAAATGTTGCTTGCGCTTTTCAATTTCCTTTATTTAATATTATTAATTTGGTTTATTTCATTTTTTAAACTTTTATTCGTGTTTCAATTATTTAAAATTAAAATGATGGGAAGGGATTCCATAAGTCAAGAAAACGTGCGCAGATGGTACTTCTTCGCCATACGTCACAAACAGTTTTTACTGTTCACATCAAGATTGATGTAGGAACATTCTGCTTTGTAAATAGGCCTATTGCTGACTGGAACAGATACCCTGCAGAAGTGCTAGTGACTCTTCCTAGTAGCACGCAAGTTCTCCGTTAGAGGGTTCTCTAGAGCGAGTATTAAGAGAAGTGGAGTGGCATTGTTCAGGATAAGGGAAGGCGAACACAAGGGAGGGCAATGGGTGCCATTTCCCCTACACAATGTTTTGTTACTATTAGTTTTAACTTGTCACGAAACTTTCAAGCAAAAATATTTTTGGATAATCATTAAAACGGTTAAAATCTTATCGTGGCGTGAGCCGAGTGTAGCCTGAGATATTTTACAAAATCTGTAATATGACACATTCGATCAAAACATTTTCAATTTCCCCTCCCAAAATGTGTCTCTGGATCGGCCCCTGGTGGTGCCCATACTTTCTGTACATATACTACTAATTACCTTACCTTTTTTTATGTTTTGAGTTTTAATTTAATTTTATTTGTAATTTATATATATATATATATATATATATATATATATATATAATGTACGTATTGTTTCTTTTAATTATATTTTAACTTCTCGAATGCTTGCGAACCTGCCAACGATTCCCGCTGATTTGCAGGAATAATTTATTTGCATGATAATTGCAATTAATAATAATAATAATAATAATAATAATAATAATAATAATAATAATAATAATAATAATAAATTTGGAGACATAGGAGGATCTCTTTATTTAATTGCCACCTCCCCCCCGCCGCCCACAGCTGCCCTGCTGGCCTGAATCCCTTCTGTTGATTCACTGAGTTCTGTTTAGCGCAATTCGCCGACATTAAGTTAAAGCGACGAAGGCCCTCACGCATTGACCCTAATCTTAGCGACCGCCCAAATAATCAGACTTGCAGCAATTAGTCACGCCGTCCGCTGACGATCTGATTACCACGCCGTCCGCTGACGATCTGATTACCCAATTAAGCTCTCAAATATCACTTCTCTCACGCGGTGCTGCACTGCAGCGATGCAGCGCCAGAACATAAATTGCAGTAATAGGCAGCTTGTCTTCACTATTGACACGTACCCGGCAGATAGTTTTACGCGTATACTCCATGAATCAACTATTCTAAACAAAAGCTATACAACGGAATAAGAATATAAAAGTGCACCCAAAAGATTTGAACCAACTCGAATAGGGTTGTGCAAAGAAACAACTTTAATTCCCCACCTCCTTCACCACTTTCATCTGTTTTCTTAAAAAAAAATATTTTCTCCTACCTTGTCAAATATTTACGAACATTTTTAAAGATTTTTATTCCAGGGCAACGAAATTAAGAACTTGCAAACACGGGAGAATTAAATATCGACGTAATGAGTTTCAATAACATAAGAAACAATTTCATACCAAAATAACAGCTTTGTCTACTCTGCCACCTCGTTATTAAAACGAACATGAAGTTTTGTTTTTCTTCGAGATATTCTATCACATATGGTTCACCTAGATTGATGGTGAATAACTGTTTTTCATTGGTTACTGTTTCTGACACATTTTAAAGTTTGACAAAAATATTTCTTTTTTATCATTTGAACGTGGCCTCATCAATTGGACACCAAGCTGAAAAAGAGAGACGCTTCAAATACGTTTTTCCTTTTCTTCTCTGAATAAAATCATGGGTGTTATGCGAAATTGTAATGTAACTAATTTGTAATTAATTAAAAGAAGTTTCCTCTCGACGATTTCCTTGCTAAAATCAACATAGTAGCATAATTTCATTGTGTCTTCTCAATTTTTTTTTCTCGCTCCTTTGGACCACGAACACGCCAACAGTTGTATCTTTGAGGGGATAGGAAAAGATGTGGCTCTTTCTAGCACCACATATTGGGGTTTCTTTCTTTCCTACGGAAAATGTATTATAATGTTAATTTCCCTCTTTTTCAACTATTTTCCATTTAAATTCTTAAAAATGTTATATTCGTCAATATTCCATCGTAACCGAACTTCGTCATTATTATTCACAACATTTCTTTTCAACATTACCTAAATTTTGGGTTAATGGATTTACTGATGATATCACGTTTTGATTGACCAGTTTTCCCGTTATCCACATTGTCGCTCATCGCAAACACAAAAAAATCAAACTCCAATCACCACAAGCTACTTCTTTAATACTAGAAAGATATTAAGCAGCGCCCCGGTATCACACTGCCATAAAACGTAACTCGTTTCAGCAAAATACAACAATCTTCCCATAATTTGAACTGCTGGATAAATACAGACATGTTTTACTAAAAATACAGACGAGCTGTATGCAGCAGCCATCATCAGAGATTCTAAGCAGGGTTGAAGATGTGCTACCGATTTCCTATATTGCCATCGGCGTCGAGCTGAATGGAGTGAAGCATTAAAAACGTTCACAGTTTCAGGTTCGCATAAATCGGTCTCCGCCGCAAAGTCAGCCGGCGCGGCGCGCCGCAATGAGTGGGGCGTGACCCTTGACCGGAGGCCGCTGACCCCCACTGCGACGTTTCGATCGTGCTCGCGTTGCCTCCACGCAGCCCTCTCCCCTCCTTCACATCCTATTACATTCATTGAATTCCTGTAAACATAATACATTGCTGATTTACGTGGATGTTGGCAAATATAATTACAATGTAAAATTAATTTTTGTTTTTTGTTTTAGATAACTCACATTTGTTCGCTTTGTTTCCCCGGTGTTCCTCCAAATAGTAGGGGCCATCCTCACAACTTCTAAACTAAACAGTTCACAATATCGAAATGCAGTTTTCGACCAACACCTCATCATGTCGCACAGATATTGTCCGTAACACTTTCAGCTCTGGGGAAATTCAATCATTTTTAATTTTTGAAATCTAAGTACATACATAGTTTTGCTATTACCTGAAGTGGTTTGATTATGAAAAGGAGAATACGTGATTTACCATTCGAAGACCTAAAATGGAATCGATACTGCTGTAAGATTGAAAACGTTCAAAGCGAAAGAAGATACTTCCTCGTAAGATCCCTTCCCGCCCATTTCACTAAAAAGCTCGCTCAAGCAACAACTCTGACAAACATTTTAGACACTACTCTTACGTTAAAACATTTCGTAAGATCGTCTACTCCTTAACTATTTTCTTCGAAGTATTTACAAAAATAAACACTCAACATAAATATTCCAATTGATTTGGAAAAATGACGATTCGCAAATGAAATTAACGTTTGGTTCCGACAAATCGGACGCAAGAGCAATCAGATATTGTAAGTTATACCATGAAATGTCACTAAAAATTCCACGCTACGTGTTGGCACAGATCTTCATCAGTCTGCTATTACTAAGTTCTGAACTTTCCCCACTCGCGGTCGACTGAATTACATCGAACTAGACCTCCAACCGGAGCGCGCACCGCAGCAATGGAAATAAAAGAGAAGAAAAAGAACGCAAACAGAAAGGCAGAAAGAATTTGTTCTGTTTCGCTTTCACCGCATCTTTCCATCGCGTTGCCGGTAACAACTTCTTAAAGTATTTTGTTTCCTGTCGTTTGGTTTTGACAAAATAGATCAGGGCTAGGCCTAGAGTTTCAAGGTTGAGCGGGCAGATTGTGGACTCTTACCACGATTAAATCCGATCGACGAACATTTTACATAAACAAAATACAACTTTGCGTGCTTTAAGCGCCGTTTGCGAAGACATTCTCACAGTTTTAATCAGTAAAGGATAATGATTAAGTATTATTTTAAACATTTCGTGCAACCCGATTTTCAATATTAATAAATGAACTATTAAAGGAACCATTAATGGAAAACGATACTGAAACAAAAGTTTCACACTCACTGATACCTCAATCGTCGTCGCTTGAAATAAGGGACTGCACTGATACGACGTTGACCTATACATCCGGTACGCACGAATGAACACGATGAATCCCAAAAAAATCACCGCTCTTTCTTACCACCGCCTCTCTACCGGCCAATCACAAGGCCCGATACATCAACCACACGGCAGGTTTACCGTGTCCACTTGGAGCGCGAAAGCAATATAATTAGTATTTGGCGCGCACAAACTGTTTTGAAAGTAGATTCATGTTTGCAATAGTTATACGTGCTTCACACGAGTGCTTCAAAAATTGTCGACAGACTCACGAACCGTTGAAGGGATTTATCTCAGTATTTCTAACGCACGAGTGACATTTAACAAGAACTGAAATTCAAACAGACTTCCAAAATGTGCCAAAGATTGAAAATAACAAAGTTTTGTTAAAATCAAAGTATGTTATGTTAAAGTATAGATGCGGTTTATTGGACGTGGGCTGAACGGTCGATGTATACCGCCTCCTAAGATAGATGAGTCACAGATGATTTGGCAAGTAGGGAGACGCCGTGAGAAAAATCGGATAGAAAAAGCCATACACTTTGAGATACATCGCCCTGATTGGGGCATTCTGAATGTATAGTTAAACACTATTGGTTTGAATTTCACGAGTGGAAAGGTCTTGTTAAATACCACAGGTACATTGGAAATTTCCAGCTAAATTCCCCTTTCGCTGCGCGACGAGACGTACAGGAAATCTGCGACGCACCTCCGGTAATTCCCTCTTTTGGCTTCCATACGCTGCGGTTGAGCAGCCGAGTTCAAATGTGTGTCACTGCAAGTGGACTGTGAAGCGAGAGTGAAGTAGGAAAGCAGAAAGAGAAGGCGAAAGGAGACACAAAAAGGTGATAAGAAAGGAAGTAGGAGGGGGGGAAATGAAAGTGATCAGAGGGAACGGGAGAAGACGCACTTCCGCTGAGTTCGGCCGGCGCGTCGGCGAGAAGGGCCAAGAGCACAAGAGCGCTCCACGGGCGCAACGAATTGTTATCTGCGCCCCGGGGGGCTGCAAGGGTTCGAGTTAATGACCGAGCGGCGGCAAACACTCCGAGATCATTAGAAGCAGTAGACGCCAGTGATACAAGATTCTATTTCTTCCCTAATTTAATGATTCCGATTTATTTATTTACTAATTAACTACACATTAACTTGACTCTGATCGTCTTTTCTTGTTTCCCTCCCGTAATTCCCTCCATAAGAGACTACACAGCTCCAGCCAACTGCTTTTAGATTTCTCACGAAACCATTATACTCTCCATCGTGATAAATTCTGCAGCGAATCGAAGGCAATAACGAACCAGTATAACATAAATTGTACTTATTGATTGGGGAGTAGCTGTCCATGAATAATCTACTGAGTAGATGACAGTGATAATACTGGGGAAATTAAAATGGTCAAATGACAGGCAGAGGAATTCTTTTAGATCTAGTTTCTAATTCTTTTAGATCTGGCCGCGGACGCTGATTGGGCACGAGCTGCTGGAAGGCTGAAATTATTTAACGCGCGTATTAACACGAACTATTTCAAACGACGAGTGGGAATATTTATGACGAAATTCATAATTAAGACATCTTTACGAAAACTTGAATTTGGTAGCCCATGGGCAACTTCGGAGCCGGGTAGCTTTTGATTGATTGATTGATTGATTAGTTTTTCCGAAGGCGTTAACTGCAAAGGTTATTGGTCCCGTAAGGGCAGCACGTGTTTTTATTGCGGGAAGTGGTGATGAGCTCTCTCCCCCTGGATTGTGACTACCCGTCACCCTGTGGGCTTTTCCACAACCAGACATCTCTCACCAGCCAAAGTCGGGACAGTCTGTCAGCTCCCGGCATGTGTGATAGTGTAGTTCGTGTAAATGTAAGTAAGTGGTAAGAATAGGGCGGGGAAGAGGAAGGAAACATCGCGCGAGGTCCGGAGCCCGTTTGTTAAGATACAGTTCCGGCATTCGTCTTATGTTGAAAACCACGGAAAACTACCGCTCAGAGAAGCCTGCCGCAAAAATTTCCCTCCAGATGGAGCCGCGTGGACATTTCAAGTGACCCAGCAATAGAACTCACTGTTTCAGACAATCTACACACGTACATTTGCGTTGCACTATCTGGAAATATCTAGAAAAAAATTTTAGTGGGTCGCTCCAGGTTCCTGCAGAACAATTTGTTGGTGCGTGTCTTTGGGAGTGTCAACGCGAAGTAGAGCTAGATGAGAAGTGTGCGGCAGAACGAAGGGTTTACTCATATCACTTGCAGGCAGATGACTCTCCATTCCCCAAATCATTGCCGTTCCCATCTTCCCTAGTTTGGATGAATCTGTTGTTTTTTTATCATCTAAAAGGAAGTGAATTACAGTTAACTGAAATGAAATGGGGTGGTTGTTAGATAAGGTTTCCACCAAAGGAAAGTAACGATCAAACGTTCTTTTAAAGCTAATCACAAATTAATTAGACCTAATTTTGCAACTTTTAATTGCAATCATAATATTCGCCCTCTAACATTAAGTCTAAGCACACTTGCATACATTCATGTAGCATCTCCATGGCCGCCTTTACGCTTATTGACCCGTTCGCACGTGACTCACCCGGCCCGATCTCCAAGCCCTCCCCCTCCGCCACACGCACGCCCGCTGTGCAAAAGGATTCGTGTCGCAACGCTACCGGACCACGAAGCCGCTTCTGGCCGTCGTGTGAGGCGCAGCATTTGCACGCGCCCAGCCCCCTCGAGCGCCACTCACCCTGCAGGCTGGCCACTCATTTTGCGGAACACATTTCCCTCGCCACCCGCTTCTCCACAGAATCGTTGTTTTTAATTATTCACTCATAAGATTTGTAGAACAGTTCGCAATATATATATATATATATATATATATATATATATATATATATATATATATATTAAAACGAGGCTGATTGATACCAATTTGTGATCTTTCTGATTACATTGTGATAAAGTAGAAACTTTTTAAAAAATTCAACAAATAAAAATTGAATCATTTTTTGTTGGGCTAATTTTTGAAGGAATAATATCTAGTTTACTACCATTCCAAAATTTTCCCTGACATCTAACGATTCTTCAGCAAATTCTCTGTTTTTTTCGGTTTTCCACGTTTTCCAGACAGTGGCCCCCATGTTCTGAACAGCCACTCTCCCTGCGGCTGAAAACCACGGTGCTGCGCCGTTCCAATCCACGGGCATTGTTAATTACAATCCAAATACTAGCTCACATACATGCTCACAGTCGGAAGTTTAACAAATACGTTTCCCGTTTCGCAATAGGCCACTACTGTTGCTAAAACGCGAACCGCAATCGCTCTAAGGTGTCAGCGATCGCTAGCAAGTGCACAGCGCCTCTGCCGCCTCTGCGCGCCTTCGCAACAATTCCCGAAATTGCTGGGCAGAAGGAATAATGGGCGGATAAATAAGGCTGCACGGAAGGCCAAGTGATTCCCCCAAATTACTTCGAGCTACTAACCTCGTTGTAGCCCACACTGCCGTATTTGGTAGGTGGTTGCTGTGATTTTGTCCCCTCTGGCCGCGTTGCAAATGGCGAAGGCCTAATTAAAGAAATGATTGCGATGAGCAATGAACGGGGGACGTTAATACAATCACCGCCAACAGGAATTGCTCCAGCGAATGCTAATACGCGCGCGTCGCGTGACAAATGTTTGTTCCTCCCCACTACAATACTTGTCGCAACGAAGCGCTCAGCAGATTACATAACACGCGCCACTTATCTTACCTTTGCCACCACGGATGAAAACAATTTTTCTTACTAGCTAGATGTTTCCTACTTTTTCTCCTCCTCCTCCTCCTCTCTCCGCTTTCGTCTTCTCTTTCTCTTCGCCCCACTGTGTGAATTTAGGAGACAAAAAAAAAAAAATACGACGCGAGATAAATATACTATTAATAATGAATCCTTTGTAAATGTTCTCTTATCTTTATGAGAACACATTAGTCCCTGAATTGTTTTCTTCAACCCAGAAACGACTTCTACTTTCAGTGTGAAGAGGGTAAAAAATAAAAATAAAATTAGAAGCACAGTAAAAAGAGAAAAAAATAAATTAATCGCCTATTTTCTACATAGTAAAAATAATGCGTAATAAATAACAGATTGTTTTACCTATCCTTCATCAATTTTAACCATCAATATGGACCACAATTATTAATATTCTTTCCCTTCTTCAGAGCGGAAAATATTGGGAAATTCATTTTACTTTCAAATTTCATAACATAAAAATATAGTTTTAAATCCTATTAACATAATAATTATACGTATTTTCAAATCAAAAGTTTAATTAAATAATCTATTTTGGTTGAGTTAATGAGAATGTTTTTGTAGGATAATTTAAAAATAATTCAAACGGGTTAGGTGGGCTGTAGGGGCCGCCCATAAATTACGTAACGCAAATTTTGAGTATTTTGAATACCGCCTCCCCCACAGTAACGCACCCCTTACGCGCGCTTAAACCCCCCCCCCTAAATAATTACGTATCTCTGGTGACAACACCCCCCCTTATAAATGCAAGGATGAAAATATATTATAGCACAGTAAAAACAATTTGTATTTATTTTACTTGTTGGACATTAACATTACGGTAATGGATACAAAACGGTTGGCAATGCTGGCTGCAGCTAACAAGTTGTGTGACGGACGCACGGCCGAGAAAATATTTGATTAAAAACCGTGCGCGCGCCGGCATAATGTCGTCTACTGCGCTAATGTAAATAGATTCCAGGATATACTAGAACTACTTATACGTTCATCTTCATATATATTTTCTTGGTAATTTTTGCAGATTCAATAAAAATGTAAACAAGATACATCCATTTATGGTAACAATTTACATCTAATGACTATTTATTTATGTTTTAAAACTAATTAATTAATATATTAGTACGAATGTTGAAAAATATACGTAACATTTCAATAATACCCTTCTACCCCTATGTAACGCCGCCTCTTTGGCGCTACGGAATTCGTGGAGGACGCCCTAGAAGCACTTCCTCGAAGCCGAAGTTCGTAACTAACTGAATAGATGGAAGTGGGCAATGACCTAAGTCTTCCCTGCGTGAGGTGGCGACTAGCGCGAGTCGCGCTGACACAATCCGCCCTCGCACCCTCTCGCCAATTGCCAGCCCCACACGACACGCCGACAACTCCTCCTCCTCCTCCTCCTCTTGCCTTTTCTTCTTCGTGTTTCTCTAGTTTTTCATTTTGTTCAAAACTGCAAGAAGCATTCGAACACTGCACAGAAGAAGTGAAGTAAAACAGAACACAAAGAGAGAAGTAAGAGTAAAATGAGTGCTAAGAGGGGTAACTGGCGTAGAGAAATGTAGTGGTATGAAGTAACCGTAAAGAGTAAAGGTAATAGATTGCTAAACGTTTCTTTTTCTAGGAATATTTATTGGTCAGAACGACAGCTTTGGCGTTCCAAGAGAATACAGCTTCATTGAGTTGACCTATGCAATCCTCCGTCACCCTATCCACAGATTCCACGGCCGTAAGGAATTCCTTCTTGAGACGAACCACCTTTTCTTTGCAGCTGGGCGTAAACCAGAAGCCCCGGGTTCGAATCCCTGTCAGGGCAACCAATTCTTTGAACAAATTTAATTGATACGAATTTTCTTACAATATAGGCTAATTGCAACAGAACTGCGCGCGGTGTCATATTCAGAACGGTTTTGGGCAGTTCTGTTAAGTTTTTAAGGTTTTTAGTATGTAGGCTTTCCTCCAATATCACAAGTGGGTATGTTTTGGTAACATTTAATTTCCTAATGTGTGTTAGTTCATAAGATAAGTTTTCATGTTTTGATTTTTTTTTCTATTTCTTTCGGTTGTTTGTTGTGGGAAAACGGTACTGCTATGTCTATTATTACTCATTTGTTCTTTTTGTCTACAAAGATAATAATAATTATTATTATTATTTCAGAGTCCGTTTAGCACAGTGGAAAGCAATTCAGAAATGCATTATTTCTCAGCAAGATGGAGAAGTATCTTAAGGCTAAATGTCCCGACTCTAGTACAATTTGTAGCCACCACGTGGCAGCACCAAAATAAGTAAAATTTACTTTACCGATAACGTCTGAACCAATTCTTCGATTTTCGATCTGTAAACGGCATTTGACGCCTTTTTAAAATAGAATTTACGCTACGATGACCTTTTTCCAAAAAATCAAACAAAAACGCGAATTTGAAATTAGTTCTCAAATTGCCGAGAACAAACTTAAAAATGTGGCCTTATAGCGCGATGGCGACATGCTTCCAGAATCCAACGCCGTGACAATCATGCAAATCGGACGAATAGGAGTGTCGTAAAGTGAAATTTACGAAAACACCTCGCCCCCCCCCCCCCCACTTCCTCTTTTGCGCCGTTGCGTCACACACCCGCCCGTTGCGGGCCCTCTGTCAGCGCGGTGGCACGGCCAGGCCCGGCGGTTAAAGCGGTGCTACGTCTAAGATTAATTTTTAGCTCTGCAAATAATTCAGCATTTAAAAAATTAACAGTATCCTCTTTCAGCTTAATGGGTACTGGCCTGCGATGACGCAGTTATGCTCGGATAAACAAATAACAGAGTTGACACCCTTATGATCTTCTTCTTCTCCTCTACTCCAAGGATGGGTTCATGACTTGTTCTGACTTCTACCTATTTCATTTCAATAACGATCTGCCTCTGTGTCTTCTACCTCGCGTTCTACACATAAACGCTTGCTTTAGAATGCGTGTCAGTCCCATGTATCAAAGTCATTCCTCCCTTCACTCCCTGAAGTCAGAAAGATAGTATTTTGCCATTGATTGCTTGAACAATAAATTTTCATCTTATTTCGCGTCGCGCTTCTGGCCTGTAGTCCTATGGCGAGAGAGACAACTCGCATAGTCGAGGCTTGCGAGCACAACCGCATGGGTGGACAAATGAGCATCAGCACGAAGATATCATTCGTTATCGAATCCCGCCAAGCGATTTTCGCCGCTAACTTATATACCGCTAGTTCACGTGACAGTGCCTCCCGCGCTGGAGAATGGCCGGTCGGCAAACACATTCGTTAATTTGTTTTGGCCGTGTACAACGAATTCCGCTTGCTAGGTGCATTCCGAGAGCTGCACCCAGACTAACGCCCGCTCTCGGGCACTTGAACCGCAACACCTGCACTTCCCAACCGTTTGCTCCGTGTACAGACCGTGTCATTATATACCTATTCAATTATAATTGAACTAAAAATATAGGAATATTTTGTTTCTCTACGAAAATCTCAATGTCTGTTTGCGTGAGAGAGAGTGTGTGAGAGAGTGTGTGAGAGTGTGTGAGAGTGTGTGAGAGTGTGAGAGCGTGTGTGAGAGAGTGTGAGAGAGTGTGTGAGAGAGTGTGTGAGAGAGTGTGAGAGAGAGTGTGAGAGAGAGTGTGAGAGAGGGTGAGAGAGTGTGTGTGTGTGTGTGTGCGAGAGTGTGTGTGTGTGTGTGTTATTTGCCTGTAATAGATCGAAAATGAAAACTGTAATAATTATTTACGAAATATGTAACGTAATTTCATCCTTTACGTTACGAGATAAAATCGTACAAAGATAAATATCAAGATTTCAGGAAGATAAACCATGGAACTCTACAATATACCGATGACGCAGAAATCCTGGTGCCTGCGTGATTATCCCTTCTCCCATGCTGTCGAGCAAGCAGTATATTTTCTGGAACTTTGTTTTTTTTTCATCTCAATTTACCTCTGTTAAACACGTTATATCATTTTAAAAATATTTAAAATGACCAAATGGCCACATGTCATACTTTTCAAGAAGTGCGTATAATGTTTTTCCGTAAATGACATCAATTTTGTCTTTGTATTTGAAATGTTTAAATAATATCCTTTGTGATTTTGATGAAATTAATAAACAGACTTTGTACTATCTTATCTTTTAGGATCAAAATAATTTTTGTATGAAAGTTCATAAATATCACGCAATCACGTTTCAGTCGTTTAGGAATGGCGCGCACATTTTTCCAGCATGTTATCTTCAGATGCAAAAAGACGAACAACAGTGATAACTGTTGGGTAGCTATAAATAATTTCGTGACTACATGATATAGTTACCATAGGGTAAAGTGAATGAGAAACAAAATAAAAAAATGTTTATAATTCTATCTACAGATGAAAAAGAATTCGTTCACACACACAGGGAGTGACTGCCGAATGGACGGACAGCTAGTCTGACAGACGGACGAACGGACGCACAGTCAGCCTGACAGAAGGACAGTGGGCCTGACGGACGGGTTAGTCGGCCTGACGGACGGACAGTCGGCCTGACGGACGGACAGTCGGCCTGACGGACGGACAATCGGCCTGACGGACGGACAGTCGGCCTGACGGACGGACAGTCGGCCTGACGGACGGACAGTCGGCCTGACGGACGGACAGTCGGCCTGACGGACGGACAGTCGGCCTGACGGACGGACAGTCGGCCTGACGGACGGACAGTCGGCCTGACGGACGGACAGTCGGCCTGACGGACGGACAGTCGGCCTGACGGACGGACAGTCGGCCTGACGGACGGACAGTCGGCCTGACGGACGGACAGTCGGCCTGACGGACGGACAGTCGGCCTGACGGACGGACAGTCGGCCTGACGGACGGACAGTCGGCCTGACGGACGGACAGTCGGCCTGACGGACGGACAGTCGGCCTGACGGACGGACAGTCGGCCTGACGGACGGACAGTCGGCCTGACGGACGGACAGTCGGCCTGACGGACGGACAGTCGGCCTGACGGACGGACAGTCGGCCTGACGGACGGACAGTCGGCCTGACGGACGGACAGTCGGCCTGACGGACGAACAGTCGGCCTGACGGACGAACAGTCGGCCTGACGGACGAACAGTCGGCCTGACGGACGAACAGTCGGCCTGACGGACGAACAGTCGGCCTGACGGACGAACAGTCGGCCTGACGGACGAACAGTCGGCCTGACGGACGAACAGTCGGCCTGACGGACGAACAGTCGGCCTGACGGACGAACAGTCGGCCTGACGGACGAACAGTCGGCCTGACGGACGAACAGTCGGCCTGACGGACGAACAGTCGGCCTGACGGACGAACAGTCGGCCTGACGGACGAACAGTCGGCCTGACGGACGAACAGTCGGCCTGACGGACGAACAGTCGGCCTGACGGACGATCAGTCGGCCTGACGGACGATCAGTCGGCCTGACGGACGAACAGTCGGCCTGACGGACGAACAGTCGGCCTGACGGACGAACAGTCGGCCTGACGGACGAACAGTCGGCCTGACGGACGAACAGTCGGCCTGACGGACGAACAGTCGGCCTGACGGACGAACAGTCGGCCTGACGGACGAACAGTCGGCCTGACGGACGAACAGTCGGCCTGACGGACGAACAGTCGGCCTGACGGACGAACAGTCGGCCTGACGGACGAACAGTCGGCCTGACGGACGAACAGTCGGCCTGACGGACGAACAGTCGGCCTGACGGACGAACAGTCGGCCTGACGGACGAACAGTCGGCCTGACGGACGAACAGTCGGCCTGACGGACGAACAGTCGGCCTGACGGACGATCAGTCGGCCTGACGGACGAACAGTTGGCCTGACGGACGAACAGTTGGCCTGACGGACGAACAGTCGGCCTGACGGACGAACAGTCGGCCTGACGGACGAACAGTCGGCCTGACGGACGAACAGTCGGCCTGACGGACGAACAGTCGGCCTGACGGACGAACAGTCGGCCTGACGGACGAACAGTCGGCCTGATGGACGAACAGTCGGCCTGACGGACGGACAGTCGGCCTGACGGACGGACAGTCGACATGACGGACGAACAGTCGGCCTGACGGACGAACAGTCGACATGACGGACGAACAGTCGGCGTGACGGACGGACAGTGAGCCTGACGGACGAACAGTAGGCCTGACGGACGAACAGTCGGCCTGACGGACGGACAGTCGACCTGACGGACGGACAGTCGACCTGACGGACGGACAGTCGCAGGACGCACGAGCCTGACGGACGCACAGTGGGCCTGACGGACGCACAGTGGGCCTGACGGACGCACAGTGGGCCTGACGGACGCACAGTGGGCCTGACGGACGCACAGTGGGCCTGACGGACGCACAGTGGGCCTGACGGACGCACAGTGGGCCTGACGGACGGACAGTGGGCCTGACGGACGGACAGTGGGCCTGACGGACGGACAGTGGGCCTGACGTACAGACAGTGGGCCTGATGGACGCACAGTGGGCCTGACGGACGGACAGTCGGCCTGACGGACGGAGTCGGCCTGACGGACGAACAGTCGGCCTGACGGACGGACAGTCGGCCTGACGGACGGAGTCGGCCTGACGGACGGACAGTCGGCCTGACGGACGGACAGTCGGCCTGACGGACGGACAGTCGGCCTGACGGACGGAGTCGGCCTGACGGACGGACAGTCGGCCTGACGGACGGAGTCGGCCTGACGGACGGACAGTCGGCCTGACGGACGGACAGTCGGCCTGACGGACGGACAGTCGGCCTGACGGACGGACAGTCGGCCTGACGGACGGACAGTGGGCCTGACGGACGAACAGTAGGCCTGACGGACGGACAGTCGGCCTGACGGACGGACAGTCGACCTGACGGACGGACAGTCGACCTGACGGACGGACAGTCGACCTGACGGACGAACAGTCGGCCTGACGGACGGACAGTCGACCTGACGGACGGACAGTCGACCTGACGGACGAACAGTCGACCTGACGGACGAACAGTCGGCCTGACGAACGGACAGTCGACCTGACGGACGCACAGTGGGCCTGACGGACGCACAGTGGGCCTGACGGACGCACAGTGGGCCTGACGGACGCACAGTGGGCCTGACGGACGCACAGTGGGCCTGACGGACGCACAGTGGGCCTGACGGACGCACAGTGGGCCTGACGGACGGAGTCGGCCTGACGGACGGACAGTCGGCCTGACGGACGGACAGTCGGCCTGACGGACGGACAGTGGGCCTGACGGACGGACAGTCGGCCTGACGGACGGACAGTCGGCCTGACGGACGGACAGTCGGCCTGACGGACGGACAGTCGGCCTGACGGACGGACAGTCGGCCTGACGGACGGACAGTCGGCCTGACGGACGGACAGTCGGCCTGACGGACGGACAGTCGGCCTGACGGACGGACAGTCGGCCTGACGGACGGACAGTCGGCCTGACGGACGAACAGTGGGCCTGACGGACGAACAGTGGGCCTGACGAACGGACAGACAGCCTGACGGACGAACAGTGGGCCTGACGGACGAACAGTGGGCCTGACGGACGAACAGTGGGCCTGACGGACGAACAGTGGGCCTGAGGAGACGGACAGACGGCCCGACGGACGAACAGTGGGCCTGACGAACGGACAGACGGCCTGACGGACGAACAGTGGGCCTGACGAACGGACAGACGGCCTGACGGACGAACAGTGGGCCTGACGAACGGACAGACGGCCTGACGGACGAACAGTCGGCCTGACGGACGAACAGTCGGCCTGACGGACGAACAGTCGGCCTGACGGACGGACAGTCGGCCTGACGGACGGACAGTCGGGAAGAAAATTGTTTGGCTCAACAAGGATTTAGGTTGGCTCAACAAGGATTTAGGTTGGCTCAACAAGGATTTAGGTTGGCTCAACAAGGATTTAGGTTGGCTCAACAAGGATTTAGGTTGGCTCAACAAGGATTTAGGTTGGCTCAACAAGGATTTAGGTTGTCTCAACAAGGATTTAGGTTGGCTCAACAAGGATGTAGGTTGGCTCAACAAGGATTTAGGTTGGCTCAACAAGGATTTAGGTTGGCTCAACAAGGATTTAGGTTGGCTCAACAAGGATTTAGGTTGGCTCAACAAGGATATTGATTGGCTCAACAAGGATATTGATTGGCTCAAGGATATTGATTGGCTCAAGGATATTGATTGGCTCAAGGATATTGATTGGCTCAAGGATATTGATTGGCTCAAGGATATTGATTGGCTCAAGGATATTGGTTGGCTCAACAAGGATATTAGTTGGCTCAATAAGAATTTTGGTTGGCTCAACAAGTATTTTGGTGTGCTTAACAAGAATTTTGGTTGGCTAAAACGGATTTTGGTTGTCTCAACAAGGATATTGGTTGTCTAAACAAGGATCATGGTTGGCCAACAAGGGTATTGGTTGTTTTAAAAAGATAATGGTTGGTTCAAGGACGATCATGGTTGGCTTAACAAGAGTATTGGATGGCTTAACAAGGATTAATTGGATGTCTCAACGAGGCTTTTTGTTGGCTAAACAAGGATCATGGTTGGCTCAAAAACGATTGTACGTGGCTCAACAAGGATCATGCTTGGCTCAACATGGATATTGGTTGGCTCAAAATGGTTATTGGTTGACTCAACAAGGATATTTATTGGCTCAACTAATACATTGGTTGGCTCAAGAAGGATCATGGTTGGCTGAACACTGATTTTGGTTGGCTCAACAAGGATATTGGTTGGCTCAACAAGGATCATGATTGGCAAGAAGACTCCTATTTCTTGCCATTTAACATGCACTGCATTGACGAGACTAATCACCATACATCAAAGATCTCTAATAAATGAACATTTTAGATTAGTGTGAGTGGAAATGCCTTTAAAAATCATTATTCGAGTTTAAATCGTATCTCTAAAGACTAATAGATGTTCAAACAAATGTAGACACCAAAACTGAACTAAATAAAACAGCAGAAAAATTATCGTACATTTATTACTTATCGACATTCTGGACGTTATAAATGTTAACTCAAATTGTTGAATATTTCTTGCGCCAGTATAAATATTTTTGACGCCTCATCTTTCACAAGGCGGCAATTTAACAATAATCTCTCTTGAATAGTGAGGAAAATTCAATTACATTGCACAAATAAATATATTTCCAAAACTTTAATGAACCACATATTTAAATATTACTGTCATCTGTCGTACATACGAGGTAGAACTAAAGAATTCGCCACTGTATGCAGTGTAAGTATTCACCATATTGACGTGTTTTGCAATCGGGAGATTCTCTGACTGCAGGGACGTCACTATAGGAACGTTTAAGCGTCCGATTGGACGAAATCGTGAACAGCTGATGTACGTCAAGTGCGCGATTAAATAAGTCCTAGAATATTTACTCATTCGACCGCTGTTCACAAAACCATCCGGTAGAGTACGCACGAGATACTGTGAGGAATGGAAATCACAGGTGATATTTCGTCCATTATTGGCATCAAAATAATATGTATACACATACACACGGCCTACTGGGATAAAAACACAGTTTCGCAATGATGTCGATGTCATGGAGACGACCAGATAGAAAATGGACGTTCTAGAATGATTGATAAGAGTATTTCAGTCGCAGTGGAGAATTTGAAAGTAAGAAATGTAATGTGATATTGACGGTGTATTTTATTGAGGAAAATATTAAGAGAAAGTAAATGCACTAGAATATTTGGGAGAGTCGAAACCGTGAAGTGTACATTTAGAATTAGGCATAAAGAAATACTTTTGGTTATTTGATACGTAAATAAGGTAAATTAGATAGTGTTTAAACAATATGTTAAGTGTTTTTGTTGTAATTTCGAATAAAAGGTTATTTTATTTTGCAATTGAAGGCGTTTTAATGTAGTATTTTAATAAGTTACTATATTTACATCTATTAGTATGTGGCATA
Organism: Gryllus longicercus; assembly: GCA_038098605.1. NCBI lineage: Eukaryota > Metazoa > Arthropoda > Insecta > Orthoptera > Gryllidae > Gryllus > Gryllus longicercus. The sequence goes on along the minus strand of JAZDUA010000485.1, from coordinate 437,241 downwards.
GAATCATTAGTCATAAACCAACAATTAAATAGATATTTTTGTTTCACCCAATAAGTAAATTGATTAATGGAAAAGTAACAACATCTGAATATCTGAGCACTCGACAGCGCCACATGTGAGGGCAGACACCGCTCAAGCGCTGTGCCAACGCAGCCTCGTAGGCCACATCGTCAACGGCTAGCCCGATGCGAATGGCCCAATGGAGAGGCATCGCCCTGTGATTCTTTTGGGCTGCGGTGGCCGTCTGCTCCATTGGCTTTCTTCTGCTCTTCCTCACACGAAAGGCAAATGTAACGCCGAGGCTGGCAGCAGAAAAGCGAGAAATGAGATGATTTTGTCAGGACGGGCATTCTGCCTCTGCGACATCGCCTTCAAAACATCAGTATTTCTAAACTTCGGCGTAGATTGATAACAATCATGTTATTAAACCCCTATGTTTTTTTAAAACTGGATTAGTAACCACTCAAGTTCTGGCGGGAAGAATTCAATTTGAAAGAGATCTGACTCATTAATTTTTAATTGAGGTTTCACAGACAGAACAAAAGAAACAAAATCATCAGGGAAATTAACAAAACTTGGATTGTCTGTTCGGTAATAAAAAAGCATATAGGCTTCTTTATTGAAGAAAACTATTTTATTTTTCACCCTTCATTACTTTGGTCTGAAGCATATTCAATTTATGGATTTCTGGAATTATTATAAAAATTTATAATGGTACTACTTTGTTAAAAATATCTTTCACGTACAAATATCAATGTTAACACAAAACATGGACGTTAAAAAAGTCGTGAAATCGCTCGCCTAATAATTAAATTTGTTTAAAAATGCATTTGCTGCTCAGTACCATTTCAGTCCTCTATATCTCCGAGTGAGCGCAGGGTGGTTCGCTGCAGGCAGAGCCCGCGCTGTGACGCAACTTCCGCGCAGCGCCGCGCGAGGCAATTGCTGCGCCGATGGACTCGGCCTTGACCCGCTCCTTTCACACGCACCGGCGGCGCGCCCACGCAACGCACCGGGGCAACAACAGTCGAAGAGCTCTTGGCTGCCAGGTACCCAAGTCATTCGCCCCGCAAAGGTAGGGCACGGTCTCTACGTTGCAAGTGGCGGCGAGGGGGGGATCTGGCGTCAACCTACTGTCCGGTCTCTCGGCATGTGCGCCAGTGTAGTGCATGTAAGTGAAAGAGAGTAACTAACGGGTGAGGATAGGCATTGTTTTCTCGGGTTGTCTTTTTATAATTCCCCTCCCATAATTCCCTCCGTAAGGGAACCTATAGCATCATTCAACTGTATTCATATTCGCATCGAAGACGAAAAGAAGCAAAAACGTATCGGTAAAACAAAAGAATGATTTATATAGGCCCCACGTTTTATGTAAATCACGAGGGCTGCAGTCTCCAGCTTAATTTGGAAATGTGCGGGAAAACACGTTGGTCAGACTCGGGTAAGTTTGTCGTTAATCGCTTAGAGCCGTCGAGAAATTCAGCACGTGTGTATTTTTTTAAAGTGGCCGACGACGCTAGGTCGCTGTTACGCCTCCTGCCTTATAAAATGCATCTTTTTAACAGAGGTCAGCAGATAGATATGTGAGGCCACGGGCCCCGTTGAGAAGGTCGTTCGCGAATTAATTCGAAGGCAGGAGTGACCTAATGCCCTCGGCCACTGTAGAAAATCGAAGTGTAGTGAAGCGTCACGGAGCCTTACAAGAAAGCGAGTAAGTCAGCGAGGGGAGTAGATCCCTCGGACCTCCTGGCCACATGTATTGCAGAGATAGCGGCAATTCTGCACCTGAGCGAACACTTCCCACACAACATACATCCTGAGAACGCTCCAGAGTGTGGAAGTGACAGGCGAGGTGCGTGGTACATAGCCATGGGGCCTTCAACATGCACAAAGGGGAGGGGCGGGTGCTGCATCACTTCATGACAGGGCCAACGAGCTGGCCCACCCACCGCAGCGTAATCAAACCAATCAATAGACGTCTTCTCCGCGCTTCGGACTTTAGTTTCTGTGCACAAGAAACAGTAAAGAAAGGTCTGTCTATTGAATTGAACTGAATAGAAGAAATGCCTTTTCATTGAATTCAATAGAAGAAATGCCTTTTTATTGAATTCAATTGAGTAAATGTCTAATTTTACTGTTTCGTTTCTGTTGCCATCTTTCTCTGCAATAACATAAGAAATATTCCACCACTATATTACGACTTTCATTATAACACCCTCAAACGTATACTTGGATGAAAACACGGCGTCCGGGGACACCCGATCAGCTGAGACGCTGTCACCCCATCGGGAGTTCGAGCGACGGAATAGTGACGTCACTGGCGTGGCGTTCAAGCTCCGATTGGATAACAGCGTCATCGGACGTAATGTCTTAATCGAAGTACAGGAATGCAACTGTTCACGAAGTCTCGACAGATTCACTTCCTTGCGGTAAAAGATTACCGATTTTGAAAGTTTCTGTAAGTGGAAATTACTGCTACATAAACATGTGACACATGACCGTAGTTACCAGTGCAATAAACATTTCATTTCGACAACTTGTGCTTCAATAATTAGTTATTCAGTTCTACAGTAATTATAAAATCGTTTCTTTACACTACAAATGTGAATTTTATTTATTTTGTTTACTTTTTCCGCCATCCCAAATTTTGTTATGATTATCGGCAATTTCGGATTTGCGGGGTTTCGATCGGCGAAGTTGTGCAGAGTAGCGCAGCCCACTGTGCGGCCTCCTCCCCTCCCTCCGACGCTCTGCGCAGACGAGGGGTGGGGGAGGGGAAGGGAGGGGAGGGGCGGGGCGGGCAGACGGACTGCGACCCACTGACTGTGCACACCACGCTGACACGCGCGGCGCGGCGCGGAGACGAGATTTCGTAACAGGCGCCGCGCCGCGCGCCTCTCTCAGCGGCCAAGGCAATACTGCACAACCTCGCTACTCCGAACCCCGCAAACCCGAAATTTCAGATAACACGAACAAAATCTGGGATGGAGGAAATGTTAAACAAATCGAATAAAATGCTTACTTGCAGGGTAAGGATTTTATAATTCATATAGAACTGAACTAATAATTAAAACACAAGTCGTCCAAATTATACGATTATTGCAACAGTAACTCCGGTGAATATCACTGTTTATGTAGCACCAATAGTCACTTAGAAGAAATTACAAAAATGGCAATATTTTGCCGTAAGGAACTGAATCTACTTGTTGATACGATGTGACGTCATCGCTACGCAACGTTGCCTCTTTCTCACGTCGCACGGTACTTTGCATTGTCTGATAATCCTATAGATGTTTTTGTAAACGTACAGTACATGTTTTTTCGGATAATCTGAACAGTCGTTACAATGTATTAAAAAATTAAACTACAGATTGTGCTAGAAAATATACGGAGAGGGGGGTGCCTGCAGCAACGCCCGTGTTCGTCTCAATATTTCTTTCCTCCCAACCATTACTATTTTTCAGCTCCTTGGATGTGTTTTCATGAAAACCGCTACCTTACGAGATTCTTATTTGTTAATAACTACAGGTGTTACAACAGCCCACATTTTCTGCATTACTGGAAATAGTTATGTTATATTAAAATATATAATTGTTTTTAGTATGATAGTTTATGATGATAGAAATGGTAATTTCTGCCGTACTACAAATTCGTTAAATCTAAAAACGTCCAATTCAAATAATTTAAACGAAACGTCTGTGATGCATATCTATGTTTATTTCGATAGCCAGCGACAGTACTCATTTTTAACTTTTACAAACGAAACATAAATAAATTTAACTGCTACAGTTTTTGCAGCATGTTAAAAGAAACATTCCTATCCCTTTTGGGATTCTTTATGTCGGGCGTTGCCTTCTTGGTGTTTTAATGGTTCTGCGCACACTCTTCCCCACGCAGGGATGGGGACCAGGGATGGGGTTTGGGGGAATGTCGGAAATACTCATTACTTTATTTCGAGTTAAAGACAACTGGTCAGCTGTTGGCCTGGTAGTGTTTCTTTTTAATTTATAGAACGACGGGTTGTTTTGTTTGAGGTAGAGCTGTGTGGTTTGATTATGATGGATTACGTTGAGGCAGTGTTATTTTGATGTGGTACAGATGTTTCGGTCAAATGTCTCTTTGCAAATGTCTCATGCAAGTAGGTAGAGGAGGAGCACGTTGGCTGCCATGACGCTCACTGAATGGTTCAGGATGGCTTCGAGCGTCGACAGCTGATTGTCAGTGGCCCTGAAGAGCAGCGTTCGCTTTCTGCTCAGGGTTGCGTTAAGGGAGCTTAAAAGTCCCTATCCCAAGGCGGATGAAAAGGGCTCGGCCACAAGGTTTACTTTCTAGTCAACGTGCTACGAGTTCTATTGCAAACGGTAGCGTGTGGTTTTACGAAGTGTCGGAAGATTGTATCTGCGGTGATTTTTTTTATATTTACTTTACGGCGAACTGATGGATAAATGGGCGATACGTGGGATTTGATGAGATTCGCAAACGCCGCTGAGTTCGGTGCCCCGCTGAACGAGGCCGCCAGCGGAAGAGCTTAATAAAGGCGACCGCAGCCAAGCAGGAGGAACGTCATTAAAGTCAAGTCGCGTTTGTTTATCAATCGGCGGCCACTTCCGGAAGCGTTTAGACTGCGCCGCCGACTCCTTACTCTCCACTCCCCGGAAGTGGACAAGCGGAGGAGAGCCGTGTGGGGCAGTGCAAGATGCGCCAAACCGATCGTAGAAGAAGCCGAAATGAGTTCGAGCCACAATGCCGGGCAAGCGCTGGGACGTAATGAGTGCAGCCCACTAGCGATGCGACATCCATGTTCAAAATTAAACATTTTTTCACTAAATAAATCTAACCAAACCATCGATGTTCACAACTTATGGACCAAAAACCATCGATGTTTTTAAGGAGGTTACGTAATATCTAACATTACGTTCGGGCGCAACAAATTAGCTTTTTCAAAGCAGCCGTATTTATTAATTTATAATTAACTTAACACGGACTTAAAACAATAAGAGAAAGAAACGGTCGATTAAGATTGTAAAAATTGCTATCGTTTGGTTCGAACACAAACTGACACTGGGACAAAAAATTTTTTTTTTAACTATTACAAAATTGTGATTATGCGAATTTCAACTTTCCCAAATAAACCGCACTGCAGAAATCTTATCAATTTGCCCAATAAAATACGTCAAACAGATAAAAGCAGCAGCACCACCACAATGCGATTAACGCGAGCTGGAAAAGCATTCACTAAAGTGACGGGCGCAAACGCAACACTACCAATCACGTGCTCCTTCACAGCCTGGATTTACGAAGTGTGAAACAACCAATCCATGTGCGTCTCGACGCAACCACTGAATTATGAACGCCATCACTCCGATGAAGTCAAACGCAACACATCGCTCACTTTCCTCGCTCCTCCTGCAGTGGTCAGGGCTAGAGGTCCACGAGGAAAAGCCCGCAGCAGTGAGCGTTCAAACGCTGCACATCGCATGAATTTTGCCGTCGACAGATAACACTGGAGTCAGGAACTACTCGTCATACATATGCAAGATATTCATGTGAGAAAATAGAACAACTGTGTAGTTTAATTTCTACGTATTACGAAGGTAATTTTAGCACGAGAAAAAACTGCATTTTGTTTTTCGATAGTACACCTCTGTGAGTATACGAACGTGACTACACACATGCTATTACGTGTGTGATTACATGTGAGCGATTACACGTATGAGTATACATGGGTACACATGTACGTAAGTGTACATACGTTTGTGTTATCATGACTGTGCACATACAAATGTTCCACACTCTAAAATCTGAGTAATAACTGAGTGATAACAGCAAGAGGAACAGTTTCGGTTTTATTTATTTAGCTTTTTTTGTTATTATACATACTTTTGTATTTTGTATAAACTGTTTCAGCTCAGGAAATTATCTGCTCGCGATAGAAAAGCGCTTAAATCATTGAAACATAAGAGAGATTTACGACATCTCCAAAAAGCTATCAATGGCTTCGCCAGAGGTCAGGCTACGCTCCGTGGGCAGCAAATGGCGCTGCTTCCATGGCAATGGAAGACCCCGAGGAGTAGCAATTGAGCAGAGGCTTTTGCACTCGCTGCCACTGAACGCGAGTCGTAGGCAGAAACGTTCGCCTGAGGCAGCCCGATGGCTCCCAGAGGGACGCACACGCAGCAGTACATTTACACAATACATTCAATACGTAATAACAACAACAACAACAATAATAATAATAATAATAATAATAATAATAATAATAATAATAATAATAATAATAATAAAGTCGGCCCCGTGGCGCAGACGGTTGCGGCAGCCGTCGTCTGTGCCGAGGAGGCTGCACGTTCGAGTCCTGCGTAGACATGGTCGTATTTGTGATTGTCCCTTCACCTATCATCATCATCATCATCATCATCATCATCCTTTCATCTCATAATTCACACTTCAAGGCGAAACAACCTTGTTGTAATCCAAGGATACAGCTGAAAAGCTGATCCTGGAAGAATTACACACGTTAATCGTGTAGCGTGGTCAGTGATGGCCTATACGCCAATAATAATAATAATAACAATAATAATAATAATAATAATAATAATAATAGCAACAATAACTGTTAATGGCGAGACCCAAGCCATAGGGCCTGCTCTTTCGCCTAACCACTCATTCTACATTAATAGTGAGAAGTAACATTTAAGTCGGGGAGCGCTAGTTTGTACATTTACCTCCGGGGGTGCAAAGCGTATGTACTTTTGCACCAAAAACTACGAAAATATGCACTAAAATATGTCATTTAAAGAACGAGACAAACCTACGCACTCTGAAAGGAGAAGTCCGTTTCGCATCAGATGGGTCTAAAATTTCCGGAAAACTCCAACGTGACGCGTTGGTTTGGACCCAAGTCACGCGCACAAGTTTATCGTTGCTAACATTCAAGATGAACGAGACGGTAAATATTGCTCGAAATTATCGCGGTTACACAATGCAACATCTTGTATAAAGAAAATTGATATAAACCTCGTAGGTACAAGCACACAAAATTGAAAATTAAACTCGCAGATTAAAATTAATGGAATTAAAAATGTGTACCGATAACGCTTTCAGAAGAAATATGTAGAGGAATGAGCAATTCGTAGAAGAGTGCTCATTAACAAAATAAAGAAAACATGAACTATATGTAGAATAAAATTGTGTTTCAAACGCGTGCCAAATTAGCGTGATTTCTGACTGCACAAGCGTTTGCGCAGAAATACCATCCCAGCGTTTAGCGTCGACACCGAAGACAAAACTAGCGCACACAAATCCGCTTGAAGCATATCTTGATCAAATACTGCGCACGGCGTGATATCTAACGAGCAGAGGAGTAGGTCACGCGAGAGAAAGAGGAGGGACGAAAAGAAAGGAGGATGCAAAAGGGGCAAATGGAGTGTCTGCTCTCTGACAAAAAAGATAACGGCAAGTGAGCGGCGAGGCGAGGCGAGGCGAGGCGAGGCGGGCAGCGCCCAGGAACCAAAGCAACCGCTCCTATGCGATTACAACTTCTCTGCACGTGGCACTACCATCCATTCCGGAGTCTTTATTTCAAACATTGGCGCCTGCAGGAGAATTCGGCTGCGCACATGGGTAGTTTTCCAGATGTCAGCGATCAATTCCAGGCGAATGCCGAGGCAGTACCCACACAAACCGTATGTTATTTCACTTCCACTTGCTCGTGATCGATTCATTGTTAGTGATTCCGGACGCGTCCACTAACAAGCTCATTAGTCCCGTCAGATTTTTGGCTCGGGAGGTGACGCTGGTCGTCTGCCGCCGTTGGCGAAATCTCGCGCTAGCGGAGGTTCCCCAACGAGGTATCTCCCACTAGTGGGGCACCGCCCCAGCGGGGACAAGCCCTATGCTCCCGACCGGTCTCCCGACATGTGTAACAGTGTAGTGCACGTTAGTGTAAGTGTGTGTATAGGACAAAGGAGGAGGTAGGAAAAATCGCGCGCGGTCCGTGGCCCGTTTGTTGGGGAACTGCTCTGGCATTCGCCGGATTGCTGATCGAAGAAACTACGGAAAATTACCGATCAGAGCAGACGGTCGCTAGAATTGTCCTCCAGTCAGCAACCTAACTGACATGCTAATGTCGAAACTCCTGCCACCGTCGGTAGCCGAAGCTAGGACCTCCCGGTCAGAGGGACTGCAGTGACATCAGTGGATGCGCTGAGCTATCTGTCCCGGGCCGCAGCCCCTTCCTCGCCCTCTTGTCTGCCAGAATCGAGAGCTTGTCCCAATTGGGGCGGTGTCCCACAGGAAGAAATACCTGGCGTCGGCGCCGGATGGAAAAATGCTGCGGGAGAGGAACACCACCGCATCCCGGGATAACACATTGGCTACCCTAACGGGAGGACCGCCATTTAAACCCGGGTTCTGCTAGCGGTTGCGCGGCATCCCTCCCGCGCTGCTCATGGCCAGGCCACAGCAGCGCGAGTCCGCCGCACGCCGGAAGACCTCCGTTTAAAGCAACGCTTCACGCGGCTTTCCGAAGCGCGCTTCTGTGGCGACGTGAGAAGGGGTGCTGGTGCCTGACGAATACAATTGAAGAGCAAGACAAAAGGCCCGTCAAAGCGAGCTTCACTGCGAAGAGGGGCCATGAAACACCGACAGCCGAGCTCTTGCTCGAAGCCTCGAGGGAAGCCGGGCGGGAGGAGGTGCGAGGCTGCGGGATGCTGCGGGGACGCGTCCGCTCAGACGAAAGAATTGGGCTCGGAGGCGGAAGGGCGGGGCACCGTTACAGCAGCCGGCCCGTCTCTCGCCTTTCACTAGGTCACAGTCGATCCCGTCGCCTCCCCACTACTCCCCTCGCGGAACGCCCACGCCCCTTTCATCAGCCCGGCTCCAAAATATTACAATCGGACCTCCATAGATCCAAATTCTCCACATCTTCAATTATTATCTCTCCCTTAAAAGTTCCACTTAAAAACGTTTCTATACCTCAAACTTTATTTCTGTATCGCGAACTCGAATTTTCTGACTTCACTACTTATTTCCAAAACTGTTTAAAAGCTTTTACAAAAATTTCATAATTATTTCTATACATGGAAGTTTTTATATATCTAATATCGACGGAACCGTCAGACTCGATTCACGAAGTCCGGCTGTATACAGAAAACCACAAATTCCACGTCTTAACCATTATTTCTGCTAATCACAGTTGTTTATGAGAATGTTCTTTATGTAAATATTACCGATGGTTTCCCACTTCTGTAGTAGCGCTGACTTGTTCCCAACCCTTTCCGTTTCGTTTATTGATTTCGAACATTGCGATTCCCTCAACAAATTCAACTTTAATTTCGATTTGGGGTCACCCGGAATTCTTTCCCACGCAGCCGAAAGACTGGCAGATGAGCGCTAGCGTCGGCGCTCGCAGTGGAGTAGGTTACAAGGCGCAGGAGGTGTGCTCGGCCCGCTCAAGACACGAGCCACACCATTCCAACAATTGCATTTACAATTAGACATTTGCAATGAAATTTAGGAGAAAAAAGATTGTGTGTTAGTTCTTACAATAATTATAAATTACTTTTACCAACTGAAGTTCTATACTCGACAAAAAGGGCAACTTCCTTAGCTGAAATGTATTTGAATAATCCAAAACTTCGCCCGTACGTTGTAGACCTTAGTACACTAGAAAAACATTCATGCATCAGAGAACGCTTTTATCTTTAGCAAAAGTGTATTTTAATACTTAAAATTAGTTAAAGTTTACTTTAAATATTGTCCGCAATTCTATACTACAAGAACATTCCAACGACATGGCTTGCATCAAACGATTGGGAGCGAGTTGTGGTATTCCAAGAAAAGCTCTTTCTTATTTTTATTTTATTAGTAAAAGTACTGCACGACACACGAACAATCGTACGCATAACGGACTTGTTTGGTTAAAGCCTCGCCCACCGTCTCTGTTTACAGACTTATACACCGGCATAACCCATCAATGGGGAATCGCATGGAGAGGTAGAGTTCGATTGAACTCGAGGCGAGGCGAGGCGAGGCGAGGCGAGGCGAGGCGAGGCGAGGCGAGGCGCGGCGCGGCGCGGGCGAATCGATTCCCTGGCGGGGCGTCGCCTGCGGGCAAGGGGGCTGCGGAGCGGTCACGGCGACCAACGCATCCACGCTCCACAGACCTTGGCAACAACTAGGGCACTCTCCCCAGCGCTACACGACCCACTGTGGGCCTTCGACCCAATCCACGCGGACGATGCGAAACGACATCTTCCACATTAACACACGCGTGCACACAGGAGATGCGTGCATTCGGAAGCCTGGGGAAATATGGAGAGACCTTCGACATTTCGTTGCCCTACGTAAAAAAAACATTTTATTTTTGTAAATGTCATCAATAGCAGGCCGATTTTCATGACCTAAAACTTTGGCAAAAAATATTTAAAAAACGCTCTTAATTTTTTTTAAATGCCCTAAAAACAAAGAAAAATGACGTTAAAAATTCATCAAAAACGCTTCATATGAACAACTGAAGCTGTTGGGTATGTTACTGATGTAATCGAGGCTTCCTCCTTTTCTTCAAGTGAACTCAGCTTGAAAACGTTTGTTTTCAACGGTTCTTTAAAACAAAACTTCTGCCTTTATTCATCGCCAAATCGGCTGCTCTGATAATGGCGACAGGCGTCACAGCAACCTTAGATTACAGCGGTTGACATTACAATATATGAGCGAAAAAATCGAAAAGGCTTCTCAGTAATTCGGAGGTGAATATTTGTTGCATCTCGTAAATATTTTTTGAAGCAAGTACCATCGACGTGATATTAAAAAAATAAAATTAGCGAAAAATTAATTAAAATGACGTAATGGGGTAAAAAATGTCTAAGTAGTCAAAATCGACGAAAAATGCAAAAATAAAAATAAAAAAGACATAAAAAATGGGAATTTCTATACAAAGCAGCCCTGTTCTAAAATGAAAAAAAAGGCATTAAAATAAAATCCGACCCCTAGTGACCAACATCAGACTTTCCTCTTTTTACAATGACATTGAATGGATTTTTTATGCATTTTCTGAATTTGGGAAGCTGCTGAACGAAATTTACAGATCCGCCTCTCCTGGCCATTTGCTGCCTCGTAAATGTGTCAACATAAAATAATTTTGTTAATTGAATAATTCAATTTCATTCTCCTTCGGTATGTTTTATTTACTTTCTTGTACAAATGTCATTTCAGGAGTTTCATGGTTAGTACAACTGCAGTTCTCCCAACGTCATGGTAGAAATGAACTGATTTCGAGTCAACCGCGTAGTCACTGCCGTGGTGTCATTTGAGAACTGTCCTTATTCCTTCCTAATATTTCGCTCTTGGTGGAAAAGTGATACCTAAGAACACCTAACTCAGAATTGACAGTATTCCATGAAAAAGAAAAGTGATACTCTCTGATGATATAGTTGTTAAACTATAATAGTGTCTTTTTTACACATGAACATAAGGTAAACGCACCAGTAACAACCAAAGTTAAATAAATTTTCGTAATAACATTAAAATTCTTCGGATACAGAGCTGGATTAATCTCGCGAAACCTAACTCTCGCTCGCCTTCTCGAGTTCTGAGTGCAATGTAGTTTTCTGAAATTATCGTCCTCCACGTCGCGGAAGGAGGTATATTCCTTTTGGAAGGACTCGGTGGACATAAGAGCCCAAATCTGTAGCTTATTTCCTTTGCAAATAATTTTTATTACATTTGAGAGATTTTTTTTACCAATTGTTGCGAATATTTCTCATTTCCATCTGCATTCAAAATTCAACTTGTTTATGGTATAGTTAGGGATCGCACAATTTAAGAAAACGTGCACAAAATACTCTCCCCATATGACACGTCACACGCAGTTTTTAACTATTTTGGATGTTAAATAAATAAAGGGGGATTACCAAACATCTTTCTGAATACATCCCTAGTATATAAAGGCCAATTTTTTATTTGTTCTATTTTTATTCATTTCAGTTTAAATCCTGCTTTTGACTTAGTTGCCCGAAAAAAGCCCGAAATAGCACCAACTCATGTTACATTATTGTAATATCATTAGTATGATTTCGCTTTATTCTTTAAAAAAGGGCTAGCATACGGAAAAAATATCTTCGTTCTACTTCAAATCACTGGGAGGCAAAAGCTGAACGTTTGTAGCAATCGGAAAGACTCAAATTATTATTTTTCAATTTCAGTACTTGAGTACTACCAAGAACGAAATATCAAGTACAAAAGAACGGTTCTTTGCGTTGGCGTCTTTCACGCGCTGAAGAGACCTCTTATTTCCAAAGTGGTTTGTTTTACTCTCCTTTACGCTGCAGTCAAATATCGGGTCGAAACAAGCGATTTTCCTATGTTAAGCGGCATCCGAAACCCGTTGAATCGTGTCTTGAAGTAGTTCTCGGATGCAGCCGAGCAAAGCACGAAGGCATCTGAGCTTACGGAAAACGAGAAATCGAGAGTTGAAGTTAAACAACGAATTCAAAACTACTTGTTCAGTTTGCCCGAACGAAGCGAATGTACGTGTACTGTACTGTTCTGCAGGCAGAAGCCGACGGACACGCCACCTATGAATTACAATACGCCGGGGAGGATCATATATTTCCACATGACAAGTTCCTCGGCGTTTTTTCCTTTTCTTTCTCTCTCTCTCTCTCTCTCTCTCTCTCTCTCTCTCTCTCTCTCTCTCTCTCTCTTTCTCTCTCTCTCTTTCTTTCTCTCTATCTCTCTCTCTCTTTCTCTCTTTCTTTCTATCTTTCTCTTTTTTCACCTTGGGGTCTCGGTGGCGAAAAAGGGGAATGGTAATGATTATTATTATTTTCGAAATATATAAACTCGACAACAGATAAAGTTTTTTTTTCGCTGAGACTCTGCGGGACTGCAAATGCCGAATGGTTGCATTCAAGGTCAGCAGCGTCGCGTCGAGCACACCCGGCGCTCGCTTTAACACGCATTAACCCCTCCGCCGGATACAAGGCGCGCAAGGAGGTAACCCGCCGCGTGCGAGTCGCTCCGTCCACGACCCGCCAAGCAGCGATCTAGGTGAAACAGGCGCCTACAGCTGCCACTTCAAGGGATTCTCTCGTGAGCTGCACAGCGGCGTCGATGCAAATTGTGGCTCGGAACAGCAATATCACTGGACGTGGACCATCGAAGACGCTGGCGGGAGGAATTAAGGTTCGAGTGCTGAAGGTGTCAAGATATTCGACACTAGCTTGTCATCTAGGTCGAATTCAGCCGCTGTCTGGAGGAGAAGTCTAGCGGCCGGCTCATCTGAAGTTTTCCGTTGTTTCTCCGATCAACACCAGGCGAAAGCCGGAGCAGTATCCTAACAAACGGGCCACGGACCGCGCGTGATCTTTCCTTCCTATTCCTTTACACACTTGTCGGGACATCGGTCGGGATCTTCGAGCGTGTCCCGCTGCTGGGAGATACCTGGTTACGGAAAACGTCGTAAGCCGACGTACAGGTCGCCGCCGGATATACAGCGGGAGAACACCGCCGACTGCCACAATACACTTACGGAACTCAAGACCTTAGCCGTTCAGGGAAACACGAATGAACCGTCTTTTGGCCGCAGGGCCGAGGATTGCCACGCGGAGGACAGGCGGCGCGCGCGCGAACGCGAGGGGCCGAGGAATCGATTCGCTGGCGGCTGTCAATCGACCCCGCGTGACCCCTCGTCGCGCCCGGCAGCCTTTCTCTCTGCACCAAAAGGAAGAGGAAGGATGGCCAGTTAGTGGCATTGAAGCGGAATCAGCCGTCACCCCTCGCCCCTGCAAGGCGCACGTGGAATAGACATCCCCATACCCTGCGGTTTGATTGAAAAGAGAATTCGTCCACCGCTAAGGGCATTAGTGCAGTGAATCGTGGGAGGTGCGGGCTCATCTTTCCCCGCTGGGTGGCGAGATTCGGCGCTGACCTACGTCACTTCGCGGGCATTTTCCCCAACCAGGTATCTACCACCAGCGGAGCACCGCCTCAGCCGGGACAAGCTCGTAGCTCCCGACATGTGTGCTAGTGTAGTGCATGTACAAATTTGTGTCAGAGTGTGTAAGGGGTGACGATAGGACAAGGAAGAGGAAGGTGAGATCGCGCGCGGTCCGTGGCCCGTTTGTTAGGGAACTACTCCGGCATCCGCCTGCTGTTGATCGGAGAAACCTCTTAAAACTACCGATCAGAGCAGCCGGCCGCTGGAATTATTCTCCGGACGGCGACTGAATTCGTCCTCGCTATGTAGCTAGTGTGGGAAATCCTGCCGCCGTCGGTAGCAAAACCCGGGAGCGATGGCTCCACAAAGGGACGCAAGTAATATTTCTGTCGCCTCAACCTACAAATGCCTCTTGCACGTTCCGCTACGTGTCCCCCCTCCGGAGAGCGGGTTGTCACAAGAGGTCGAAACTATTTGCACACAATGGCCATTTACTAACTACGGAAAAGTACGTTCGACACCAATTCTACACAACTTGAAATAAAGTATTATTACCTTTTACTAATTTTCAATAAAGCGTTAATGTCACCTCTAGGATATTATCAATCAGGGCAGTAATTGATGTGTTATCAATTCTAATAAGTCTACATATCACGACTGATCATATATTATCGACTGGATTACCGTAAAGGCGATTCCACACATTCGGCTTTCGCCAAGTAGTGAGCCCCTGCTCTTCCAATCCCGAACAGCTGATGTGTTTGGCGAATGTTGGCTCCCTTTGATGCGTCGCACACGCGGTGGGCAGGGCGAATACCGAATGTTCGGCGCTCGGCGAATAGCGAGCAACCCGTGTACACAAATCGGCAGTCGCAGAATGCCGAATGTGTGGCGCCCGCCTTAAGGAGAATTGCTACACACTTCATTTCACTAACTTTGGAGTGATCTTCATTCTCAAACAAGAATGTTAACGACGAAGAAAAATACATTATTACTCGAAACGAAGACGAGGAAAAAAATCATTGTCACACGAAACGAAACTAACAAACCACGCCATAGAGCCCGCAATCTCCTGACCTAACATACCTTTTATGGAATCCATTACATAACACACACTGGCGCCAGTACGAGGGTATATATCTTAAATACTGACTCGATCGTTAGAAATAAAATTTAAAACAATAGTGTATTAATATTTTTGGAAATTACTGCGTGCGTATGGTAAAACTGTACCACAAAATACCGTTAATGAATGTTCTGCATTAGCGAACTACTCACTACTCACTACTTGTACATACATTAGAAATAACTACAAGACAATTCGTTAAACGTGAACTCTCCTCACAAGCTAAAGTGAACACAAGAAATTAAACTTGAGGAAAAAAGGACTTAGCCTCAGGACAGCGAATTCCAACAGCACCGAAAGTCCACAGACGGTGAGTCTCACGAGTTATATTTGTATGGCTTGCGGTGAAAGAAAGGGAGTGAGGGACCTGTCCACTGAGGGAAAAGTTTCCGCTTCTGTTAGGCAATTCGAGCTTGAAGGCCAAACGGGCGCGGACTGCGAGATGAAAACTAGACAATTCGCTCCTGATTAAGAGATTGTAAATGCCACGAAAGGAACTTGCAGATCAGAAAAATGCTAGTATGGTGAGAAAAAGGATGCAAATAGAGAAAGTGTTCCCACACGTTTCACCACTGAACTGCAATAATTCAGGGAGATAAACACGAGAATGACGTGTGAAGAAAGCACGGACATACAAAAAGTATTTTAAAAAAGAAATGCTCACAGCAAAGCAGCAACTGACAGCAATAAAAAATAAAATGTTAATTTAAGGTTAAATGAATATAGTGACATTTAGAATACGTAGAGTTGAATCTTTCGCTGAACCTCCGAAAGACCAAATCCACCGCGAGTGAATCCAACACCTGAATAACACTTTGGGATTGTAGGAGACAAGAGAACTTCTGATCGAGGGGCGATGCAAGGGGCGGGGCGGGGCGGGGCGGCCTCGCTCGGGCGTCGAACCGGGCGCCTGCGAGGCCGCGCGCTGGCCTTGCCTCCCTCCGCAAGGCTGCGCTTCCTCCTCGCCGTGTGTTTTGGCGAAGGCAGCTGCTCTGCTGGCTTATCGGCGCGTCACAGCCAGCCAGCCACAGGGACGAATGACACTAATTAACGACCGGCGGCGGGTAACCACAATCTAAATGACATCTCTTCTTTATATCGCGTTTCCTGTATTCAAGTAGTATTACGTGAAGTGTACAACGACACCAGGCCCACATCACAGAAAGCGGACAAATGGCCCGGAAAAATATGTCCATACACATGTAATGAAAATGATAACGATATGTACTAAATATGTGAAATAGGATAAAATATGTAAAATTAAAACAAGCTCTTATTTATAAAACATTATCAAATAAACAAAATAAATGTCTGAAATTGATATTTCATTATTGAAATATTCATTAAGCTAATTTTGAAAATAAATATTGCTTGTTCTACTGATATAAATTTCGTTAATAGTACATTTTAATGTTCGAGAGCAATGATAGCCATCACCCAAATGTGGTAACCGTGACCAGCAAGCAATCACAGTAGCAATCGCGTTGTAGTGTTTCATCTCTACAACAACGAGCATCTTTCGCAATTCGCTTTGAATCGGGGAACAGGGCGTCAGCGCCACTTTCTCGCGCCTTGTCACAACAAACAAAGAAACAAACAAACAAACAAACAACAAACAACGCAGACGGACCGCGCCTTCATATGGGGACACCTCGCGTCGTCTGCAATTTTAATAGGCGCAAAAATGTATATTTTTATAATTAAATCTATTTTTGGAAATTCACTACCTAAAAAATAATTATGAAAAAATTGGAAGAATTTTTTTTGTCAAAAAAAGGTAAAATACAAGCAAAATATGTAGAATACGTAATATAGTTCAAAATGAGTAAACATATGTAACGAGCTATTTGTATCTTGTGCTAAGATCGCCCTGATACGCCAAGAGCACAATTTTGACAACAGAACACTGAAAGGCAAACCATTCGTAAGTACATGCCAATCAGGTCTCGTTCTAAACCGTGACCAGCAACCTCGCGTTACTAACTTGAGCGGTGGCCGCCGTTTTCTCCGAACCGGCGTAGTGATGTAATAACTCCTACTACGGCAGACACTTTCGGGAAGACGCCGCAGAGGCCATAGGTATAGAAGAATCTTCCTAAGTATGGGATGATTTGACAGCTAGTGCTGGCAACACAACTGACGGTTCTGTGGTCTTGTGTCCTTGAACTTAATAGACTCTCCTTCCTCCATTCGTTCGTTTGCAGTTGGCTAACTTGTAAATAGTTACGACGCTCCCTGCTGTGATGTCCTCGTCCGACGAAAATATAGTGCGCCACGAGAAACAATTGAAATTAGGAAGTGCAGAGCTTTGTGCTCTAATGTAAAAATTCTTTTTTTTTATAAAAATTATATTGAATTTAGTTTTTATGTGATAAGTATTATGTTTGTTTTAAAATCGAGTCTTGAATGTGAGATGCGTAGTTGAGACGGTCCACATGTTCCGGCATTGTGCTGTGTTCGGCATTGTTCTTTTATTGAAAGTGATATTACGTTAAGACATTTTCCCACTTATGTAAATAAATTTCTATATTTCCCGGACTCGCGTGCGTGCATATAACTAAGCGAAACTCAAGACATCTCTTTATTGATGTCTCGCGTGAACCGTAAACAAACACTACGAAGGGGCGTAACTAAACAGCTGACGCGGCGGATGGATACTTCTCTGAAGTACACGTGATGTTCACTTGTTTCCCGATCTGTCAAATCATCCCATCCTTAGGAAAATTGTTCTCTATGCACGGCCTTGCGGGGCCACCAGGAAGGGCGTCGAGTGCAGGTGTGAAGAGGCCGATACGTCACTTAATGAGCGTGGGCATGGGGGAGGTGCAGAAATGAGAGTAACCCTAGGGCAGCGCAAATTCCTCGTGGCAAAGTCTCCAAGCCTAAATCCTCTAATCCAAATGAAGCCTCTGAGGCAAATTCAAATCACCCGTTTCGTCGCCCAAGAAATACCTATTCTTACCGCTAGTTAGTGAAAGAGTGGGGCCTCGTGGCCCGAGTCTCGCCACGTAAAATAAGGGATCAATTCAACTCGCGCCACCGTAGCGGAGAAGCTTACTTTGAAACTGTCAGCGACTCGTCTCCCAGCTTCACATGGCAGAAATTCCTCATCTACTCATCCATTCATCTACCCCTTTTAAAACTTTTTACATGAATGACATATATTGTCGTACCCATTGCCCGTTAGAAATGTTCAAATATATAGTAAACGTAAAAGCACAAAACATTTACTAAAGAAGAGCACAACTGAGACATGGAACGTTTTGATTCACAAACAAAACATCGAAAACGTAAAAACATTAGCACAACAACATCAGCCATAATCAGGCGTTAAAAACATCAGCCATAATCTACCGATGTTTAAGACTTTGATGTCGCATGCCTATTCCAAACCAACGAATCTACGCGCACATTTAAGTTTCCAGCGACAAATGGACGCAGGCGACATTCAATTAGCTGAATTGGTCACACTCAGTGCACTATCACGAGGTTTAGAAGCGATGGTTGTACAAAACTCTACCGAAAAGCGGTACGCCACTGCATAACTGACACGATAGACTTTTGGAAAAATCTGTTGACAGTTATTGGGTCAAATTTAGCAATATTAATTCCCATAGCCTCCACTGAAGCACAATTATCTATTAAAATAACAAACATCTGTCATATCGAGATTATCAATTAAAAGTAAAATATATAATTTTGAATGGAGAAGATAGTGATTGAGTAACCAGATTTCCTCAGATGCGGAGAGTGCGGGACCACACATCAGTGGGCTTTCATTCCATCACTCGTTTGCTTGGTTCATTATTTCGCGTTTCCGGTCGCGTCAACGGCTAAGGTCGTTATTCCCGCACGCGTAGTGCAGATTGTTTCCACGACAGGTGATCTTCTCCCGCTTGATAATAAGATCTACCCGTGGGCTTGCGGAGTTTTCCCCTAGCAGGTATCTCCCACCCGTTGGGCATCGCCCCAGCCGGGACATGCGCCAAGCTCTCGACCGGCATGTGTGGTAGTGCAGTGGATGTATGTAAAGGGTGAGGAAAGGCCAAGGACGAGGAGAGGAGGTAGAGGTCCGTGGTTCGCCTGGCGTTGATCGGAGATGATCAGCGGTGGCCGCGTTAGGATGTTGGGGTCGGGGCGCAGCGCTGGCCGCCCCTGGGCGGAGGGCTTCTCCCTTCCTGCTCAAGATGCGCCGTCGCCGTCGCCAACTCCACTCACACGCACTTTGCTCCCGCCTCAGGGCCTCTTCGACGACCTCAACAACGCATGCGACAAAAGGGGGAAACGTAGCTGCATAACATGCATTACAGTCATATAGACTCGTTGCGACAACAGAGGTATTCAACATCCGACATATAGCAATTGGGTAACCTGCGTGTGGCCGATACGCTACGTACTCAGTCCCTCAGTCAGTCACTCACTCAGTCAGGGTCAGCCCTCTTCCGGCCCATCGTTAGGGGCACGCTACATATTCCACGCATCACGACCTTCTGCTGGGGAACTAGTATGATTTTTTGGTGTTTTTTCTAAAACAATTAAAAATAAACTCAAATTTATACAAATGAAAATGCTTTTAATGCCGTTGAAAGAAGTGGAGAAGCCGCCCTAAGCTACAACTTCACAATGTTCCTCATTGACTAAGACATTCCCCCTCCCTCATGCTCCCTCCCCCTCCTCTGTTCTCATGCGTCTAAGGAACTCTCGACTCGTCACTCCTCACGAAATACTCCACATCCTAACAACGAAGTAATTACTGTTTCTGAAAACACAAGTTTCCTTGTAACGGAACTCCGTTTAGAAGATGAGACTTGGAGAACACACATGCAGTTATCATTTCGAGACCATCTTGATATTTCGATAAAGATGTAAAAGAAAAAGATAGAGAAAAGATGTAATATCTACTCTTAAGAAAACACCACGTATCTCCGAAGCAGGAATTTCACAAGATATCAAAAAGCACTACGTTACGTAAGAAATGTCCGAATCACCTCGCGCACCTGTTATTTTTAAAAGATCTTTAAAGCTGAATCTCACACGCTTCGCTAATTTTCGCGCCGAAATGTTCAGCACACTGTCAGAATGAAAGAATTAGTTCCGCACACGGCAAAC
The DNA here is from genome assembly GCA_038098605.1 of Gryllus longicercus. Taxonomy (NCBI): domain Eukaryota; kingdom Metazoa; phylum Arthropoda; class Insecta; order Orthoptera; family Gryllidae; genus Gryllus; species Gryllus longicercus. The sequence continues at coordinate 417,070 of JAZDUA010000485.1, read as the reverse complement.
AAGCGTGAGATAGAGTGGTTCGCACTTAAAAAATATTTGAGGTATGGAGAGTAATCAATATATTCATTCTTATTTTATTTTGTAATGACTGATTTCGCAGTGAATATCAATTTCAGGAACCAGTTCATTTTCTGTAAAAATGGAGACGTGAAGAATTGCTGATACATTTTGATTCGCTATCCCATTTTGTTTTTTTCTTCTTCAATTAACAAAACTACCCAAAACGTCTCCCTTGGAACCCACACATTTCTAGCAAACACTTCAACGAATTTCAGGCTAAAATGATGCAAGCAGCAATAAATGAAATATATCGTGCGCTTGGTACAAAGTCCATTCTTTTCTAGTTATAATAAGACGTGTCAAATACACTACACGGCAATTACAACTCCATGAACTCTGTTCTTCCATTCGACACGTAACCGCTTTCTCACTTCTATCAGTCCTGGCAGCGCCCTGCGAACAGAAGGGAGTTGTACACTTCTATTTCCACGACGTTTTCCGAACATAACGACCGACCTTTGGGGGATAACCAGTGCCGGCGGACAATGTGGGCATGTGGGTAACCCACACGAAAACCTTCCAGTGGGTAAAATAATCACTCCGAAGTTGGGGCGAGAGACATACTCCATAAACGTCAACTTCCAGAAAACAAAACGAACTTTCTCGGTTTTACGTTCGCTCAATACGTATCTGCGATCAATTATGTTGCAAGAACGGCTCAACAGTTTTGCGATTTCGCATGTTTATAGTGACATAACCAACAAAATCGATTTGCAAAAATTGTTAAACGAGTTTATATAGAAATGAATTTAAAGCGCAGCGCTGTTTTTGCATTGCACAAACGAAGTTTCTAAAATAAATGTGATAATTTATTGATAAACCCACAATTTGAAAAAAAAATGTTTTGGGGATTTCCCTTCATTTACATTTTCGGTAGGAGGAGGGGGAAGGCACTCCACCCGGGTCGCCACTTAAATCCACTCGGATTCAACAGCAACCGCCGGCCCTGGAAGTAACCACTATCAGGAATTCAATGTGGCGCTGTGATGCGTAGCCTTTTGTACATCTGGTGTGATCGCTCTCAACCTTTCACCGCCAGGAAGAAAAATTCCTACACCTGTTACTCCCACCTGCTTCTTTTCAATTTTCATTGCATAGCACACCACACATATTTCACACACGTATTTTGCATCGTTTCTTTGCACGCTAGAAGCCATTTCCGTACGTAAACAACCTCCCCTCCCCACATTTTAATCGTGTTGTATCGGAATGCACAACAACCACTATCATTCATTTAGTTTTCCGTTTGACAGCGAAAACAAATGTTCGTGTATCTATTGTCCGCGTCGAAATCAACAACCGCTCCATTTCCGTTATCAGCAGCGAAAAACGTAGTAGAATTTGACCCAGTCTGGTAGAGCTCTTGTTACTTAACGCGTCGATAAAATGAGGTGATAAGATACGTCAAACACATTTGAGGTAACATGCTTGTAAGAAAAGATTTATCCACATTCATCATTAGTCACATGCGCGAGTAGAATGAAGAGAACGTGGTGATATAATAGCTCGTTCGCGGAAAACAATGAACCATCGCGTGGCATGCGACCTATTGGAAATAAAGAGGCAGCGATGAATCACCGTTAGGCAGCTACTAGGACGAGATAAATGGAGACAGGGACACGCAAATGCTCGCCCAGGCGCTCCGAAGCAGTCCGGATGCGACATCGGTGTCGGCGTTAAACACCGATTTATTGCAGCCGATGTTCTTTAACAAGGATGTTTTATGCTTTATATTTTCCACGCTTTCCTTGTGAATACAAAATTCCCATAATCACAATATTGTAAAAGTTAAAATATGAAATTACGCAGCATATGATTTCGAATGGAAGGAACGTTGTTCGAACTACCTCCACTGAGCAAACTATTTCCTCGGTCTTTCTTCGTGTTTCTCCCGTGTGTCGGCCAACGCATCAGCCGTGAGCGTAGAGGCTCCCCCCTCTTCCCGCACCCGCACTTGGCGAACTAAAGGCTGATCCTCTAATAGCCTTGGACGTTCAGGCTTATTATCTTCGGTTTTTATTACTTATTACCTTTTTTCAGTTAAATTTTAATCAAATTAAATTTTTTGTTGCGTACGATTTTAATATTAGAGGTTACTAAAGCAACTTCGAAACACACAAGTTTAAAAACATCATTGGTTTTTGGTCGTTGTATTATTTATTTCCGATTTATTTGTAGTGGCACTTTACGTTCTATGGCGACGTTTAAGCTCCCGACTGGATGACACCCTAATAGCTAATTAAACGTCAAGCGCCATTATAAATAAATCTAAGTATAACATCGACACAAACATTTTAATTTTGAACACCGCTGTTTGGCACAATCGATGTCGCATCACTAAGGAGGCTGGGCACCGTCGAACGTTAAAGCACCATCGATCCTGTGCGCACGCGCAGTTTGAGTGTCGCATCACGTTAGTCCGCCTGCGCACGCGCAGAAGAGCGATGGCGCAGCCGTGGAAGCAGGGATGGGACGCGTGCACGCAGAGGGCTGGACCCCTTGCTGTTCCTCCGCCGCTCGCAGCGCCACCCAACACTGCTGGGGCTGCGGCCTCGCGCGCCAAAGACGTTCTCGCCCCTGCCCCCGCCCCTCCCTCAGCCCCACTGCCCTGCGGTCGCCGTGGCGCCACCGCGGAGGAAGGCACTGAGAAGAAACGACACCGGGCGGAAGGGGATGGACGTCCCCTCGTTAGGAGAACCTTGCGCGCGCGTTGTACACGAAGACCGCATTTCGTCTTCGAATCGCATCGCTAAGTCGGAAGTTTTCTATTATTTTCATTAGTGAAATGCCTATATTCCTGGAGTAGTAACTTATCCATTACGAATATTCCGTGTTTAAACTCATTCACAGAACCAGTGGCGGCTGGTACGGAAAGCCAGCTGTGTGCTTTAGCAGCGGCACACTGACCTTTACAGCGCCTAGCGTAAAAATACATCCAACCCACTACTAAGCGTATATTAGGGCTATTAAAGTATTCTGATGAAGTTATTTTTAGAAACTTTAAAATTACGCATTAAAATTACATTCAATTGTTTTATTACTCTTAGTTCAAAGTAATCCCATATAACTGATACGAACCACTGACATTTTATTTATAAAATTAATTCGTGTTCCATCTTATAATTTATTTCCCCAATTGTTAAATTTATGTTGCACCTTCAAGTGCGACTCCGCCGCCTTCCACGCACGGCGCCTCGCGCCTAACGTGCGTTGCACGTACGACGCCTGCGCCTTTGCTTTTGCACCTACACATCTTTGCTTTTCTCACTTGACTCAGTCTGACCCTGTCCAGCAGTAGAGGGTTTAGTGGCACAAAGCCACGTCCATCTGAACCCAGAGGGCGTCGCCGTTCAATCAGCTGCTACCGTGTCATCCAGTCGGGGGCTTAATCCAACTGCGTAGTGACTACAGTGGCGATGTTTAAGCACCCGACGGAATGACACCGTACCGGTTGATTCAACGTCAACGGACCCAGCGAATGATCCGCCTTCACATTGTCTTTAGCAGTGATTAGGCTTGAGGCAAGACGCAGAAGAGCGAAGAGTCGGAGGAGCACGCGCCGCCCGGGGCACGAGGCCACACAATGCCCGGAAGGAAGGCACGGGCGGGGCGCGGCGCCTCCGCCCACTCCGCGTACACACGGCAGCAGACGACTTCTGCAGAGGAAGACTGAGATAAGGCCAGCAGGACGGACACGGTGTGAATCCACCAAGATCCGGGGGAGAGCAAGAGGAGAGGGAGGGGAGCAGACGTAGAGAAGGAAAGATGGGAGAGAGGCGTACAGAAGAGGAAACCTGGCAGAGAGACGTAGAAAAGAGTAAACGTGGAAGAGAAACATAGAGAGGAGGAACGATAGAACAGAGAGGAAAGAGAACGGAACAGACGAATGATTAACATATCACAGCTTTCATTAAAGCAGACAATTCTTTCCATTACGTTCCACCTGAAAATCAACACAGCTCACCATTTCTTAATATTACGAAAAATACGTTTTAAAAACCGGCATCTTAAAACACTCCGTCAACTCAAGAACAAAAACGGTAAAATTATCAAACCTCTCACACCGTATCTCCCAACAATATAGCAGCTAGTTGTACCCGAGCGACAGCACAATGTCACGTGCTGTGCACGAGGGCGACACAAACGTTTGTCCAGCTCTCTTTCACGCCCCACGCCCCGACACGCGAGCAGGAAGTGAAACATTGTTCACAGCGCGCCACGCGACAACCGAACAGTTGCTGTTACGCCACTCATCACAGGACACGAGTGTGCCAGCCCCACAGGGCCCGTCTCTGCACTGGGGACGCAACATCCATGTTTTTGTACAAACAGATGTATGAACAACATTGTGTTTTTCTTTTCCCATTTTTGTTTCTGAATGAAAAATTCCCAAAAAGGAACGCAGTTTGCACCTTCATCGAACAAACTCTCTCGCCCGAGATGATCTGCATGTCGTGGTATTTCCTCTTTCTTCATATTCATTTCGCACATTGAAATGTAGTCAACAAATAATACGCAGTGAGCGTGGGCCTGCTCCTTTTCTCGTATTCTTATTCGGCGAATTGATGAACATGAACACTCAAATGAAATTTTAATTAATGTTAACTTAACTAAATGTTAAAGGTTACTAATCCAGTCTAAAAACATTGACGTTGAAAAACAACGATGGTTTAAAAATTGTGTTATGTATTTTTAACATCCATGTTTGCTAACATGGATATTTTCTTATCGATGTCGGATCACTATTCTGCACGAGTCTCCGTTGTCGGTTCGTCGCTTTCATTTTTCCATTGGCTCGAGCTCAAATCTACTCGAGGGTTATCTCAACTGAATAGACATTGATTTACTAGATCTGCAATAGCATTTATGTTCATTCAGCGGTGATTGGCTTAAAGTAGGTTCTCCCAGGCTCCTCTTGCAGAAACTATTCACACCGTTCATCTCTGACACTAGCTCACGTTACTGGCTCAAACTACTCAAATTGCGTAGTAATCCACAATAAATATGCCACTAGATCTAAAAAAGAACGCCAATAAATCACTTAAAATGGCAAGCAATACAAGATTAATTATATATATATATATATATATATATATATATATATATATATATATGACCAAATGACCAAAATAATGAAAACCCGTTGAAACTCTGTGAGACTCCTCGAAACAAGACTCTTGAAGCACGTGCGCCCAAGTCCATATTCCACAGAACTCGCTTGCGTAATTTTCCTGTTCAGAAAATGAATTGTAAAGGCACGTTGGTTTCCGCGTCGAAAGTGAATGCACGAGGCACGGCGCTTTACTTGGTCGTTTCGTTTTCTGCACGTCATCGTGACGAAAATGTTTCCTCCGGAAACTCGCGACGAGCGCTGAAGCTAAAAATTATTACACATCGCATCTAACCTACAAATGAAGTAGGTACCCTCAAGAACCGTCTGCCTTCTTACCAATCAAATCTCCTGACAACGTAATCCAACGCATTGGAATGCTCTATCAAAGTCCACAAAGTGAATAAATCGCACCAGAACAACCGAGAAAGAGTTCCCGGAAGTGATACCTGCATCGCGGTAGCTAAGCTGAACGTCGTTTGCACAGAAATAGGACGTGTGCTTAATTATTCTGAACAGATTTAATTCAATGTGGCCCGGCCCTTTGCTGTGCCGATGAAATATTATGGGAGTGGAGCGCGGAAAACGGGCTCTATCGACCTTGGCTACCCAGTTTCTGATGTAGAAGAAAAGTCTATTTCTTGACATACACTTGCAACAGCTATTACTTTCAGGGCATACACAGCATGTTAAAGTTTGTTTTTCACACTAACGCTAAAAGGGCGGCGACACTCAAATGTTCCGACGAGTGTGAATGCAAGAAATAAAACGAAATAATTTCGTCTAACGGCATCAGCTACGGACCTTTGCTAGCGGTCCGCAATTTAACGTAGTCCATAATTAATTAAGTGATTAGTGAACTTGAATTAAAATAAAATATTACGAGACTGTCTAAAACGAGGCCAAAGTGATTTTATTCTGCTCCTTTTACCACAGGTGTCCATAACTATTTTCAGGGAGGGTACTCATTTCCAGAAACAATTTTCGGCAACTTTTCCCCCTTTTACGCAGCATTATTTCAATTTTTTAGTGATAACATTCATAGAGTATTTCATACGACTGAAAGAAAACATTAAAGCAGGCCTGAAACAAATTTGTGACCTCTCTTAATTTTCTTTGATAAAATACAAATTTAAAAATAACTCTAGAAATTGAAATCGAGCTAAACATAAATCAGAACTATTTTTTATGAACAATATCTAGTATTATAACTAGGGGCGGATTTTAATGCAATATTCTTTTTATTTTAGAACAATGTCTTTAGAATAGAAATTAATATTATGTTATGAGAAACGAAAATGATCCATTTTCATACGGCATTTTTGTTCTTTGCATTTTTCGTGGATGTAGACTAAGTTATTTTTATCTTTTTCCGTCTTTTTGATGCAATTTTCGCTGATTTTATCGACTTTAATATAATTTTAAAGGTTCTTGCTTCAAATAACATTTAGAACATGCAACAAATGTTCTTCATAGAATTCGGGAGAAGGCTATTCGATTTCTCCGCTCAGAAACTGTAACGTCAGCCATTGTACGTAATCTATGATTCATGTGACGCCCATCAGGGCCATTGCCGGATCGGCCGTTACAGCGATAAATCAAGGCAGAGATTATCTTATCGAGGCCAAACCAAGTTTGCAAGCCGACTTCACATGAACGAAAGGAAGAAGTCGTTTCGTTTGGATCATTTGCGCGGGTGCCTGCGCTCATCAAAGTCCGCCCCCAGTTATCCCCACACGAAGGAGCAAGGGTGTGCGTACTCACTGTCGTATCCGGCCGACCAGCTCCACATGCTGACCATGGCGAGCAGCCAGTGGAAGAAGTGGCCCTCGATGGTCCAGTAGAGCTGCGGGTGGTAGCGGCGCAGCGGGAAGATGAGCACCATCCACACCACGTACGTGGGGATGCAGTACATGTTGTTGAGGATGACGAAGCACGTGCGCAGCACGCACTTGCACGCCACGCCCAGCGACCTGCGCACAGCGCCAAGCACGCACTCAGCGGATGCGCTTTGGACGCACTACACACAGGTGACACAAATGTACAGTTATTGCCTCGCTTTTCTTTTTTTCTTTTTTTATTTACGATTATTCAATTTTTAAGTCATTTTTGGGGAACTTCCTCGATCTTTCAAAAATGATGGTTGGAAGATTGCAGGTAACGATAAAATAAAGACTATATTTAATATAATTTTATATAAACAAATTTTATTTAAAATTCAGAAATTCATCAACTAAACACTTTGATTCAAAATTTTGAGTTTCTTTCTTAAAGATACGGTATTTTCCCCTGATTTTTAAGTCATTTTAGAGGTTTTCAAAGAATTTTTAGGTCATCAGAATCCGAACCCTGATAATAAATATCCCAAATTTATTAAAAACAGAAAAAAAAACATTAAAATATTTTACATAAAGTAATACACATCTCAATGAAGCACTACACAAGAAACACTTTTCACAATTTCTTTTATTGTCATCTTCACGTGCTAGGGCGTACTTAAGTTTATAAAAGAAGGAAATTTAGCATTTGAACCAACTGATGGAGAAATTTGATTTCACATTCTGATACACAGCATCTAAAATTATGAAAAGGTGTTAATTTAGACGTTATGTACAAAAAATATTCAGAATTAGAAAGAGAGAATAAGCAATAGAAGACCCTGGGGCACACGGAGACAGAAATCTTTATACGCGAAAGCGAGCTGCACACGCCACCACACACCTCAACTCAACATTTTCACATTCACTGGTGCTTCCAGGCACGTCGACTGCTATGGGCATTTGTCCTGCACGTGTTGTGCACGAGGGGGGAGCAGTTGCGCTCCTGCTCCGACCTACTCACAGCCTTGCCGTCTTTCTCCGACAGGTATGTCCCCCGACATGGGAGGTAGTCTAGTACATTTAAAAGTACTAAAGTAAAAGGGAGAGGGTGGAGGAAGGAAAGATCGCGCGCGGGCCTTTGTTTGGGTACTGCTCCGGCATTCGCCTGGTGTTGATTGGAGACACTGTCTTTGAGGAACAGATTTCATTAAGGAATAAGTGTTTATCTTTCATTTTGTGTGGTTTTGTTCAGCAGCATCTGCAATCCACTAGTCATTGTTGTTATTATTATTGTGTGCACAGTAATAGGATAGCTTGTCAGCTTAAAAAAAGTGTCATTTCCAGCGCGAAGCAGAGGCCTCGAGGAGCGGAGAGCGCGGGTCGGTATCGACCCCTGGCCGGGCGCGGGCCGGCACAGACGCCTCTGCCCGCCGGACGCCCTTCACCTCTTGCCTCCGCTTTCACTCGCACAGCAGCTCTACTCACCACCAGTCTGCATATTTGAAATGAGTTAAATTTAAAAAAACGCACCACGACTGAGTGATGTGTAGCGTTTCTGTCTAGCTTTGGTCAGTAATCCCGTAAGTACAGTGCGTGCTGGTGTTCCTGTCTCGCCGAGAAAAGAGAGCCGGCGCCACCGTCCTAGACGTGGACGCGCGGTGCGCTTCCTCATTCGGGTTTGCCCCCCAGCGGGAGCCGTGCAGCCGCGATAAGCACTAAGCTCCCCAAATAAGTGGGAGGGCCATTTTTGGTTGTTTTATTTATTTTCTTTGCATAAAATAATACAAAGATCGGTACTCTACATTTGTTAAAAGTTCCTTAGATCTACTTATAATTAATTTACAATAATCTTACTAATAATGTTAAAATACAACTTACGTTACTACTAGGGTGGTAGAGGTATCTTTATATATCTCTACATTGGTTCGAGATGTGAAAATTTATTTACATACATATGAAAAGAAAATTTATTCTTGCGTAGTCTTAGCGGGGTTAGTGATTTTGTAGTCTTAGCGGGGTTAGTTTGGGTATATCTGGGATGTTCTGAAAGAGGTGGGTGGATACAAAAATTATGTGGTTGGTTATCGGTTGCAGCTGAAATCCTTTACGGAGTTGAGCGTTGGAGATGTACCATGGGGCACACCTGATGGTGGGAGGAATTGATTTAGGATTGCTTGGAGTTTTTTTGTATTATATTTCGCTGCGCAGATTGAAACTGGGCATGCATATAATAGTAGTGGCTGTATGATAGTGTTTGGCAGGGCCGTATTCATAGTTGTAACTCATAATAAGGAAAACCTTAAGGAATTCCTTTCAGCGTTTTTCAATTCATCGTCGCTACTTATCCGCGTACATAACAAACTCCCTATAGGTATTATGAAGGTCCAGCCTTCACTTGCAGCTACGTAGAAGTGAACCATCTCAGGTGGGTTGAAAATGATCGTAATTTAAACGAAATGCAAATAGACTACGGTTTTGAATATTACAAGAATGCTTATAGTGGCATCGTTCTTCACAGCAGCTAACTATATTTACGTGATATGTAAAACCCTCTAGAAATGCACAACTGCACAACAATAAGTACGAAATGATAGTGTTTTACCAAGACCAAAATACACGTTTTGGGCAACTTCGGATGCAAAAACCACATATAATTAAGACGTTGACGTCCCACTATTTAAGAAATTGTTGAAGATACAACCACTAATTAAGTAATTGTGTAGGTTAGGTTACCCATGAACGCGCCCGGACGCTACGTATCACTAGTTCACGGCCAGCTTGATGGGACACTCCAGGCGGGATTCAAGTGACTGTGGAACAGCCAATACGCTGTTGCCACACGAGACGCTGCTAGCGCGGGGCTTATGTTAAGAATCGTCTATGAATACCAAATGCACACAAGCATTTTCTTATCAAACGCAACTTCTTATAGCTTAAGCATTTCCTTATCCTGTGAGTGACGACTGTGAACACGGCCCGCAGTGTAGCATCAGAGAACGCACCACAAGTACTCGGAACTTCCCAAAACGTCGTGTGGTGAACTTCGTATTACTCCTGGCAACCCCCAATATCTCTGCAGTCTCTCTGAAGAAACAGGTCCATTTCAAATATTTAGACAGCAGTTTACGTCTATGTTTTGCTGACTGCAGATTAATTTTTACTTATTAAATAAAATAATTAGAAAAATTTCTGCTGTCTAACAATTTTAAAGGGGCGTATTTCTTAAAACAAATAAAACAATAAGGCAGTATACAATCGAATCAGTATAAGGAGAAAGACAAGTCAAAAATGCATTTTTTTTATTTTGGAAAGTTGTTCTTTAAGACAAGGCAAATTGAATCACGTCATAACAGTGTTTAGGCTATAATAGTGAATTCACACAGGAAAATTGGACAGGATAAAATAAAACGTGTGAATATCATTTAATGCTGCCAGAAAAGTTGCAAATAAATGACTTGCTACCTTTCTCGATTCATTTGTACAATTGCTGTGCGTTGTGCACATGGCTCGATCCGACTTCAACCCGCGCCCCCCGCAGCGCCTCGCCGGTTCACTGCCCGAACACGGGGCGCGAGCAACGACCTCCCCTTCCCTTCCCCTCCTCGGGGGCGCTGCGCTGCAACTGTTCCTTCGAAGGACGCGCCGCACGAAAGAAGCATAACACGCATTTCACGCACACACTGCGGCAAGGGGGAATTCTGGCTGCAGCTGGGCCTCATCGACTCTTCAGGCGGCTCCACACATTCGGCAGTCGCAGCTCGCCCGATCCCGAGCAGCTGATGTGTTCGGCGAATGTTCGCTCCCTTTGATGTGCCCTAAAGACCGACACGCCGTGGGTAGGGCGAATAGCGAATGTTCGGCGCTCGGCGAAACGCAAGTAGCCCGTCCACGCTACTCGGGACTCGCCCAATGCCGCAGGTGTGGAGCCGCCTTTAGACATTTCCGTAAACAAAAAACTGACGCGCTCAGGACAGATAATATCGGGAGATCCCCACCGACCTCGAATTTTCAGTTGGAAGTACAACTCCTACCATAAACCTAACATGTGCTGAAACATCAAATTAATTTGAATATAGCAACACCCTTCAATTTCACCTTCAAAACTTGCCCAAAGTCAAAGTGAACATGAACGAAAACAGAAAAAAAAAATTCCATTTTCTCGAAGCGAATTTCGGTTGGGATCTTGCCTTATTATTCTGATCGCCTCAATTGATTTGAATTCGTTTGTTTTGTTTCTCTAACACACTTCCCAACAAACTTCCCTTTAACAACACTAACATTGACAAAACTAACACTTTCTAACGAATTTCCCAGCGATTGACCAATTTGGGATTTCGGGCGCGTCCACTGCTAATGGCCCGCGAGGCCCCTGAGCGCAGGGCGTAATTTCATCGAGAGGCGCCAGTGGACTTCCCCCGTCAACCAGATATCTCACACGAGCGCGGCGCCTCCCCAGCCGGACCGGCTCAAGCTCTCGGCACGGGTGGTGGTGTAGTCCGTGTAAATGTGTGTGTAAGGAGGGAGAGTAGGACAAGGAAGGGGCAGGAAAAATCGCGCGCAGCCCGTTCGTTAGGGTACTGCTCGGGCATTCGCCTGGTGTTGATCAACTTCAACACAAAAATGTATTTTGGCACTATGCGTTAGAAAGTATTATCCCATTTTACCAGAGCGCGGCAATAAGTTTTTTTGCTGAAAATTCGCCGTTATAGAGCTCACGATTACATAACTTTCTCTTCTTACGAACTGCATTCGTAATGGCGAGAAAGTAAAAAGGGAGGGCAAGAACCGAGAATTTGATGAAAAACTAAAGAAAAGTAACGCCCGCCATCCTACAGGCAGCCACGCGTGCGCTGGGCGCAAAGGACGAGCAGGGTTATTGTAGCAGTGAGAGGCCGTTGTAAAAAATCCATTCCAAAGTTTTCCAATAAAACAAGTTTCCATCACACTTCAAAACTCGCGAGAAGTTCTTTCATCCCTTGCAACAAAAATTTCATTTTAAAGAGGACGGGTGAGTGCTACAACGCCACTAAAGGGGGAAGAGTTATAATTAGGGACCACATACTCCTCCATCGTGGGCATGCTTTAATCGTTGAAGATTCTACTACGCTAAAAAGCAAGTGGGGCACTTGGAGCTTATCTCGACTGTGACGCGCTGCCAGGATAAGCTCCAAGGGCTATTTATTGTACGCAAGTGTGAAACATAGAATCATGAAATTGAACACAATTCTGAATTAATTTACATTTATTTACATTACTGCTCGCTACTTTCTGCATTTGTAAATTATTTACCGGAGTAACAATGTTTATCTCCTTTTGCTGAACGAATCTAACATGTACTTCATTTTTAAAGTGTCCAACGACTTTCCGACTCATAATCCAAAATGCTGTTATCGTCGCCAGGATTTTCATCAAACCCCACGCGAATGACGGTGCGATCTCCGTGCTGACGGGCCACGGAGCGCACACGATCCGTTCTTCTTCCTCTTCCTTGTCCTACCCTCACCCCGCACCTACACACCTCCTGCTGTAACATGCACTACTTACAGAAATAACCGAAGCCGGCGACGCGCTCCAAAACACTACATACTCACCGACCCACCCACTGCAGATTCAGGCAAATGCAATACCAATCACACCATCTCAGCCGAAACCTCTCTCCCGTCGTAGCACTCACACAGTTGATGGAACATTTTCAGAACGCTGTTTAGGAAACGCAAACCGGACCTGGTTTGTGAATATTTTATTCACGCCACACACGACGCGTCTGCATTGTTCGTACATTAACAAAGAAAATGCATTTGGACGCCCCGCCTGCAGCCCACGACTCTCCCCCAATAGCCTCGAGTCAGAACCGTCCACACGGGCGGGCGGCGCATCTCCAGCGAATTGCTGCAAGTAACAGATACGACATTCAACGTTCAAGGACCAGCGAAAGAAATTCACACGTGAGCAGAAGTCTCCTGATCGCCAAGTAACCTTTATATGCTCCTATACTTTTCATACAATAGCCGCATCCATTTACACAGCTAATTACATCCATTCATTGGCCTTTTCAGTAAAGGGAAGCCGGGATGTGTCCGAACTACTAGCGAACCCAGAGGTCACACAACTGCAATTTCAGCTTCACCGCGCTCTCGGAGCTCCAGCTCGCCAAAAGCTGAGCGAAGGGGGGAAGCAGAGTCTCCCCACCTCCGAAAGCAATGTTTCCCAATTCATCGAAAAGAATTACCACAAATGTGCCACATCACGTCCAACAGAGTACTACCATCATGAACTGCAATTTTTTAAAACATTCCAGCCAAATATTGGAGAAGGAGTGCTACAATAGCACACTTTCTCGCATTAATTTTAAATGTGCGATTTACCAAAATTCAGAGCTCAACGAAACTGAAGCCCGCACCGTTCTCTTATGCGTTCTTTCTTCTATATAAAACAAATTGGGCGGTTTTTGAGAAAATATTTTTGTTTACAAATTGCGTAAATTTCAAGGACAAATTACAAAAAAATGCTAGTTTTTTCAAAAAATTGTAGATTACCTTTTTTTTAAAAGCTGATTTTTTTTACAACAGACTTTGTTAAGACTATTATTTCTATCTTCAATTTTGAAGCGTTGGAATGTTACTTTTTGTAATTTTCGAAAAACCGAGAAATACCAGATAATGGCACTAGCACCATACTTTTAACCGTCTCTTGATACATACGATGAGAAAATTTAAAGAAAAAAATTGTTGTAACTCTGAAAACGTCGAGTTCGTTCACACCGATCGGGGAATATCGATTTTGGAGAAAAATCGGCTGAACGGTTTGTAGCGTTGACCACACAAACGTTTCCCCGTCAATCCACTTTTCGGTACGAAAGACCCACAAATACTGGATTCTGGCTACACCACGAGTAGAGGATTTTTTTTCTCCACATTTAGCAACTACATTTATCCAATTTTTTGGTACCAGCGCTCGGCAATAAGAATTTTTCTGCCAAAAGTTTAGTTCTCTTCTTACGAAGTCCAAGTAAAAAAAGAAAATTTGACTTTATGGGAAGAGGATTCGAAAAAAAATTGCCCCCGCCCTCGAAATACCTTCTGGTCCGCCCCAGCAAGACATTCTGTGTTATCTCTTTCCCTCGCTCCAACAAAAGAGATTCTCCCGGCGCTGAAGCACCAAAGCGTGTCCATGAGGACAACCATCGCCCTCTCTTTCAAGAGATCATTTCTCACTATTGTAGGACGGCATTTCAATAACCACGTGTATTTCATCAACTGGCGTACGTTAATTTAGTTGTGTAAGTGAATTATCGGTAACATTTCCTCTCGTTAGCCTGCTTCCATTTTCCAACCACGGCCATCAACGTAAGAAGGTTACAGAAAAGTACTGCGTGTCTAAAACCGTATGTGAAAAAACTGGCACGAGGTGTATGGAATGGATGGCCACTGCTGGTGCACCACAACTGGATCGCCACGAGATCTGTCGCAATTACGGAACAGCAAAGTAACTTTCAGAGAAGTAGTGACAGTTATCTTCTAATGACTCGCTTTACTTGCAATGGCAGCAACGAAAGAGTTGAATGTTTCGATTGAGTAGCGCGTGCTTAGTAAGGCAGGGCGCAGGACTATACAAACGTTAGCAATGTGGTTGGAATTTCCTTGAGGGAACCTCGAAAATTCTATTTTCGAACGTGTGTGTCAGAACAGGGTTGCCCAACTGGCTGCCCGCGAGTGGACATTGGTCAAACGTGAAAGTCCCTCGCATCGGAGTCGTCCATCCATTGCGAGCCTAGCGCACGCGCTCCCCCTCCATCCACGTCCCTTGAAGCAAAAATGGCCACGTTGACATTTAAGAATATCATTTCTAGTAAATTCAGAAGTTCGAAATCATCCCAATGTGATCTAGTGCGTTGTGCATGGCACAGCCCGATACTCATGGTTCCATCTCCTCCCCCCTTTTCAGAGCACGTGGGCAAACGAACAACACGGGGAAGTCAGGCGTGGATCGCCCGCTTAATGAATAGATGGCCCTCGACCATGTTTAAGGTTTCAATCGTGGCCCTCGAGGGTTGCAAGTTGGACATCCCTGTGTTAAAGAAACCCGTGTAATTCCACCGTCTCCACAATGAAGGCATTCTCTCTACTGTTACATTCGAGTACTAAACTTCCTTGCACGGCGAGGCTTAAGGCCATCTGCGAACACATTCCTAAGGTCCGCTGGTAGCTCACGAGTCACGCACGCGGTTTTCGAAGGCGAGTCATCCCTTGGAACGCGAGGCTCTGTTTGCCCTCCCCAACGGGGGGCGGGGCGGCAACGCGCTGAAACAGATTAGGTTCCGCACGAAGTCCACTCGTGAGCCAACCGAAGTCGGAGGTAGGGGCGCGATTCGCGGCTGAGGGACGCCTGGCCTCTGGGAGGGAGAGGGGCTATCCGAGGGGCAGGAGCGCGGGAGATAACAGAACAAACTCCTCTAACCACGTGCGTTAACTCTTATTCAAAACTTCACTCAAAATTCAATAAAGTACACCGGCAGACATTTTCGCATTATTGCAGTGAAACATTAAAGTAATTATCATGATCGCGCATTAAAATGATTGTACACATTTACATTAAGATGCAAGAGATTACGTTCATATCTGGAAGGAGTGAATGAGCTTGATGGACTGGTGATTATGTTGATTATGAGCAACATTACATGAATGTTGAGAGGTACAGGAAATGGGGAACCGCTGCATTAAATCTACACAGATCTTAACGTTTGAATTAAATTTTATGTACATGTATAAGTTACTTTTAATATACATATTACATTAAATTTCATGAACAATACATTAATATATTAAATGGAAAGACATTTCTGACAGAGTACGGAATGTACCTATTGTTATGTTATTCTATGATTGTGAATCGTGAATCGATATACGAGTGTCTCACCAATTATGGACCAACCCCATAACTTCTAAATGGTTCAGGTTTCGTAAATTGAAGATTTCGACTAGCAATAGTGGATCATAGAACTAGCAAAATGAGGCACAGATCTTGTTCGCAAAATTTTGAGCTTTGCAGAAATTCAATCATCCTTGATTTTTGAAATACAACTATATGCCCTTTTTTTTACCTGAAATGGAGAGAAATTCAGAAGAGTACAATGATGCATCATTTGTTAATGATTTTAATGTAGAGTAAAAACTTTTTCCGATAGGTGACTTGATATACGAGAATGCAGAAGGCAATATTTCCTTTCAGAAAGCGTGGCAGCGATCATCTTCAAGGCAGGAGGCCTTCGCAGGGCCTGAGCACGAGGGCAGGGGAGGAGTTGTTACAACAATCCTTGGTCCTCGCAGAAGGGCGTAGAAACAAACACCAATATTGAAGGTTAAAATAAAACGTTTTTCTTCCATTGACGGAACTGAAAATATCATTTGCTCCATTGAATGAAATTTCAATGAATCCGTAATCGAAAAGGACGATATAAAAGCATTGAGAGCACAAGAAAGATAATTGTGAATGCAGAGGCGCAACCGGGATTTTGTTGAGGAGGGTCAGGAGGGGAGGTTCGTTTCTTTAAGATTTTTTCAAATGGCAATTGAAGTGCATGAGGGAAATCGTCATATTATGATATTGCATAGCTGTTAACAACATCGCTTGAAAGTACGTGGTGTTGAAGCACCACTAGTTTTAAATATGCACCAACTGAAGAATAGAGCTCGATTTGTTATGACTACAGAAAAAAAAACACCAATTAAATTAAAAGTAAAGCGATCTGCTACCGTATTTCTCATCTACTGCCTCCTCAATGTAACAAAACGTAAAAAAATAACTTATTTTGTATTGTTCTAAGATGTATATATATGTATATATATGTATATATATATATATATATATATATATATATATATATATATATATATATTAGACTGGTCCACCAAAAATCAAAAGTTCGAGTTGCGACCTCTTCTTCTGGAATATGTTAGAGCAGACCCAGAATGATAAGAAAAACAAAATATAAGCAAATTTGAACCAAATTTAGAGGTCGCGCAAGTCAATAATGTAAAGAAACTTTTTTAAAATATTTTCTGTTTTTTCAAACCGTTGTAACTTCTACAATTTTCATTCAAAAATGCTTTAGTTTGGTGTTTTAAAAAAGAAATTTAATGCACTTTAAGAATCTTGAGCGTGAACTTCACATTTACGAAAACTAGAGGGCGCCATTGATTAATTTTGTCATAAAAACATCACTTTTTCCTGTTTTTCATAGGTTTAACGAGTTGCTTTTATTACAAATTGATATACTCCACTATTCCGATATCAAATATCGTTTCTTTGGAGACCGCTCTTCAATTTGAAGCAAAAATCATTCAAATCGAGTCATTTTTCACGAAGTTATAGCATTTTTAATAATAAGAGTATTTAAAAAATTAAAAATGTTATATAAAAAATGTATAATATCATATAATATATATAAAACACATATAAAACCAAATGTTAACTATAAAATTATCAATTTTATTATCATAAATAAGTGTATTATCAATATCAGAAAGTAAGCAATCACAATGACGTGTATATAAAATACAACAAACTTATAAATTTAATTTGTCAGCAGTGGGATGGGCTCGTCGATGTTCAGCAACAACTTTGAACAAGTATTGTTTTTGTTCTTCATTTCTCGTCAAGGACGAGTTAAATTGTGAGACCAGTGCAACAGCCCTTTCAGCGGTGTCATTGACCACTTTCACAAACGATAAGCAATGTCTTGCTTCCTGATAATAGTTATTCGATTCCCATAACGAAGGATCAGTATTGAGAAAATCTGAATTTATATTGAATCTTGTAAAAAAGCTCATCGTGTGCTGCGAAACAAGTTCATCAATTCCACGTTCTTTCCATAAATTCAATTCCGGTTCTGAGTTGATGTTGATAATTACTCGTTTGTTAGGAGAATTATAGTTAACTCTATTGTGTATCGCAGACACCATTTTCCGTTTAGTTTGAACGGATACGTTTGAATCGAAGAAAGCGAATCCCACTGCTTCATCTGACAAATACCATAGATGATTAACTAATTTAGAAAGAGCTGCAGTAGCATTTAAATTGTCAATCTTTTTGTATTCTATCAGCTCTTGCAGTAAATTAATGTCATTGTTAGGACTTGCAACAGCCAATGGAGCAGTAAACCACGCTTTCACATAAAGCTTGACAATAAAAATGCAGACGTTCCGCAATCCTTTTTTTTCGGTTGTAGTTAACTGGACTTGGTCTCTGAAGAGGAAAATTTTCAAACTATATATAGCTTTAGCCATCCAACGAGCATGGTGTACTGCTCCTGGCTCTCGAAACTGATAATTGTTTGATGGCGCTTCTCCCAAAAATAGCATCGTTAACTCTAATAATTCCTGGTAATCATGCCGTGAGAATTCCCCCTAAAAATGTAACGGATAATTATCATTAAGTACTAGTTTTCGAATAAAATCATAATTTTATCAAAAATGAATTAATAACGTCAACTAAGAAGAACTACCTTCAATTGATCTGAAACGAATTTCAGAATGTCTTGCCTCGTCGTATTGAGAGCCTGTGATACTAGTTCATCTGTTGTGCCAGGTGAAAATTGCGTTGTGTTCAAAGTTTTCCATGTTTTTTGAAATCGCTTAAATAAAGCTACATCTGGGCCTGATGTTTCTATTTTCAAGCTATTTTCAAATACATTACGCAAAAGAATTTCATGTATATGGTGCCTACATGGTAGATAAAGCAAATCCCGGTTCAACTTCTGTTCGAGAAGACGACATGTTCCATTTAGATAACCTAAAACATATTAAAAATTCAGAAATAATGTAAAATCTCAATATATATATAAGAAAAAAACTTAAACACCATTAAATCTGAAATAATTCTATACCTGTGTTGACAGAGGTAGTGTCAAATGATAATGCCTTGATTTTAGCTGTTAGATCCCACTCTTCGATTAGTTGGTATATAGCTTCTGCCTGTGCAATACCAGTGCCAGATTTGAGTTTTGGAACACCCAGAATTTCTTCGATGTCTTCTCCAGTTACTAATACTGGCAGTCTGTCCACCTCTTCTTTTCCGCTTAAATCGGGTAACAATTTACCGTCCCAATGCAATGTCATTACATTATTTGAATCGAAATCCTTTTTCATTTCTGATGCAACGTTCTGTCGGACCGTTTTTCGTTTTCTTCGAATCGATTGACGACTAACATTAGTATCTTCAATATCAAAACCCATTGTTTTTAAGACTGCGCCCAGAATGAATGCAGAACTTCTATCGCTGGTATTTGTTCTGTCCAAAGCAAGGACTACATTAGATGAAAGTACATTTAATTTTGGTATTTTAGGCTTCTTACAAGGCTCAAAGTCATCGCTCGATTGGGAACTTATTTGTGAATCTGTTGATAATGTTGATAATTGTGATGCTAATCCTGAGAATAACGTTTCTTCTGATTCTGGTATTGGTTCAGATTCAACCACAACATTTTCAACATCATCGTCTGAAATTATAAAAAAAACATTTTAAACGATTTGATTGATATTAGTATAACTTGACAAATGGTTTTATGTTTAAGGAAATAAATCTAGTTTTTGTATTTAGATAACTTTACATGTTGACTTAAGGATATTACCACATTTATTTTTTAACACACTTGGAATGGATGATAATCCAGAAACTGATGCTATTTCTGATTCAGCTGATACTGTTAATTGTGATGCAAATCCTGATACTGCTGTTGTTACAGATTCTGAAATCGTTTTAGGTTCATTCGTTAAACTTTCAACCTCATCATCTGAAATTATAATAAGTTTTAAATATTTGTATTATTCTTACAATTTAAAGGTATTAACATTAAAAAATAAAGTTTAATTCACGAATTTAAAAATTTGAAAATATTTGCATTGATTTTATTAAACACAAATTCTACTTTAATGAATCAATTCTGAAAGACAGGCCTTTGTTACAAATACGATATAAAGTACGTCTTTTTATGTATGTTTTCACGTCGGAAAATTGTATTAATGTCAGAACTAACCTCTTTTATTTGGTGTCTTGATTCTTAAACCCAACCGCAGGTCTTTTCTTTGAGAAATGAGAAATTGTCTGGTATTGTCATCATTAATCAAATCCAAAACATTTCTGGGAGTTATGTCAAATAATTTTGAAAGTTTGGAGCAATATGTTGTCTTTTTGTTGATAAAAGTTTGGCTTGTACGGGTTTTGCTCTTTTTTAGGTTAATCCATTCGTTATTTAAGGACACTAATTTTTTTTATAGCATTTGAGAAACTAATGACTGGTATATTTTCTTGCTTATAAAGTTCCAATACATCGTTGATAACACACTTAGCGGAGTGCAGTATCGTTTTTTGTAACGAGAGATGGTGATAACACAATAAATTTAGAACTTGTCTGTTCGATGGCAGCCTCGTGTTAACAATTTTGTCAATTTCTGTACCAATTAAGAAATGTGAGTTTTTACTAGTCATGTTGAAATTAAATCAACACAAATCTGTTGCGCAACAGAAACAATTTCGTTAGGTTAGAACGTTTAGGTACATATTATTTCTATGTTACAAACAGAGATGGCGCCATAACGATACCACTATTGTTTGAATCGTGGTTTGAATAAAACTATGGTGGCAATTTCAACTAAATTGGTTGTATAAAACTGAAAATAAGATAATTTTTGATATCCAGAAATCTTAATGTTTGTAATATATATATTTAACGTTAGAAAAGTATTGTCATTATTTTGAATGGTTATAAATTATTGCAAATGTTTTTTATATTTACTTTCTCATAGATATTGATAATACACTTATTTATGATAATAAAATTGATAATTTTATAGTTAACATTTGGTTTTATATGTGTTTTATATATATTATATGATATTATACATTTTTTATATAACATTTTTAATTTTTTAAATACTCTTATTATTAAAAATGCTATAACTTCGTGAAAAATGACTCGATTTGAATGATTTTTGCTTCAAATTGAAGAGCGGTCTCCAAAGAAACGATATTTGATATCGGAATAGTGGAGTATATCAATTTGTAATAAAAGCAACTCGTTAAACCTATGAAAAACAGGAAAAAGTGATGTTTTTATGACAAAATTAATCAATGGCGCCCTCTAGTTTTCGTAAATGTGAAGTTCACGCTCAAGATTCTTAAAGTGCATTAAATTTCTTTTTTAAAACACCAAACTAAAGCATTTTTGAATGAAAATTGTAGAAGTTACAACGGTTTGAAAAAACAGAAAATATTTTAAAAAAGTTTCTTTACATTATTGACTTGCGCGACCTCTAAATTTGGTTCAAATTTGCTTATATTTTGTTTTTCTTATCATTCTGGGTCTGCTCTAACATATTCCAGAAGAAGAGGTCGCAACTCGAACTTTTGATTTTTGGTGGACCAGTCTAATATATATATATATATATATATATATATATATATATATATATATATATATATATATATATATATATATATACAGCAGATTGTATTTTGTAGCCTTACTCGTTTTACCACTGTGACAAAGACGAATTCTGAACTGAGATTATCCAAACCGATCCACAGGACATGGTTGTGGTTACATTGGTCCACACATTCTCCAGATCTCGCTTCTTACTCCCCCCCCCCCACTTCAAGGAAAAGTAAAATGTATGTGCAGGATTCAAAAAGGCATGAGACTGTTTTATAAAGCATAAAGACTGCAACAGTTCCACTAGAGGTGTATATTTTTGTTGGAAATTTATATTCAAGTCAACTGTGTTATTTTCAATAGTGTTTTCGTTCGTTCTCGTGATGAATGGAGGGGGACGCAAAGGAGAAAGAAGACTGCCAGTGAAGAGGCCAACGCCAGCCGCGTGCGGAGGGGCAGGGAGCCATCAGCTGCTCCCCCAGTGTCTCTCCAAGCAGCACACAGCGCGGAGAGAGGCGCAATGAAGTGCCATTCAAGAGCCAAGCCCTGCATAAGAGCTGCAGCCCAACCAAACCGAGCGCGAGGCTCACCCTATGGCTCCATCGCTCGTGGTGGATGTTCACAGAACTAGGGGACTAAAACATGAGTGGTGGCGTATAGAACTGTTATACTGAATAGACGTGTTAATAGTATCCACAATGCCTGCACTATGTTCAGCATATAACTGTGAAAATAGAAGTAATCGAATCAGAAATATAGAATTTCTCAAGTGAGTGCTTTGCTAGTCCTGATTTCTACTACAGATGTCGATTTATATTTCACAAAATCAAATAGCACTAATTTATAATGTTGAATAATTATCCAGGGGTCGCCGTTTGACAGCAATATATATATATTCAATATGCTGCAAAGAAGGCGGCGCTCCAGGCACTTCATGTAGTGTATTTCTTCTCGTTTCTCCATGCAGACCCTCCGCGCACAACGTTCTGGGCGGCCATTAGTGTTTGCGTCTGCGCATGAGGTTCCATAGTTTACCTTTACACCAAAACAGAGTGTAGGCGGCGTACACTGGGTCATTCGCGCAGACAAAGTTAATCAGTTTTGCGGGGAGAGGGAGAGGGAGAGATTGGTGACTTGGATCAGAGGCCTTTGCGCTACGCACCGAGATATTTTCAAAATACAGAAAGGTGCAACAGAATTTCATCACCAACCACCATTCGCGTGTTACCTAAAAATCGCCAAAAATGTTTAAGAATCGTAAATTAATCGTATGTTAAATTAGTGATACGCTTATAGATTTTCAGTTGACTTTAATGACAATTATTGACTCCCCCCTTCGGAAATTTTGTTCCGTCCTGTACTTTTTAAACAGCGTAAATATGTAGTGTGTAAACAATCGCTTTAGGTGATGATCTCTCATCTTTTAATAACATTGTTTACATTCCGTACTACAATAATAATTGTATACATTTGCCGTTCTATTACGTTAGAGGTTTGCAAATCTGGTTGATTAAACTCCGCTAATATACATACATATGGTTTCACTTGCTGAATCGAACTTAAAATTTAAGATTCGAAGGTTCTTCTGCTATTACTATTCCTTATAACCCTTTTTGAACTATCTAAAGTGAAATATTAACTAATCAGCATAGATTACATTGTCTACACAGTCTCGAAGTAAGGAAAGAGGGGCGTAGCAAGCACGCCTACACTTGAAATGATACTGTTGGGCGCAACTGTGGTCGCGAGGGGGCAGAGCGATGTTCAGTTGGCATCGAGAGGCTTTTTCGATCCGCCGCCTCCCAGTTGCGTCGGGCAGCAGGCGGCGGCCTCTCCGCGTGAATCTTTAAGCGGCGCCGTCGAGGAAAGAGGAGCACGGCGCGGCACGGAATGAATAAATAAATGCACACCTCAAACAAAAATTCGTAACGGGTGACTAGAAAAGGGCTTCCCGTATCGTCGCCATGTACCGCCAGGGCGCCCCGAACGTTTCTTTTTAGGAAGAGTTGGCGGCTACGTGCGCGCTACGCTGGCGGCGCCGCGAGAGGGAGATGTTCAGCCCAGGAACAGACACGCGCGTTTCAACACCCACCGCCCTCAATCAGCGAGGCATTTTCTCCCTGCGCTTCAAGAGCACATTTCAATTGATTGGTTGGCGATTCAGGTCACGGCAATTGCTAAGATCATTCGTTCCGTAAGCGTGGTGCTCGTTTGTATCTAGGCGTGGTGATCGTCAGCTAGCTGGCGAGATCCGGCGCCGACCTGAGCGTCGGCTTACAGGGGTATCCCCAACCAGGCACCTGCCACCAGCTAGGCATCGTCCCAGCCGGTACAAGCTCTGGCCTCCCGACACGTGTGGCACTGTAATGCATGTAAGTGTGTGTGTGTGTGTGTGTGTGTAAGGGCGACAATAGGGCAGGGAAAGGAAAGGAAAGATCGTGCGCGGTTAACGACTGATTTGTTAGGGTAGTGCTTCAGCATTCGCCTAGTGTTGATGAAAAAAAAAAAAAAAAAAAAACACGGAAGCCTCCCGACCAGGTGAGTTCTCCTCCAGGGAGCAGCTGAATTCCACCCACAGAGCGTCGAAAGGACCTCTCGCACTGCTCGCTCGTCTCGATTGGATGCTAGGTTGGAGGCCTGGGCGGATGCGCAGAAATGTTCCCGCTCCTCCACCCTCCAGGCGCATAAATCAACGCGCAGGCTTCCTCAGAACTGTCCGCGCAAACAAACACACGACGAACACGTGGAAGTTCGCACATGGAGACGCTGACGCAGACGCAAGCGAGTGCGTCGTGCTCTTCGTTCACTGACCGCCAACACAACCACTGGCTACGGTGCTCCCGCACCAACGCAACGCTCGCGAGCCGGAGACGAGTTCTGCTTGCAATCGACCCCTTGCATTACAGTGAAGCGCCACGAGTGATTACACGGAGCGTTACGCGAGTAGAGCACTTCGATTTATTTAGAGTCCGTTGACGTCAATCAGCTGTTAGGGAGTCATCCAATCGGACGTTTAAGCTTCCGAATCGACAACACCGTATCAACCTATCAAACGTTAAAGCACTCTACAAATAAATCGACGTGTAGCTGCTAATACATCCCACTGATAATAACCACGTGTCTGTTTTAATGTGCGGCACAAGCCACGCGATGGCACCCGCTCATTCCGTTAGAGCCTGCTCTCCCGCAGAAGCTCAAGAGGCGCTTCACGCTGCGCAAAATCTCTTAACGAAGTCGGGGACGTCAGAGCAAAGGTACTAGCAATCCTGAGACGCTTGCCGTGAAAATAAACACCACACGGAAGCCAATCAGACAGGTGGAGTGCCTCTACTCTGCTACTTCGATTGCATCTCGAATAACCAATGCGACGCACGCAACTATCATTAACAGATAAGCAACCACCCAAAGTATCTGTCATTTTGGTAACCGCATTCAGAAAAAAAATATAAAGGAGGATTTCCCTCCCTTGAGATGACCTGACTGCCAATTATCGTAAAACGGGCATTAAATCGACAAACGTTTCCAACACCTTGTTGTGGTTGTTGAATGGTAAATCATAAAGAAATCTTCGACACTAAACTAATGAATGCACACATTGAGGGCATCATAAATCAGTTTTGTTCACCTCTAAGCAAACCGATTCTTTGATAGCCTCGGTGATGCATTGTTTCCTTGTATTATAGAGGTTTATAATTTTTAGGAAGTTTAAAATCATCTCTTCACTCGAAAACCGGAACATTCAGAACAAACATTTGAAACATTTATAATATTTTACGTCTTACGTAATTGAGTTTCAGTTACGAACACACATCGGGTTTTACTTACCAAAAATGTAATAGATTTTATGATTATTCTTAAATACAAAAATTGGTGGGCAAAGTTTTGTTTTTATTGAAGAACTAAAACCTGATTTTCTTAATATTAAATGACCAGAATTGCCTACTTCCATAAAACCAAAATCCGGGCCGTGCGCTCGAAGGCCACGCCCAGTTGGTAGCGCACCGCCAGGCTAAAGGAAGAAGCCGTCGCTGCCCAGCGCATGAGCACTTCGTCGCCTGAGAGTGTCGAGCCGGGCCGCCGTGGCGACTGCCCTGCCCCACAGCTCTCGCTTGATTCGCTGGGAGACTGGCGATCCCGCAAGCGAAGTGCACGCTTTTAACGCGGGAGGCGGCGCCTTCTGCCTTCGCTTCCTGGGTGGACTCATTAGTGATACCGGACGCGTCAATGGCCAAGGTCATTGCTGCGCCAGTGCAGAGCTCCATTTCCTCGGGAGGCGGCGCGGGCACCGCCCCAGCCGGGACACGCTCTAAGCTCCCGAGCGATCTCCCGGCAGGGGTGGTAGTGCAGTACATGTAAGAGTAACTGTGGATGAGGATTGGACAGAGAAGTGCAAGGAAAGATCGCGGGCGGTTCGTGGCCCCTTTGTTAGGGTACTGCTCTGGCATTCGCCTGGTGTTGATCGGAGAAACCACGGAAAGCTACCGATCAGAGCAGCCGGCCGCGGGAATTCTCCTCGAGACAGCGACTGAATTCGACCTAGCTATGAAGCTAGTGTCGAAAGTCCTGCCACCATCGGGACTCGAACCGAAGGGCCTACCGGTCAGAGGCCACTTACTCGACTCTCAAATTCCAGCCTTTGAAATATCTTGGTGAGATTCTTCAAAAAACGATTCAACTACCCTTGTTTACTCATTTAATTATCAACGTTCTAATCTGTATGTTGAAAGCGCGTTGACTTGAGCACATCTTTTTCGGAACCCAAAAGGCAATACCAGGGACGTATCTTCTCTATTAAAGTAGCCCATCCGGCCCACTGCCCTCGTCGGTCCGAAAGGAGGCGAAGAGAACTTCTCCTGACGCATCACTGCGATATGAAGATTTGAACTTCGGTAACAATTTATCTCTTTCCACAATCGTGAATCCGAATGCATATCTTATCCCATATCATAACTCGGTTGAATCGAGGGGATGTTTATCTGCTGCTGATAGTTGTGAGACGTACGATACGTTGGTTTCCTCTCTAGTATTGTCGCTGCGAACGTCCTTAACTCACGTTCATCTCCGCTCCGACGCAACTGACTTTTCGTATTACTGTGCTGCCATTATCGACAACGCAGCCAAGCAGCGTAACAAAAAGCCCATCTTAGCAGCCTGCATCCGTTAAGAAGAAAGAAAACATCTGACCTGCCGTTAAAATGACGCACGATACGATTACCGCACGTGCCACATCTCACTCACCACACACTCACAGGCCGTCTCGTGCGTCGCTGATCACTGGTTGCTTCGCGCTCCTCGCACAATCTCTCTTGCCCATCTCGCGACCGTCCGGATACACATAGAAGGGCATTATAGCCAAGAGCTTCCGCCAGTTCCCTCTGACATTCTCGGGCATTTCCTCCGAGGAGAACGGCTTTCTTGGGTACGAGCGCTGCTCCAAACGTGTTAGTTACATTCCTCTCCCACGGTGCATGTCCAACAACTGATTTCACGTTGCTCTCTGTGATAATACACACACACACACGCAGAGCCATCTGCTGATGTGAACACACACCACTGCAGCATTTCTTTCACGCCACAATGAAACTGTGTTCCGATAACATTTCTTTTAGGAAAAAAAGAAGAAGAAAAAAACAGAAGAAAAACCGTTGCCATGACTTCTGACCCAACCCTCGCACCACAGTCTGCTCTATGTCAAAGTAATGATACTCGTAATAATATAAAATAAACGTTAAGCGTTTATAATGACATTTTATCACTTTTACTAATCATTTTATAACGTTCGTAGAGCTGATGCGGTGAAGAAACTTATTTAATTTTGAGTTTACGAAAAAAAGTCGCACTAAAAGTGTTCCTCCACTGCCTTTTGTTGTTGTTTTCTTCCTGTTTTGTCGAAGAGATACCGGAACCCCGTTCCCTCGCGTTCCACCAGCATCTAAGCCCTGCTCAAGCCCATTTCTTTCGGCTCGCGGCGGGAGAAATCAACTCGCGAGATCCATTCACGTCCACCGGTTGTATACACTCGTGCACGGCGGCAGGCGAACCATACCTAACTACCCAGCGCGAAAGAAAATTACCGCTGCTCCGACAAGGAGTACTTACTGCCTTTTTGTCCCCAGCAGTTTCCTGGGTCCCTGTTCATTCACACATCCATCTGCCCACTGGAGGCAGAATGTCCACGTCATCCACTACCGCTCCTTGCATTTAAAGACGACGTGAATGAAGGAAGCCTCGGCGTTACATTAATGGAATCTCCCCTCGGCGGCGCGACTGGTCTCCCGAGACGCGTGGTAGTGCAGTAAATGGGTTCTGTTTTTGCTTTTGTAGCGCGTGAAGATGAAAGTGAACATACGGGGCGTAAACACAGGACAAGGAATGGAAATGAAAATTAAACTGCATTTGGCCCGTACGGAAAGACAGAAAATTATAAAATAACTGTTCTATATTAATATATTACATGTTAACAGCATCGTTTCCATTTTCAGGCTCATTGTGAAAATTTTCCGAAATGTTCCTGTTAACGTGTAATATATTGAAATAAAAGTTATTTTAAAACCTTCTGTCCTTAAATAAGGGGCAAATTTGGAAAGACCATACACATAGAAGTAAATACTAATCTTAAATGGAAATGAAAGATCGCGCGCGGCCCGCGGCCCGTTTCGTTGGGTACTGCTCCGGCATTCTCCTGGTGTTGATAGGAAAAACCACGGAAAGAAGAGACTTCTCCTCCAGAGAGCGGCAGGATTCGACCTCGCTCTCTATTTGGTGTCGAAAATCCTGCCACCGCCCCGACGGGCCTCAAACCCCCGGTCAAGAGGCGCTGCGGTGGCGGCAGCTTACTAAGCCCTGGGCCACCGCAGCCGCTGCTTTTATACTCTGCTTTTCGTGATCGTCTGTTCAAAGTCTGTTCGGAAGAACGCTCTAGATTTCCAGAGCAATTAAATGCTCCAAGCTCTTGGCGCACAAATGAACCTCCTCATATAAAAGGAGCAAAGCGTTTCAAACACGCGCTTCTGCGACGAAGAGACCCCACAGTTCACTCAGTACATTTCTTCTCACTTAATTATTTTAATCAAACAATTTAACTTCTATGAAATTTAAGAATGTTATTTATTCGTTATGTAACGTTTAGGCAAGTATTCAGAAAATGTTTGGTCGTCTTTCATTGGTCAAACGTTCGTGAGACAGGAATATTATGATGCTCCAAAACTGGCCAATGCAGTGCCACCCGCGCATTGCTTCTCTCTATCACTGCACTAACCTCCGCCGCCTCCATCGTCTTAAAGCTTACTCTCAGACTATTTTGTTGAATTTATGAATAGGTGCGATTACAACTGACCTTATTTAATCCACTACGAACACGTTGTTACCCATCATAAATGAATTAAAAAATACGCCGACTTCAACTAAAATTCCGGGGAAGTTCACATTTCATTTCGTGCCCCACTCTTAAGTGCTATACGGCAGGCCCATGCAGACCTACGACTCGCCTGTGTAGCGCCAGTCCCAGGAGGAGGAATTTCCAATGCAGCTGCGTTGAGGGCAACGCCGACGGGTGGATCAATGCACAGGCAGCACGCAGCCCCAGAGGCACGTCACGGGCGGTTTTATTACGCAACCCTCCACCTTTGGGGAAACTATGGAATACAATGCCATCCCACTGCTTATCACGGAACGAATGCTTAAAAGGCGGCTGGCGCGCGCCTCAACGAACACGCGGGCATTGCTCGGTTTTATTTAACGACTCTCTCAGTACAGCCCGGCTTCCTCAATCTACTGCTCTTTCGCGCACAATGATTCTCATATTCGGAATAATATACAACAGAGGAAGGTCGTAACGTCAAGTCCGCAAGTACAAAGATTTCAATGGTAATTTTAATTTTTCGTTATACTATTGTTGTATCGCCTTAACGCAAACAATCAGAGGACCGAAAAGATACTTAAAAACCGGCGGCCGTTAAGGTTTTTACAGTCCAACTTTTTTAACAACAATAAAAAGGCGCAGGAGGAATTTGTTCCAAGAATTAACAGTTTATAAATGATATCTTTATTTTTTCGGAAGACTCGATGCTATGAAAAGTATTGAACGGCACACGACCAATAACAGGAGTACCAGACCCCATAATAAACCTCAGTTGTAACCCGGGTTCATATACTTAAAGCGGGGTAATGAAGTTGAACTACCAGGGCCCCGCAGCTGCTAAAATACTGCAGCCGGCTTGGAAATATTCGGCCGATTTGCCTGCAGTCATCCGGAAGCGAGCGAGCGATATATCGAGCAGCAGCATCGCAAAGCAGCACGGAAACTGACGCACTACAAAGACGCAAGTACTTCATCACTCGCGTGTCACTCGCAGCGGCCGGCGCTGCACTCCCAGCCCTGCACTTCTTGTGGCATCTCCGCCTCAGCCTGACACAGACCCCAGCGGTTAACCTTGGCGCCACACCTCGCAGCCGAAGCTAGCGATAACCCCTGGCGGTGCCTTCCGCATCGCGATTCGGTTCTAACTCGAATGCCGGCCGTCCCTTCGCTAGCCGCTTTTTCGAGGAAGCACGTGGCCGACCTCCATGAAGTCGACCCCCGTCACCTCATTAACGAATTTTGGGCTCATTGCAAATTTGGGCCCGCCGCCGGGGCGAACGCGATTGCCGTCACATGTTATCCCAACGCGCCCCGGCCCGCCCCCTCCGAGCTTGCCCCTTAAGCAGTTTTTCGCAGGAATTTTCAAGTGGGGTCTTTGGTCGGAAAATTTAGGTCTTGATGTACGTCAAGCTACGATGTATACAATTCCATGACTCAAATTCCTGTCTCTTTTCACTGTTTCAAATTTCAAAACGTCATATTTCAAATGGCAGTACAGCGTCATTGCCGAGCGTCAATACGATTTTACATAAAAAGGAATGACAAACTATAAATGGACTATTAGATATGGTACCAATACTCGTTTGCTTTCCAAGGAGCAAATATTGAAAATGTGATACGTCCATTTGGCAAAAATTGAGTTCTGTTGTTTTTACCGAGAATTTTATTTCCAGAAAGAAACGCGAGATGTCTTACAGTACATTAAGTAGTACTCCATTCGTCGTTGAAGACTGTGTTGAAAATTATAAAATTTGTGCTTTATTTTTCAGTTTTGTTGGAAACGAATACAGTGGACGTGTCACGTTTTGAATGTTGCTCATTTTAGGTCTACACTTTCAACGTCAGCTCGAGTAGTATATTTGACATCACGAGAGGTGGTGAGAGGTTAGAAGCGGAACTTGGAGTAATTTTCCCTTTCCCATTGCCGATGCACGGCGAAGGCCGCGCGTGCTCCGGGGCGTCCGCGGTGTGAACCAGAGCAGAGAGTGCATTCTGGGGGAGAAAGCTGGCATCTGTCGGCGGCGCGTGATCATTTTGTGGTTGCAAGTGCGGCCACCACTTCGCTCGTTGGTCCCGCAAGTGTACTGCAGGTTATTCCCCCGATTTAAATATAACGGCACTTCAAGGTCACGGGCTGGAGGGTGAGGTTGGCGGAGGGGGGAGGGGGAGGGGGGAGGGGGAGGGGGGAGGGGGAGGGGGGAGGGGGAGGGGGAGGGGGGAGGGGAGGGGAAGGGGAGGGGAAAGGGGAGGGGAGGGGGAAGGGGGAGGGAGGGGGAAGGGGAGTGGAGGGGGAAGGGGAGGGGGGAAGGTGAGGGGAGGGGGAAGGGGAGGGGGAAGGGGAGGGGGAAGGGGAGGGGGAAGGGGAGGGGGAAGGGGAGGGGGAAGAGGAGGGGAGGGGGAAGGGGAGGGGGAAGGGGAGGGGAAGGGGAGGGGAGGGGGGAGGGGGAGGGGGGAGGGGAGGGGGGAGGGGAGGGGGAAGGGGAGAGGGAGGGGGGAGGGGAGGGGAGGGGGAAGGGGAGAGGGGAGAGTGAGGGGGGAGAGGGAGGGGGGGAGGGAGGGGGAGGGGTGGCGAGGGGAGACATTGACATCCAATCGGGAGCTCCGATGCCAAAAACTTACGTCGTGACGAAGCTCCCGATTAGAGGTGTCCACCCCCCCCGTGACCTTTAAGCGCCATAGAGTTTAAATCGTTAAATCTCGCGAGACCTTGGCAGTGTCCCTCCCTCTGCTGGTGAGATCCGACGGCCAGCGAGGGTTTCCTCTTCGAGGTAGCTGGTAGCGGGACAGAACCCCGGCCAGAGCAACCTCTAGGCTCCACACGTGTGGTGGTGCAGTGGGCGTAAGTGTACGGAGAAAGAAGCGGGGGTGGCGGGGCGTATGGCCCATTTGTAAGAATAGTACTCTGGCGTCCGCCTGCTGTTAACAAGAAAACGACGGACAGAGCAGCCAGCTAATAGTATTCTCCTCTAGACAGCCGACGAATTCCATCGAGCTTTGCAACTAGACGGAAAATCCGGTACCGTCCGGACTCGAGCTGTTATGCTGGAGCGGGAACGGTTGTTGTCCCTGAGCCACCTCAGCCTGTGGCGAGGGAAAAGTCCGCATAGTATACTACAAATATTTCTCTCAAGCCTAGCCGTCACAATCAACTGTTTGCCACGATTAAATCGTCCATCCGTCGTTGAAAGGTATGTAAATTACCAAGGACGTTTTACATACATTCCAGGGTAAAAGATTTTATCAAAACACACATTAAATAAAATGGTGTTGAGCACTTACTTGACACTGAGATAATCTATGTTGCGGATGTGGGTGGGTGAGTTTTGAGGACTTAATTGACGCTGCGATAGTCCATGTTAGGGAAGCGGGTTAAGCACTTACACGACATTAAGATAGTCCATGTTGGGAAAGGGGTGAGGGTATTGAGCACTTACTTGACGTTCAGATAGTCCATGTCGGGTGTTGAGCACTTACATGACGTAGATCTAGCTATTCACGGTTGGGGAGGTGGGTGTTGAGCACTTACTTGACGTTCAGATAGTCCATGTTGGGGAGGTGGGTGGCGAGTGCCTCGAACATGGGCGCGGAGGGGGCCTGCCTATCTGGAGGAAGGGACCGTGCGGCGCTGCCGCTGCCGCTGACCGCCCGACGCCGCTCTCATGCTGCCTCAGCGCTCTGCAACACCAACACACACACCCACGTCACTTCACTTCGCTTTTCCAGCTGAATAACAAAAGGCAGCACTTCGCCGAATGAAGCTCTTCCCTCCTCGTTCCACAACGTACGCTGGGTCGAGAGCAGCGACGCGCTGAGAATGGATGCGGATTAACAAAATCAGTCAAATTCGAATCTGTTTCAATGTCTTCCTTTTACTCTAGTCCTCCTGAGTATATAACGAAACCATAATCATAAGATCTGCGAGTTAGAAAATTCTCATACACAAAAATAGAAGCTTCTCTTGAGAAAAACAATTACAAGTGCACGCGTAACAGTTGGCGGAAAATAAAATTGAGGCTAGATGAATGGCAAGAAAGTCAAAGTTCTAAAAATAAAAACAAATTTATAAACAACCCTTAATACATAAAAAAGCACACAAAAATTCTTAATGACGAATGAAACCACAAACTACGTTGTGATTTTATAATCTTAAAGAAAGAAACGATCAAAATAATACATTTATATTTAACTAAAGGCAATACATTAGAAATTTAATTGTTTTCACGATTGGCAATGTATGTTTTAACACACTTCTTGAATTCCTTGTTGTTTCTTTTATTTACCTCAGGTCCATATGTAATTACACGAATTAAAAGTACACCAAAAGTTCACGGGGAATGTGAAAAAATCCTATTCTATTTGACAAAAAGGGTGCTTGGGGCACGATCAAGATCTTCCACGTGTATTGAAGATGATCGTGGTATTACAGATGGCCTTGACTCTCCAGCTGGTTTCGGGCGAACGGAACCGTCATAAGCAAACAAAACAGATCTTCGTCCGGCAGCCGATGTTTCGCCATCGGAAGAGGTCGTTCGGGCTCAATAGGACCACTTCCGTTTATTAGCTCAGGTTTTAAAGAATATCACACATCGGATGTAAACAATCAACGTCAGACGACCGAAATGTTTGCCAAAATCGGCTCCACCGCCTAAGAGTACAATAATGATTGTGTTTGAGGAGAGAGAAGAGAACAATTATTACGAGAAAGGATTGCACATAGACCATAGCGCGTTTGTTAGAGCACTACTCCGGCTTTCGCCGGGTGTCGATCACAGCGACCGCGGAAATCGATCTCAGAGTAGCTGAGACAGCTACGATTGTCCGCCAGACTGAATTATATCCATCTACATTGTGACTGAACCCTCTGAGATACCTTTGCTGGTAATATGCGTTTTGGTGTTTTCAGGTCCTCCACAAGCGAGCACGGGTGCGCTAGTCATGTATGTCCGTTTGATTTCAACTGGCGCGTCGGGCAGACACCTCGGAACAACTCGCGTGCTCAGTGCCAGTCCGCATCTCGATATTCTTCAAACCAGAAACATCTTCGTTCATCACATGCGCACCTCGAGGAGGGAAAGAAATCACGTCACGCAAAAGCCTCGCGCCTGCAAGTGGCTCAGCGATCTCTCTGCGGCGCTTTCTTGCTCGCCGGAATAGAACTCCTACGCACGAGATAGCTACGCACTCCACCACCCATTACGAGACCAGACTACCGCCCGCATTTAGCTGCCGAGTGAAATGATTAATGGTGGCAGAATTTAGCACTTTAAATTTTTTTTAAATCCCATTTTGAAAACCAGGTCATATCATTTTATAGCACTATAAAAATTAAAATTTAGCGTTTCGTAGCTGTTGATGAGGACGTTATTACAAGAACTAAGCGAGGTCTCTTTGATTAATTTTTACGCTTGTTAAATTTTTCCATTAAAATCACGAAATAATGGAAACTAAGTTAATATTTTGCCATTTGTGTATTTCAACATTTTTTTTTACAAAAATATATTCATAGTATGAATCATCACTTGTACAGAACTACAGACGTTTGAATAACAGTGTTCAAAAGAAGGGAAAAGGATTGACTTGAAATTTGTAAAAACTTATTCAAACAACACAATATTCTTTTAAATGGGCACATATTTTCTCAAATGAAATCATTAAATCAATATAAATACCCATTGTCAATATGTAACTTTGTGGAAAATCAACTGAGAGCATATTTCAATATTGACTTTTATTATCCCGTTTCTTCTCTCTGTAACGGTTAAACGATTTTGACTGAAAAATCGTCCCTGTTGGCTACTGTCAAATTAAATATTTTCAAACATCGATGAGTTGTCGATATCGCATCCCTAGTTAGAGCGCGAACTCTAAGGAAACCATAAAATGCATTTCAGTAATTATAACGCAGAATCACGACCATTTCGCATTTTATCGCAGATTGAAAACTTTCAGAAAATATACTGCACCGATCGTCAAACATCTATGATTCGCCTGCACCACGACCACATTTACTAATACAAATTATCGATTTTAAAATGTTGGAGAAGGGAGTCTAGTTCAGCCAGATGCGTCCACCGCGCACATCCGTTTTGATCTGCTACTAATCGGAGGCGGCACGAGCGACGCACATTCGAGGCCACAATGTCCAGGCGGCCGAGAGCGGAGTCTCTACGCAAGGCAATTAACATTCTTCAATTCCGACAGTCTGCATCAACTTGCAGCTGTAACTTGGCTTTCGGTACAACTCTCGAAGGGTTGCGCCTCGAACAACGTATGATTATTCGCACTTTCAATACTCATAATTCACCGATCATTTCCAGGTCGCTGCTGCTGCTGTCACTAGTCCCGTGAGTGTAGTGAATGTTTCTAATCCCGAGACGTGGCGGTGTTCCTCCCCAAACGAACGCGAGGACAGGCTTCGCCTTGCGCGTGGGGGCGCGAAGCACTTCCCATCTCAGGCATCTTCAGCGAAAGTTTTCTGCGGCCCTGATATCGCTAGATGCGGGAAGAGCGTTGCGTTCGAAGCCAAGTCTATTGTGGGAAATCTGTAGCTCGCTCTTCGTTGCGAAGTACTTTCTTTCACAAGGCGAACGCTTCAGGTAATCAGAGTTGGTCAACAATGCTCGCAACTATCTTTTATTCTGAACTAGTGGACCCGGCCATGCATCGCTATTGCAAAGTATTACACTTCACACGCTACGGGTCACTTGATTGTTAATCACGTTTTTCGCTATGCTCTGCAAAAATGTCAATAGCCGAAAGACTTTCTCGCAAGTGTGGTTCCGTCTCTGTTTCTCACTGTGCCTGTCTCTCCCGGGAGGTATTTCACAATCGTAAGGCGTAATGAAGACGTCTTAATAATCGTACTTGTGTGCGGGGCGGTCTGTGGAGAGCACCATGACGTAAAGCGCCCTGATCAGGGCCCACGAGTCTACATAAAATCAGCATCCACGCGCGTCTATGTGCACATTCCCACCGCACTATGCCTAGATTCTTCCCGGAAGTGCAAGCAATAAGTTGACAGAGTTTCATCGCAATCGGATGAACGGTACGGCAGCACATTAAGTACGATCCCACAAAGTATTTTATACATAAGATTCGCCAATTTGGTAAAGGAGTAGGGGTAGGGGTAGGGGCTTGGATTCCGGGATTCAAGGAAACTTGCCAGATTATACCTCCGCCAGAGACGCACTCCCTCAGCCGCGACAAGCTCCAAGCTCCACTGGTCTCCCGACATGTGCGGAAGTGCACATTGGCGCACGTGATTTGTCCGGGAGAGATGGAGATAAGCACGAGGAAAGATCGCGCGAGGACCGTAGTCTGTTAATGAACGTCTAAAGCATTCCCCAGACATGAATTGGAAAACACACACACACACACAAAGACGCCAAAAAACGGAATTTTTGAAGTTTTCGTAAAATGAGGGATTTCAAGGAAAATAAGATCTGCATCATTCTCGAAACCTTCCTGTCCGATAACAAAACTGAATTTATAAACATGTAGTGCCATTTTTGTGAAAATTTTGAAAATGTCCCGGGAACATGTTAAGTACCCCCCCCCCCCAAGTAAAATATTAATTTCAATTCCAAGGCGCCGCAACATCAGCCACACCGATTGGGCAGTATTAATTTCCTTGAACATTCTGCTTTTAGTTTAGCCGCTAGCGTTCTTCACAGAACGAACAGACGTTTTGCCGTCAATCGATTTTTGGTATCAAGGACCCACAAAACAGGGATTCTAACTACACAACGAGTTAGAGGAAGTAATTTACTATATACAGAGACAATATTTATCCCCACTTTTCTTACCACGGCCTGGCAATAAAAGTTTTTGTGTCGAAGATTCGCCGTTTTCCCCGCAGCATCACAATACTTTCTCTATATTGGATAAGCAGAAGAGAGGAAGTAAATAGGAATCATTTCAGCAAATATTGAAAATAACAACGCTAAACAACTCCGTACCCCAACGCGATGAAACGAAACGCAGTCTCGCCCCCCTCCTTCGCTGTTGCGTAATTTATGGACGCCTCTATACTAGGGCGTCGGGGTCGTCTCGGGCGAGAGAGAACACGCTCCATAAAAGTAGTACAAACGGCGTTTGTTTGGTTCTGGCAGATATTACTTCATATTTTACGAAATTGAGATCAGGCAGATTGTTTCGTTCGCAAACAAAACATCAATGGTGAGAAAATATCGCCTTCAATAAACCAATGTTATGCAAACATCGCCATCGACGTCGAGTCCCTCGTTGAGACTAATACGCCAGTGCTCTCCCGGCGCCTCCGGCGTCCTCCGTTCATTCGGCCTGGTGGTATCGTCGCCCGCCGCTTATTTACTCGGGCGCGATTTGTTTTGTGAAAACTGACCTACTCAACGCAGGAAGGCCGCGGCCAGGAAACAGATACTGTATCAAAGAGCGACATGCGACCCACTAGTAGATACTATCACGTGTCGGTGTCATTGTCAAGGGCATACGAAATTAGTGTTGCAGCGGCATATTCTTTCTCTCATGCTTGTAACTTTGAAATGGCATTGTTCGAAAAAAACTAAAGAAAAGTTTTAGCCTTTTTACTTAAGAAATAATTTCCCTCCTTTTAAGGAAAAGTAATGTGAAAACTAGCCCCATTTTGAAAAAAAGTTACAAGACCACACATAAAAATCTAATTTTGAAGAACAGATGCCATTAAGAAACTGTGGCACAGACTTGTTCGTACTAGTTGATTTTTTATTTTATATATATATATATATATATATATATATATATATATATATATATATATTTGTCTGGGCTAGTTTTCCGGTCTTGGTCCATCCTCTCGCCAGCTGCAATTTTATCGTCACCCAAAGGACATTTTTTTAAATTTTCTCAATTTTTCGCTTTCCTAATGGTAGAATCGAAATATAATTAATTTTATTACAGAGTAAAACCTCATCCCATATGAAAATTTTCGATGAAAAATTTGGAAACGCTTTTAAGAAAATGGTGTTTAAGATAGAGTAAATGCGAAATTTGAAGCTCTTTTTTATAGAAATCTTTTAGGTTTTCGAAAAACTATTGAACATCTGAAACACTTCCACTCACAAATACAATAATGTATACAAATCGCTGGAAATGTGCATATGAACGGTGTGAGAGATGTGTAAAAAAAATCATTGGCGTAATTTTTTTGGAAAACAAAGTAATACAGCAAAACGAATTCTATGTAATCTTAAACTGTGCAATTAGCACTATACGTATGAAAAGTTTGAAGAAAAAATTTGGAGCTGTTTTTGATAAAATAGCGTTTAAACATGTCTAGAAATACTGAATTTTGAGCTCGTTTCAACAGAAAAGGACCAAGTTTTCGAGAAACGTTATTAGACACCATTTAAAGCACGTGTACTCGTGAATGCAATAATGTGAACGAATCGCCGGTAATGTAAATATTAACGACGTGAGAGGCTAGTAAAAAGCAATTTGAAAAAAACAACTACAAAAGAGTAGAGCAAAATGGCTTTCATGTTATCTCAGAACATTTAGCACTATCCTTAACAGAAATTTAAAGAAACAATTTGGAGCCGTCCCAAGTGGCGAGCGACGGCGCTCAGCTGATGTGAGAACGCTTGCAGCGGGCCCGAGTCGCCGCCGCCACCCAGCGCCAGGGTTAACAGGATTAACAGGGGGCCTTTGGGGCTATTCGTACTGTCAGCGATCCGCCCCCCCCCCCCCCCGTACCAATTTCAATGCTAAAAATCCAAACAATAAAAAAAAAGTATTTAAAGGCAAGTTTTGTTAAAAAAACAAACAACTAAACTCTCATCAGTGAGTGACAGTCTCACATCACTATATTATAAAAATCAAATGATGCGCGACACACAACCCCGTTGTACCAATTTTTGGCGCATAGTTGAATCATACTCGCACATCCCTTTTTTCTATGGTTTACCTTTATTTTTTGAAAAATTTAGTACTAAATATTTTTTAGGAACTATCGGGGGCCCTTGAGCCCGTGCGTTAATGCGGCACTGGGCGGCGCGGGGCGGCCGCAGACACACAAGCGCCTTCTCCTCGCACGTCCCCTTTAACGGACGAGGCGCGGCCAGAGGGCAGCAACCGAATTGAATCCCGGAGGGCGGTGTAAATTAATCCAATTACTTGTTGATGCGATCAAGATCCATTACTCGTTTAGCTGTTTTGTGCCTTCCTTACACAGATTAATTATTTAAGAGGACGGACGGTTCTCCTCTCGCGTCCTCTTGCGCACGCGGCCCCGTGCCCACCGCCCACATTCAGCAGGGCACGCTAACATTTGGGCTCTGTCCTCGTTTGCTTTCAAAAGCCTTCATTTTTTAATGCGTGACCTCTATTTACTGCTTTATTCAATTTTTATATTTCTTAAAATGAAATATACAAAAAATCAAATTACATTTAAGAAAACAATGATATTAGGAGTTAAACCCAGCGTTATATTTGCACGGATTATATTAGTTCTCATATTTGTACGAAGAATATTGAAACACAGATACGAAGAATTCTTAATAACAAAGCTGTAGTAGTCATACAAATCGTGCAGTATTAACATTTACATTTTTGTGCAATGAACCTGATTTTTTTAAACTAGTACGTCTCTGGTAACCCCCGCCAACGGACACACGGTAGTACAAAGTTTGGTTACATTAATGCAATGAACCGTCACTAAATGTTTTACTTTTTTTTCATTCAACAAATTCTTAATTCTGGTTCTGCAAATTAAACAAAAAACTCTACTTTCCCACACCGATATTTGTATTTAATGACAAAACCCACTACACTTTTACGTCAAATAAAGGTCACTGTAACTTCGTAATATACTGATATCTTAAACATAATTAGATTAACCATTTCCAGTATGTATTCTCAGTGATCCGTTATCGAGTGAATAGTTCTAATTGTTTACCCACAGCCACAATCTGCAATAATAACTCAAACTAAAGCAAACACTAGTGAAAATTGCATCACATTCTAATCAAAAAGCACATGCTGATGCTTCCTAAAAAATGAAACCTTTAAAAACAATCAATGGGCCTCTGAGACCCCCCTGGTAATGCTAAGGGCAACACACACGAACACATACATACACAAATTACCCCCTCCTTGATTATATTGGAAAACAAACACCTTCCTTTGCAACGAAAGTTCAAGAAAGGTCCCCATCTCTTGTGGCACAAGCACTGCATACCCTAGAAGAACGAATCCCAAATGGTTAAGAGCTCCCATCAAACAAGGCCAATAGCAAAACAATAGGCCTTCCACACTTCGTCGCGACCTGAATAATCGTACAGGGCACGAGCGCGTTCATCAAAGCGATCGACTTAAATACACAAATTGAAGGCTCGCGGTAAAAGCAGTTATTAGTGCCGTTTTCACTCTATAATAGAAAATGAGTTAAAGTATTAATTTATTTAACGTCAAAAATCACTTTAAACTGGGGGACGTACTACAGCGACAAGAGTAATCTCAGAAAGTTTTCTAGATTTCTGGGATCCCTGTACCCTAATCTCAGAAACATTCAATTGAATTACATCTACAGACTTGAACCTCCTACATAATTACAGAAATTCTACATTCTTAGGATGCCATATAGCCTAGTATATAAAAGATATAAAGAAAAAACTACAAAAATTCAACTATATGTGTGGTACTGTTAAACGATACTTCAGAAATAAAAGAAACAGAAACTCAAATGAAATTCCATAAAGTCATAGCCGTTACTGTATGGTAGTGAAAATTGGACCATATTTATAAAAAAAGAAGACAAAAACAGAATTCAAACCGCAAAATATTTTGAGAAATGTCAAAACAAGAACGTACCCAATAATAAAATTCGCGAAAGATTTAAGCCCTATGATAAAAGAATGCAGAACAAACGGGCGGGACCACATACAACAAACGCCGACAACGAGCCTTCCGTGCAAGTTGCAGGGAGAAGATGTGAGGGGCGCCACCGACAACGAAGGAGAAGCCGGCCCGGGTGGCCGGGTGGTTAAGGCAGTAGTGCCGTAGCGATCTCCAACCGAAGGATCGCGGGGGCATGGTGGTTTTGTGTGTTCGTCCTTTACCGTTAAATGCAACAGTGGTCAGTAATGACCTAGATGTTGATGCGGCCTTAAATAAAAGCGGAGGTGAAGCCACGAGGGGCACCAGCTCAATACAGGAATGAATACAGCAAGCAACCAGCGGTTTTTCCGAAGAATTCATAAGAAAGTTTCGCTCTCGTGTAATGACACCTATTTTCACAAACAAATCAGCTTCACATTTGGCTACTATCCCTTATCGTGCCCTTAGTGACTTCTCGACTACGTAGCCGTCCATGAATTATGATGTAGCGCAAATGGCGAATTTTTAACACCCCTGTAAAGCTCCTTCACAGCGTGCCTGAATCCCCTAAATAATTACATTAAGCTTGCAACAACACCCGTACCCTGTACACTTAAGTAAATTATGTAACTGTAAAAAAATGTATTAATTTTATTTGCATTATATATTGAATTTTATAATTGTATTTAGAGTAAGTTGCCAATGCTGACTGCACCTAACAATAAGATTAGGGGCAACTTTTGAGTCAGAAAAAGAAACACACGCGAGGAAACTTCTGAAAAGCCGCGCACACGCAGTATGGGTGACGCATGCACGAAACGCGCCAATTCAATTGCATTCTTTTAAGCAATCGCAATATACTTTATGTAGACTTCTTTTTCCGTACGTACACTGAAACGCCGCCTGCTCATGCCTGCCATAATTTACCCCGTTCCGCCAAGAGAACATCGAGAGCGATTTGTTTCAAAAACTACATTCCTCCCACCGAGCTAAAGAAAACGTGCACAGATAGTGAAACTAATTGCCTGAATGGTGAACTAATAACTGAACTTTTACGCTGCTATATTTCCTTCCTTTTATGTTTATTTATTATACACTATTTATTCAACAAAATTCAACTATTGGCACAAACAAAACGGAATACGTTTATCAAGCCCTCGCGACCGGATTTTGGTTCCTAAGTACATGATGAGTAGCCTTGCAATCTTTGTTGCTTTTTTGGTCTCCACAAAAACAAAAAATTTACAATAAGCAGTTTAAACTGTAGTTTAGAAAATCATTCTAAAAACAGAAATAGAATCTGACACTAGGTCTGTCAAGTACTCAAGATACTGATATAGACAATTCTGAAATAAATTCAGTATTTTAATATATCATTTCTTTCTTTTAATACTTATTCTTTCAATAGAAGTCCAGAAACATATTGCAAGGTGCAATGGCACAATCAGGTGAAAATGGAATTTATTTTTCTACCAAGCAAATAAAAGCAATACTTTTACATTTAAAACTATATATATTTTGGAGGGAATAGTTTCACCAGAATAGCTCAACAAAAACAAAACTGGCTTTATTAACCAAGCCTTGATTAGTAAACTGTGTATCATTGATCCTTAAGAATTACATTTTGCTTTCAAACAGACTATACTTCTGAAATTCTTCAATAAATCTTTTTGTGGTGAAAGCTGAAAGAATATACCTTCTATAATGCAATGCACATTAGAGGAATCCACTGAAGAATTAAAAAGGAAAACATACTGTGAGGAAAATAACTATACTACATTTGAAGGCACAGCATCAATAAAGAAGAAATATAGAAGCATGTACTTCGTTAAGAATCTAAAGACTGCCTAGTTATATTCAATTCACTGTAAGTAGAAACATAACTGAATAACACAACAACAATTAGTTCCTATTTATATCAACAAGGACTACAGGAGAAGTTGAATACATTTTTCACTAATCCACAGGACAACACGCTGTATATTTTCTAACCCATTGTAACACAATTATTAACTGGTTGATAGGCAATATCCTTGCTTCATTGCTTCATGACATTCAGACATTTCACAAACATTTGAACTCCTTTCACAAGAAAGAAGAAGGCTTCCTCTTACGACCAACTCAACGTCTTCACTGCAATCTCTCTTGAGAAGGTTTACAGACAATTTCCCAGGCTCACCATTGTTAGAAGTAAAGAGAGTTAGAATGAACAGAAGGAAAATTTTTATCTGTACTTCGACTTTCTAATTACTGAAATGGAAATCATGAATAAGACACTGGACATACATTTAGCTCTTCAAATTTCAATATCTGTACCTCCTGCCCCATAATTTAATACAAGAAATGTTGAAGTACCCAAAACAGAAGAATATAATTAAAAATAACTGAAGATTTGGAGGGGGAAAAAACTCACCTAAAGTTCTAAAAGGTATTTATTTTCCATGGGTTAAGAAAATCCACATCTTCAGGTGGAGGTTCTGAATATTAACAATAAAACTGTTTTGATAATTAAATAACGCAACATCAAACTAGTAAAATATGTTTGGTAAAGGCCTCTACCTGTAACTCTACCAATGTTTTTTACTAGCTTTGACAGTATAATTTAACTTTCAAGATAGTTCTGTAGAAAATTTACAGAACCTCCACCAGAAGATCTGGTCACATTTAACCACAAATCTGTTGCTTTTTTTAAAGTAATGAAAGTAAATTTCTCATGTACTGAGAATTTTCTTCCATTTGTTGATTGTCTATAACTGACTACTCTCCTAACAATATGAACAAAATAAAACAATTAAACAGATGAAGAGTAACATCAAAACAAAAAAATACTCTTTTGATGCAGGATGGAGAAAATATTTTTTAAGGATTTCTTATTGACAATGAACACTAAACCTCTCCCTCAACTACGAGAAACCTTTTTTATTGTCAACAACTAAGGAGGCATTAAAAGTCAACAGTACATTTGTAAAGGAAAGAAGACCTGACAGACAAACAAAGAACTTTCTAAATATGATAAGTTACTTTAAAGGTGTCTAAATACCTTACGAAAATAAAATCACATAAATCCAGGAATCAGATACATCAGTAAACAATATCTGGTCAAGAGAGTGCTCCACAAATGCCAGAACAAATGAATTCTGAATCATCAAAACTTATCTGCATTAAGGTAACTGAGTTCTATCATTATCAATAAAGAACACAAACCTAAATATATTTGTCAGTGGATCTGATTATTAAACATTCAATTCACTTTATAAGCCTACACTCATGAAATGAGAATGAAGCAACATTCTAGAGTACTAATAAATGCAACTTGATTGAAAGACATAACTAGGGCTAAGATTTATATGGAATAACATGTACCTAAATATGTACGTATACACATTAAAATTATCAAAATCTGGTGTAAACATTAATTAACAACTGAGCAAAAAGGATTTACACAATTAAGATAATGTAGTAATGAAGCATTAAAGTTACATAAATTGGACGGACAAAGAACTAGTTGTAAAAGAGGCGGCTTAATAATACATAATCATGTACTGAAGTAGACTGAACCTTATTGTAATATCAAATGTAAGTTTCTTATTCCTTTTCTGATTATTTCAAATAAGCAGTGGGA
Source organism: Gryllus longicercus (assembly GCA_038098605.1). Classification (NCBI taxonomy): domain Eukaryota; kingdom Metazoa; phylum Arthropoda; class Insecta; order Orthoptera; family Gryllidae; genus Gryllus; species Gryllus longicercus. The sequence goes on along the minus strand of JAZDUA010000485.1, from coordinate 372,838 downwards.
TACAAAGCAGCATTTTGTGTGTTCAAATGTGATGGTCTTTTTATCTCTTAATATTACTTTGCACTGGCTAAAATGCCACTCAGCCTAGACGTAGTATGAAGTTCATCTTGAACCTTGCAATATATTGCGGTTCTACATCTAAACCCGATTCTTAATTTTTAATTGCATAAAAAAATCTTTCTTTAATAATTTTAAAAGACTATAATATGAGACCCATAGCAAATACAATGTTGAAAGATAAAAAATGTATAAATTTTCCTTAAATGTGAGAAAATATTTACTATTCCTAGGAATAGGGATAATCAAATAGATTTAAAATCATCTTAAAATCCAAAGTAAACACAACAAAAGCCAGTAGCTAATGAGTACACAAACGAGTAATTACATACAAAATCTAGCGCTGGACTTTACTGATAAAAAATATAAAACACTAATTTATCTTTAACAGGAGAAAAGACAGGAGTTCAAGAGAAATTTCAATTTGTAAGAGAGATTTTTTTCCCCAAACAGATTAATTTGTAGAAGGAATTCCTCACAACGCGTTACACCTCACAACAGCAACCTGTCTTAACCCTAGTAAGACCAATGTAAAATTGATATCATGCAAGATCAAAGGAGAGCAAATTTTGCCTCCTTGTTGTATTTTAATACAAGAATATAAATGTGTCAGTGTGAAAATATAGGATCTGGTCTTGTTTTCATGTATTTCTGGTTAACCATTCATTTATTATTGTCAACAAATATTTCGAATTTTAACTTGGTGTATTATTCTATGAATTCTTCCCTTCTAAAAAGCATATTTTTGGTATGTACTTTGCAAACTATCATTGCCACTTCTAGCACAGTTTGTTATTACTTTAATCTTATCATCTTTAAAAAACTTAGCCATTTAATTAAATTGTCTTATAGAATTTTAGCCTAATTGTCTTAGATAAAATTTCTACGAAAACATGCTTGCTCTTTATGGTTAGCCACTGGGAGGAATGTGTACTCAGAACTCTAATAAGACAAATAAATGGAGCTATAAACATTTTTGCTCAAAAAGAACAAGAAAAGTTGAAATAAGGAAGCATGTCCTTGTACCCACAGCTAAGAATACAGTAATAATTCAAATAACAACTAGCACTTGAGATACACTGCAACATATTTAGAACAAAAAGAACATCAGAAACAATATCAATGATTTTCAGCTTCCTAAAAAAAGTGAAAAATTTGAAAAACTAATAATAATCAGTGGGCCTTTGAGTCCCCAATTCCCATTAATGCTAGAATTATTAATCATATTTAAAAAAAAAAAAAAAATGAAGATCCACTTGGATGTAATTTAAAGAAATTCAGCAATTAATACAGAGATAATGCTATCTCAAAGAGTCATAGAATTGGCTCATGTGAGTATTCAGGAAGTTTCACAGTTCAAACACTGAAACGCTCACACTGCTGTTAACCATTAAAGCAAACATACATCACCTGATGAAATAAAATGGCACTGCTTCCACACACAGTAAAGCAGCACTGTTACACTGATACAGACACTATGAATCTCTTAATGGTACTGTTCTCTGATTATTTGAACACTCAAATGAAAAGAAAGGGGGGGGGGTAGATAATGATGTTGCATAATCAAGCAGTACGAATCAGAGTGGTAAGTTCAAAGGCATAACTACTCATCCTCAACAACTTGGCTTCATCTTATCAGAAATTTCATTTTTCAAGGATTCTATAGTGCCCTACCTTCGAAATTACCACTGCAACCATTATACAAGTGCATTGCTGACACAAGTGAAACCTTTACATTTGAAAATATAGTTTCTAACAATTTCAGGAGTATAAATAAATAGAAAATATATTTTACATTTGGTTCAGAGCCATTCCCAAAACTAAAACATTAAGTTAATACAGAACATGAGTTTGTAAACAATTACACAATTTAAAATTAAGAAAGATTAGTAAGAAATATTCTTCGGTATGAAAAATCATTATCAACACGTCTATAATATCAGAAAATGAACATATTAAATACCTACAACTCACTCTTCAAAACTGACATTATCTTAAGTAAGACTTACCTAACACAGAATACAAGAATACAGTGCCAACTGATCAGACAAGTCATTCATTCATAACATATAACTTCGAATCTCTCACAACAGAATCGAGGCAGAGTAATTACAAAATTGGCAGATGAAAAAAAAATCACCCACGTAACCTTGTTCCCGTGCACATCCGCATCTTATCGATAAAGTTCTGAATCTACACTATCACTTTCATTCTGCTACTCACATGAAGAAACTTCCAGTGCCGGTTGTTTCCGTTTTGTTACATCCAGAGGTTGAAACACTTCACTACTCCGAACGCACTTAATTTATCACGATATTTCCATACTTCAGCAAGACATCACCACTGACACCTCGCTCCCACAACAATTGTTTCGCCGAACGCGAATAAGTGATGTATTACTGATGATCTGCCGTAGTCCACAGTGCTGCTACCTGGCCGCCATTTTTTGAGTTTTGGTCGCTAGCGATGACCGAGTGCTGCAGTGTTTCTATAAGGGTTGCCAACGTGAGCACATGAATTCGGACAGTCTCTCGACAGGAGAAGTTTGGCTTCTAAAGTTGGTTATCGCATGTCCGCAATAGGTGAACGGAAGATGCAAAGGACAAAACGTCAAAAACAGTTTTTTAGTTCAGAAATTATAATATACTCTATTATCCTGAATAAAAAATAACGACTCCATCACATTTGTGCTATATAAATGTAGAAATATAAAAGCAAGCCCTCTGAATTTATTACGTTCTTTTACTTTTCCTCATACTTTTAACTCCAATTTTTAGAAACTGCTAAATAGTACGTAGTTTTGTGAGCAACAATGCGAAAGTTCATTGATACGTAACACTAGGCCAGTACGATCTTGTAAGATTGTTTCACACGGAACTCACAATCGTTCTTGCATATTCCTTCCTTACGTAACGCGTTCATTCGTCCCGAGTGAACGAAAGACTTTAGGGTTCACGGCCGGATTGTAAGTCGCTTGATATGGCTTTCTCAATTCCTGTTTCCCGCTTAGGGCGGGCAGTTGCTGTGCATTTACGGCACGCTCGCGTGAAGCCAACGAGAGTGTTATGCGCTACATTTAATACAACTAGTATCAACATGCAAGCGGTAAGCAAAATTCATGTACCTGACGAACTGCATCTATTAAAAGACAGCAGGGGTGAAGCTATTTTTATCACGATAATAAGCTGATTGCAAGGTTCATTTCTCTCTTGGTATTTCTTAATAAATCAACATTTATTTTACGTATATTAATTTCTTGATAGTGTAGTTTTGATTTGGTGGTACTGAAATATGTGTTACAGATGATGTGATAACAAAATATTTACTTGATATGACAGTATCAGACAAGAAACACTAGTGTTTTGAAAGGTTTTCAATAGTTTTGCAAGATATTCCTTTATCTCTTGTGTCATTTAGAATTGTCATCTTTATTTTGAGATTACCTTTAAATTTTTTTAAAAAAATTGACAGATGCTATGTCTAGCAAGGTCTAACAGCTGCTGGTTTTGAATTTCAGTGAGAACAAAATGCATCAGGTGCTGTTAAAACTCTATTAATTTCACGTATTTGTTAAGTTTTTTTTTCTTCCACACATAAAATTTGAGAGCTGATGATAAAAGTTGCATCAATATGTAATTTACTTTGTACCATAGCAAGACACTCCCATGTTAGAAGCAATTGTTATCACTAGTTAATATATTTAACAGTAATGCTAATTAATGTAATATTTATTGAAAGTTATTACAATTTTATTTTTCTAAATTCTAAGTATTATTGTAAGCAAAAGCAATGATTACTGTTTTGTTGGCAGTTACACTGTTAAATTTATGTAATGATTCTGATATATTGTTGTAATATAATGAAGCAATTACACACACCGTGACTATACAGTAGTAGTTTACTACTGTCAAGAACTTACTTAATATTATTGTGAGTTAAATTATTATTGTTAATTTAATACTATTGTTAAAAATTGAATAAATGTCCTGAAACTGACCTAGATTGATATTTGTATAATTCTGGAAGCAATAAAAAAAATTATTATTATTATTAGGTTTATATTTTTCTGTGAATTTAATATTTTGGAATGAAATGAATGTCTCTTATTGTTATTGCTTTGTTTACGCAGGCAAAGAAAACCAGGAAAGAAAGAGATACTTTTGGAGAATTGGAAGTGGAAGCTGACAAGTACTATGGAGCTCAGACTGTCCGGTCTGTAATGAATTTTCCTATTGGTGGACCAACGGAACGAATGCCTGTATGCTTTTTTCTATTTTTCTTCCTTGGGCTTAGCAATTTTTTCTGCATAAAATAATGTAATATTCATGGTGCTAAATGGTTAAATATATATCTTTTGTATTTTATCCCGATTGTCTCAAATTATTGGAAACCCCCCCCAACTGTTAGAAAATGAATAATAAAACAATCACAGCTGGTTTATAGTAAACAAATTGTCATTTATATCGTAGTAAATGTAATTTTTGTTTTTGACATGTTTTTAGGGGTTGATACTTTTTTATTGAGGTTTTAGTCATTATCAAACTTTTTTTTTCCTCATAATGCTTTTCTTTACAATTATGTTTCTTTTCTAGTATCCTATTATTACTGCAATGGGCATTTTGAAGAAAGCTGCTGCACTTGTCAACAAAGAATATGGACTTGACCCCAAGCTGGCAGATGCAATCGCTCAAGCTGCAGATGATGTGATATCTGGCAAACTCTACAATGACCACTTTCCTTTGGTAATTTGGCAGACCGGATCAGGCACACAAACTAATATGAACACCAATGAGGTATGCAGTGGCTACATCGCCTCAAGGTTTAAATTATTTTTTATCAAACAATGGTAGCAAACTTTTTTTTTTGCCTCTTTTATGAAGCAATGCGTTTCCAAGCCCCGCGGGGTATTGAGTGCTTTGCGCTTTCGAAGTAATCCTCCATTAATTCATATACGTCATGTCATGTCTCATCGCAGTCAGTTTTCAAGAGGACCGCCAAGTAGCATCTCTGCATACGCGCCTCCTACTATGGGCCCACTGCATCACTACACAGCGGGCAGAATTGGGAAGGAATTTGGATTAGCGTAGGGTTTAGGACACTTCACAGGGGTTGGAGTAGCCCCTGTGAAGAATGCAAACTAGTTTTGTCCTAACAAATTTCACATGAGGTTCTATCAGACCCGGAACCTCAGTGAACTGTATGTGATGTGGCGGGAACAGTAAAACCTGCACTGGTTTCCTTCAGCTTTAGAATCCCTATTCGATCTACTACTGTACGTTGTTAAATCATGAATGAATTAACATCAAAGAAAAAGGTAGGCAATATTTGAAAACCATATGTTTGTGCTCCTGAGTAATACTTATTTGTGATACACAAAGATTTGATTTTTGTATTTTTCCAAATATTAGATAGTAAAAAAAATTGTTTCCAAGCTTTTATGCGTACCGTAAACATGTGTCCCAGTTTGGGTCACCCTACCAGGAACACACGATGACTTGAATTTGCATAACCTTCATGATTGCAAGACTTTGTAGTATTGCTAACAAAATAGAAACTCACACTGCCTGCTAGAAAGAAAAAAAAAGAGCTCAACAAATTGTGCATCTAGTGAAGCTACATTATTACCAGAAGCAAAACAAGCAATCTCAGCGTTTGCTCAAAAGATGAGGGAAATTAAATGAAAAATGTGATCAAGATGAGGGTCTTTGACCCAGCAGTGACCCAACTTTAAATAAGAGTAACTCTCCCATGAAAGTTATGACAGTACTGCATTAGAGGTAGACTTCATATGTTAGAAAGACTGCTATACCATGGAACATGACACCTTGTGTAAGGTACTTTCTGTGTTGAATAGTAATTTTTTGTGCTTAATTTCACTGGTGCTCTTGTTGTAAGTCACACTTCCATTTCATATTGTTTTTTCCATCCTGTTTACATACATTCCTTATTTTTGCTTTGGTGATACTAGAAGAGACTAAATTTCTTTTGTATATTTTTGTTTCATGATTAGTCTTAAGATCACACTCAGTTTTTTATTGTAATCACTCTCTCTTCATTTCCAGGTGATCAGCAATCGTGCCATAGAAATTTTAGGAGGGGAGTTGGGTTCGAAAACACCCGTGCACCCTAACGACCATGTCAACAAAAGCCAGAGTTCGAACGACACGTTCCCCACTGCAATGCACATCGCTGTAGCGCGAGAGATCCATTGCCTACTCTTGCCTGCCCTAGAGAAACTGCATAACGCCATTGACAGCAAAGCAAAGGAATTCAAGGTGAGGCTTTATTTTTTCTGTTAAGTAGACTTATCAGCCTGTAGATGCTACCAAAACAGAAGCAGCAAAAGAGGTACAGTAAAAGAAAATAGTTTGTTACTTTCTTGTTGTATGTGAGAGGGAATGCAATTCCAATATTCCCTTGACATCAGGATTTTTTATTGAGAAGTTGAAGTTTTTTTATTATTTTACTAGGGTATTAATTTTACGTGCTTTCTACCGAATCTGAAGAAAATATCATTCATTTTGTACTTGCCGCATTATTTTGAAATTGAAACTGGTCTTGGTAGATTATAAATCCTGAAGACCATGAATTCCCTGAAATCCGTGTAGCGTTAGGTTCAGGCAAAAAAGGGCAAAGTGTAAAATGTTAATTTAGTAATCCTTTTTGTTCCAATGAGTCAGTGGTGTTCACAATGCCTCTCTGCTATGTGTAATCAGATGTTTTTCTAAAATAGTGCATTTTGACTGCTGTACAACATTATTGTGGAATTGATCGTAGGACATCATTAAAATTGGGCGCACACATCTCATGGACGCCGTGCCCCTGACCCTGGGACAAGAATTCAGTGGATACGCGACCCAGCTGAAGAATGGTATTGCGCGAGTGAAAGCCACACAGCCCAGGCTGTATGAACTGGCATTGGGTGGAACTGCAGTTGGCACAGGCCTCAATACACGGGTTGGGTTTGCTGAGAAGTGTGCGGCAAAAATCAGTGAACTCACAGGTGAGACAAGATTTTTTTTTCTTTTCTTTTTTCTTTCCTTTTTGTTTGTGATGCGGATAAAAATCATTTGTTATTGCCCCCTCTTTCTATAAACTTCAAATTTTACAGAGATAAAATTCAATGTAAAATTAAAATATACCACTAATTAGATAGAGCTCAACTAATATTAGTGGATGATTGTTCTCACTCTGGTAAAAAAAACTATAATTTAAGTGAAATAATTTATAAAATATCTTGTGTATTAACATGATTCACAAGTAATAATTAGTTATACATGTTTCACAGGTATTTGTCAAGTTGCAGAGATTGAAAATCGCATAATTGAATCAGTCAAAATTTTGGAATTTATCATTTCATTCTCACGGCTTGCTCAAATAAAAAATTACACAAAAAGGTGAATGTTACTTGTCGATGCCGATTACTATTGTATATAAGTGTATATTTGATTTTTTTGTTGTTTTTTTTATCCCAGAGTATATTAATGGGCATGAAGCCTACTACAAAATGGAATGAATGGGCACCAAAAAAGGGATTGAGAGACATAACCAAAAGGCTTGGATTTGGCATATAACTCCTCATTGGTTAATTTCTTTCATTTTTTTTCTTCTTTTTTTTCTATTGATAAAAACTTAAATTGATGAAAAATGAATTGTGAATTTTTTTGATGTTCTTTGGTAGCTGGAAACTTTTCTAGAACATGACCATAGGAGAGAAGTATCTTGGGTACAGCAACTCAAGGTCATCATGTTCATAAATTGTGTGTCACTCTTGGATGCGAGCCAACTGCCTACGCAAAGCAATTCGTGAACACCTATCTCAAGTTTTGTTGTGTAATTATGTGTTAAGAAAGCTTAAATGGCAGAGTGTTGTAATTGGGTTCTTGTGTCAGTGATACTTAAGTACATAAATCAGAAAATCAGCAAAAGTCAGAATATTATGGAACTAGTGAGATCCAACAGCATTTACTTTTGCACATGTAATGGTTATGTAAAACCTCAATTTCTGTCTATATGTTACATCTCTGACATCACTTGTCATCACTCTTATCAATCATAGTGAATTAGGAATGAAAATTTAAGTCACCAAAGAAAAAAGTAGAACTGGAGTTTTAAAAGGTTTTGAGGTTTCTATATCACAAGGGGAATCTCATTCTGAAGACTTGCCTAATTTAAAATAAAACTTGCTAGTGTTAGATGGTATCTACAAATGTCTTGACATAGGTCATTACTTGTTTTAAACACACCATATATTTTGACTGTTCAAAATATTTTCCACACTTTCAGCCGTTCCTTCTTGTTTGTTATTACATAACTGCAGAATTGTTTGGATACTGGAAAATTTGGTGCACAATGTACATCATCAGTGATGAAAGTCTGATAAATTAAATAGATACAACACTAGATGTTCCCTTTAAATTCATGCGAGTGTCATTACATAGGAAACTTAATTGGTGGTTTTCTATTTCTTTGAAGTGTATCACTGTCCTATTAATCAGTTTTAATGTCTTCCAAAGTGTAGGACAGGTGGTCTTTATTATGAAGAACACTGATGTGAAAAATCAGGAACTAAAGAACTTTTCTGATATCCATTCCCATGAAGTGGGTGAAAAGCTGTAGGGTTGATGTCAGTCGTACTGCAAAGCATGCAATTCATTGGATTGTCTTTGAGTGAAAGCTATAAAGAAAAGATAAACATCAACCCTTGTAAAATACATGGTCATTGATGAATGAATATTTTTGTAGAATAAAAAGTTGTCAAAAACTAAGCTCTTTTAAGGATATAAATATAATATTGATCATTTCATGGATTTGGTAGTTTTAGTTTAGTAATGAAATGCCAGGGGTTTAAAGGTTTTTATTAGTCAGTAGAATATACTCTGAGCAATTTTAAAATTAGTGTTTATTCTTAAGAAATTTAAATTCAATATACACTGTACCGGAGGTGGAGTTAGATTTTCATTGCGCTAATGAAGGCCCTAAAACGTATTTGTAGAAAAGAAGTACTAAAATGTGCATTGTGACGCACATTTCTGATAATAAAATATAATTTTGTATTAATTATGCATTATTTATCATAATTGTTTTTAGTATTTTGTTCAAATTTTTTAACCACTGAATGCATTCTAAAGCAGTTCAGTTTTTTTAATTTAATTTTCATTTGCTTTGAACTATTGGCTAATTTATTCATCACCTTTCCCTGTGGGGCTCATTCTGTGTTTCAAGAGCTGAAAAATGAGAGGCAGGAGAACATGGTTAAAATATAATTGAAAAGAAATTTGTGAAATGCCAAAACATAGGAGTTTGATAAAGAATGTATTGATTAATTTTATAAGTAATGAAAGTCGAAGATAAGTTGGCTAACTATCTCAGTTGAAAGGAAGATTCTATCCAGTCAACTGTAAATGCAATCTCCTTAGGGAGGATTTGAAACACATGGGAAGATTTTTGGGTTTTGTCAATTTTAGGAAAGCTCAGTAAAGAGAAGCTCTTTAGAACAATTTCAGAACAAGAGAGATGTATTCACCTACTGGTTTCCATATTGCAGGACTTCCGTTTGTGTCGGCTCCCAACAAGTTTGAGGCCCTGGCTGCACACGATGCTTTAGTGGAGGTTTCTGGGGCCCTCAACACTGTCGCTGTGAGTTACATGAAGATTGCCAACGACATCCGCTTCCTTGCCTCTGGCCCACGGTGCGGTTTGGGTGAGCTCAGTCTGCCTGAGAACGAACCAGGCAGTAGCATCATGCCAGGTGAGGCAGCCCAGTGTGAAACCTTTGTGGACAAAAGAGTGATTCATTGACATAAGTTTAGACTTTACTCAATGTTCACAGTAGGGTTTGAAAGTACCGAGTATCTTATTAAAAAATTGAAAGAGAACAGCATAGGTTCTTGTCATATGTGGCATAAAATATCCATTCTTTTAGTCTTCTTGTACATTTTACGATGTAATATTTATATTTGGAATTTTAACAGACAATACAAACAATATCAAATTGTGCAGTATTTTATACCTGTATGTAAACCAACATAACTGATGAAGCAAAAGATTAATTAAAATAATTCAAATGTTTATCAGAGTAGTATATCTTCTTTGGTACCGATATTCATACTACTTTGGTTTCTGTGGCAAGTTGACACTGATATAATATGGATTTCATTTCTGAAGAGGTCAGTTTTATTTTGTCTAAATTTCAGCAGTTAAATAGTTGATTTTAAAGTAAATGCTGAGTAGTTTCAGACTTTGATCCACATGGTCTTTACATTCACCCTTTCTATTTGAATGTACAGACAGTTAAACATTAATCATTAGATTGATTAATTTATAATTTTAGTAGCGTTCACAAAGATTTAAAGATAAACAAAGCAAGATCCCTGTGATAATTTTTCAAATTGTCATCATTATAAAGTTTTTTGCCCGTTTCACTTGCCATATGCACATTCATCCTTTGGCAGACCGTGCTGTTTTACTGGTTAAGTGAAAACATTATTTCATATTCATATGTTCAAGTTAGTGAGTAAATCATTGATGTTGTAAATTTAAAGTCTGCCTGAGAATGCATGCCCACACAGCATGTGAAATTTTGCAAGAAACTCTGTAATGTCAATGATTTAAATAAATAATACGGCAACATCATTTTGATTGCCTCTACCTTAAATTTATCCTTCGTGCCAATGTAATTGTTTGTGTATCATACAAGTGCATGTGCTATGTGCAGGAAAGGTGAACCCCACCCAGTGCGAAGCCATCACTATGGTGGCGGCACAGGTGATGGGCAACCACGTGGCAGTCACCATTGGCGGCAGCAACGGCCACTTTGAACTGAACGTCTTCAAGCCCCAAATGGTGTCCAATGTGCTCCGGTCCATCCGGCTGCTGGGTGACAGTGCTAATGCTTTCACCGACAACTGCGTCGTGGGCATAACGGCCAACCGGGATAACATCAACAAGATCCTCAACGAGTCCCTCATGTTGGTGACTGCACTTAACCCTCACATTGGTTATGATAAGGTGAGAGTAGTTGCTCTTTTTTAATGTAGTGAGTACTTGCAACATTTCTTGCTTCATTCAACCTAATTTTATTAGCTAGCTGGGCCCCTTGGTCCCCACCCACTTGACTCTCTCAGTGCAGCCCGACCTGGCCCTGTTGTCACCATTTTCATTTATTTACCTTCCTCAATATTCATGTGTTTTGCAAATGAAAACATTGTACCTACGTTGGAATACATTGGTTGTTCTTGATTATTACTCAGTAAAATTTATTACTCTATTTAATTTATTATTATTTACGGGCTCTTAGTCAATAGAATTAATGCTACACTACAACTGTTAAAGAATTATATGCATAATTATATGCATATTGCATTAACTATAAATGTGTTTTAAAGAAAATCTCACAAATAGTTTATTATGTCAATGCCTCTCAGTGCATTTATTGTTTTTAAATAGTTATTTTGTAGCATTTTCTTTAACTCTGTTTTTCTTGTAAAGTTTAATTATCTTTCATTCTAGCTAATTAATGAATACTTTAATTCAACGTGGTGACATTTATTTTAAGTATAATAAATTAGTAGAGAAATTAAGGCTTGCCTGATATTCAGGATGAGTCACGTAACTTTAGCACTTTCTGTAAATTTTAAACAGTTGAAGTTATTGAAATGCAGTTTTCACGATGGTGCATGAGTGAATGGGGCTAATTGATATGTGTATTCTTTTCTATTTTTTCACTTGCATTTTACAAGATATTTGAAGTAACTTTGTTTTTTCAAATGGAACTATACACATTTTTTCAACCTATCATGACAAGCATAAAAAGACAAATCCAATGATATACACATTGTCATATGTTAGGTAAGCATTTTTTTGAGTAATTTTGATTGTTTTGCGACTAGTGTTTAGAGGATATTTTGAATGTAACAGTCCGCCACACAAGATCATGCAATGCTCCCCTCTGCTAGTATGCGCTCAGGGGAAGGAAGGGAAGGGGTCTTAGAATTTGAAGATTCGAAACATATTCCAAATATTTACAAAACTGTTGCAGCTCTTTTCCTGAACTCTGCTTTCCATCCTTCCGTATTTTCACATTTTTTGTGTTTCTTAAGGATTGAAAATACGGATTTCTCATAAGTAGTATGTATTGAAATAAGATTGTTTGTTATTTCAATTTCATTTAAAGTAGTGTCATTCCACAGGATATTAATGGGATCTTGAAACTAAGGACACTAACAGTTTTGTGAATATTTGGAATATGTTTTGAATCTTCAAATTCTAAGACCCCTTCCCTTCCTTTCCCTGAGCGCATACTAGCAGAGGGGAGCATTGCGTGATCTTGTGTGGCGGACTGTTACATTCAAAATATCCGTTCAATACTAGTCGCAAAAAAATCAAAATTACTAAAAAAAAAATACATTTTGAACGTATAACAATATGAATATCATTGGATTTGTCTTTTTACGCTCATCATGATAGACCGAAAAAATATGTATAGTTCCATTTGAAAAAATAAACTTACCTCATATCTAGTAAAAAATACAAGTGACAAAATAGAAATGAATACACTTATCAATTAAGCCCCATCACCTCATGCACTTCTGTTAAAACTGTATTGCGATAACTTCAACTGTTCAAAAGTTATAGGAGATGCTAAAGTTTTGTGACTCAACCTGTATTTCATGTATTTTATTTAATAAGGAACCATAAAAGAGAAAAACAGATTGAATAATAAAACTCATCATGAAAATTCTGTGACAGGGATCATAAAGAGTACAAGAGTTTTTTTTTGGCAAAAATTAGTTGTGTACACTTTTGTCGTCATCAGCTCTCTCTATATCTGGTAAAATGATACAAGGCAAATCCTGCTGTAAAACACTGTATTTTTCTGCACACTGCAAGTATTTTTAATATTCAAAGTACAAACTACAGTAGAGCAAAGAAACTGTTTTCAAGTAAGGTTTTTTGATTTGTACTCATGTGATCGCCCACCAAAGGCTTTGTCTGTCAGAAAAAGGGGCTATAAACATGCAAAGTTCCTATCAGGTAGGCAGTAAACATCAACCACATGTACGAAACAAATGTTCTTTGAATAATTTTGCCACAGTGCTGCTACTCCAGATGTGTCAATTGTTGTTTTGGTCTTTTGGTATTTTACTCTTGTATTTTGCAGGCTGCACAAATTGCCAAGAAGGCTCACAAAGAAGGGACAACATTGAAACAAGCGGCATTGGCTCTGAAACACCTCACAGAGGAAGAATTCAACAAATATGTGCGACCTCAGGACATGCTCGGTCCCAAGTAATGGGAACTGGATCTTCTTTAGCTGTGGAGGCTTCGTCATGAAGCAATAAGTGTTTTTGTTGTGCAAGAGACGTACCTTTACGTACATAATACCATTTGCTATATATGTAGTAAAGTAAGGTTTCTTGTGACATGCTTGACAAAATCTTCATGGACAATAACTTTATTTTGTAAATGTAATGCAAAGAGAGGGGAAAAATACTTTTGACTGTATAAATATATTGAATGTCTGTTACTTGAGATTGCATTCCATCATGCATTGCTGCTTAAGGGGATGAAATTTGTTAGTAATGTATAAAAGCAGTGACTTGTACATTGGTATGTATGATTTGTTCAAATGAAGTTACTATTGAATTTATTGATGTATTTTCTTTTATTTTTATTCCATTTTATTAGTACATTGAGTCATGAGGCATGGCAGATACATCAAATTCTAGCAGCTCTATTTCATGGCATTGAGTGACTGTCACGACAATCCCTTTGGATGACACATATCTGACATAAGGCCTGCAGATTGCTGTAGGTTTCCTGCCAATGTATTTGAAATAATGGATATTGTTAATAGATTACTGTTTTGTGGTTTGGCCCCAGGTTGAATGCAATGTATTAAATTACCACAAATAGAGAAATACGATGAACACTATTCTATCTTGAAAACTGTTAAAAGAAGAAAGGGGCGGGGGGAATCAAATAAAAAAAATCTGATAAAATCTTTGTCTTTATGCAAATCAAGGGCAACGGTTGAACAAACAATATCGTAACATTGTCGTCAATGCATTGCTGTTTCGAAGTCGAATTTTTTATGTGGATAGGTCAATGATTATTACTGAGTACAACCTTAATAAGAACAGAAATTAAATTTAATTGGTTCTAAGATGGATTCATTAATTCATTGTTTGTTAGAAAATCCTGGATCCAAGTGCTTCTGGGAAACAAAACAAAACAAATACTGTGAAGACAAAATAAGTGTTATATTTAGTAGGTTCTCTACTTTTGCCAAAGAGATCCATAATTTTGTATGAAATAGGCCTAAGCATAGCATTGTGAAAAATATGTTTCGAAAACTATGAACTTGATCCACAAGTTCATTATCTACTAAATAAATTAATAATCATTGGTACAACCCACAGAAGTAGAATGTACAAAGAAATAATACATTTTTAAACGGTGTTGTCTTCTCACTAAACTATTAATTACAGAGAAGTAAAATTCTAATAACTGAAAATTTCAGCTTACGGAGGTGATGATATTGACATACTAATATATAATAGGCTACCTCGAGATGTGAAAAGTTTTGTTTCTCCTGCTATGTTTAAGGAAAATATAAATGGGCATCTGAAAAATATTTTTGTCATATCATTGAACTAAATTTTTGTATTCGTAAATTAGTCTATGTTATTAGATTTCCCAAGTTATTCCTTTGACATTTAATTTAGCAAAAAATTACTAACACACTTTCAATTTTAATCAAAATTTACAAATTGTTATTGGATTCAAGAAATTCTGTCCCTCAATAGTGAATTCTTTACTCTTAAGTTTTATATCACCATTTAAAAACAGTTGTATGCATATGCACACTTTAATGAACAATAAATAAAATTATTAAAAGAAAGTTAAGATCACTTAAAAGAAAGTTAATTGAGATTAAATGGTAAAATGATGCATCATCTGTAGTTAAAGTAGGTACCATGAATCTGAAAGAAGCAAGAAATATTTGTTAATATTGAAATACAGTTTGAGATAACCTGTCTTAAGTAGTTAAATTGGAAGATACAAAATGCTTAAATGGAATATTTGAACTGACGCAAGTTGTAAATACACGGCGGCCAGCAGTGTACAATGCTTTTGCGATCATGGTGAAATCGACATCTGACAATCAGGAATGAAAAAACTTGCTTATGTTTCATTTAGGATGTCTACGTCTATTGAAGCCACAAAATAAGCAAAAGAATATTTGAAAATAAAAAAACAACTTGAATTGGACTGTTCCATTTTTGAAATGGTAGGCTCATACGGGTTAAATAGTTAAGTTTACATAATACCACAGAACAATGAGGTTAATAACTAAATGTGGTAGAAACACAAGTACAACCATCAATTTTTAAATTACCATATATTGTTGAGTTCTGTCATTTCCTGTTCTCTTTATGAAATGAAAGTTTTTTATGTCTTGAGGGAGTGAAAGTGCATGGACCAATGAAATACAAGAGTTAATTTATTTACAAAAAGTTTCAGGTGCCTTATGCCCCAATATCAAGTAAAAACTAAGATTGAACAATTCACAAAAATGTGTAATTACAATATTAAAAACATATGTTTTAATTGAAAATAGTGAGCTTCTATTTTTAATATTGTAATTACACACTTGTTAAATACATAAATATTGAAAATATAATATCGCATATTATGTAATTATGTAAAAACATTAATTACTATTGTAACAAATGTGATACATTTTTGTGCTATATTGTAATGTGTCATATGAACCATGCTATGCCACATACAGTAAATTATTTTATTGTTCAGAAGAACTAATGTAACTATGAAAAGTTTACTATTTAATATTGTCAAATGAAATGTATTATATGTAAAGGTGAATTGACTACACAAATACAAATAGGGAAAACTTTGTCACTGTATCGTCAACAAGCGTAAATAAATACCAGTAAATAAGAAATTAAATATAACAAGAATAGTAGTATTAATGAACTAAAATAAATAAATTATTCAACCTTACTTTTAGCTGTTGATAAAAGGCATACATGGTGCTCAAAACGTTGTGGCAATAAATTAACTCTCTCTTCCTTATTGGCTACATTTTCATTCCTTCAAGACCTAAAATATTTTCAAATAATAACTCAACTGTCACTCTCAAGTCTGATGCAAACAGTGGATTCTGACCTGTCAGCTGATAGCTTCTAATGGTTGTGTCCACAAGTGTCTGTGTGACCAGGAAAGCAAACAGTTGGGCCACAGAGATGGTAAGAAAAGGAGGAGTTGGAAACTCAACTGCCTACTGAAATGGCTTCAATCAGTGCAATAGGAGTGCTACAGAGTGTTGCAGTTCGTAGTATTGGTGCAATGAAGCATGTTAGAAATGTTTACAAGAAAGTTGGTGTCATTGGAGTCCCTTTTGATAAAGGACAGGTAAGAATAAAAATTCTCTCTTGTATTCTAATGTAGTGCTGCTATTTAATGAAATACATTTTCTCTTACAATTAGTGTGAATTTTTTTGTAAAACATTTCTGAATAAAATTAGTTTTACTTTAATTATTTATTAATAATTTTTTACTATTTATTTGCTAACTTTTCTTGTAATTAAATATTAATGTAAGCTAGTTACTTAAATAATTATGATGACTCTTGTATTAAAAAAATATTTCTCACAATTTAAATTTTACTTACACAACAATAAAATTAAATTTCTATCATCTGGAAACATATTTTATTATTGCATCATCTGTATCCAGAGTTGAAAAATGTACTTAGGATGTTTATATAACTTACAATTCTGAAATGAAAGTCAGAATTCCATCTGTGTTCAAGGATGATTATTTTAAGATGTAAATTTATGTTAAAAAGATGCCTGGACAAATGTCACTGTTCATTAAAAAATTTCCAGTGTTTACAGCACCAAGTATAATGTCTCGAGACATGTGTAGGTCTGTGTCTGATATGTATTAGAAACCCCATACAAGGGATTGACTGTTTATAATAAATCAATATAAAAAGCAGAATGTTGCTGTTGGTGTCAGACTATGTGGCAACACTGCCTTGCTTGGAATGCACCCTCCTCTTTCCCCTTCCCTGAACCTGTCTGGAGGCTGCCCTTTTGAACTTGTATTTATGGAATACTTCCTTCCCAACACCCAATGAAGTTAACTGAGTTTTTAATCCCAATACAACATAATTATTTTTCATTTTGTCCTTTGTAAACACAGATGTTAAACAAGAGAAACAGTCTTTCATTGAATATAATTAAAAATGATGCCTGCTGAATTTGTCTTATACAAAATGTGTTTCTATCTAGTTAAATTTTCATTTTTAGTTTTTAATAATTTATATTTTATATATTTTTGCCTGTTAACAATATAATGACAAAGCAGGCACCATTTGTATTGGCATCAAGAATTGATGCCATGCACATTGATCAAATATAGTTTACAGGCAAAGTAATATTCAGTAAACATACCATTATATAACAACATAAGATATTTAATAATACCACGTAGTGTGGTACACATAGAACATCTTAATTAATGTAGAACACAAATAATATAAATAATATATTACCAGAGCACACTATATCTCAGTATGCATTCATAATTGTAGAGTCTGTGTCAATGATAGTACAATTCTTGGACACAGCTTGGAAATTGAAATTTAAGAATTTTTCAGTACTACAGAAATAACCTATCATAGTACATTTTTATGTCAAACAAGCACTGATGTAACTTCATAATACAGTGATATACTAAATTAAGACTAAAAATACCAAAGTAATTACAAAATGAGCTCTTAATGTTTAATTTGCAAGTGAGTAGTTAAAAATTAATTTTTATCCACAGCCAAAGGTGCTGTAATAACTCAAATTATAACATATTTATAAGAAATTGCATATCTTGATCAAAAAGCATAATACAAACAGTGTAAATGATTTTCAGCTTACAAAATAATTGAAACTATGAAAAAACAAAAGTACTTGGTGGCCCGCTGTGACCTCCCACCCATTACCCTGACCCCCAAAAACAATGCTAGAGTAAATAAAAAGAAACAATTAAGTTCTTGACGGCTTTGTAACTGTTTCTTTTTAATGTTTGACAGACCAACTCTGGAGTGGCATTGGCACCAGATGAACTGCGACGAGCAGGAGTTATTGAGAGCATGAAAGCAGTTGGCAAGTACAAAATTCTTACTGTAAAATGGGAGAAATAGAAATAGCACTCCAAGTAATAGAAAAAAGTGTTAAAAATCCATGGTTGAGTAATTCTCATTCTTTCTATTTTTGAATTATTACTGATACGTAATGAAAGAGAAATTACTTCTTTTATAGGGGTTATATTGCTTATTTGAACTGGCAAAGTCACAAGTGATGTTTTGTTGATTTGTGTACTACTGAAAAGTTAACGGAGCCAAAAAAAGCTACAGTCAAAAGGATTTTTAGGTCTATATGTAGAAGTTGTATTGCTGCTTCATACGTTATTGGGTATTAATTTATCATATTCCCTGTTTCTATTTCTTTTCTTAAGAAAAAATTAATAGAAATAACAATAATTTTTACAGGATATTTCTATTTGTCACATGATGAGTTGAAACATCAGAATATCTTACTTATAAATTTATTTTAATTGAATAAATCATAAACAAATACACATAACAAATGTTTTGTCTATAAGATTTACAAACTTTTTCATTACTTAATGAATAGAATTTAATTAATAAACTATCAAACATGAACTATCATATAATGTGTGAAATAAGCTGTATTTTTATCTCATTAACCAGCAGAATTTATGTCAGCAAAATAGATTGTTCATAAATATGATTAGGCCTATATGTTAAAAAAATTTGAATTAATTTTAAAATCCTAAAAAATGATTTAAAAATTTACAGGGGTGAAGACTCACCACTTTCAATTAAACCCATCATATTAAGGAGGTAAAAAGAAAGAAAGAGGAAATAAGAAGGGAAAAATTCATTATTAATGGACAAAAGCCTACTTCTTTAAGGATTTTAAATTTATATCTCCTACTCTTTCATTTAAAAAAATTAGTGTTATTTTAAAAACGAATTTTTGTGTTTAATTTACAGTTCTGTGCAGACCTAAAGATATCAACATGTTTGGTTCATAAAACTTTGTAAAATATAACTACTACCATATGGATTAAAAATATACATTCTTTCAAATTTATTGATTGTCTAAAATAATTGTAAACCTTTCAACATATTGTCATATTTACAAAATTTATAGATATTCAGGAAACATATTAGCTGTGAAAGAATCAAATGAGAATAAATACACAAGAAAAATCATGTGCCATTATACGCATACCAATATTTTCAAAAAAGGGAATCATTATATACTTAAGGTTAATTACAGAAACAAACTACATTGAATTCAGTGGGTTACAAACTACATTAAATTCACAAAACAAATCTTGGACAGTGATGAACTAGACAACTCACCGAATATAGAATAACTCGAGGTAGTATTAAGAAAGGTAAAAAATAGGAAAAGCCTCTGGACCAGATGAGGTCAACATGAACTCATAAGATATGGAGGAAATGAGCTGAATATCAGAGATTTGACTTGTTCCTTCCAGCACTTCTTTGGATCTGAGAGTTGGATTGTTCCACAGGGTGGAGTAGTGTTTTATCCAATTTTCTTCTGGTATGCCATCTAATCTGATTTTATCTTTTACATTCACGTGCAGCAGTTTCAAAACTTTGCAACCCATTTGTTGAGGGCCTGATACATCTCTTTCTATGCTTTTAACAAATTTCTCTAGTCCTCTCTCCTGTGTATTTGTCTGACACATCTCACTTTGGCCTGTAATCTTTTATATTCTATGTAGTTTTCCACTGTTCGTTTTTGGAGTTACGTTGTATGAGGAATTAATTTGTTACAAGAGGCTTTTAACTACACCTATCATAATTCTGAAAGCAAATGAACTCCACTAGTATGACAAGATAATGAGGAATAATAAAAATGTTTTGATACAATACATTTTCATACCTTGGAAATATCATTAGTGCATACAACCAAACTCAGGAAGACATAGAAAACAAACTTAATAACTACAATAGAATATGTGGAATAACCAAGAGACACTTTGGCAGAGACATTGACCCAGAAACAAAAACTCCATAATATAGCTGCTGAACCTAGAATCGTGTATGACTCAAACATGGGTAATAAAAGTGAGAGACAAACACAAACTACAAGTGGCACACATGAGATTTGTAAGACACCTCATGGGAATCACATGAAGACACAGACTAAATAATAAAGACAGAAAGAAATTGAAAACCAAATGTTTATTAAAAAAGATAGAACAGGAGATGGAAAGATCATTTACAGAGAATGAACAACAAAAGATTTCCAAAATTAATCTGGAAGTACAAACCAATAGGCATCAGAGATAAAGGGAGACCACTAAAGAGGTGGCAACAGGAGAAACCATTGGAAGACTAAGAATCTACCAAGAATACTGTAATAAACCAATAGAAACAGGCCATAGAGCCTAATTTTTGGTCAGTTCATGATGATGATGAACAAATTCATGCATTGGGACAGAGATCCTGCTATTTTTCCAGTTTCCTTGTAAGGGATTTTCTTTTCTTTCTACAACTGTAGTTCAATAAAAATTGTATAAATGGGACTATTCAGAAGATGTATAGGCTATTTTTATGCACAGATGAACTTATTTCACATTTTAAAAAAATTTTTAAAAAAGGAAAAGAAAAAAGAAAAATGAAACTGTAGTGGAGGAAAATAAGCAGGCAAAAAAGCATCTCTTTTTCCCCAAAGAGGCAGGCATAAAATCATTTATTTTGGCCTGAGCAGGCAGGTAAAAAATATTTGATTGCTGATTGCTATTGTTAAAAGTCTTAAAATCATAGCAATGATAGGACGGTATTTTGCCAAATGTCTGGGCTTGACCCATGAATTTTATAGAGTTTGTTCATAATATACAAATTTAAGCAGAGATACCATTTCTAACATCATCCGCTTTTGTACAAATTAAAAAGTAATATATTCCTTGAATGTTAGCATTTTATTAAACGAAATTAAAATAATTTACACCTAAAATAAAACTTCATAAATCATCATGTTTTTGTGAAAGTCAACAAGAAGTAGGTTTAGAAGGTAAAGCAGTATTTTGATGCTCCATGGAATTGTCACCTGAAAAATTGACAACTTTATAAAATATGAATATATTGTAACACTAACGATTACCTGTGGAATCGATTAGCGACCCTGCCACTAGCTCAGATCGGTGATGGAAGGAACTGTTACACAGTACAAGAGAAACACAACAAAAATAAACACTTGTTCACTGGTAAAATGATTCACTTTATTCCTGAGCAAAAAAAAATAAACAAAGTTGCACCAGGGAGATTACAATTCTTACACTAACAATGGAAAAGAAAAATTATAGAGAAAGAAAATTAGGCATGTTAGTAATTATAGAAAAAGACTTATAACTAGGAAGAAGGTCAACTTATTACAAATAATATTTACAAGCGTTACAGAATGATAATTTGACGTGCCCAAGCACATTACTGCGTTACATAAGTTTTGTAGATGAATACCCGTCAGGTCATCAACCTCGTAGGGTCCTTTGTGTGCCCAGGCGGGGGCCCTCGGCCGGCGTCTGGAAGGAGGGCGGCGGCCTTGGGCGAGGGGGCGACCGCGGCCGTCCCTCACCCCTCTTGGCGCGTGGCGTCAGCTGAGCGATCCTCCGGTCATTCAACCAGGGGAGGCGATGTCCCGGGCGAACTGCCCGCGATGTCTAGGCGACTAGAAGTTCTTGAAGATCGTCGGGATTTTTCTCCCGACCTCAGGCGCGGAGTCGACAACAATGCGTCTCTCTAATTCTCATGACAGTCATTCGCATAGTCCGGTTTCAGAAAATCAAGAAATCCGTCACGAATAATTCAAATTCCAGAAAAGTTCCTCTATTCACTACAGTCTGCTCAAAACTCGAGCTGATACTGTAAAAATTCTAAGTTCGATAGAGGTGAACTTGCCTCTAAACGAAGAATATTCCCCCCAAGAGAAACTTCTGCCCCGACTGTCCTGTCTAAACTCCAAATCCCTTCTGCTTGAATCTCCGTTGAAATCGCACCAGGTTAGCTCTTCTCCCCACCCCAATTTCTTACGTGTCCTAGTTCCCTTTGATAGCAGTGTCGCTATTGGTCAGAAGTTGTGTCGCAGTGAAACATTCTAACCCAATCGCAGCGTGAGAAGCGAAGGAAACTTCCACCCTTTGTGCAGGCTGCGAGCATGCGGGCTGTTCTCGAACCTTCTAGAAATCTAGCCCTCGCTTGCGTAGGGGGCGCGTTCGATGACGGAAGTATTGCTCTGGGCTCCCCCGAAAGTGGGTGGTCTCGAAATCTGCAGCTGGCCGCGCGCACGTGCACAGTATCTGTCAACGGCAGTCCTCAAAACGGCCGGCTTAATGGGGAGGAGGCGGTAATGGCCCCCGCGATAAGTGAGACTACGCGTGCATTGCAATCTGTTTAAACTCCCGGTAGAATTCTGGGTGGTCCGAGTTTGTTATATTTAATTTTTCCAGCATGAATTTCGTTTCGAAAAGTATGACGAAATCGGTTTCGCTACAATATCTGTTACCATTTGCAAAGGAGAAACATTCAAAATAGTCCGTGTGTTTGGTTTTGTAGTTTAATATTACACAGAAGCCAGTATTTCACTGTACCAATATATTTTGCCACTAGTATTACATTACAATTCAGTAGATTTAATAACACAATAAAACAAGTAAATGCAGTTTGTCCAAAGCTGAAACAAAGCTTCTTAAATGCAAATCCAATTTTCTGAGGGAAAATGTGTAAATTATTATTAATAAAATTATTGAATCTGAAACTTTACTTTGTTTTCAGGATGTGAGGTGACTGATTATGGAAATATTACCTACAGAGTTAAAGAAGAGGACTGTGGATCTGTGTCAAACATGTCTCATTTGGCACACATAGCTGCCTGTCAACAAGAGGTAAGATCTTTGTCTTAAACTATTAAAAACCTCTTCAACATCTTTTAAAAAAATTCCTTCCTTTTCAAAAGTCAAGCAGTGATAGTAAATTTTTTGCTTAATATTCATGATTCAATTTGTAATATCAAAATAATGATTTATGGCAATTCTATTTCTTAAGGCAAACTTAAATTAACAACATACACAATGCCATATTATGTTATGTGCTGTAAATACATAAACATTGCTCAAATTTAGTTTAATAAAAAATATAAATCTATATATACAAAACATCCATTTACCTGTTCACATTTTAAAGAAAAATATTACATTACTTACAAATTGAAGCAAAATAACTTAAATAGTAAGAATGTATAGCATGAATAGCTCTACAAGTAAAATGAAAGCAATGGCTTTTCAAGGAAAGGAAATTAGATTAACTTAGATAGTAACAGGAGGAGAGGTAATTGAACAAATGCAAAACTTTGCTTCTTGGGCAACAGTATTGGACAAACTGCAAAAGAAATGTTACTTTTTTAAAATAATCTTAAAATGTTTTTGAAAAATTATTCGAAGTATTTCATCATATGGTTTCTGTTTGTATAAAAAACTGTCAGTGCCAATTTTGCGACAATGCGAAATTTTGTGTCAAACAGGCATTATTGTATTTTCTTAAAACCATTTTTTCTTTTAACGCCACAAAAGTGTCAAAAATTTCAGAATTTTGCCTTAACAACTTTGGTAGGGTATTCTCACAAAGGTCCCCAAATGGCATGGAACTTTATATCTCCACAAAACAAATGCAAGAAATTACTACATGCAATTTTATATTACTAACCGTCTTTTGTAAAAAACAATTATTTATTACCAAAGAATACTTAAATAAAATATGTATTTTCGATTGAGTGTTATGAACAAGAATTAAGATTCCTCACATTACAACCTGGTTTCATGATGCAAAATATTTTAGAAGTGAAAATACATTGCTTGTTATTGTAATCTTATCAATGTATGTACTAATGGTAATCATACTGATCTATGGTAATAATACCATTTTGGAGTGATGGGATATATAATTTTTCTGAATCATTGCCAATTGTATGCAGAGTCACACAGGGTTTGATTTTAAACCCTGTACTCTAAATGAGTGTTTGCGCATGTGTGTGTGAGCGGTGCACGTGCGTAAATGAGTGAGAGTGCACGTGTGTGTGTGTGTAAATGCACGTCTGTAAGTAGGTGGCTAAAAAGGTGCAGGAGGCAAGGGGAGGTGTTTGTATGCAGGTGACGAAGAATGTGTATGAATTAAGAGATCCAGAGTATGTTACATTGTGTGTGTGTGTGTGTGTGTGTGTGTAGGTGGCGAAGTGCAGGAAATGAGAGGAGCTGTGTGTGATGCATTTCATGTGTGTGTGTGCGTAGGTGTCGAAGAAGGTGCAGGAGATCGTTTCTCGAGGGGAGCTGTGTGTGACGCTGGGCGGGGACCACACCGTGAGCATCGGCACTGTGGACGGCCACCAGAAGGCGAAGGGGGACCTGGCTCTGCTGTGGGTGGACGCCCACGCGGACCTCAACACCAACGCGACGTCCCCCAGCGGCAACGTGCACGGCATGCCAGTGGCGCTCCTGGCGAGGGAGCTGGCGGACTACTGGCCCTACCTGCCCGGCATGGACTGGCAGATGCCCAGGTGAGCGTTTTAGTAGGTCTGGAAGAGGCCAGGATATTGGGGACTACTGGCCCTACCTGCCCGGCATGGACTGGCAGATGCCCAGGTGAGCGTTATAGTAGTTCTGGAAGAGGCCAGGATATTGGGGACTACTGGCCCTACCTGCCCGGCATGGACTGGCAGATGCCCAGGTGAGCGTTAACGTAGTTCTGGAAGAGGCCAGGATATTGGGGACTACTGGCCCTACCTGCCCGGCATGGACTGGCAGATGCCCAGGTGAGCGTTAACGTAGTTCTGGAAGAGGCCAGGATATTGGGGACTACTGGCCCTACCTGCCCGGCATGGACTGGCAGATGCCCAGGTGAGCGTTAACGTAGTTCTGGAAGAGGCCAGGATATTGGGGACTACTGGCCCTACCTGCCCGGCATGGACTGGCAGATGCCCAGGTGAGCGTTAACGTAGTTCTGGAAGAGGCCAGGATATTGGGGACTACTGGCCCTACCTGCCCGGCATGGACTGGCAGATGCCCAGGTGAGCGTTAACGTAGTTCTGGAAGAGGCCATGATATTGGGGACTACTGGCCCTACCTGCCCGGCATGGACTGGCAGATGCCCAGGTGAGCGTTAACGTAGTTCTGGAAGAGGCCAGGATATTGGGGACTACTGGCCCTACCTGCCCGGCATGGACTGGCAGATGCCCAGGTGAGCGTTAACGTACTTCTGGAAGAGGCCATGATATTGGGGACTACTGGCCCTACCTGCCCGGCATGGACTGGCAGATGCCCAGGTGAGCGTTAACGTAGTTCTGGAAGAGGCCAGGATATTGGGGACTACTGGCCCTACCTGCCCGGCATGGACTGGCAGATGCCCAGGTGAGCGTTAACGTAGTTCTGGAAGAGGCCAGGATATTGGGGACTACTGGCCCTACCTGCCCGGCATGGACTGGCAGATGCCCAGGTGAGCGTTAACGTAGTTCTGGAAGAGGCCATGATATTGGGGACTACTGGCCCTACCTGCCCGGCATGGACTGGCAGATGCCCAGGTGAGCGTTAACGTAGTTCTGGGAGAGGCCAGGATATTGGGGACTACTGGCCCTACCTGCCCGGCATGGACTGGCAGATGCCCAGGTGAGCTTTGTAGTATGTAGAAGAGGCCACGATCTTGGGGGACTACAGGCCATATCTGACCCATTTATCGTGTCTGGTAGGATCTTTTATTAATAAAATCTGTATGCATGATCTGAAGATTATACTTAAATAATTATAATTTATTTTTAACTTTCAGAATTTCGATGAGAAATATCGGCTACATTGGACTACGTTCCCTTGATTCATACGAAAGGTAAATATTCAAATTTTTATTTATTTCGTATACATTATTTATTCCTAGCAACCAACGAAATAATCAAATACATTTTATTTGAAAAAAACAATGGGCTGTTTTAAGAAGTATGCTCTTTGTTTTTCGTTTACAATTATTATTCGGCAGTTGCTCTGAGAAGAGCTATTTTACGATTATTTTTCTTCGACGACTAAAATAGAAGAGCGATATAGGTTGCTTCTAGGAGAGCAGTGACGTAGGTAATTTTACACGAATCTTCTTGCTCACATGCAGACATCACATGCACCTTGCATGCAGGATGTGATGACACGAATCGCGAAGCCTCGACGCTTCATAAAGAGAAAGGCAAGGAGCCCCTTCCATAAAGCTCGGGGCAGCTCGTTCACGATAGAGGAGTCACACTAGGGTGAACGAAACAACCGTTATGCTGTGCCTGGGAGCGTTGGATGATTCTTCTAGGTCATGGGAATCGTGATTCTACAGGAGATGCATCTAGAAATGCATTCGAAAGACTCCGTGCCATCCGTGGTTCTTCGAGACTGCATCCCGAAGTGCCAAAGCGAAAGGTCTATGCGAATCCTGATTTCGTAAAGGTGCTTGTTCATGCCTTCAGCCACACTTTTTGGATAATGGTTTCTATCGGGTTGCTTTTAGAGGTGCCATGGAGCAACTCTGTGTGATTCATGGTTCCTCAGAGACCATTTCCAGAAGGGCCGAAGCGCTAGGATGATTTCCCACCATGATTTCCCAGGGGGGCTTCTAGATGTGGCTCAGAGTAATGATATCTAACGGTCTGCTTTAGGAAATCTCGTGGAGACTATCTGTGTTACCCACGCATCCGGAGGAGCCGTTCCTGTATTACCTCAAAGGTGCTGCTGTAGTTGACGATCAACAGGTGAGGCGAATCTGCTTTCGGGATGGACGCTCTATTTCGCCTGAGAGACTTGGAGGTGTCATTAGAGAACAGGGGTTCCACAGGGACTATGTCTAGAACTGTCGCAGAGGGATTACCTGCGTGCGAGTCACTACCCGATGGGCGAAGTGCTGCGCCTGGCAAGTTAGAGGTGTTTCTTAGGAAACCGGAGTTCTACAGTATCTAGGTCTATGTCTGTCATTGAGGGTAACGTGTGATAGTGTCTGCGGCTGACGATCGGCTAGTGAGAGGTGACCGCCTACAAGATGGACCATGAGCTTCGTTTGGAAGTGTCTTTGGAAGTGTCTCTCGCGAAACAGGTTCCACAGGGCCTAGGTCTAGTACTGTCAGGAGGAATTACTTAAGAGTGTGTGTGTCGTAGGCTGACGATCGACAAGTGGGGCGTGGCCGCCTACGTGATGGACGACGTGCTTCGCCTGGGGGCGCTGGAGGAACCAGGAGTTCCACAAGGTATAGGTCTTGGGCTGCCATGGAGGGTGACGAGAGTGTGTGTCGTAGGCTGACGATCGACAAGTGGGGCGTGGCCGCCTACGGGATGGACGAAGTGCTTCGCCTGGGGGCGTTGGAGGAACCAGCAATTCCACTGCGTATAGGTCTAGGACTGCCATGGAGGGTGACGAGAGTGTGTGTCGCAGGCTGACGATCGACAAGTGGGGCGTGGCCGCCTACGGGATGGATAATAGGCTTTGCTGGGGGCGTTGGAGGAAGCAGGAGTTCCACTGCGTGTAGGACTAGGACTGCCATGGAGGGTGACGAGAGTGTGTGTCGCAGGCTGACGATCGACAAGTGGGGCGTGGCCGCCTACGGGTTGGATAATAGGCTTTGCTGGGGGCGTTGGAGGAACCAGGAGTTCCACAAGGTATAGGTCTTGGGCTGCCATGGAGGGTGACGTGTGTGTGTGTCGCAGGCTGACGATCGACAAGTGGGGCGTGGCCGCCTACGGGATGGATAATAGGCTTTGCTGAGGGCGTTGGAGGAACCAGGAGTTCCACTGCGTATAGGTCTAGGACTGCCATGGAGGGTGAAGTGATTGCGTGTGTCGTAGGCTGACGATCGACAAGTGGGGCGTGGCTGCCTACGGGATGGATAATATGCTTTGCTGGGGGCGTTGGAGGAACCAGGAGTTCCACTGCGTATAGGTCTAGGACTGCCATGGAGGGTGAAGTGATTGCGTGTGTCGTAGGCTGACGATCGACAAGTGGGGCGTGGCCGCCTACGGGATGGATAATATGCTTTGCTGGGGGCGTTGGAGGAACCAGGAGTTCCACTGCGTATAGGTCTAGGACTGCCATGGAGGGTGAAGTGATTGCGTGTGTCGTAGGCTGATGATCGACAAGTGGGGCGTGGCCGCCTACGGGATGGATAATATGCTTTGCTGGGGGCGTTGGAGGAACCAGCAGTTCCACTGCGTATAGGTCTAGGACTGCCATGGAGGGTGAAGTGATTGCGTGTGTCGTAGGCTGACGATCGACAAGTGGGGCGTGGCAGCCTACGGGATGGATAATAGGCTTTGCTGGGGGCGTTGGAGGAACCAGGAGTTCCACTGCGTATAGGTCTAGGACAGCCATGGAGGGTGACGAGAGTGTGTGTCGCAGGCTGACGATCGACAAGTGGGGCGTGGCCGCCTACGGGATGGATAATATGCTTTGCTGGGGGAGTCGGAGGAACCAGGAGTTCCACTGCGTATAGGTCTAGGACTGCTATGGAGGGTTACGTGTGTGTGTGTCGCAGGCTGACGATCGACAAGTGGGGCGTGGCCGCCTACGGGATGGATAATATGCTTTGCTGGGGGCGTTGGAGGAACCAGGAGTTCCACAAGGTATAGGTCTTGGGCTGCCATGGAGGGTGACGTGTGTGTGTGTCGCAGGCTGACGATCGACAAGTGGGGCGTGGCCGCCTACGGGATGGCTAATAGGCTT
Organism: Gryllus longicercus; assembly: GCA_038098605.1. Lineage (NCBI taxonomy): Eukaryota > Metazoa > Arthropoda > Insecta > Orthoptera > Gryllidae > Gryllus > Gryllus longicercus. The sequence continues at coordinate 343,914 of JAZDUA010000485.1, read as the reverse complement.
TGCTGGGGGCGTTGGAGGAACCAGCAGTTCCACTGCGTATAGGTCTAGGACAGCCATGGAGGGTGACGAGAGTGTGTGTCGCAGGCTGACGATCGACAAGTGGGGCGTGGCCGCCTACGGGATGGACGAAGTGCTTCGCCTGGGGGCGCTGGAGGCCCTTCGACAGATCCGCAGGCGAATCGACCCTCGCCAGCGTCGCTCCCTTCATCTGTCTTTCGACGTGGACTCCTTGGACCCCCTCGAGGCGCCCAGCACAGGCACGCCAGGTGAGCTGTTCAACTGGTCGCCTTGCGCAACTGCGACTCGTTGTTGGTCTTTAGGGATTTACTTGGGCATGCGTTGGCCGGCGCAGAGTGCTTATTACGTGTTGCCGTTGTGTGTTGGGCGAGCCGTGAGCTATGTACTCGCAGAGCGCGGTGAGCCTTTGCTGCGAGAGGCGCTGGCGCAGGTGGAGGAGTCGTGTGCTGTGTGCTTTGAGTGCTGTGTGCTTTGTGTGCTGTGTGCTTTATGTGCTGTGTGCTTTGTGTGCTCTGTGCTTTATGTGCTGAGTGTGCTATGTGCTGTGTGCTTTGAGTGCTGTGTGCTGTGTTCTTTGTGTGCCGTGTGCTGTGTGCTGAGTGCCGTGTGCTTGCAGTGCGCGGAGGGCTGTCGCTGCGCGAGGCGCTCGCCCTGGTGGAGGAGGTGCGCCGCTCGGGGCGCCTGGCCGCCGTGGACCTGTGCTTTGAGTGCTGTGTGCTTTGTGTGCTGTGTGCTGAGTGCCGTGTGCTTGCAGTGCGCGGAGGGCTGTCGCTGCGCGAGGCGCTCGCCCTGGTGGAGGAGGTGCGCCGCTCGGGGCGCCTGGCCGCCGTGGACCTGTTCTTTGTGTGCTGTGTGCTTTGAGTGCTGTGTGTGCTTAGTGCCGTGTGCTGTGTGCTTGCAGTGCGCGGAGGGCTGTCGCTGCGCGAGGCGCTCGCCCTGGTGGAGGAGGTGCGCCGCTCGGGGCGCCTGGCCGCCGTGGACCTGTGCTTTGAGTGCTGTGTTCTTTGTGTGCTGTGTGCTGAGTGCCGTGTGCTTGCAGTGCGGGGAGGGCTGTCGCTGCGCGAGGCGCTCGCCCTGGTGGAGGAGGTGCGCCGCTCGGGGCCCTGACCGCCGTGGACCTGTGCTTTGAGTGCTGTGTGCTTTGTGTGCTGTGTGCTGAGTGCCGTGTGCTTGCAGTGCGGGGAGGGCTGTCGCTGCGCGAGGCGCTCGCCCTGGTGGAGGAGGTGCGCCGCTCGGGGCGCCTGGCCGCCGTGGACCTGTGCTTTGAGTGCTGTGTGCTTTGTGTGCTGTGTGCTGAGTGCCGTGTGCTTGCAGTGCGGGGAGGGCTGTCGCTGCGCGAGGCGCTCGCCCCGGTGGAGGAGGTGCGCCGCTCGGGGCCCTGACCGCCGTGGACCTGTGCTTTGAGCGCTGTGTGCTTTGTGTGCCGTGTGCTGAGTGCCGTGTGCTGTGTGCTTGCAGTGCGGGGGGGGGCTGTCGCTGCGCGAGGCGCTCGCCCTGGTTGAGGAGGTGCGCCGCTCGGGGCGCCTGGCCGCCGTGGACCTGTGCTTTGAGTGCTATGTGCTTTGTGTGCTGTGTGCTGAGTGCCGTGTGCTTGCAGTGCGGGGAGGGCTGTCGCTGCGCGAGGCGCTCGCCCTGGTGGAGGAGGTGCGCCGCTCGGGGCGCCTGGCCGCCGTGGACCTGTGCTTTGAGTGCTGTGTGCTTTGTGTGCTGTGTGCTGAGTGCCGTGTGCTTGCAGTGCGGGGAGGGCTGTCGCTGCGCGAGGCGCTCGCCCTGGTGGAGGAGGTGCGCCGCTCGGGGCGCCTGGCCGCCGTGGACCTGTGCTTTGAGTGCTGTGTGCTTTGAGTGCTGTGTGCTTTGAGTGCTGTGTGCTTTGTGTGCTGTGTGCTTTGTGTGCTGTGTGCTGAGTGGAGTGTGCTTGCAGTGCGGGGAGGGCTGTCGCTGCGCGAGGCGCTCGCCCTGGTGGAGGAGGTGCGCCGCTCGGGGCGCCTGGCCGCCGTGGACCTGGTGGAGTTCAACCCGGCCGTGGGCGACGCGCGCGACCGGGCCACCACCGTGGAGGCGTGCCGGAGCGTGCTGCGGGCGGCGTGCGGCCACTCGCGCAGCGGGGCGCTGCCGCCCGACGAGGACCTGCCGCTCCCGCGCACGCCCTCGCCCAACCCGCCCTCGCCCTCGGCCCCGCCCCCGCAGCCGCCGCCCGCCGGCGACCCCTCCACCGTGCTCAAGACGCCCGTCCCCAGCGCAGAGGCTGCCAGGGACTCCTTCTAGGACACGGGACGAGGATGCCGTCTGCCTACAGCTGCGTAGGCCAAGCGGAAAGTATACCTATCTTTTTCTACTTTGCTTCTCAAAAGCTTTTGGATACGAATTGAAGTATTTTTCGGCGCTGTATTTGGCCATGATAGTGCAACTCAAACTCAGTAGGGTCTTTGTCTCAATTTATTTCGTGTCGATAAACATTACGTAGGAATTCTTATATCCCCTCATAAGAGTTCTAATTGATGCAAAGTGGACGAGACGTCGGCCTGTAGGTACACCACGGTTTCATAGAGGTTCAGAACTGAAAAATGCCTCGAATAGGATGCCAAGAATTGTCATGAAAGTTATTCCGGCAAGGGTTGTTTTTTTATGACAGTTTAACAATTTTTTTTAAAGTTCAAATGTTTTAGATCACTGTAAATATATTTTTATATTTTTGTTGTAAGATCTGATTGATATAATAGTCATTGACCGCAGTGTAAAAGTGTATTATTATTCTCTCAATGTATTTTCATCAAACATTTGTAATTATTAGTAGCGCTCAAACACTTTTGACTGGCAAGTGTATATAAAATTAGTTATGTGAAGAAGGCTGTGTTGTTTGAATAAATTTTTGAATCCAGAAGGTGAAATGCCCCTTTGCGCTCAGGAAACACTGAAAAATGTGTTCGGTGGTGGGACAGAGGATGTTAATCGATAGGTCCGTTGCAGAACGGAAGCTGAGGGGCCCACGCAGTTGACTGACGAAAAGCGGAGTGGCAGGTCGGTTATTGCAGTCACGCGGCATTCAGCAAGTCGATATCGTTCGTGGCGACCGCTTGGTGACTGCAGATGAAGTGAGAGAGATAACGCATTTCACCTTCTGTAGTCAAGAATTCAATCACACAACGCTGTCTCTCACGAACATCCAAGTCGGCCAATTTCCAAGGGCGGGCTTGTCAAGCGCCCTGATTTAACTTTTTTAAATACACCTATGATGAAATTTATGTTATTCGGCGTTTGCGGCATTTACACCCTCTTCACAGCGAACGCAGATACGTTGCCCAGCACTTGACTCTGCCCAGAGAATCATCAATCGCATCTGATGAGAATGAGACAATGCCCTGGACTTACGAAAGGCTGTTATTTTTTATTTTCAGCTCTATATACTGACAAGTTAAGTGACGATTTTTAAGTGCAATTCACCTGATAAAAGTGAATCATGGATCATTTTTTTTTCATAATTCTAAAGCTCGTCGCTGATATTGTCGATGCATTTAAAATTCAATTACTTCCCGTTATTTTTAATATAGTTTTTACTAGTTATTAAGAAGTCTTGAGACGCTAAAAGACTGATAAATATATTCAATATCAGGCCCAACTTTAGACTGAGTCGCCCATCGACCCAAGCCTTTTCAAAGCGGACTATCCCTACCTGTTTGACAGTATGTTGTCTCTTCGAGGTTTGTACAAAATAGGAGAACGATTTGGACGCGATGAATTGAAAATTATCATTTTATGTATCAACCAGCTAGCTGTTGCTAGAAACATAATTATGACACCTCTGCAAAGTTCAATATGGATTCCACAAAGTATAACATTTTCAAAATAAAAATGCAATAAGAAGTGCAATAAATTCAGAATAAGTTGAAATATGAAAACATTGGATTGATGTACCAAACAAATTAGAACGGCCAAGAACAAAGAATAATAGCTTGAAGGCGTATATAGATACAACAGCTAGAGGGAATAAAAAGTTAAAAAAGAATGGCGATATCTTTGAGTGAATAAGTTTAGAAAGAAAATGCAAACGTTACAAATACACTAGAAGGCCAATAATCCAAATGAAATGGAGGTGGCCTCTTCCGGATTGTGAAATTGTCCTGATTTTCAAAATTAACTAATGAAAGGACAAGTAGACGTCCTCAGTGTACAAAACAGTGACTAAAATCGCTCATAACGAGGACAGATATAGAGAGAAATAAAACCGTCAATATAGTACCACAGAAATGTGTAAAATTTTCGTCAATAGTTTTCACATTATTAAGTTCTGTGGACGCTTTCAAACAAATATTTTAGTACTGTATTTTCTTATTGCATTTTTCGACAGAAGTGAATCTGCATTTACGACAGTCCGGATGGTTTACGTCCTAATTAATGACACTACCAAGTTTCGCCATTAATCACACAATTTGTAAACCACGTGATAAAATATTGGCAGGGACTGATTTAGGTAGTGCAGGGTCAAAAATCAAAAATCGAGCTGCCTCCTGCGGAAAAATCCCTAATTTTAAATATACATTTGCTTAAAATTTATATATTTTTAATATAATTTTGATATTAAAACTTATATATTTTTGATATATATAATTTAATATAACTTTTAATTACATTCTGCTTAGCACAGTAGACTATTTAATTAACTATTATTTTACAGTAACAATTATAATTTTATATCATAAGTTTTGAATGTTTTATGTTTTTTCTGGTGCGTGGGAACCCCAAGGAAGCAACTGCCTATGTGCCTTCTGGGTAAATTCGGCTCTGAATACTGCAATCTGTCCCTGGACATTTAACAGTGTGTTTGTGAGTAAATCACCGGATGATGTATGACTAAATTCCCGAGAGTCAGGTAGTACATTTCAGCTCGTTGAACGATTTAAAAGTAATTTACTATCTGATCTTCAGTATCGTGCGTGTAAGTAACGCATGTCAATACTGGCACTAATTGTGTGTGTTAATTTGAGCATTTTGTGTATGCGTATTTCCAAATTTCGATTAAGGATTAGGTGGTGTGGTTGGCTTAAGTTTTTTACGTAAATGGGTCAGAGTTTGGTACACGTGTAAATAATAAGTATTATTATATAATATAATAAACATCTAAGTAGTTCAATAGTATTAATTATTGCAGTGCCTACATATTTAATATGAATGATCATTTTAATACATTATTTTTATATTTTATCCGTTCAGCAACTTAGAGTAGACAACTATGTAATGGAAATGAATCTCAATAAACCAACTATTTTTTTAAAAAAAGTGTTTTTTTTAATTCTCTGTACTCAAATATGTAATACACTAAATACCTAGTGGTGCTACAACAGCAAATACTTCTCGCATTATTGGGAATGCTTACGTAACATTATACAATCAAAGTTTAACCTGAGCTATTTTAGAAGTGTTCATTGCTCAATTGGAGGAAAAAAACTTAAAGAAAAATTTGGAGACGTTTTTGAGAAAACAAATACATTGCCTTACATGATCTTTTTTTGTAAGAAATATTGTTTAGAACATTTACTTTTTATTTTTGGAGGTGGCTTACCTAGTCATCTAATTTGCTTTGATGTCACATTTCGTATATCTGCTACCCTATTACTTTAAGATCCATGGGATAGTTTCAGAAGAGAGGCGTAGCTTATTAAAAACGTACATTCAGCTTATTGTTAATTTTAAAAATAATGTATGTTAATGAATGCAAAGCAAATACCTTATATTTTAATAGAAAGAACATTGCTTACTTTCACAATTAGCATTAAAACACAAGGATTTATAAGTTTATGTTTTATATTTTGACTGAAACTATTCAAAATTCGATGTGATCTTCATACTAATAAATCTAATTTTCCTCATCTGTTTATAATTTCTTGTACTTTTTAGTGCTGGATTTCAAAATAAATAATGAAAAATTTCTATCATGTCCCGTTTTCTTGAAAACTTCAATTTCACTGGGAGTTTTATGAACATTTACTGTAAGGCCTTCGAAGGTTGTCCATGTCTCGCGGTCATGGGTTGGTGGGGGGGGGGGGGTCGTGTGGTTAGCACGTAGACATCCCCACGCCGTATTCCGGCCTTCTCCACCTGAGAAGTGAATTTCCTCATCGTCACACAGCAACAGATGCAGGCACATTGTAAGAAAAGCGCACACTATAATCGGCCCCGTCCGGGAATAGAACCCGGGACTAGAGGGGTGCCCCGCAGGTGGGAGACACCTGGTTGTGGTTTGGTAATCGAATGGCGCCCCGCAAGCCGGCGCCTCACATCTGCATCCAGCGGAGGAACATCACGTGATGAAAACATGCACTACACTTACGAGGTTAACGACCATCAAAGTGGAAGCGTCTGGTAACCCGAAATACTCAATTCTACACTTACGGCAATCATGGCTGTAGCAGTTTACGTTTACGGAAACAAAATCAATCAATCAACTAATCAAACAACCAATCAACATTCGAAAATCAATCGATCGATCGATCGAGGAGGCACTCATCTCGCAGACGGCGGGTTGCCTCATTGCCTTCTTCCAATCTTCAATCCAATGACGTGAGAGCAGTTGACGTTTGCGGAAACAAAATCAATCAATCAACTAATCAAACAACCAATCAACAATCGAAAATCAATCGATCGATCGATCGAGAGGAACTCATCTTGCAGACGGCGGGTTGCCTCATTGCCTTCTCCCAATCTTCAATTCAATGACGTGAGAGCTCTTTCAACATTCCGCACTCGGCAGAGGGTTCAAGTACCCCCCGCAAGCGCCGCCCCGGGTCGCCCAAGGCGGATAAACCTTGACCTGCCCCACCAGGGGGTCCCGCTATCTTTTTCACAACTCCTGACCTTAGCAGATATCTCTCGTCTCCGCGCCCGTCGAATCAATCAGTTGCCTCCGAGAGTTGCAGGCAGTGGGACGTGTTTCCAAGAGCGCGCTGCCAAGACGACCGCGGGACTGAAATGGCTTCCGTGAAAGTTATTCATCTTCTCCAAAACGTTGCTGCCCGCGGAGTCGGAGGTGCGAAAAATGTGAGACACTTCCACCAGAAAGTCGGGGTTATCGGAGTGCCGTTCGATAAAGGACAGGTAAGGAGACGTAGAACAGGCGAGTAAAATACACTCGCAGGAGCTACTTGCCCGCCTGCTTCCCCTAACTCCGCTCTATTTCCCCTTCCAATGCGGAAAGGGATGCACAGGTACGCATCGAAACGAAGAAGGGAAGCGGGTACTCCGAATACTAGTTGCTTCCTACGAAAATGTCCGTCTGAGAGTTTGTATCAAACAACCGAGATTTGAATAATGTTTGTACTTCGTTACTTTATTTTACGTTTATTTTCTTTTTTAAATTCTACCTTGTTAAATAATAATTATAGCCAAGAGTGTGGAATATGTGTCTACGATAAATTCTTACTCATTTTGTGTTGTTTTGTTAAATGATTCCGTTAGTTGTAGGTAGCAATAAAGTAAACTAGATTGACAAGCCTCTATTTAGTCTAACAACCTCGTCTTGAATTTCTTATATCGCTCTCACAATTATCGCTGGCAGCTCTTTTAACAGTCAAGACTCTTTGTTCCGACCCTGAATGTAGCAAGTTAAAGCAATTATTCCACACTTAAGTGAACTTGAGTATAAAATCAATTTAATTTTGATTCAAAGTGTTTAATTTTACGCTCAATTTATTTTGAAAATGAGTGATTCATTTCATTTTAATGGATAATTTCTTGATTCTAGACGAGGCGATGCGAATTAAATTCGTTTTTGCAGTAGTCACTCTCACCTGACTTCTCCGAAGGCTAAAGTGGTTTAGATACCCAGTGACGTACCCCCAACCCAAGACATTTGTCAATCGTTGCTTTCAAACTTCGTGACAGTTGCTCTGAAGGCAGGGCTCGCGAACTCTGGTCACCTTGACCTTGTTTTGTGAATCCTTGATAATGAAATTATGTTTACGGCAATAGTCTGTCAGTCCGTCTGTGAACAAAGCTAGTAGCTAAATCGAAGGCAACATTTTCACCAAAATTAATAATTCATGATAGATCTGGCTGACAACGCGGTCCCTTGAAATTGTAACGGTTATTTTAATTTGTGAGGATGCTTTACATAAACCTTCAACGTCATTTTCCAAATTGTCTCAAAAATGGAGGAAATTTCTTTTCTTAAACATTATTTCTCGGTAGAGAATTGACAAAGTTAGAATGTCCTCAGCGTCTTCTTACAATATTGAAGATAATCTTTTTTCTTAATGAACTCTCGGCGCCGTTAGTAACAGAGGTTCCCAGACGGTCACCCATCTAGGAACGGTGGTGTCTCGAATTACTGAACTTCGGGGACTTCACCGAGTGGAGTTAAGCAATTCGGCTAACGACTTGAGTGCTGACGTGATTGGAAAGAGTTCAACTGTACGAAAGCAAGCTGCCTTTGGTGCTTAGGAGCGGTGCGTCTGTTTCAGGTGAAGGAGGGGGTGGGGCAGGCGCCGGACGAGCTGCGACGGGCCGGCGTCATAGAGAGCATGCGAGCGGTCGGTACGTAGCACGCAGCACTAGGCACTCCTCACCACTCGCCAGTCAAATCGCCTTGCTACACATTATAAAGCTCATCTCACGTCGCCACACATCACCACTCTATTAAGGTACTCATCACCCACATCACTTCATCTAGTCATCCCACATCACTGAACCTCAGGAGAAACATCGACATCAGGATAAATCTATGATCTGGTGAGAATACGCATCCCAAAATTGTAGCAATCCTGTATTTCTTTCACGGGATAGAGTGAAGTTGTAGGAAAACTGTGGTATTAATAACTATTTTTAACAAGTATTTGCATTTACGACATTGTTTTTTTCAAAGACGCAATCACCACTATCACTGACAAAAGTGCCCTATCCACATTAGCACTGTTGAAACGCTTTTAATGAAAAAGGGAAATATTAACTTGAATTGACTTCTGATTAAGGGGATAGTGTATGCAGTTACGCAATTCATGTCCACGATGCTACAACAAACTGAATGCCTGTGGCCCCCGATTTTCTATAGCATCAGCGTAGGCAATATTCAGGAATATGTTTCTGCAAACATGCGTTTTGCTTCAATGATGTAGTTCCTTGAGTGGTAACGAGATAGAAGGGCCTGTCAAATACGAAACGAACTCAGCCAACAATTTATTTTTTATTTTTCTGTTTTGCAGGATGTGAAGTAACCGATTATGGAAACATCACCTACGAGTTCAAACAAGACAACAAGAAAGTCTCAAATATGATACATTTGGAACATATTGCAGCTTGCCAGGAAGAGGTACAGTAAATATTTCGATGCACCAACGAATGATTAAAATATGAATCTTTCGTACTGAAGGATACTGATAATAATAATAATATTAATAATAATAATAATAATAATAATAATAATATTAAAAAAGTCAACTAGTCTACAGTAGCAAAAATGCTGCAGAACACAAAAACATAGTTCCAACGATGGATTCCGACTTTTTAACTTATTTAGCTTCTCCAAAATACATACTTGAGGAACACTTCCAGCCTTCGTATATTCCCCCTACACTTCCAAGAATTCGGAAAGAGCACTTGGCTAATAATAAAGAAATATTCCATATTCAGTTATAAAATTGTCCTTACAAACCTATCCTATAATCCTTTCGAAACTGTACTTTACAACAGATTGTTCAAATGATTGTTCAAAGTGTAAGTATGTAAGCACTAGTTTACATATTCATATTTTGAACATCATTTGAATTTTGTAATGGATATGAAATGTTTTCATAATGATCTTCTTCGAAATGTAATTATTTACAATATATTTCGCAACACGCTGGGGGCCAAAATGTGTAACTGCCCGGCATATCAAACAACATAGATTATCGAGTGTGGATTGCATTATTAATCTAATATTGATAAAATATCTGAAATATGTCACACAGCACAGAAATTGAAATTGCATTAATAAAGTCAACAGATATTAGTAATATCTTCTTTGATTTTGTTTTGTAAGCTTTGGTCTGATGTAGTATTTCGTTCACTTTAAGTCATACATTTTTGCATTCATAACAAAAAAGAAAACCACAAAAAATTGTGATCTCAAACAAACAAAAATAAAGTCATCAAATTGCTCGCAAGTATCGAAAACCTTTTCTCAATCTTCCGAGTTCCCTTCATCATTCTTCTTGTAACGAAGATAACATTTCGCATATCTTGTCCAAGATCTCATCCTCTACCAGCTTAACTGCACTGAGCGTATTGGCTTTAGCACAGCTGTCATTTTAATTTATAACTAAAAGTGCCTGTAAAAAGGAGTATATGAGAAGAACAGTGTATTGCTTGCATGTGTGTGTGTCCAAGGATGTGCAGAAATGAGTGGTATGTGTCTGTGCAGTGTCTAAGAGATGAGAGGAGCAGTGTGAGATGCATAGCAGTGTGTATGTGTGTGTGTGTGTGTGTGTGTGTGCAGGAGGCGTAGAAGTGTAGGAGTTGAGGGGAGCTGTGTGTGATGCATTGCGCGTTTGTGTAGGTGTCGAAGAAGTCGAAGTGATGGAGATGAGGGGAGACGCGTCCGTTCACATGTTGAATGAGATACAGGAAATTAAGGCAGTTGTGTGTGTGTGTGCGTAGGTGTCGAAGAAGGTGCAGGAGATCGTTTCTCGAGGGGAGCTGTGTGTGACGCTGGGCGGGGACCACACCGTGAGCATCGGCACTGTGGACGGCCACCAGAAGGCGAAGGGGGACCTGGCTCTGCTGTGGGTGGACGCCCACGCGGACCTCAACACCAACGCGACGTCCCCCAGCGGCAACGTGCACGGCATGCCAGTGGCGCTCCTGGCGAGGGAGCTGGCGGACTACTGGCCCTACCTGCCCGGCATGGACTGGCAGATGCCCAGGTGAGCGTTATAGTATTTCTGGAAGAGGCCATGATATTGGGGACTACTGGCCCTACCTGCCCGGCATGGACTGGCAGATGCCCAGGTGAGCGTTTTAGTAGGTCTGGAAGAGGCCATGATATTGGGGACTACTGGCCCTACCTGCCCGGCATGGACTAGCAGATGCCCAGGTGAGCGTTATAGTATTTCTGGAAGAGGCCATGATATTGGGGACTACTGGCCCTACCTCCCCGGCATGGACTGGCAGATGCCCAGGTGAGCGTTTTAGTAGGTCTGGAAGAGGCCAGGATATTGGGGACTACTGGCCCTACCTGCCCGGCATGGACTGGCAGATGCCCAGGTGAGCGTTTTAGTAGGTCTGGAAGAGGCCAGGATATTGGGGACTACTGGCCCTACCTGCCCGGCATGGACTGGCAGATGCCCAGGTGAGCGTTTTAGTAGGTCTGGAAGAGGCCAGGATATTGGGGACTACTGGCCCTACCTGCCCGGCATGGACTGGCAGATGCCAGGTGAGCGTTTTAGTAGGTCTGGAAGAGGCCAGGATATTGGGGACTACTGGCCCTACCTGCCCGGCATGGACTGGCAGATGCCCAGGTGAGCGTTTTAGTAGGTCTGGAAGAGACCAGGATATTGGGGACTACTGGCCCTACCTGCCCGGCATGGACTGGCAGATGCCCAGGTGAGCGTTATAGTAGTTCTGGAAGAGGCCAGGATATTGGGGACTACTGGCCCTACCTGCCCGGCATGGACTGGCAGATGCCCAGGTGAGCGTTTTAGTAGGTCTGGAAGAGGCCAGGATATTGGGGACTACTGGCCCTACCTGCCCGGCATGGACTGGCAGATGCCCAGGTGAGCGTTATAGTAGTTCTGGAAGAGGCCAGGATATTGGGGACTACTGGCCCTACCTGCCCGGCATGGACTGGCAGATGCCCAGGTGAGCGTTTTAGTAGGTCTGGAAGAGGCCATGATATTGGGGACTACTGGCCCTACCTGCCCGGCATGGACTGGCAGATGCCCAGGTGAGCGTTTTAGTAGGTCTGGAAGAGGCCAGGATATTGGGGACTACTGGCCCTACCTGCCCGGCATGGACTGGCAGATGCCCAGGTGAGCGTTTTAGTAGGTCTGGAAGAGGCCATGATATTGGGGACTACTGGCCCTACCTGCCCGGCATGGACTGGCAGATGCCCAGGTGAGCGTTTTAGTAGGTCTGGAAGAGGCCAGGATATTGGGGACTACTGGCCCTACCTGCCCGGCATGGACTGGCAGATGCCCAGGTGAGCGTTATAGTAGTTCTGGAAGAGGCCAGGATATTGGGGACTACTGGCCCTACCTGCCCGGCATGGACTGGCAGATGCCCAGGTGAGCGTTTTAGTAGGTCTGGAAGAGGCCAGGATATTGGGGACTACTGGCCCTACCTGCCCGGCATGGACTGGCAGATGCCCAGGTGAGCGTTATAGTAGTTCTGGAAGAGGCCAGGATATTGGGGACTACTGGCCCTACCTGCCCGGTATGGACTGGCAGATGCCCAGGTGAGCGTTTTAGTAGGTCTGGAAGAGGCCATGATATTGGGGACTACTGGCCCTACCTGCCCGGCATGGACTGGCAGGTGCCCAGGTGAGCTTTAAGCAGTTTGTAGAATAGGCCAGGATATTGGGGACTACTGGCCCTACCTGCCCGGCATGGACTGGCAGATGCCCAGGTGAGCGTTATAGTAGTTCTGGAAGAGGCCAGGATATTGGGGACTACTGGCCCTACCTGCCCGGCATGGACTGGCAGATGCCCAGGTGAGCGTTTTAGTAGGTCTGGAAGAGGCCATGATATTGGGGACTACTGGCCCTACCTGCCCGGCATGGACTGGCAGATGCCCAGGTGAGCGTTTTAGTAGGTCTGGAAGAGGCCAGGATATTGGGGACTACTGGCCCTACCTGCCCGGCATGGACTGGCAGATGCCCAGGTGAGCGTTTTAGTAGGTCTGGAAGAGGCCAGGATATTGGGGACTACTGGCCCTACCTGCCCGGCATGGTCTGGCAGATGCCCAGGTGAGCGTTATAGTAGTTCTGGAAGAGGCCAGGATATTGGGGACTACTGGCCCTACCTGCCCGGCATGGACTGGCAGATGCCCAGGTGAGCGTTATAGTAGTTCTGGAAGAGGCCAGGATATTGGGGACTACTGGCCCTACCTGCCCGGCATGGACTGGCAGGTGCCCAGGTGAGCGTTATAGTAGGTCTGGAAGAGGCCATGATATTGGGGACTACTGGCCCTACCTGCCCGGCATGGACTGGCAGATGCCCAGGTGAGCGTTTTAGTAGGTCTGGAAGAGGCCAGGATATTGGGGACTACTGGCCCTACCTGCCCGGCATGGACTGGCAGATGCCCAGGTGAGCGTTTTAGTAGGTCTGGAAGAGGCCAGGATATTGGGGACTACTGGCCCTACCTGCCCGGCATGGACTGGCAGATGCCCAGGTGAGCGTTATAGTAGTTCTGGAAGAGGCCAGGATATTGGGGACTACTGGCCCTACCTGCCCGGTATGGACTGGCAGATGCCCAGGTGAGCGTTTTAGTAGGTCTGGAAGAGGCCAGGATATTGGGGACTACTGGCCCTACCTGCCCGGCATGGACTGGCAGATGCCCAGGTGAGCGTTATAGTAGTTCTGGAAGAGGCCAGGATATTGGGGACTACTGGCCCTACCTGCCCGGTATGGACTGGCAGATGCCCAGGTGAGCGTTTTAGTAGGTCTGGAAGAGGCCAGGATATTGGGGACTACTGGCCCTACCTGCCCGGCATGGACTGGCAGATGCCCAGGTGAGCGTTATAGTAGTTCTGGAAGAGGCCAGGATATTGGGGACTACTGGCCCTACCTGCCCGGTATGGACTGGCAGATGCCCAGGTGAGCGTTTTAGTAGGTCTGGAAGAGGCCAGGATATTGGGGACTACCTGCCCGGTATGGACTGGCAGATGCCCAGGTGAGCGTTTTAGTAGGTCTGGAAGAGGCCAGGATATTGGGGACTACTGGCCCTACCTGCCCGGCATGGACTGGCAGATGCTTTGCGTTGTAAGATGTATAAATGAAGGGCGACATGTATGGGTAACTAATTGCCACCACCCGAAATTTTCTACCACCCGTAATTACGCACCAGTACTGAAATTTGTCCTAGTAACCTCGGAGCCTAACTTACATTATTTGTTTTCTATCGGACGTGTTAAACTCGATTAAAAATATTGCATTTCTAATTAATAGGTAAACTAGAAGTTAATATTTATTATTCCCGATCACTTCCATTCTATGTATTTGTCTAATAGATATATGTTTTCTATTATAGTATATTTACGACCTTTGTCAACGTTCAGAGAAATTGAGACAGATTAATTTTTTTTCACAGGATTTCAATACGAAACATTGGCTACATTGGTCTCAGAGATCTCGACGCTTATGAAAGGTAACAACAACATTTAATATTTTTTTAAACGTACTGATTTGATAATGAAGGGGGTTGACGAGTTTTAAAAGATAATCTTTGAATTGACATTTGTTCAAAAACGTTCTTTCCAGAAGTTATAGAGCGCGGTAGGAATGTCTCTCCGCAGTGGCACTAGTGGCTGGTGAGAGTGCCAGCAACAGAAATTATGTTGATATTACATGCTGCAGCTTGAAAAATGTAAATTGTGTAATCATCACAATCACTACGGAGGTTGGAGGTGTTGTGCCCTTCATTTGTTTCCCAGTGTTCTGATTGCTACCAACGTAAATGCAACGCCCCGACTCTGTGCAGTGTGAAGAGATTTTCCTGGCACACTATAGTTTGGTCGCTATACGACATAATTTTGAATATTTTTTAAAAAATCCAACCATCACAGTTTTTTAGTTAAACTCAATCACATTGCTTCAGAACTTATTTTCAAATCCTGCAACGAAAATATTGTTGAGGAACACGTTAAGTCATCTTCATTTCAATTGTTTTTCGTGAGTTGTGTCAAGTATTGTCTCATATTGTAATGTGTTTTTAATTATTAATAGTACAGTTTGTATGTTTTGATCAGTGAAAATAGTATTTTTAAGTTTTTATATTTTAAGTACCTTATACATTTTTAGTGTTGTTTTTGATATAGCTCGTGATTGTAACTGGCTATGCATCATACCTGATAATAGATATTGCATCTATTACTTCTTTAAGTCTTATTACTGCGATGTATCTTTACAACTTCGTAAAGCATTAAACAATATTACTATGTTACAACAAAACAATTAAAATACAAATATATTCAAAATACATTCAAATGTTAAGTTTCCAAATGTAAAGTTCCCACAATCAAAAATCTGTAAAAACACAAATTATAATCAACACTTTTTGAACAATACGCACGCCGTATTGATAGTTCGTACGTCAGGGACTGCTTATAGAAGTAGATGTGTTTAGAGAATACACTGAAGGCATTCTGAGTTCCCACGGGTGCTTCGAGAAGTGTCGTGGAAGATACTCTGTGTGACCCACGCTTGTTGAGAATGATAGTGTGTGCGTTGGAGTGTCCTTTTCAGAAAAAAACAGGGGTTCCACAGGGGGTGTTGGAGGGACCTCTAGGAAACAGGGGACTAAGTGTACATCTGTCATGGTGGTAGACGTGAATAACGGTGTGCCACGTTGACAATCGACAAGTGGGGTTCGGCTGCGTGTGCAATGGATAATGTGTTCTGCCTTGGGAAGTTTTAGGTCTTTTAGGAAAGAGAGGTTCCACAGGGTCTACGTCTAGAAATATCATGGAGGGATGGCCTGAGTGTGTGTGTGTGTGTTGTACACTGACGATTGATAAGTGGGGCATGAACGCCTAGTAAGGTGACGTGCTTCGCCCTGGGAGTTAGAGGTGTTTCTTAAGAAACAAGGGATACACAGAGTCTAATTGTAGAACTGCCACGGAGGGTGACATGAGTGTGTGTGTCGCAGGCTGACGATCGACAAGTGGGGCGTGGCCGCCTACGGGATGGATAATAGGCTTTGCTGGGGGCGTTGGAGGAACCAGGAGTTCCACTGCGTATAGGTCTAGGACTGCCACGGAGGGTGACATGAGTGTGTGTGTCGCAGGCTGACGATCGACAAGTGGGGCGTGGCCGCCTACGGGATGGATAATAGGCTTTGCTGGGGGCGTTGGAGGAACCAGGAGTTCCACTGCGTATAGGTCTAGGACTGCCACGGAGGGTGACATGAGTGTGTGTGTCGCAGGCTGACGATCGACAAGTGGGGCGTGGCCGCCTACGGGATGGATAATAGGCTTTGCTGGGGGCGTTGGAGGAACCAGGAGTTCCACTGCGTATAGGTCTAGGACTGCCACGGAGGGTGACATGAGTGTGTGTGTCGCAGGCTGACGATCGACAAGTGGGGCGTGGCCGCCTACGGGATGGATAATAGGCTTTGCTGGGGGCGTTGGAGGAACCAGGAGTTCCACTGCGTATAGGTCTAGGACAGCCATGGAGGGTGACGAGAGTGTGTGTCGCAGGCTGACGATCGACAAGTGGGGCGTGGCCGCCTACGGGATGGATAATAGGCTTTGCTGGGGGCGTTGGAGGAACCAGGAGTTCCACTGCGTATAGGTCTAGGACTGCCACAGAGGGTGACATGAGTGTGTGTCGTAGGCTGACGATCGACAAGTGGGGCGTGGCCGCCTACGGGATGGATAATAGGCTTTGCTGGGGGCGTTGGAGGAACCAGGAGTTCCACTGCGTATAGGTCTAGGACTGCCACGGAGGGTGACATGAGTGTGTGTGTCGCAGGCTGACGATCGACAAGTGGGGCGTGGCCGCCTACGGGATGGATAATAGGCTTTGCTGGGGGCGTTGGAGGAACCAGGAGTTCCACTGCGTATAGGTCTAGGACTGCCACAGAGGGTGACATGAGTGTGTGTCGTAGGCTGACGATCGACAAGTGGGGCGTGGCCGCCTACGGGATGGATAATAGGCTTTGCTGGGGGCGTTGGAGGAACCAGGAGTTCCACTGCGTATAGGTCTAGGACTGCCACGGAGGGTGACATGAGTGTGTGTGTCGCAGGCTGACGATCGACAAGTGGGGCGTGGCCGCCTACGGGATGGATAATAGGCTTTGCTGGGGGCGTTGGAGGAACCAGGAGTTCCACTGCGTATAGGTCTAGGACTGCCACAGAGGGTGACATGAGTGTGTGTCGTAGGCTGACGATCGACAAGTGGGGCGTGGCCGCCTACGGGATGGATAATAGGCTTTGCTGGGGGCGTTGGAGGAACCAGGAGTTCCACTGCGTATAGGTCTAGGACTGCCACGGAGGGTGACATGAGTGTGTGTGTCGCAGGCTGACGATCGACAAGTGGGGCGTGGCCGCCTACGGGATGGATAATAGGCTTTGCTGGGGGCGTTGGAGGAACCAGGAGTTCCACTGCGTATAGGTCTAGGACTGCCACGGAGGGTGACATGAGTGTGTGTGTCGCAGGCTGACGATCGACAAGTGGGGCGTGGCCGCCTACGGGTTGGATAATAGGCTTTGCTGGGGGCGTTGGAGGAACCAGGAGTTCCACTGCGTATAGGTCTAGGACTGCCACAGAGGGTGACGAGAGTGTGTGTCGCAGGCTGACGATCGACAAGTGGGGCGTGGCCGCCTACGGGATGGATAATAGGCTTTGCTGGGGGCGTTGGAGGAACCAGGAGTTCCACTGCGTATAGGTCTAGGACTGCCACAGAGGGTGACGAGAGTGTGTGTCGCAGGCTGACGATCGACAAGTGGGGCGTGGCCGCCTACGGGATGGATAATAGGCTTTGCTGGGGGCGTTGGAGGAACCAGGAGTTCCACTGCGTATAGGTCTAGGACTGCCACGGAGGGTGACATGAGTGTGTGTGTCGCAGGCTGACGATCGACAAGTGGGGCGTGGCCGCCTACGGGTTGGATAATAGGCTTTGCTGGGGGCGTTGGAGGAACCAGGAGTTCCACTGCGTATAGGTCTAGGGCTGTCATGGAGGGTGACGAGAGTGTGTGTCGTAGGCTGACGATCGACAAGGGGGGCGTGGCCGCCTACGGGATGGATAATAGGCTTTGCTGGGGGCGTTGGAGGAACCAGGAGTTCCACTGCGTATAGGTCTAAGGCTGCCATGGAGGGTGACGTGTGTGTGTGTCGTAGGCTGACGATCGACAAGTGGGGCGTGGCCGCCTACGGGATGGATAATAGGCTTTGCTGGGGGCGTTGGAGGAACCAGGAGTTCCACTGCGTATAGGTCTAGGACTGCCACGGAGGGTGACATGAGTGTGTGTGTCGTAGGCTGACGATCGACAAGTGGGGCGTGGCCGCCTACGGGATGGACGATGTCCTTCGCCTGGGGGCGCTGGAGGCCCTTCGACAGATCCGCAGGCGAATCGACCCTCGCCAGCGTCGCTCCCTTCATCTGTCTTTCGACGTGGACTCCTTGGACCCCCTCGAGGCGCCCAGCACAGGCACGCCAGGTGAGCTGTTCAACTGGTCGCCTCGTGCAACTGCGACTCGTTGTTGGTCTTAAGGGATTTAGCTGGGCACGCGTTGGCCGTCGCAGGGTGCTTATTACGTGTTGCCTTTGTGTGTTGAGCCAGGCGTGAGCTATGTACTCGCAGAGCGCGGGGAGCCTTTGCTGCGAGAGGCGCAGGTGGAGGAGTGCGTTGTGCTTGTGTGTTGAGTACTTTGTGTATTGTGTGCTTTGTGTGCTGTGTGCTTTGTGTGCTGTGTGCTTTGTGTGCTGTGTGCTTTGAGTGCTGTGTGCTTTGAGTGCTGTGTGCTTTGTGTGCTGTGTGCTGAGTGCCGTGTGCTTGCAGTGCGGGGAGGGCTGTCGCTGCGCGAGGCGCTCGCCCTGGTGGAGGAAGTGCGCCGCTCGGGGCGCCTGGCCGCCGTGGACCTGTGCTTTGAGTGCTGTGTGCTTTGTGTGCTATGTGCTGTGTGCTTTGTGTGCTGTGTGCTTTGTGTGCTGTGTGCTGAGTGGAGTGTGCTTGCAGTGCGGGGAGGGCTGTCGCTGCGCGAGGCGCTCGCCCTGGTGGAGGAGGTGCGCCGCTCGGGGCCCTGACCGCCGTGGACCTGTGCTTTGAGTGCTGTGTGCTTTGTGTGCCGTGTGCTGTGTGTGCTGAGTGCCGTGTGCTTGCAGTGCGGGGAGGGCTGTCGCTGCGCGAGGCGCTCGCCCTGGTGGAGGAGGTGGGCCGCTCGGGGCCCTGACCGCCGTGGACCTGTGCTTTGAGTGCTGTGTGCTTTGTGTGCTGTGTGCTTTGTGTGCTGTGTGCTGAGAGCCGTGTGCTTGCAGTGCGGGGAGGGCTGTCGCTGCGCGAGGCGCTCGCCCTGGTGGAGGAGGTGCGCCGCTCGGGGCCCTGACCGCCGTGGACCTGTGCTTTGTGTGCTGTGTGCTTTGTGTGCTGTGTGCTTTGTGTGCTGTGTGCTGAGTGCCGTGTGCTTGCAGTGCGGGGAGGGCTGTCGCTGCGCGAGGCGCTCGCCCTGGTGGAGGAGGTGCGCCGCTCGGGGCGCCTGGCCGCCGTGGACCTGTGCTTTGAGTGCTGTGTGCTTTGAGTGCTGTGTGCTTTGTGTGCTGTGTGCTGAGTGCCGTGTGCTTGCAGTGCGGGGAGGGCTGTCGCTGCGCGAGGCGCTCGCCCTGGTGGAGGAGGTGCGCCGCTCGGGGCGCCTGGCCGCCGTGGACCTGTGCTTTGTGTGCTGTGTGCTTTGTGTGCTGTGTGCTGAGTGCCGTGTGCTTGCAGTGCGGGGAGGGCTGTCGCTGCGCGAGGCGCTCGCCCTGGTGGAGGAGGTGCGCCGCTCGGGGCGCCTGGCCGCCGTGGACCTGGTGGAGTTCAACCCGGCGGTGGGCGACGCGCGCGACCGGGCCACCACCGTGGAGGCGTGCCGGAGCGTGCTGCGGGCGGCGTGCGGCCACTCGCGCAGCGGGGCGCTGCCGCCCGACGAGGACCTGCCGCTGCCGCGCACGCCCTCGCCCAACCCGCCCTCGCTCACGCCCTCGCCCTCGCCCAAGAAGACCTCGTAGCCATCGCCCTCTGCCACCCTGTGTAGCAGATTGCCTTCACCCGAGGCTGAGCCCACCTGTGTGCTCTGAATGCCTGCTTATTAAACATTGTTTTAGCATCAAATTGCGGCCAAGTGCATTCCAATTGAATGCATTCACAACGAAATTGAGAGAACATGTGTTTAGCTATTTTAAATTGAGGATAAAGATCGTTAATTGGGAAATTAGATAAGGGGATGCAAAACTCGTTAATATCTATTGATTTGTACAACCATCTCTTAACAAAATGAGTTTTGTAGTTCTATTTTTTTCTTCTCCCCCCTAGTTTTTCTCCTTAGTAATTTCTTTATATTGATCTCATTATTAAGCCATAATAATTTGAATGTCTGTTCTAATTTTGAATGTGCTTGGTGTAAATTTCATTGCGGTTCTTCTCCATTTGAAAGTGCTAGTCCTCTATTGTAGGTTGAAAAAATATACAACACGTACAAGCTCGTAATCGTAAGGAATATATTAACTATTTGTTTTAAATGAGACGGCGTCGTCGCAGTCAGTCTTAATAAGGCCGTCGTGGCCATCTTCTAGGAACGTCCTTAGACCGCATTTTCTGTCCCGGCCGAGGCCAGTGCTTCGTGCACAGCAAACGGCAGTCTGTTGTTCGAAGGAATTCGCACCTTCTTCCCACTCATGCCGCCAGCAGCAGCACCGTCGCATTGCTGGGAGTTCAATTGCGGCTCCGACGAAACAAACACCCAACCAAGATCATTTCTGGCTCTCCACGCACGCACCAAGCATTAATTCGAGCTGTTACGACATAAATATTTTAATATCTGGCTCTGTCATTTTGAAACGGTTAAGACATCTCCGTGAAAGTATGTGAAATTTACCAAAAAGGTATATGTGCCAAATGGTTTACTGAAGCTTCCATAATGTTTTGACTGATCTATGTTCTATGATGAGATTATTAAGCAATTTATTCGTAGGCACATTTTATCCAACTTTAGAACACTAGTATAATAGAAGAAATTTGTCAATGAGTATATTCATTAAAACTTACTGTTATATTTCTTCAAATTATTGGGAAATGTATTGTAGTATATTACTGTAAAGTAATTTCATAATGTCAAAGGAATGATTCCAAAAATAAAAATAAAATTTTTATTGCTGGTATAAACAGGGGCCCCATTGAGAAGTTTGGAAAGAGGGGAGAAAATGTAACCTGCCCCGTTCAGATTGTAAAGGAGCATTAGCAATTTAAGCATTCATTTTGAGGTCAATCGCCAATAATATAATAAGATACCACACTTTAACATAAACAAATTAAAAACGTAATATACATTACAAACGAACTGTGAAAATTAAAAATGATATCGAATTCTCAAAATTTCATTGTGTAACACTATTGAGTTTGACAGCGCGGACTGTAGCATAAATATTTGAATTTACATTATACCGTTATTTCTTTATGTAATTATTTAAACAGTATATATTGTAAACTGACAACCTTTATTTATTAATAAAAACATCTACTACATGCACTGGTTTTATAATTGTTTTTATTAGTCATCATATATATCATGTTCTGTTTTAAAAAACGAATTTTACATGAAAGTAATGTAAAATATAAGAACAAATTGTTTGTTTAAATGTTTCTTCAGAGAGCAAAGGCCGCTTAAAAATAGCAGAACTTTCATTATTCATTCAACATTCCTTTCAATTATTTTTTTTAATTGCGAGAAATCATGTGCCGCTGTAGCACCAATAGTTCATCACGCAAAAGATCCCCGACATACTGCATTTTCAAGTGGCTTCATAGATCCCTCAACGCCGATATTTGGAAACATACCCTCTTTACTACTTTCTCACACATCCCGTTGTATCCTAATTGCTCTAAATTATTTGGTGCTCTACTGAGCTTCCCGCATCGATACTAAACTGCGCTATCTTTTATCTTGTGTACGCCAATTTTGTGCTATGTAATTTGTGCAACACACATCGAAAGGAACAGAATGGCGGAACGATGTAAAATCAGACCCTCAATTACGATGATAAAATTATACAATAAGTTCCATATGTTGTTTATATACAGTCTACGTTTATTCCATCAGCATCGTTGATGATATTACATCACAAAACATTCATTACTGGCGACGTTTTGGAGGTCAATTACCTCATCATCAGACTAATGGCATGTATGTACAGTATAGAATTTCATTCAGACAATGACTACAGAGTAAATTACATTAGTGGCATGAGATAGTCGCACATGTAGGAACTAATTCCCGCATACGGTAACATACTAATGTACAGTGGGCTACACTACCAGAAAAATTCTTACTTATGTACTTAATATTTCAATGTATTTTTATTTTGAATCTTTTTATTTTATGAATTGAAAAACGTATGCCGGTCGAACGCGGTTCAATGTACATCGCTAGAACTGCGTATGTTGTGCACGCTAAGGAAGCCTAAGAAGCTACAACATCCGTCAGCCCCAACGTACGCATTCTAGAGACTAACGTCCGTTTGCTGCTACGCGACGGACGTCGCTGCAGCGCGCTAGTGAGTCACGGTCCGTACACGTCCTTGCTGCACTGAGACGGGCACACTGTAACGTTCGTCATTTGACGTTCGTGTGTCGCTAGAGCAAGTTCAGACCCCGAACTACTGCAGTTAACGCAAGTAGGTCGATATAGAGCAAGTAACGGACGCAGTTTCTGATTGAAAGCTCAGGCGATTGCTGTGATTGATCGGCTTTGTATCTTTCAATAGTTTTACTACAAGAAACTCATATAAATAAGAAACACAAAAGTTTCTTTAAATATGAGTAACCATACGCCATCTTTAAATGCAACTTATTTGTTTTGGGTTGTTTTTAACGGATGGCGGACTGTTATATTTATTAACGGTCGCCGAGTGTGAAAATCAGCATCTCACTCCCCTGCTTATAAGCATTTTATAAATATAATAGTTCAGTACTAGGAAAAAACAATTAAAATAATTGTTTTTTCAACGAAAAGAAACTTCACGCAACAAAGCATCCTGAAGACAAAAGAAGAACGAAGTGACAAACGCGGCGTGTCAACAATTATCTAAAACGAAGTCTGGCAAATGCACTCGGGAGTCACTAACGAAGCCCCAAGAAGATGCCCCAAGGAGACCTACGGTGTGTCACAATATCCAACAAGGCGATGCATTGCAATTGTCACGACATCTTTCGTGCTTGCTGCCCCCGACGTAACAATGGAGACAGATGAGTGAGGAGGAACACGCTTAGGAGGAGCAACTAAAGATCTTATTTCCAAAGTAAAAACGCCATTTCTGTGTGTTTTCTTGTTGTACGTATCAATGTGTTCTTAAGGCGCAACCTACAGCCAAGTTCCTATTGTGCAAAAAATAGCGATCTCCTCCGTTGAACGTATATGACAACCACTTAATCCTATTTTAACTATGAGGCCTTGTCACCTATTCTGAAAAAATGTACTCTTTGGAGATATGTTCTTGGAGAAATAAGCTCTTCAATTGTGAAGACTGCAAAACGGACTTGCTCCCTGGTTGGTTCTGTTCATTTTATAAATGTTTAACACACATTTGTTGAGTCGATGCCTAGCAATTGAGTTCTTTAAGTAGCGAGAAAAGATGTAAAATTAACTTTAAGAGCAATTTGAAAGATTCATTATCCTTGTTGTACAGCTATATGATCACTGAACTATTTTATTACTGTACTATAATTGCTGTAATAATGAAATAAATATTTCCTACGAGTGGTATTGCGTATCCCGCAGATTTGATATTACATACGTTCGACTATTTTTACACCAGTGTGAATGATGATATTTGGTTCTAACATCCATTGAGAGTAGCCGGGAGATAATGTGTGGAAGAAACAACATTGCGTGACAAAAATATCTTTTTTAAGGGACCACACACTTGCTAGATGGTAGTCAATAGTCAACCCGTAAAATCAATCATCAGAGAGAATGGAATTTAAGATACACAAGTGAATGAAAGAGTAGATCTAATAGGATTTGGTGAAGCGACTGATGCATTTTCTAAGAAGTCCCAATCGATGTGAATAGTACGTTCTCAACAATTGAAGAGCTCAGTACAACAAAGGGCTATTCCACATTTGTTTTTGTGAAATTGAGTTACTGGCATTAAATATACCTTCAAATATTATTCCCTTAGAGTAATATGTTCTTTAAGACCAAAATGTACTTATATGCAACAGTGGTGGTTTAAAAGTTTAAAAGCGTTCCGAGTTATTTAAAGAAAGTTCTAATAAAACCCTCAATATCTCAGATCTGGGTTAATGTGAAATAGTCTCTTTGTAAACAGAGCCCATCAATTCTTTGAATTCCTTAGTGCGTCTGTGACAATAAAGCGCAAAATGACGTTGGAGTTGAAATTCTGTAGAGCATTAAATTGAATACCGTGTTGAGGCATAATTGGTCGTTAGTTCAGCTGTGTTAGTCGATTTTCAGAACCAGTGTTTTCCACTATTTATAGCTAAGGATGTCCTAGAAATCTTTGTTCACTGAGTAAATATCGAGAATCTTGAAACAAGTCCTCTTAAAATTTGTAATTACCTTGTGACATCGTGTTAGATGATAAGACTGAGCGGATGAAGTATATTCTCCACGCAGAAACTTAACCGTTGTTTCTGCAGTGAATCTGAACGAATATTAATAATTCAACTTGTACATGGGTTAGGGGAGAGATCCCAGATTTTACGAAAACGTGCGCAGTATTATTTTCTCCCTCATAACTCATAACTTCTCCCAACATACTACGTCACATACAATTTTCAACTGCTTTTGACGTTAAATAAATAAATTAAAAGGCTAGGGTTCGAATCCTGACAGTGGCGGACTTTGGGTACTAGGAGTATGGATCTAAACCGCTGTCTGAAAGAGAAATCTAACAGCCGGCTGCTCGCATCAGTGGCTTTCCGTGGTTTCTCCGAACACCAGGCGAATGCCACGGCAGTACACTAACACACGGGCCACGAACCACGCGCGATCTTTCCTTCCTCTTCATTGTCCTATCCTCGCCCCTTACACTTACATGCACTACGCTACCATATATGTTGGGAACTTATTGCTTGTCCCGGCCGTGGCGGTGCCCCGTTGAGGGGAGATACTGGGATGGGAAAACCCCGCTGGATGCCGTGTAGGTCGACGCTGGATCTCACAATCCAGTGGGAGAGGAATTATTTTAAAAACAACTAAAGCACTCACTTCACTGAGACTAATGACCATAGAAATAGACTTACCGGGAACATCAATCGATCAACCTCTGCCCCAGGGCTTGGCTTGATAATGTGCAACCTCGCGTTGTAATGTTTTGCGCATGTAACTGCCTTCTTTCCCGCGGCGGTCGTGCAGCCATTGCGCGTGGCAGAGCCGCCGGCGAAGTCGTGCAGCGCTCGCGGTTTCCTGATTTCCGGTTCCGCAGCTCCGTGCGCTGCCACGCCCCCCTCCCCTCCCTCTTACCCTCCCCTCCCTCTGCCCCTCCCCTTCCCGCCCTCTTCCCCGTCCCTCCCTCTGCCCCTTCCCGCCCTCTTCCCTGTCCATCCCTCCCTCTGCCCCTCCCCGACCCGCCCTCTACCCCTCCCCTCCCTCTGCCCCTCTCCGCCCCGCCCTCTTCCCCGTCCCTCCCTCTGCCCCTCCCCGCCCTCTTCCCTGTCCATCCCTCCCCGCCTTCTACCCCGCCCCTCCCCGGCCTCTTCGCCGTCCCTCCCCGCCCCGCCCTCTGCCCCTCCCCGCCCCGCCCTCTTCCCAGTCCCTCCCTCTGCCCCTCCCCGCCTTCTACCCCGCCCCTCCCTCTGCCCCTCCCCGCCTACCCCGCCCCTCCCTCTTCCCCGTCCCTCCCTCTGCCCTCCCCGCCCTCTTCCCTGTCCATCCCTCCCTCTGCCCCTCCCCGCCTTCTACCCCGTCCCTCCCTCTGCCCCTCCCCGCCCTCTTCCCTGTCCATCCCTCCCTCTGCCCCTACCCGCCTTCTACCCCGCCCCTCCCCGCCCTCTTCGCCGTCCCTCCCCGCCCCGCCCTCTGCCCCTCCCCGCCCCGCCCTCTTCCCAGTCCCTCCCTCTGCCCCTCCCCGCCTTCTACCCCGCCCCTCCCTCTGCCCCTCCCCGCCTACCCCGCCCCTCCCTCTTCCCCGTCCCTCCCTCTGCCCTCCCCGCCCTCTTCCCTGTCCATCCCTCCCTCTGCCCCTCCCCGCCTTCTACCCCGCCCCTCCCTCTGCCCCTCCCCGCCCTCTTCCCTGTCCAACCCTCCCTCTGCCCCTCCCCGCCTTCTACCCCGCCCCTCCTTCTGCCCCTCCCCGCCTACCCCGCCCCTCCCTCTTCCCCGTCCCTCTCTCTGCCCCTCCCCGCCCTCTTCCCTGTCCATCCCTCCCTCTGCCCCTCCCCGACCCGCCCTCTTCCCCGTCCCTCCCTCTGCCCCTCCCCGCCCTCTTCGCCGTCCCTCCCTCTGCCCCTTCCCTCACCGCCCTCTGCCTCTTCCCGCCCCGCGGGAACAACCTAGGATGTTTTACTTTGAAATATTATATCTTACTTACAACATCGATACTTTAAACATCAATGTCTCTTGTCGATATTTTCATCGACATTGAAAATTTTTTGGTGATATATCGATGCATCTATGTTTTGCTAAAATTTGCCATCAACCGATGAGTAGGAGAGCGCCGAATCTTATAATGTGGTGAACCACTGCCAACTCACGAGATATAACATTCACTACACTAATGGGGGAAATGACCAGACGACTTCACGCGCCCACAAGAACGAACGAATCAATCGGAATCCGGAGGAGATGGCTAAGCGCGTCACCTGATGCGACTGCAGTGCCTCTGGCGGTGGCAGGACGTCCACACAGGCTTGTCAGCTGGGTCGTGTTCAGTCGCCTGGAGGAGACATCTGGCGGCCAGCTGCTCCGATCGGTAGTTTCACCGTGTTCTCTCCGATCAGTACGTGGCGAAGCAAACGCCATGGAGAGCTCGCGATATTTCCTTCCTCATCCCTGTTCTATCCTCGCCCCTTTCTTACATTTACGTGCACCACACTACCACCACGCCGGGAGGCCAGTCAGGAGCTTGGAGCTCGTGTCGTCTGGGTCGGTGCCCTACTGGAGAGAGAAAAGCGCTGGCCGATGTCAGGTCAGCGTCCAATCTCGCCTTCCAGCGGGAGATCATCGCCCCTCCCCCCGAGGAATACGCATGCACTACCCTTACGGGACTAATGCCATTGGCAGTCGACGCGCCCGACAGCACTAAATAATTCAACCACTACAACCACGCCTTTTCCCTCACCTTCATCCCCCACCTTCATTCTTGAATCGATCTTGGGTCGCTTATGACAATCGACTTTAAAAAATCGATTCATGAAAATTCAGAAAGATATCAGACAGAATATTATTTCTAGAAATAATTATTATCCTTATGAAGAAGTCGATTTCAATCTTAAAGAATCGATTCAAGCAAAAACCGTAAAGATCTGTATTGATGCGGCGGCGGCGATGGTGTGACGGTTAGCGTACCGGACTGTTATACCCAAGCTCGCGGGTTCAAACCCGATCGAAGCCGTGGATTTTTAGGGCGACAAAATCCTTCGTACGCCTTCCTTCGGAGGGGAAGTAAAGCCGGCTGTCCCATGTTCGTAGATTTACTTGCATGTAAAAGATCCTCAAGCCTAAATGACGCCTCTGAGCTAAATTGAAAATCGCCTGTTTCTCGCCCAAGAAATACCTCCTTTCTCTTCTAGATGGCCCGAGTCTCGCCACGTAAAATAAGGCAAATTCAATTCAATTCAATTGATGGGTTTAAAAATTCGATATTCTTAGAATCGATTCAGGATCGCAGATCTCTATGTGTCCCTGGTGCATCTCGCGCACGGCACAGCCTCCCGTCCCGTCCCGTCCCGTGCTCGGCGCGCGGTGCTTGATCTGCAGCGCGGAACGAGCCCCGCCCCCGCCCCCGCTCCCGCCCCCGCCCCCGCCCCTCGTCTCGCGGCGCGTGCGACAGGAGGCGGCGGGGCGCAGTGCACGGGCCCCCGCGTCGCGAGACGAACGCCCTGCAGCCCCACAGCGACAGCTCGCCTCCGGGGCCGCACGACGCACAGCTCGCCTCTCGTTTGCTGGCTCACTATTCTAAGCCAACGCGCCCGGTACTTCAAATGCTCGGTCCACAGAGACATCACGTACGACAGTATACCCTCTTCTGGTCACCGCCTCTAGCTTCCAACTGCAGGGAGTCGTCTCGACGCCAGCCACCTGTGCTGTGACGGCGACGAAATAGCTCGCTCGCGTCAAGTGTAAGACTGCCGGGGGAAATCGACTGTTACTTCAAATTCTTGGTGAACGCGTCCGGTACTCCAAAATCTCCGCCCACAGAGCCATCACGTAGTGGAGTGTACTCTCTTCTTGTCTCTACCTCCGACTTCCAGCTGCACTGGGCCCACTCGACGCCAGCTAACAGCGCTGTGACGGCGACGAAGTATTTCGTTCGCGTCAAGTTGTCAACTGTTACTTCGAATTCTTCTTCCGGTGGTGGCAACACGTGCCCTCTCACCTATCGCGTGAACTTCCTGCCCGACTTCTAGCTGCAGTGAGCTGCTGTGAAGGACCGCCCTCGGCTGCCGTTCTCCGGAAGTCTCTCGTCGCTGGATGAGCCACGACGCAGCCACGCGCCGGCTCTTCGGATAGACGACCTCGCAGCCCCGCTCTCGGGCTGATCGGGTCTCCTTCCAGTGGGAGATTAATACGGTGGAAGGAAGACAGCGCGATGCCGAGATGATCGTCTGCCAATTCGCAGTGACACCATTTCAGTTCCGAGCGCCCTGCTCGCAATGGTTGGGCTTCTACCAGAGATTTCCGTGTGTGCGCGTGAGTGCGGAACACAGCACATCTCGTGGCGACGAGATATCGGGCAATGAATAGCTATGTGCATCTGCATTCACAACCGAGGACAATTTCTGCCTTCAGGAAGATAAAGAAGTTTTGGAATTTTTAAAACAAAGGAATCTAATTCTGTGTTTATATTGTGTTCGGCAAACTCTGTGTTTAAACCCCCGTATCCTTCATAGTCTGTAACCGTTGACTATTACGTGTTACAGTTTGTCGAGATATCTTCAGTCTGGTTTTACATATACCAACATAAAAAAATCTCATACAACATATCCACTTCAATCGAAATCTGTCGCCGTTTTCCGACATTTTATAAACAATGACACGACCGACAATTCATCCGGGTGGAAACGAATAGAGCTGTGCGTTGTGATTCTGCATTTTTGGCGGATTCTTCGCTGTGAACGATTTACTTCTTGATAAGGAGATTTTCCGTTGCAAGAATAAAGACCGTGTTCTATCCTGATGACAGCAAAGTTGAGGTGAGCGTAACTGCCAGATTCAAAATTGACATGTTACGAACATTACCAGGTGTGTTAATTTTTTATCGATTTGTTACGCTAAGAATCTCTTAAAGAGTTACTACTGTGCACCATCACTGGATTATATCAACGAAGAAATTTCACTAACGATCTAACTTGCAATTGGAAGCCATCCACAGTGTTATACCAAAATTTATATTTGTTGACCAGTTATTTAAAATATCTACTGTTGCACCACAATAAATCGTGTACGGCAGCTATCGTAAAGTGAATCCAATAACAGTTACAGCTAAGAAATATCCCTGTGACAAACTAAGTTACGTGATATGAAAACTCTCTATCCACCATTCAACGTGACCCAACAAGTACCATGAAAATTTGGAGTAAAGTTTCTAAAGTTATAGCTTAATAGTAACGGTACATTATTTGCTAGCGAGATCTAGTTTTTTTTCTCAGAATTCCCCTCCCAGCCCTAGGCATTTTGTGAACTTGAGAGGGAGTGTAGCGCTGTCTTGAACGTCCCTCCGGACTGCGTTTTGTTAGTTATACATATATTACGTGTGGTAATTATAACAATATAAATGCCATTGCTATAATGAAATTAAATGGTCTCTACAATAATATAAAACTAAAAAGATATAACACTTTTGCAAAAAACTTTTAAATCACAACTCCAAACGATGCTCGTCTGGAATCAGACAAACGTGTTAACATTCGCGTCTCGAAAATGTCAGAAGGTTTCGTCTTGAGCTCAAAAATGACTCCAAGTGGAGACAGCAATCCATGTGAATAAAGCGTGAATGAGTGACAACAGTTTCCAAACTATCTTCCTCGACGATCCAAGTTAATTATATTTCTCCACGTCCTGTTGTTCACGGGGCGGTGACAAAACGTAGAAAAACGCACCTGTGCGTGTGGGTGTGTGTAACACTTGGTGCGTTGCCCTCCGAGATCTCGTCTTCCTCGTGTGGATTTTTACCGAATTCCTACAAAAATCTGCGAATAGAACAACAGATATACAACATCGCAGCGACTTGAAACATCCATGAAGAACTTGTCAGATGAACAGAAATATCAGTTCAAGTTTTGTGACAGTTTCAAAATACGTTTCTGACTTCACTTCGTAAAAACGTCCAATGTTCTTTTTCAGGTACAAAGACATAGAAGTGTGAATACTACGAGCAGAACTTTGAGAATTATTACTATTGGGTGTTCATTATTGAACAGCCACAGTTGTGAATGCAGTTTAGTGATAAAAGTATTTATAAAATACGTCATTTTATCGGAATAATGAAAAAAACGAACATTACCTGCTATAAGATTTGATTCAAAATCTCACCGAAACTTATCGGTTTTCGGGAACAAAAAGAAAAGAATACAGAACATGATATAGCACGGTAATTTCTCGAGCCTGAAGACAAAAAGGAAAAATAAAATACGGACTATTAGGGAGCGAGTCGACAATATTGCAAAAGGTTTTTCGCCCGTGAGTTTTATTAAAAAAAAAAAAAAAAAAAAAAAATCAGGAAGACACTTGGCTGCCGAGTGCACTCCCAACTCGTCCCCGAGGCGACGCTCGCCTGTCGGCCGTAGGGCGAGCGCCTTCTGTCAAGAACACAAGTGCGTTGCGCGAGGCGACGCGAGGCGAAGCGAGACGAGACGAGCGCCGGGCGGGAGACAGGAACAAACACATCTCGCCACGCGAACCGTCTCGCCGCCGCGCCCGACCCCGCGCGCCGGAAGTCAACTGTTCTGGCCCCGCCCCGCCCCGCCCCTGCAATGTGAGTACTCGCCGTTCGGATGCCTTACAGCGGAGATGGGTTCTGAGCAGGGATGCGGCATCGACGACGGTGTTTTCAAAACATCGAAGCCCATGGTTTTTGAACATCGATGTTTTTCGTTTTCGATGTTTTGAAGATGAAAAATTCCCATAACCACAATCATGTTCAAGTAAAAATAGAAAAAAAATAGCTGATGCCATCACTCTCTTATGTGTTCGCACCAAATGAACGGGC
This sequence comes from Gryllus longicercus, assembly GCA_038098605.1. Classification (NCBI taxonomy): domain Eukaryota; kingdom Metazoa; phylum Arthropoda; class Insecta; order Orthoptera; family Gryllidae; genus Gryllus; species Gryllus longicercus. The sequence goes on along the minus strand of JAZDUA010000485.1, from coordinate 312,630 downwards.
TTTGTACTACTTTCATCGAGCAGACTTTTCCTCGCCCGAGATGGTAATCAATTACTTTGTATTTCGTACATGAAGAGGCGTTTTTAACGTTGTTCGTTAAATTTTAATTACAAATTAACATACACGCCCACTGTCAATTAGAATTTAATGTTAGAGGTTACTAAATCAGCTTTAAAACATCTTTAGCAACATCGATGTTCTCTTGTCTATGTCGCATTTCTGGTTATGAGAAGACCTCCGATTTTAGAACGAATGTCTAATTACTTCCTTTAGGAGGTGGTGGAAAATAATTACAGACGTTTACGAATCATGAAAACAAAAATAGATCTACTGAAGCATCTAGTCGAACCTTAAATGTCCTAATATGTCGGTTGATGCCTAGTTTTAATATTTCTTAGTCTAAAATAAATACTTTTGAAGAATAGCCACATTTAATTACTCGTTTTTTACATTCGATAAAATTTTTAAACGCTCTTTCTCGAATTTCCCGAAACGCGAATATTCCCTTACGCGAATATCAAAGACGCAATGGATGACGCCCCGAAATCTCTCACCGAACCAACGACCTCTACGAGAAGGAAAAGGGGATGTTTCACGTTTGTCTCCGATCGGCAGACACTTATGTACTTGTAGCCACGCTCATCAATATAAAAATATTTTACTTCCCTAAATAACAAAAAGTGCCTATTTTAATCCATTTGTGATCAGGTTTAGATGTCAGAAACATAACTTTACATGTTTAATGATTGTTAAATGCCTGGTTTAATAATTAATATTAGTGGCGTTGCTGAAGCGCAAGTACCACACGGTAGTGCAGTATTCATCCATTGCAGAAACTTGATATCCAGCATCTCCTGACATATGAAATAATGTACTGCATATGTGTGTGTGTGGGCGTATAATGTGTGTGTGTGTAATGTGTATGTTTGTATGCGTACAGTCTCTGGAAGAGAATAGGCCGCGGAAGTGGAAGGAAAGATCGCGCGTTGATAGGAGAAACTACGCAAAACTACCAATCAAAGCAGTCGGCCGCTACAATTCTCCTGTAGACGGTGGCTGAGTTCAACCTAGCTATGTTATCTAAAACGCTGTCACCGCCTGAGTGAAACCCTAGAACGCCCCAGTCTGAGCGGTGTTGGGGATGAGCAAGGAGATGGAGGGCACCACATGCGGTAAGGAGACTGTGCATAAGATGTGATCAATCCACTTCATGGGGTCCCGCGGTGATCACTGGTTCATTTTAGAAAAAAAAAAATCACACTTATTGCATATGCTGCCCTGCGTTTTGGTTTTTCACACTATTAAACTAGTGTTGCTCCAACAGCACATACTTTCTCGCATTATTTATCAATTTGCAATATTCTATAATTCAGAGATCTCAACGTAAATGAGACCCTAGCCATTCTTTCTTCTATCCGTGGAAAACTTTAAAGAAATATTTCTAGTGGTTTTTGAGAAAAAAGTTACATTTTTTATTGCCTACAATTTCCCGCCAAATTACACGAAAACCACTCAAATTTTCCAATTACTGAACGTGAACTAATTTAAAGATCCGCGTTTAAGGTACGGATTTTGTGAAGGAAAAATCTTTATCTTTAATATAGTAGTCCCAACTCTAGAAACCCCGGCCAGAGGCGGGCAGTGACATCAGTAGATGCCCTAAGCTAAGTCGGCAGTGAGCCTTTAAAGTGATGATTAATACAGGTGCGTGTATGGTGTTTAGAATCACGTAATGTCATGGAAGTTATGAGGGAGTCGGTATACGAAGCGTTATAGCAATCGATCTTCCGCGCATGCGCAGTTTGACTTTCGCATCACTTTTAAGCATCTGCGCATGCGCAGAAGATCGCGTAAGCAGTCGATCGCTGTACGTTATGCAGAGCGAGAGTTTACGACTATTAGGCAGTTTTTGCACGAAAAAGAGTTACAGCACTATCGATCTTCTGCGCTAGCGCAATTCAAGTTTCGCATGCCATCTGTGCATCTGCGCATGCGCCGAGGTTCGCGGCGCCAGTGGATTGCTCGGCCGTGCGAAATGTCGCAGCTTCCGTCCTGAGGCATTGGACGTGGGTGCAAGTAGGTTAGGGAGCGTGCCTTGCCGCTGCGCGGCGCGTGGGGCGGAGGGGGAGGGGGATTCGTGGGCGAGAGAACCGTTGGGAGGGAGCGGCTGGCGGTCAGGGTCACCGCGGACCACTCTCCTCGGCGCCGCCGGCCCGCCCCCTCCCACACGCACACGCGCGCTCCCTTCACAGCTGCTCACAGGCACTCTGCACCTCGCCCCACAGATGCACACCTTCACACGCGCGCATACCCACCCCCACAAATGCATTCTTCACCTCGCCTCACACACTTTCTTACACCTCGCCTCACAGACACATACACACGTACCCTCACTCACATACGCGCCGCCTCACAGATGCACACCTTCACACGCGCGCACCCCCCTCCCCACACATGCATTCTTACTCATCGCCTCACATACATACGCTCCCGCATGCACACATATGCACCCCTCACACATTCACATACATATACACACGTATGCTCATACACATGTATGCCCTCAAAAACGCATATTTGTCCCTTACATATGCAACCCTCATGCACATCCCAATATACGCACAAACGCGCCCTCATACACGTACATACGCATACACATACACATACACATATTCGAATACATCTCCTCAATCACATACGCCCCGTCAAATACAAGCGCCCCTCCATACACACGTTCTCCCCACTACACTCGTTATGTCACACTCACAAGCATATACACCTACACACATACACACAAAAAATGCATTCACATAATTCAATTTTGTTTATAGCGCTCTTTCATTTATGACAACAAATAACACTTAATCTCGCTTGATATACTAAATCAAAGTCACTTTATATATACAAATCATTTTAAAAAATTGAAAATAAGATATTTTAAACTAATATGCTATTTCACTTATACTTTGATATTAGCAATTAACCAAGGATTATTTCGAAACGGAAGTTCAATTTGTATTTTTCTAAGATTTTTTCAGTTTTAACGCAAAGCAATTTTTAATTAAATTTAAGTCAATACGAAAACAATTGTTGAGATATTATTTTTTTATCAATCCCCTGCCCAGCTCGTTCGTTTGCTTGCGGAAGGGTGGATGTCTGCATAGCTGTGAAGGAAGGTGAATGGTCCCAGCACCTGTCACGTTGCATGCCTCTGTTCTGATTGCTTTGCGCACTTCACGTCTGTCCACGTTCCAAGAAGCACTTCTCTCTCGCGAATTAGGCCATCGTTTTCTCCACCTTCGAATTACATGCACGCCTTTTCGGCGAGTAGGAAGCTGCGGCGAAAGGAATATATGTAAATCGTAGAAAGATTCACAATCAACTTTAAAGCACAAAAAGTTCAGGATCATGAGATTTCGTCAAATAAGGCTAAAATAAAAGTATTCTAGTTTCTGAACATATAATTTCATCATTTTGGCTGTGAAAAACAAGACACAAATCAACAACACCGTTAACATGGATTTTAGCGTAAGCACAAATACTATACATCAAATAAAATATTATTTAAAAAGCAAACGTATTATACCAATTCATGTAAATACACATACACAATGTAGGGGTTTAAAAAATAAGGTTGGTATTTAAATAATACTGCATTTTGTGTACACGATATATGTGTCTGTGTATTAAAAACGATTTTAACTATGTTTTACTTTCCCTGATACTACTTACGTACTATAGAGAGGTTTTTCAACAGAAACACTTGCACTGTGGGACACATAAAAGTGGATAAATCGTGTACCAATGTGTAATAAATTACATCTTGTGTAGTCAGAATGACTTTTTGGAGGCCTTTGATGCAGAAAAGCTGATTTTCGGCAAAACGTCCGTCCGTGCACAACACTTACACTTGAACCGTTCGGCCGATTTTCTTTAAAATTAATGTTCCGTGATTGATATTAACAAACACGAGTCTTTGGGAGTTTCAAGTGGATATTTTGATTTTAGAGGGTACTGTAAGTGTTGTCTCAAGAACATTGTCAAAATTTTCTCAAAAATTACTTTCAATTTTTTAATTAAACTTTGTCCTCGGATAGCGTAAAGGACGTTTAAGAGAATGTCGAGAGTCTAATGTTCGCTGAAATCCTTGATTTTTGAAACTTCACAAAAGTACAATTTCTTGGTATCTTTCTACAACTTCAATTCTGAAGATCGATTTTTTTTCTAAATGAAATCGATTGGTTAAAGGCAGGTATTAAAATAAGGAAAGGTTATATTTTCGAAAAAAAAATAAATAATTGTTTTTCACGTATTGCGTTAATTATTAGGAACTTTTTTTGATATCTTAATTATGTAAAGGACTGTTATAATGAATGTAAACTATACAATGTTACAGAAGTGTTTGTGAAGCCTTTTTATTAAAATAACTTCTTTCAGTGTCACGCGAGAGTATTTCATTTGTTGTTGTTGTTGTTCCTGAGCAGTTTTGGCTGTGCTCCTTTTTGTAAAACGACGTTGGACGGCTTTGTTCATCGGCATTTGTTCTGCTGCGAGGCCACACGCTCCATATAACTCCACGTCCCGTTAAGAAGCAGTGCTCGGATTCTGCCATGCCATCTTTTCATTGGTGAATTGTAGATGGAGCTTCCTTGTAAACAAATGTTTATCAAGACGCACAGGTGATAGAAATGTATAATTTATTGCATCATGTTTTGTTACTTGTTTCCATTTTCCAATTTTTACGTTTTGGACCATTGTGTAATTTTTTGGATCTTTGCGTCATTTTTGTCTTTTCTACGCAATTTGTAACCCTTTTGTGATTTTTGTTTGTGATATTTCATGAATTAACGACACTAACACAAAGTGTTGATTGTATCATCAGTTCATGATGAAATTCACTACTGCAGATAACTCTGCTTTTCGAACTCTCAAAATTACACGGATCTTCGGAGTCTTCCTTGACCTTCCAAAACTAGCGGTTGGAAGATCGCAGTTAAGAATTACGTTGTCTCCTAAAATAAAGTCCATATTTATTTAAAATTATAAAATTCATTGAATAAGAACTTTCCATATCACCACCATCTTATGTGACTCAGGGCTTCAATTGATGCCACAGAAGAGCCAGTGCCTCCAGCCGGGAGGTCATACATTCAAGTCCGGGCGATGGTACAATTTCCGACACTAGTCACACAGCTTCATTGAATGAAGCCGCTGTCTAAGCCTAGTGGCCGGCTGCTCTGGTCGGTAGTTCTCCGTGCTTTCTCTCATCAACACCAAACGAATGCTGGAGTAGTACCCTAACAAACGGGCTCCAGGCCACGCGCGATCTTAGCTTCCTCTTCCTTGCCGTATCCCCTTACACAAACACACAGAATACCACACATGTCGGGAGACCTGACACGAGCTTAGAGCATGTCCTCCCTAGGGGGGGGGGTTTCCTCGCTTTTGAGAGACACCTGGTTGTAGAGGCAGTAAACTTTTTCAGTTCCCTGTGCATTCAAGTGAAAAAGTGTCCCCGCTATTTCGCCGTCACCGTACGCAGTGCTATGGGTTTCGAGAACTAACCTCCTAAACGCTCAGGCGTAGATCGCGTTGGCGACTTCTCTGGGAAGAAAAACCTGCTCATGTTTGCTTCTTCTCCTTCTTCTTTTTCTTGTTCTTCTTCATGTAGTTACCAAAAGAAGTATTCGAGGGAAAATTATTTTTTTTTAGTCGAGTATAAACAAATCATTCTAGTTTTAAGCAGGCGTGACTTACATTCACTGGTACGGTACGTATTTCCTAACAATTGCTCACCTTGATTAATCACTTGTATGTTAGTTATATTTTCCTGATATATTCTTCTTCTTATGATTGGATCCCTCGTTCTAAAAGATTTTATATGAATGTTCTCCATATTGTTTCAACCTATATTTTCATTTGCCTGTGTTTTTTTCTATAAAATAATCGGATCTTTCTTCTTCTTCTTCTTCTTCTTCTTCTTCTTCTTCTTCTTCTTCTTCTTCTTCTTTTCTCCTACAGAGGATTTCCAGCACTCCAAGTCCCTGCAGTCGTGCATCCGGGGGGGCGTAGGGCCGCGCTGCGCCTCTGGGAAGACGCGCGGCAAAGCAGCGCCGCTGCGAGGGGGGGTGAAGGCGAGAGGGAGGGGGGAGGCAGAACTAAGTGGGAGCGGCAGCGCTTCGCGATACAAGACACGCCCCCGCGCCTGGCTCTGTCGTTGCTCGAACCCAAGCACCACCCGCCCACGTCACCATGCGGCGCGGCGCGGGGGGAGGGGAGCTACGGAGGCCCAAGACTTTCCATTAGGATCGTCTCCTACTTTATTTCAGTAGCACATTGACTTTACAAATATGAAAGTTTGGCTAAAAACGCATCTAAATATTCAAGTCAAATGGAAAATAGAATGTCAGTGGCGAAAGCAAACTGAGTCGTACATATTCTTCATGTCTTCCGGGCTGATGGGCCGTGGTCCAATTGGCTTTGAGATACCAAACGTTTCGCCCACGACTGCGGTGGGCATCTTCAGTGGCGAGGTCTCGGGCGAAGTGTCCGGGACGGCGGCTGACTGGCGACTGACGCTGACGAAGGCTCTCCTACGGGAAAGGATACATCAGAACCGGCGTGATATTGCTGCTACAGACAAGGACCTATATGGACTGCATCTGCAGATCAGCAATACGCTCCGAATGCACGATTGGGAGAACGTTGACCGCATCACCTACAACACGATGATGTCAAAGATAGTCAGTCGCCAGTCAGCCGCCGTCCCGGACACTTCGCCCGAGACCTCGCCACTGAAGATGCCCACCGCAGTCGTGGGCGAAACGTTTGGTATCTCAAAGCCAATTGGACCACGGCCCATCAGCCCGGAAGACATGAAGAATATTGACTCCGGCCGTGAAAGCCTACAATGCTGTATTGAGTCGTACATACCTTGCGTGTGGTCGAAAAGCGAACTTCTGCAGTTTTTTAAATTATATTTAATTAATCAATAGGGTACGTGTATACCAAAAGTGTAAGGCGTAACGCAGCTGCTGACCGCCTGATAGTGGCCCCATCCTCAGTCATCTCGTGACCGTTGAAGAGGCTTACTGTTTAAATCGGAGGGTAGATTAAGTAACTCCATTCGCACCAGCTGCTATGGTCATTACTCCAGTTAATTCAGTTAATATTATATCTCAGGATGTGCCAGTTATTTCTTCTCCTCTGAATGGTGAGGCATAACGTTGGGGCAATATATTGTTAAGCTTGTGTTTCTTAAACTAATAGTCGGATTGAAGTCTGGCTTGCTCCATTGAATTTCTCGTCTTTAGCTGTACTCACATACGTGATTTCAGAGAGAAGCGAAGAATTTAATTTTTTTCCAAATTTTTCACCAAATTTCTGAATTTGGGTACAATATTGTTTCCCGTGTATTTCCTAAACTAATAGTCGGATTGAAGTCTAGTTTGCACCATTAAATATCTCGTCTAGAACTGCACTTACATACGTAATTTCAGAGAAAAGCGACGAATTTAATTTTTTCCAAATTTTTTCACCAAATTTCTATACTCAGGCACAATTTTATTTCGCGTGTATTTCCTAAACTAATATTCGGATTAAAGTCTAGTTTGCACCATTATATTTCTCGTCTAGAACTGCACTCACATACGTGATTTCAAAGAGAAGCGACGAATTTAATTTTTTCCCACTTTTTTCACCAAGTTTCTGAATTCAGGCTCAATATTGTTTAGCATGTATTTCCTAAATTACTAGTGGGATTGAAGTTTGGCTTCCTCCATTGAATTTCTCGTCTAGAAATGTACTCACATACGTGATTTCAGAGAGAAGCGACGAATATAATTTTTCCCAATTTTTTCACCAAATTTCTGTATTCGGGCACAATATTGTTTCGCGTGTATTTCTTAACCTAAAAGTCGGACATGAGTCTGGTTTCTTTATTGAACGTCTCGTCTAGGACTGTACTCACGTGATTTCGGAGAGAAGGGACTAATTAATTTTTTCCTATTTACAATCTAGACCGTAGTCTCAATTTTACAACTACCCTGCTTATAATGAAGTAAATAAATAGACCCACTACAAGGAGAGATAATTTAAGAACGGCTACCACACCGCAACATACCACCGATGTTCCCTGTATGAAGCCGCTCTACTTTGAGACCATCTACGCGTCTCGCAAGTCCCGACAATGAATTGCCGGCCCCTCGCCTTAGTGCACCTACACGCACAGACACGTGCTTCACGTGTCGCCGACGCCGCTAGAACAAGAAGACTGGGGCATTGTTCTCCTGGCCTTATATAGGCCCTTTGGCTCTACCCGCCGCCTCGATTGCCTCCTCCCCAAAGCCGCTCTGGGCCCGCTACGTCCATGGAATGTCCCAGTGCGTCATCACTCCGCCCTTTATTTAACATGCGGCGGTTTGAGCGTGGCACGACGCTACAATATTCATGGTACGTAAATAACTGTTGTACGGTCTATATACCGAACTATGTTTTTGCAGAATTCGTGAAGGCTTTTATTGTTAAAACATTTAATTTATAATTGCAGTGTTACGCGATAATATTTTATTTGTTGTTGTTGATTAGTGTGTGTCACACTTTTTGGAAACCCTTTTTTTTTGTGATCGCATTAACATCTAAGTTGTTAGCAACCACTATAGTATTAACGGTATGGTAACAGTGAATATGACATGATATGGTGATAATAGGGGGATAAGGACGAACACAAAAACAACCCCACCCGAGGGGGACACGAACCCTCGGCCCTTGGGTCCGAGATCGCTATGGCACTACTACCTTCACGATCACGGAGGGTTTGTCCAGCAGCATCGCTGCTGCTTCAGGCCTTTAGTACAAATTCGCGCCGCATTTCAATAAACGACGCCGCATGGCGCTCGGTGTCTTGGCGAATCGGCGCTCCCATCGCACAGCCCCCCCCCCCCCCTGTGGGGATGCTCGCTCCAGGAGGCTGAGGCTGCGGAGGATCCCAGGGGGCCGTGCACACTCGCCACGCAGATACCACTAAAACGGCACGTACATTCGCGCCCGTACATTGATGCAAAATTACGCGAGAAGTTCTGAAAATTCAATAGTGAAACCGGGCGCCTCGACGGCTAAGAATATTCCTCTGTAAGTGTAGGGCATGTTTTTGTCTGGAAGTGGCTGTGATATTCTCCTGCTACGTGGTAAGATCCGACGCAGACCTAACTTGGACCAGCGGGTTCTTCCCAAGCAGGTATCTCCCACCAGCGAGGCTCCGCCCCAGCCGGGACAAGCTCTAAGCTTCCGACTCGTCTCCCGACAGGTGTTCTAGTGTAGCGCATGTGAGTGAAGAACGTGTAAAGAGAGAAGATGGGACGGGGAAGAGGTAGGAAAGATTGTGCGTCTTTGTTAGGATACTACATCGGCATTCGCCTGATGTAGATCGAAGAAACCACGGAAAACTACTGATGAGAGCAGCCGGCCTCTCAAATTCTCCTCCGGACAGCGACTGAACCATTTATGGCAAAAGGGCAGGGAAAACCTGGTTGTGAATTAAACGTGTGAAGGTTGTACTTTTTCCCCGTACACTTTTGTGTGTTCTTTCCGAAATGAATGAAATCGAATGAAGGCAAAGGGGCCGAAGAAAGAGGGTAAGCAGCCTAATTGCGCTCTCGCATTTGCGCTCGCTCGCAAATCGCAGAATCACAGCAGCAAATTGTTCAATGGCTGCAGGAAGAACCTCGTTGCGTGGCGTGTTAAACTTTTCACCGGTCGCCATACAATCTCACAATTTATGCGCAAACGCACGAGGAAACAACTGAATTCTGTTGCTGTGGCACGTTAATACGATATTGTGGGGGATGTCTTGCGATATATCTATTTAAACAATATTTGTATACCGAGAAAGATGGACGCAAATAATTCACTGTACCTAAACAAATGTCTTTCGGTGAGGAAGTTAGTGTGGCGACAGTGGACAACGGCTTCATTTGGTGGGCTGCTACGAAAATGTGGTTATTTTACCTAATATTAATTTTTATAAATGTACTATTAAGAATGTAACAATTAAAAATAATTATTTCCAAAACTAATATATTTACTTTTATTCTGCATTGTTTGAATCTGAATTGTTTTGCACTTCGTCATGCTTTTTTAAAAACAGTTGAAATAGAATGGTTGTTAATTTACGATACTAAGAATGTTAAAACCCGCTGCTAAGGATGTTAAATGCAATATACAGGGCACAACAAGTGCACTTAGGACTAAATATACTGAAAAATACTTATAGGAAAATTCATTAGATTGAGAACTGTCACAGGGGAATTTACATTGCCGAATTTACGCTGTAAACGGCATAGAATTTACGCCACGAAGACCTTCGAAAGAAAAAAAGTGAAAAATGAGATTTGGAAATTTATTTCAGTCGCTGTCTTAAGGAGAATTCTAGCGACCGGCTGCTCTGATCGGTAGTTTTCCGTGGTTTCTCCGATCTACACCAGGCGAATGGCGGAGCAGTGAAAAAACAATCGGGTCACGAACCGTACTCGATCTTTCCTCCCTCTTTCCCCTTCCTTGTCCCATCCTCGCCCATTAATTACACGTACAGGCGCTATCACAATTGTCGGAGCTTGTTGCAATTGGGTCCGTGCCCCGCTGTGAGGAGGCAAGTGGGGTGCAAATCCCGCGCAAGCCGACTTATAGGTCGGCGCCGGATCTCACCTCCAGCGGGCGAGATCACCGCCACCTCCCGAGACCAAACGTGCACTACCCTTATGGGAATAACCTTATGACCTTAGCGACGACACGCCCGGAACCGTCAATCGACAAAACCAATCGATTCTACTTCTATGAAGACAGCATGAGGGCTTTACTTCATTTGTGTCATCTCACATCACTGCCAGAATTGAATGCAGCTGCCTGGGCATCGGCGGTCTGTAGTCGCCGTTGCGTTACGTAGTGTGTGCTGTGCTTTCAGTATTAGACGGGACTGAATGGCTCAGAACTTTATCCTATGGCACCTGTATTCCTCTACAGATGTACGTACTTATCGTACACTAGAACTCCTAAATATAGATTTATATTCTCACACCGCACGCTAGAGTCCCTAAATATGGATTAATATAGAAATCTATATCTAGGGACTCTACCGTACACCAGATGGGCAGGACTGATCCCCGCTATACGGTGCTTAAGTTCCGGTTCACGAACAAGGCGAAATTCCAGTCCGCACGGTCTCGAGCAACATAAGGCGAAATTACGGCCACAAAGGAGTGGTGGACTCTCTCTAGTCGCCCGTCTGCCGAGGGATTGTATCACGAGGACAAAACGGACTGAATTTACAGACCCTTTCCGTTAACTGACATGAAATGCACCCTAGTCGGTCAGTAGGTATTTGGGAACCGGCAAATGAAGATTTCCACGAAAGCGCGCGTGACTTTCGGCGGAGGGGCAGGGAGCCTCTGGGTACCGGGAAAATTGTTCTTGAGAAGTCAGAATTACTTGGCAGGGCCTACTATATCAAGCGTTGCCTTTTCGAGAGGGTAGTTGAATTTTGAGACGGAATGATGTTGCTGCGGAATAGGATATTTAACACCTCCGTATTTCTTTAATTTCTCGCATTCTGCTTGAGAGTGTAAAGAAAGTATGTTAATGCTCCGGAAAAAACGGTGAATTTTCGAGAGAAAAAGTCTGAATGCTAGGCCGTGGTAACAAAAATATGGATAAACCTTGTGCATATATGTAGTAAATTACTTTCTCTAACACCATTCTACACACTGTGTAGAATGCTTGTTTTGGGGGTCTTCACAGCGTAAAATCCATTGGCGGCAAATACTTGTCTGTTGGTTTAGTGTCTATTAACATTTTAAAATCTGTGTTCAAAGTAAACAGTACCCATATCTCCAGTTTGTAAACCCCATTACATTAGTCTTTGGTATTTTGGGAGAGTTTCGAATTTCCATATGGTTTATATGTTGTATTTTTCGACTGTAACGTTCTAGTTATACCTGTTGGTCGATATAATCGGAAGGGTTCAGCTAGTATTATTTAATGCTTCGTAAAGTCAAGCTAAGTACTCTCTGTAGAATCACAAAGTAGTAGACTTCTGTCTAATTACTACTAAGAAACTGACACCGAGTACACCAATAAATGTGCCGGGGACGGTAGACAATATTATTGCTTGCCCCACCCACACGTCGGGCGGTGAACGTATAGGTTGTCGCGGGTGGAGGATTTTGTGCTGCTGGGATACGTGGTTGGACCCGTGCGTGACCCCACTTGGCAGAAGAGTTGACTCGCGATCTCCCTCCCTCCTTGAAGCCCAGAGCCGCCGCTCACCTGCGAGGTTATCAGAGCCACCTCCCTCTATCGGTTAGCGTATCGGACTGTTGTACACAAGTTGGCGGATTCAAACCCGATAAAAGTCGTGGATTTTTAAGGGCGAAAAAATCCTTCGTACGCCTTCCTTCGGAGGGGAAGTAAAGCCGGCTGTCCCATGTTTGTAGATTTACTTGCATGTAAAAGATCCTCAAGCCTAAATGACGCCTCAGAGCTAAATTCAAAATCGCCTGTTTCTCGCCCAAGAAATACCTCCTTTCTCTGCTAGTTGATGAAAGGAGCGTAGCGAAATGTGCGTGGTCAGACAGAGTGCGGGCCGGGCCTGATGGTCCGAGTCTCGCCACGTAAATTAAGGCTTCAATTCAATTCAATTCCCTCTCGGGCGCCGCGACGCCGCCGCCTCGCGTTGCGTTGCGTCTGGCAGCCAATCGGCTTCCCTCGCGTTGCCTGCTAAGCGCGTCGGCGGTTTCAGACGGTACGGCGTTCAACTACGGTGTTTGCGGAACCAATATAGAAAACGAGACTTTGGCATACGAATGAAATCATGCACTTATTAATGTATTTCGAAATGCGTACGCCAAAGACATCTCGGGCGGGTTCCGTACATTATTTTACTTTCTCGCCCTTACTTCGGAAGAAGGGAAAGTATTGTAACCGTACGCGGCAAAACGGCCAATTTACTGCAGAACAACTCCTATTGCCTGGCCCTAGTAACGTAAAAGTAGATAAATATGAATTAGAAGTACAACTGGACAAGTAATTATTGAAATATCTGACCATCTGTCAATTGCTTAAAATATTATATTAATCATTCCAAGTAAGCCTGAGGATGGAGACAATTAATTTCCGAAACGTTGCTGTTATGACGTATCACATGCAATTTATGTATTGATAAAAAGCAGTGATTGTATGTTAATATTATGTATTTAAATTCAAAGCCAAAATACAGTCTGTCTAATTACAAAAGCATAGAAAAATAATAATCTTATAATTATTGAAACACAAGTGGGTCCTTGATGCCTAAAAATAAATTGACTGCTAAATGTATATCCGTGAACAATGTTAGCGGCTAAACCACAAGCAGGAATTTCTCCGAAATTGACATTTCCAGATCGATCTAACTAATGTCGCAGCCGATTGATCATGAACATTTCTTCTCGGTTACTGGATTTACTTCTAAAAAAGTGTGGAAGGTTCTGTGTTTATCTTTGTGATTTTTTTAAACGGTAAAAGTTACAAATAGTGCGAAAATGTTATCTGCTGTTATCTCTCCTCTAGTTCAAACCATTTTATTACTAAAGCGTCGACGTGGTTATCAGAAGGATTGGTGAGTATCTCCATTAAGTGTCGTATACAAATTTCCCAATTTCTCAGGAGAAAAAATAAAAAATAATCCGAAAATATTGAAGCAATTTTTTTATTACCTAATATGGGTGGCTTTCGAATTTACCAGGAGGACTCCAGCACCCTACCCCCTCCCTTGCGCACACCTCAGAGCGTATTTCGTAAATATATGTGGAGAATCATGAGTATAGGTCAATAAAAGTCTGAATTTTTACATTACCAACGTTTTGGTCATTTGTTTGGCGTGCTTCAGGACTGTAGTTGAATGCATATTAATTAATTGACATGTAATACACATCTGTATATCCGATATTTCGAATGGTGGAGCCGTAATAAGCACTGTAAAGTTGGTTTGGAAAAATACTTTGTACGCAAAAATTTGCATTTCAGAAGCACAAAAACCCTCCAGAAACATGTACGTTGTTTATGATTTACAAAATAAACGAATATATTTGTTCAGGAAGGAAAATTAAAAGAGAAATAAAAAAAGCCCCCAAATTTATACAATTGAATTACTTTTTTATTTATTTTATTTATTCATATAGCATTTTTTAAATAAAAATACTTTTATTAAATTACTCTCATGATTTTGCACTTATATTAATAATAAAGAGGTCAAGATCAACATAATACAACAGTAGAACCACGGTAATCCGAACTAATTGGGGATGTGGCCTGTTCGGATACGAAAATGTTGGAATTATCCCAAGAAATGCACCGCACATATACACATACCTCAATAAGATTACCAGACATAATACTATGTGGCGTGTGATGTGGGAAGATAGCACGTAAGAACGTAGCGTAGCGATCTCATCACCACATCACGTCGCATCATCAAGCATATTCAGTTCTTCACGACAAAAGAAGATTATCGAAGTTCTTCTAAGTGAAAATTACTGCTACATAAATATGTGATATACACAGTTGCTACCAGTGCAATGAACGTTTCATTTTGAAAACTTGTGTTTCGAGAATTTTAAGATTATTATTTTTCTGTCTGTTTTTTTTCTCAAATTAGTCAGAACGTATTTTTCCTTTTAATTTAAAGAGAGAATATTAACATAAAATAAGCTTTAAAAATAATAATTTTAATTAGATACATAATAACAGCAACGTTTCGGAAATTAATTATTTCCATCGTCAGACATAATGGCAAAACAAATAATTAATATAACATTTTAAACAGTTGACAGATTACCAGCTTTTTAATAATTACTTCTTCAGTTGTATAGTAATTAAGAAATCCTTTCTTTGCGCGACGAATAAACATTTTATTTATTTATTTATTTATTTATTTATTTATTTATTTATTTATTTATTTATTTATTTATTTATTTATTTATTTATTTATTTATTTATTTATTTATTTATTTATTTATTTATTTATTTATTTATTTATTTATTTATTTATTTATTTATTTATTTATTTATTTATTTATTTATTTATTTATTTATTTATTTATTTATTTATTTATTTATTTATTTATTTATTTATTTATTTATTTATTTATTTATTTATTTATTTATTTATTTATTTATTTATTTATTTATTTATTTATTTATTTATTTATTTATTTATTTATTTATTTATTTATTTATTTATTTATTTATTTATTTATTTAATTTATTATTTATTTATTATTTATTTATTTTCATCTCGACTTTTGTTCGGATTATCCGAAATTTCGGATTAACGCGGTTCTACTGTATATCCACAATACGAGGTCAATATCAATACCAATACTAATTCGTAAATATTAACCTCATCGGGGGAGTGGGGCGCTGCGGCCGTAAGTGGATTAAGGAGCTTAGGTGCGCGGGCGCGGAGCAGGTGCCGGGGGGTGGGGCGGGGCGGGGGGGGAGTGGGTGGGGGAGGGGGAAGAGGCGCGTGGCCTATATCCGCCTGTCCCGTTACCAGAGGTCGTCGACTGCCTCCCCGCGCGGCGCCCGCTCGACGCGCACCCAGCGGCGCCGCGCTCAAATACTCTGGCCTGGCCTGCCCCGCGCCACAGCCAGCGTTTGGTTTTCACTCGAGAACGATGCACTTTAGGTTATGACGAAACGAAATGACACATTTTTATTTGTCTTTTTTTTTGTTGCATTTTTCGTCGATTTTTCATACGTCATTTTTTTTACTTTTTTTCGTCGTTTTTAAAGAATTTTTTGCGAATTTCTTCGAATTTATTCTCATTTTAATGGTACTTGCTTCAAAAAATATTTACGAGATTCAACAAACTTTCTTCACGGAGTTTCTGGGTTGCTTTTTCAATTTCTTCGCTCGGAAATTGTAATGCCAGAAGCTGAGAGAATGTAATCTAAGATTCCCGTGACGCCTTCAGCACCAATGACGTTGGGCGGATTTCACCACAACTAAAGACAAAGATTGCCTGGTGCAGTCCAAACCCCAAGTTTGCAAGCTGAATTCAGATGAACGAAAGAAATAGACCTCGATTATTTCAGTAACATATCTTGAGGTCATCTGAACCATCACAGCTTGAGTTGTTCATCTGAACTGGTTTTGATGAAAATTTTACGTCAGTTTGTTTGTTTTTAGGGCATTTTCAAACATTTTAAAAGCATTTTATTGATTATTTTTTGATGTTTCAGTTCATTAAAATTCGCACGCTAGATATGACTGTTCCAATAAATATAAACAAAATCGGCTTAGTTACATCATTTATAACTCAAGAACGGCTGGGCCAATTTTAATAATTATCTCCGATTTGTTGGATTCATCTTCACTCCGAATAACAGAATAACTATTAATATATCGAAAAAATTCACTAGATGGCGCTGTAGAGCCACACTAAATATTCAAGTCAACTGCAACCCACAACACACTCGGTAGGATTTTTTTGAATCTATATCGTTAAATAACTCCTAAACGAAGCGATCTAGGGAAATAAAAAAACGTTTCTCACGTCGTAATCTTCCATAAGATATCTTTTTTAAACATTCTGCATTATATTTTTGCTGGGGGGAAGGAGGAGAGGAGGGAGGGAGGGAGAGGGGGGAGGAGGAGACGAAGGGCAGAATATTGTATGTCGGGTTCGCTTAAATAAGTTAAGCATAAATGGGCATAAATACGAATGAATGCGTGAATAAATTAAGAAAAAAAGTAAAAAGTAGAAGAAAGAAGAGAAAGAAATAAAAAAAGGAAAATGACAAGATAGAAAACTATCAGTACAGCCGGGAAGAGGACCGCGATGCCGGTCGAAGCGTCGGCACCTCAGCCTTGGACGCAGCGTCACCCGGACAGCACAGATCAAAATATCATTCCGTGTATATGTAAGTCTCAGATTGCCGGCCAAAGCTACAGCTCTGTCTATTAACATAAGTTAGTTATTAAGTCTTGCCCCCTTCTTTGCCGCAATAGCCAATTGGCGAGGGGAGCGAAGTAAAATAACTCAAGGCAGACAAGGATCACGGGGCGGACTGATAAGAAGGGCTTATGGAAGGACCAGCTACGGGCGTCTACCGACTGCATTCCGCGGTCAACGTTTCCTAAGCCGCTTACCTACTACCTTCATAAAAGACATAGACCGACTGCATCCCGCGGCGAACTTACCCTAAGCCTTTATCTACTACCTCCCCAAAAACCATAGCCCAACTGCATCCCTTTACGTCTTCCTCCTTAGTATCAGGATTGGTTTCTACGTTTCACGTGATCTGTTGAGAATCACACTGATATATTATAATTTATCCACTTCCGTCTCTTTTCAAGCAAACATTTGCACGTCATTTTAGAACACTGTCAACGTTTAGAAACGCCGCTTCAAAGTTTATGGAAACAAAACTTGAAACCTCCTGTCTCAAGACTCTTCCTACCTCGCTGACTTTATTTATTTACGTAAAAACAATTAAAAACTGTGTACGACGTGCTATGGGGAGAAGTTAATTTGAAGTTACATTTAGGACTTAAAGGCGGCTCCACACATTCTGTATTCGGCGAGTAGCGAGCGACCGCTCGCCGAATCCCGACTTGTGTGGACGGGTTGCTCGCTATTCGCCGAGCGCCGAACATTCAGTATTCGCCCTACCCACCGCGTGTCGGTCTTTAGGAGATATCAAAGGGAGCGAACATTCGCCGAACACATCAGCTGTTGGGGATTGGGCGAGCAGTAGCTCGCTGCTCAGCGAATGCCGAATGTGTGGAGCCGCCGTAGCACTCACAATCCACAAACCGAAGATTTTGCCACGTTCATCTGCATTCAAGGTTTTGTCTGGACTGGAGTGAACACATATTTGCGCTGCTATGAATGCAAACGTAACTAAAATATTTACTCCTCCCCAAACACCGAATGAACCAAACGGGATGCAGTCGGGCTCAAAAAAGTAATGAAAAGTGAAAGGGGGAGAGCTGGGAAGCGATGGAGGCGGTAAAGTGACCCAACATCCCGCCGCGCCTTTCCTCAATGGAGTACTTCCAATAGAGACTACTTGGAGGCAATTTACAACATGTAAATGAGTATCAATAATTTGAGTTTTTAATGTCTATTTACGCATCAAATGGATTGTGGCCTGATTTTTATGACAAATAATAGTCCAAATTCATTTTCATCCCATCATTCATTGACCAGATGAACATTCATTATAAAACAAAACGTACGCACATTATGCGATAATTGATGTAACATACATAAATTCTAACTATTGATTGTCTCAAAAATAAGGCCGCGTCTCCTTATAAAGGAATAAAAACGCCAGCTCTGATGAAATCTCACATACGCACGAATATGAAAACGAAGCGCTGTAAATGTTGCGCCTTCTGTTGATAGTTCGGCGACGCGGGTAAAAATGGCAAAATTATTTTGCGAACTCGACTTGCACCGTCGAGCGTCTGGAGTATTGACGGCTCCGCCTTTTGACGTAATTATTTACACTGCACTCTGTATGGATTTTTGTGAAAGTGTGGACTAAACCAGCGCTGTCCAACCGGCGGCCGCGAAAGGAATTTGGACAAAGGGAAAATCCCTTCCCTTCATGTCCAGCGAGGACATAGTGCGCCAGCACACGAGCCCTGCCGGGGCCAACAGCCCCTTAATGTAAAAATATGTTAAGTGTAGATTTAAAGATGTTTTTTTTTCTAGTAAATTCAAAATCATCCCAAAGTGTTTCGCTCCGTCATTACACACGCACGCCTGTTGTAGAGAAGCCTCGCAAACTACCGATCTGAACAATAAGTGGTCACGTGTGGATCGCCCGAGTGACGAGTACATGGCCCGCAACCACATTGAAGGCTTTAGTTGTGGCTAGTTACAAGTTACACCACTACGCTACACTCTTACTATATGGATGTCTTGTTGATGATATACGAAGAGCCAGGGGCACTGAAGAGATAAGGCCCACGTGGACAAAATCGAGTTATGAACATTAACGAACAGCGGGCGGCTCCCTGTTGAGTGATGAATTCACCGATTCCGTGCGCGTCAACTGATGTCATTATTCCCATAAGGGTAGTGCATGTGTTTGTCCTCTAGAGCCCCGCTGGATGGCGAGATCCAGGGCCGACTTGCGGTGATTTTCCCCAACCAGGTATCTCCCAGCAGGGGGCCATCGCCCCAGCCGCGACAAGCTCTAAGCTCCCGACTTGTCTCCCGGCAGTGTAGTGCGTGTACGTGTGTTTGTAATAGTGAGGATAGGACGAGGAGGAGGAACGAAAGATCAAGAGCGGTCCGTGGCCCGTTTGGTTGGGTACTGCTCCAGCATTCGCCTGGTGCTGCTGTAGCTTATCTTGGAACTAGCCCAAGCCCTTCATTTCTTCGTGACCAAACTACGGGACCCGCGAAAAAATAAAAGTACCTTAAACTATTCATTCCCACAATGAGGGATAAATGTCAAAATCTGTTTTTCTTATGGAGATAGTTTTTATTACAAGGGAAAAATATTTTCTTATCAATTTCTGTCAAAACGCTCTCTCTACCTGTATTCACAATTCAACTTTTATAAGGATTAGGGTAGATATTCCAGAATTTAAGAAAATGTGAACACAATACACTTCTCCCCGTAGTATGTCACATGTACTTTTTAATTCTTTTTTGACGTTGTATACCTAAATAAATAAATTCCTAGCCGGAAAATATTACGATTTCAATATGACATCAATCAATTGTGTACAACTAATTTACAAATCCTTACTTATTGTTGACAAATCTAAGATAAGCGAATCAATTCAAGAATCTGTTGACACCTGCAGGAAGTGCAATTGACATTATTACAAATAACGTGCACTTCTGCTGTAAATCAATTTCTTTCGATACAATCTGCATACTAATATACTTCAATAGTTAAAATGTGAAATCAATCGCAGTAATTTAAAAGTACTTTTAAATGTATTTTCTTCCTTTTGTTATATGCGTTAAATACTATATTTTCTATTTCATTAAAATTGCTACTATTTACCTATTTACAATATTGATGTACAACCTTGTGAAAAAATGCATACCAGCACTATCCAGCCGGGACTTTATGCCCTCGTAAAGTCTGCTTTAAGTATAATTATGTTGTAAATACGAATGCGAGGTTGTGTTTTGATTGTTTCGTCAAAAAAAGTTATTTAAAATAGTTAAAGCTATTTAAAATATTTATGTACAATTTTGTGGAAATAATATGTAAGTATGCAAGATGAAGATGTGGCAAATATGGTTGTGTTGTTCAAGGTTATCGAAAGTATGAAATATGAGTGTGTGAAAGAATGGAAAAGGGTAACTAGAGTGTGAAACGCTCTCCTAATAAATATTTAAAAGGCGGACCCTTATTAAATCTTCGGATGTCAGCTAAATTAAGTTTACGGCTGGCATTAAGTTTACGTGGTTTATTAAACTACCACCCCCATTTTTGCCATTCAAGGCGAAGATCTGTGGCTCAATGAATCCACTCTGAATATGAATGAATGCATCGCCCTATTTCTAAGTAAGGGAAAGCAAACGGATGTTATATGTGGAAAAGCGACGGAGCCATGGGAACAACACTGGGTGCTCAAAAAAGCTGGGTCACTCGTAATATTTATGATTAAGCTCAGACTTATAGATGCTTAAAGAAGTCCACGCTTATGATACTCGGATTATAGGTGCTAAAAAGCCGAAAAATGTTTATGTTTATGAGCTCAATCAGTAAATGAAAATCAGTTACCAAGAGCGAGAGAAGTCTCGACACAAAATTTGACGTCATACTCTTTATCACCCTGCACATTGCGTCAGTGCAACCTCAGAAAGTTTGGGAGCTGCTCGTATTTTGAGGGCATGTTATCGCTCGGAGTGCCATTGGCTGAATCGACAGTAATATTAGAAATGGCGCTTAGATGTTATGGCAGGTCCTGAACCAGACTCGCTCCCCTCCATTCGGAGACGTACTAACATAACAGTGCTGTGTGAACAACCATTGCTTTCCATTCATTTCATCATATGTTCAAATTCTTTAAAGATTTAAATTTGAAAATACTCCAAATATTAATTTATTCGTATAAAATTTAGCGAAATATGTAATAATATTCGTTACGACGAAACTATTTTTGTGCAACTTATTCGAAACATTTATATGTAATTTGATATATAGAAAGCATGGGGCGTTACTTGAATTTCCTCTTAACTTTCAACGCTGAAGCTTAAGAGAAAAATATGTATTTACCTAAAAGTTCGAGCCCTACTTAAGATACCTTTAGAACACACTCTACAACATTGATTCCAAAATCTGAGAGTCAGCCGGTACTTCAAAAGAGAGTCCTTAAGTACCCGATTATAATTCGCAATGTCCTCATTCGGGAGTGAATGGGCGAATAGTGGCCATTCATTCCTTGGAGAGAGGTCGTTTGTACTAAAATTTTCCTCATTCCGCCACCAACTCAATTGAGGATGGCTTACGTCACGCCGTTACCGCTATTGTGGGGATGATTTTTCCAAATATTTTATAATTTAATCCAAACTGCTCGATGAAAGGGCGAATTTTTGTGTCCAATGAAACGTTAGACGTGAACGATGAACACGAAATGGAATTGCTCGAAACCGTTAGTCGTGAAATATTGGAATTTTTATTCGGTTTAATGTTCTGTTTTACTTTACTGAAGAATTCTACATCAGGGATTTGTTCTTAAATGAAATAATTTAGTTTCATGACGTTTCTAAACTTCATTGTTCTCTTATCAGGACTTGCTGCAGTGTTAGAGAATCGCCTATATTCATGTGACATCACGACGTTCTTCGCGGGCATCTACAATTATATGAATGTAAGTGATTCTACTACACTGTTGAGTGTGTTCTCCTATACGAGCCCTGATGTGAGATAAAGTGAACGAAACATGCTGATGTTTCGCTCCCTTGAATTTGAAACATTTTTTTTATTTTGGATGGTTCTTTACATGAACCCTTCCTACAACTACAGTTATGAAGATCGAGATTTTTTTCCCTTCATGAAATCTGTATTGAAATCTGATTTTGAAAGGTCTTGTACAATTTTTCAAAAGTTTGAGTTCACTTCGCGTAATTTTTCATGAAAGTACGTATTCTTTTAGCACCACTAGTGTAGTGAAATATTAGTGATGCACTTCCTCTTAATGGATACTTTCGTTGCTTCAGTAGAGAATTTGGGAATTAATATTGCTTCTGGGTCAATACCCGCCGAGAGACTTGTTCCAAAGACTGTCTTGGGTCAGGTATCAGCGATCAGTCCACTCCAGAGTAACTCGTGAGCCCTTACTTTTATCTCGCAGCAGTTGCTCCGGACGCCGGACCCGCGAACTATAGTGAGCCAGTTACTTTGCCAGCAATCTCATCTAGAGAAATTTGGAGAAAAATTGTAACGATAATCAAAACGTTTTAAAATGCAAATTCATTTACAAATGTACACAGAAACAGTAGCGCATTATGAAGTCATTTACGAGTACTAATAAATCCATTTCACTCAGTATAATCTGTAATTGTACAAATAAATGAAGGAATGCAAATGTATTTCAAACTTTGAAATTTGTCAATTAGCTGAAACTATACTTTTTCTCCATACGTTTATACAAAGCGTCAACTGATGTCACCGCAGTGCCCCTAACTGGGACGTTCTGGGTTCGTGTCCACGCAGTGGCAGAATTTTCGATGCTACATAGTTAGCTGAGTCCAGTCTAGTCGCTGTCTGGACGATCATTCTAGGAGCCGGCTGCTCTGATCGGTAGTTTTCCAGGGTTTCTCCAATCACCACCAGGCGAATGGCGGAGGAGTACCCTAACAAACGGGCCACGGACCGCGCGCGATGTTTCCTTCCTCTTCCTTGTCCTTATCCTCACCCCTTACACTAGCATGCACCACACTCCACACATGGCGGGAGACCGGTGGGGAGCTTAGAGCTCTTCCCGGCTGTGATGGTTAAGATCAACACCAGGTGAATGCCGGAGCAGTACCCTAACAAACGGGACGTGATATTTCCTTCCTCTTCTTCGTCTTATCCTCACCCGGTTCTTATTCACACCTAGGCTAACAAGCACTACGCTACCACACGTGGAGAAGACCGGTCGCGAACTTGGAGCTCGTCCCGGCTGGGACGGCGCCTCGCTGGTGGGAGATAGCAGGCCGCTAGCCGAAGATAGATTGTCGCCGGATTTCGCCATCCAGCGGAGGAAGAAAACCTCAACTTCCCGAGATGGAAAGCATGCACTACATTTACGGACTAATGATTTTAGCCGTTGATGCGCCGGCAATCACTACCAATCAATCAATCGAAGAGACATTTTGCGGGCTGGTCCAGTTGGCCATGCAGGGTGAGTCAACAATCAATCAATGAGTGGCATGCGAGGGCCACCGTGCGCGGGGTGTGAAGTGGTCGGAGGCGGAGGCGCGCAACTGTCCACGTCCGGTGCGAGCGGCGGCGGGGCGGGGACGGGGGCGGGGGGGGGGGGGCGTGGCAGCCAGGGAACGCGTGCCCACGCGTGCGCACCCTCCCCCTTCCCCTCCGCGCTCCCCCTCAGCCCCAACGCCACTCGACTCAAGGCTCTCACGGACGGGCGCGGGAGATGGGTGCGGCGCGGAACGCTCCGCGATGGACGCGGCGGCGGAATCCGTTCACACCGGAGCGACAATTATGGCTCAGCGTTTGGTGACGGTTGTCCTCATCCGATTAACTTAGGCAAGAGGACCTCGATCCAGAGGGGAGAGAAGAGTCCCGAAGGAAGGCGGACGTGCACGAAACGCGTCCGACTGCGCTAAAAAATCCGCCGCGTATTAAACGCTGCCAATCCGCTCTGAACGCGCTCATAAAGCCACACGCGACGCGAAATTTCCGCTGCGGCCGTTCCGCGAGGGGTGCGAATTTTCCGCGCTGGTCGGAGGGACCACTCAATAGTAGCGATTCCGGTCGCATCAACCGCTAAGGTCATTAGACACGTCTTTTTGCTCCGGAGGTGACCTGTATATCTGACCTGTGATCTTCTCCCACTGCATAGCGAGATCCGGCGCCCACCTACCGACGGCTGGCGGGGTTTTCCCTAACTAGGCATCTCCCCACCCGGTACACGCTCCAAGTTCCCGACCGGTCTCCCGGCAGATGTGGAAAAGTAGCGCATGTTAGTGTAAATGTATATAAGGGGTGTGGATAGGACAAGGAAGAGGAAGATGAGATCGCGCGCGGTCCGCTGCCCGTTTGATACGGCTCTGGTATTCGCCTGGTGTTGATCGGAGAAACCAGAGACAACTCCCGATCAAATAGCCGGCTATATAGAATTCTCTTCCATGCACCGACTGGCCAACGATTCGGCCAAGCTGACAGGCTGGCGTAGAAAATCCGGCCACCGTCGGGACTCGAACCTACAGGCCTCCACGTCAGAGGCACTGCAGAGACATTAGTTGATGCCCTCAGCCATGTCAGCCAATCACCAGTTGCGGAGCGAATGGTAATCACATTTTTTGCGTCCACATTTCAGAAACATTTGTTTTTCTTAATCAGAAAGAGCATGCACGTGTTTGTGTCTTTGTGTTAAAATGGACTTCTCTCGTTACAAATAATATTCCAAGTTGAAGTAAAAACTTGAATATTATGAATCGTGACAAATGGAGCGTGTTGCGGTGAAGGTGAGCGACTGCAGAACAAAGATTAACACAAGATTGTGTGTGTGTGTGTGTGTGTGTGTGTGTGTGTGAGTGTGAGTGTGTTTTATTGGTCACCTTAAAAAAATGGAAAGTGGGACGTTTACTAAGAATATAGAGGTAACTTCCTCTTCACATCTCAATATGCAAGAAGAAGAAAAAAAACAAAGAAGAGAAGGGGAACTACATTGTAAGTATGCAATGGAAACAATATTGTGTCTCCGGATTTACATTTTCTGTAGACCTATCCTCCTTTAGGTTTTCTCTACGTAAAGAGGAGGCTACAACACACACTGAGAACAGTAATTTAACTCCGGACTATAGTATATGTATACCGAGCACGTGCGTACTGTTTTATTCCGCATTTCAGCGGATCGCATTGCCAAACCACGCCACTTCGACCGTTTCTCTATTTGGTTATGGATATGGAGACGACTCATGACATTTTTATAAGTTAATTATAACAGAATTACAAAATACGACGATAAATTCGTATAGTTTGGGAAATCAAGATGAAAAGTGATGTGTCTAAGATACACGTCGATTATTTAAAGAATATTTTATAATACATGGACGTTTAAAATAAAATACGTGTGGTGAGACGATACTGACATGTTCAGATAAAACTGATAATGTTACAAAGAATACAAAATACTTTCGTCTGGCCGTCTGAGATACTGTTGTCCTTAACTTATCATAGAACACAATTACGGCACTGCGCCACTCGCCCTGTCGTTCCCATGTTGCAACCTTTTCTACTAGCAAAATAAAATCCCCGTGTTACCCATCATAACGTAAAAAACTAGTGTGAAATAAATTGGATCAATGACATCAGATATTGGTTCCTATTTGACAATGACCCACAACCCAGCTACAGTTCATCACCGACCTCATTTGAGAAGCAAACATTCAAAAAGTGACATGTCCATTTGACAAGCATTGAGTTCTATTTTTTTGTTATTTAAGGTAGCATCAACATCTAAGTCATTACCGATCACTATTTGTTTAAACGTTTGGGGAACTGTGAACTAGATGAAATGATGTAGTGGTGATGAGGGTTGAAAGGAACACAATTACAACCATGCCCGAGGCGGGCCTCAAACGTGCCATCCTACGGCCCGAGATCGCTACGGCAATACTGCCCTAGCGATCTCGGCCACCAGATCGGCACTTCTTCTGTTGTTTTTACCTAAAACTTTATTTCCTGAGAAAGTTCTGAAATGTCTTACAATACGTATTAAGCAGTACTATATTTAACTGAGTCAATTCAATCCAAATCAAATTGAGTTAATGTGTTGAAAAGTGTAGTATTTGTGCTACATTTTTCATTTTATCGTAAAAGTGTGAAGTGGACGTGTCGCGTTTTGAATGTTTCTCGTCAATTTCAGAAGATCACCTACCCCAGCGGGGCCTATGACCGCCCCCCTCCCCGGTGGGAAGCACAGGGTCAGACGCAACCACTTCAAAGCGAGCGGGCTCTCAGCCCGGAGATGTCTATCGCGGCGCGCGGCCGGCAGGAATGCACCCGGCGCAACGGGAACCGCTTCCGCCCGGCCGCGCCAGCCCCAGGGAACGCAACCTCCTCTTCGCTTGTTCTCACAGACCTCCCGCCCGGCGTCGCCCTTTGCGGCTCCCAATTAAGGAAAATGCAGCGCTGCTGACGACGATGTTCATGAGAGTGGCTTTAGTTACCATCAGGCTCGCTCTTCCGCATAACCATGTGATTTCATAGTGGTGCTTCACAATGGCACACACTTTCCTGTATTAGTTTTCTATTTCGTTTGGTCTCGGACATGCCACATACTCTTGCCAGCAGCCATCGCCCAAAGTACATTCCTTTGACATTTTCTTAATTTGTCGGTTTCCTAATTGTAGAGCGGAAATATTACTTTAAGATATTAAAAAAGAGTATAACCTAGTCCTAAATGGCAATTTTCATTGAAAATTTCGGAGACGTTTTAAATAAGCTTAAATAAGGCGTTTAAGCGCTACTTTAAATTCGAAATTTGAAGCTCTTTTTCGTAGAAAATTATTAAGTTACCGAAAACCTTCGTTTTAAGTCATTTTAAGAACTTCAATTCATAAATACAATAGTGTTTAAAAATTGCTGTAAATGAGCATATAAACGGCGTGTGACATATTTAAAAAATTGAACAGTAAAGCGTTATTCAAACATACATTTAGTAAATAAAGTAAGTTAGTAATATATTTTTTTGAACATTTGACATCCTATTTTTTTCACCAACACACAGATACACACTAGCATTGCTGCTTAGCTAAGCACAGCACAAGCACACTTTCAGTATATTCACTATGACACACTCGCGATGTCACTCTTCTACTCGTGTCATAAATAACTATTTTACACAGAGGCTATTAAAGGTGGTTACTTAGTACACACAACGTGCTAGATGTTCTATTTCTAGCATTAGTACTGAAGGTGAGTCACGCGTATACATTCAGATAAAACTGACTGCAACAAAGAAAACAAAATACTTTCGTGTGAACGCATACTCTCGATCTTCATGTAACACAGCACACAATCTATTGACCTCGTGTCATCTTTCCTGACTGCAAAATAAAATGCCACTATTATCACTTCGTATCGTCTACAATATCTACTATTTCACGCGAAGGAATATTTCTTGTTAACAAATCTTTCCAAAGATACTCGTTACTACCTAAACCGATAATTCAGCAAAATAAGTTGAAGGATAGGAATCACAGTACAGAAGAAATCTCCAAGGTTTGAACTTCTCCCCCGCATTATAATACAGTTTTTAACGGATTGTAAATACAGAAATTAACCCCCTCCATCTATTCGAACATTTGAGGTTTTGGGGTGAATGCTCCAACTCATTTCTAAATTCCAGTCCACAAATTTGAAACTGAAAGAGAAAAATGATTTAGAGTAACTTTTAAGCATACTCTAGTTCCTGCCCGCACTCCTCCTGTAAGTTAGAAAAGGGAGTCGTGACGTGACACGAGCGAAGAACGCTACTTCACAAAGAGTTCCACCACTGAAAGAAATCCAGACAAAGTCTTTTGTGTCCCTTTAGTGGGTCATTGGTTCAACTGGTGTACGCCTCCATCGAGCAGAAACAAATTTACAAAACTGCCTCACTTTACTCCATTACGCTCCACCGCTGCCAAAGCGCCCATCGCCTGAATGGACTCAGCGGTCCATGCAGACGTCGCTCAGTGCGATGGCACGCCAAACAAAACACTACCCGACAACAGTCGCGTGGCGCTTGGCATGGAAATCACGCCACGCTTCAAATGCTTCGGCCGTCATTCTCAAATACCGTGTGTATCCGAGGAAAAATGATAGTGCCTATTTCGTGCATCATGGAGCAATATTTATGTATTTATCGTGTATATTTATTTATTTATTTATTTATTTATTTATTAAAAGTCAAAAATCAGTTAAAAGGAGTGTGTGACTATTTTGGGTAGAAGTGCAATCTGCACGTTTTATGAGCACCGGGATTGCTCCACTAGCTCTTATTTAAATTGAATTTTCAATACAGCTAACTATGCGCCTTTTGGAAAGAATTGATAAAGAAATGTTCCCTCCCGTGTAATTAGAACTATTTGCGAAATCAAATGAGCTAAAGATTTGGGCTATTATACCTTATCGTGCTCTTCGTGAAGGAATGAACTAAGTGTCGTGAGAACGTGATAAACTCTATGTCTCACTGAGCTCTAGAAAACTGCTCAGATAGTGAAGATACATTTATGCCCAGAAGCAAAACAAGAGACCATATCAATGTATGCTCAATGGATCAGGGAAATTGGACGAAAAACCTGATCCTCGCAAGGGTCAATGACCCAGAAGCTGAGGTACAATTCTTGTTACAGGCATATTACGATACGCTTCAAACGCTAGAATTAGCTACTCAGTTCGTGAATGCGCCTCTATCTTTGAAAGAAAGATACATGATGTACCAATTTTGTACATGATGGAGCAGATTATTGAAAGCGGCTCCGAATGCTGTGGGCGAATAGGCCAGTTTCGCTGATATTTTGTAGAAACAATACCATGACAGAGCATCGAATAAGGTGCAATAAACGTTGTGGTAAACGTCCTGCCATCGTTTCGCTTGCGAGGATCGCTCCATATTGACGGTTAACGGAACATGTGAAACTGATTAACTGCTATTGGATGAAATTCTGTGAAGTGAAATTACACAAAGGCGCACTCATTCAACCCAAAACAGGGCCAAGAGTATTAAGTCATTTCAAGCATCAATGAGTAATGAAATATTCCGGAGTATTCGGTACAATGGATTAAACAATTGAGCGGCGAAATCACTGGAAAATAAGACGGATTATCTATTCATGTTTTGTATTTGTTTGCTGGACACAAATTGCAAGGTTTACCTCAACTATTTCTTCATTTTCCTCTCTCAAATTGTAGTTCTCATGTTAGCACCAACACAGTAAAAAAAAGTACGTTGAGTAACGTCTAATTTTCTTTATGTTTCATTTCATATATGGGAAAGCAATAAGAATCCAGCAACACCACCATTTGATGATGATGATGACGATGATAATGAGTAGCAACAGAGCATGCTACATTCAGAGCAGTAGACGTTTTTGACAGGTTATTTCGGTCAGCTCGCACTAGACACAATATTAATGACAGATTTTTGGACATAAATAATATTTCTTCGCGTTATCTTTGCATTCTAGCTACATCAATATATGAGAACATTTTACAGTTATTGTAATGACAAGAAAATTAAGGAGTAAAACAATTCAGGCCAAGTTAGTTAACGTGTGTGGATTGAAAGTGAATCAATTGTAAGTCTTCACCGACCACGATACTCAATTTGGTTTGGCATTAATGTCTGTCAAAATAACCAGTCACGTAACTGACCAGAGTATGAAGATGTAATGGAGGGAGGCCGGGGCTTTTACTTCCATCTATTTCCAATGCAAATGGTTGGTGCCCCCCCCCCCCACACACACACACACTGAATAGCTGATGGTAAGGGTGATCATGCAAGGCGAACCGTGATTAATTGATTAATTATTGTGTTTTTTCGGGTGCACCGACTGCTACGGCCATTCATCCTGTTAGTGTTTTTTTTTCGCGAGAATTGTGTTCATTCGCCGTTGGATGGTAGATCCAGTGCCGGTCTGAATTTCAACTCGTGTGGCACCTTCCACAGGGCACCGCCCGCCGCTGGCCATCCACGTCACGCAGTGCCTTGACTGGGTGGTCCTACGCTCCAATCCCAGACAGTGACAGGGGTTTCGACTCTATCTGTGATAGATAGACAGGAGCGGATTCCGCCGCTTTGTGGAGAACTCCAGCGCCCGGCTGATCTGATCGGCAGTTTTCCGTGGTTCCTCCGATCAGGCGAATGCCGTAGCGGTAGCCTAACAAACGGGCCACGGACCGCACGCGACCTTTCCTTCCCATTTCCTGCCCTATCCTCTCCCCTTACTTACACACAGTTACGTGCACTAGACTACCACAGATGCCGGGAGACCGGTGGGGAGCTTAGAGCGTATCCCGGTTGAGGCAGTGACCCGTTTGAGGAGATACGTGGAGGAGAGATACCTTTTTGCTCCTTTATGTATTTTAGGATGCTGATTACAATTCTAAAGTTTGCCAAAATAATACTACCGCTAGAATTTGAGATATAACACAAAATATGAGAAACTAACATTTTCTTGTTTTTTGGCCTCTATGTAAAAACGTTAGAACTTTCCTCCAGCCAGCAGCAGAACTCGACCCCGCTATCAAACCTGTGCGGGCAATGTGTGACGGCGGTGCGGAACCTAGGACGCTGCGGCGACAACGCTAGTTGCCCTGAGCCATCGGATGAAACAAGGGCACAACTGTCCCGGTTCACCGAGCGCGGGTTGGCCCCGTAAAAAAGTCTGGCCCAGACATGGTGGCCTCTCCTAACCTTTGCTCTAGCCTGCCGCTGCGACCTCAGCTACAAGGCTGACATTCCATTATCAGTTGTCGCCATCGAGCAGAATCCAATACATTTAACCTGCTTGTGCCATCGTTGTTGTTTTTTGTCTACAAGGATCCAAAAATTAACAAAAAGCAGAAAGAAAATTTCAATTATAGTACAATTGAAAGGTCACAGCACCTGGTCTTGTACTGACGTTGGATTCGTATCGATTTTGAACGTGGAGATCAGAATTTAGTTAGAGTTCACTATCAGTGCGATTTTGAGAATCAGTTGTAGATGTGCACTCAATCGGTACACCATTGGGGAACTTGTCTAGATTCAGAAGCCTAAGAGTTGAGTTCAAATGCTTTAGGAAGAAAATATTTTTGATTTTGCGTATACGTACCTATACGGTACATGGAGAAATACACGTAGGTATGAGTAAACGCGTACACAGTCATTAATATTCCCCGATCCAACAGGCCCCACTGAAAGTCCTACGATTTTCAAAGATTTGTTTGAAATTGGAGAGGGGTATTATACACGAAGTCCCTGGAATATTTTCAAATTTTTGTGGAAAATGGCTACATTTTTCTTTAAATGTGTTGTAAGGACAGAGTTAAAACACTTGTAAATGTGGCATTGACCAGATTTTTACAGAAAACACTTAATTTTTGGAATTTAGAAAGGTTTAAGACTTTTTGGACCCTCTCAAACAACATTTGGAAAGATAGTGATATTTTCTTTAAATGAAAGTCGATATCCATAGTTTTCTTTTCTTTAATTAATGTCGTAAAATGTATTTGAAAATATTAATAGTTTTCACGTAATTTTGAGTAAAGAGTGGGCAATATTAAGAACATGATTTTCTCAAAGGCAGCTCCAAATTTTTCTTTAAATTCTCCAAAACTCAAAACTTTTCTGTCAAAATGGGTTCAAAATTGCTCATATTCAGAAGAGGTTCACACGACATTTTCGCAACTACGGCTTCATGATTTTCAATGAAAATGTTCATATTAGATCAGGGTTTACTCATTTATAATATTCTTAAGTTCATATTTCAATTATACCACTGGGAGACCGAAACACTGAGAAAATATGAAAAAATATATTTTAGGCAATGATAAGTATCGGCTAGGAGGAGTGTGAAGGCAAACCAAAAAGCTAGCCCAGACTAAAGAGATTAGGCAACTAACTAGCAGGAGAAAGTTTGCGCCATTCTGAAGCACCACCAGTTTGGTTTTGCTTTTTAAACTCTTTTTAACGATAGAGCAAAATATTTTGTTGTCGTGAATGTATATGATGAACGAGCGGAGATCCAAGGGGGGGGGGGAATGAAGGAAATTCCCCCACCCCCCT
The DNA here is from genome assembly GCA_038098605.1 of Gryllus longicercus. NCBI lineage: Eukaryota > Metazoa > Arthropoda > Insecta > Orthoptera > Gryllidae > Gryllus > Gryllus longicercus. The sequence goes on along the minus strand of JAZDUA010000485.1, from coordinate 280,628 downwards.
AAAATTTTTCAGTATTCATTCTATGTAGTCACGAAACTTTCAAGAAATAAAATTTTGTATTATCATTAAAACGAATAAAATCGTATCGCAGCATGAGCTGAGTGTAGCCTACAACGTTTTACAAAATCTGTAATATACATATTTGACGAGAACATTTTGAATTTCCCATCCCAAAATTCGTCTCTGGATCCACTCCTGGAATCAATGAAGAATTAAATGAATGAATGAATTGAATGCCATAAATCAATTTTCATTCAAAATCTAGAATTTTCTAAAGAAATAAAATATTTGTATTTTTTCCATCTTTCGGGATCAGCGGAGCGATACAGCGTTAGTTGTGTGACAGTCGCAGTATTATAATTTAAGGTAATCTTTACCAAAAATATTAGAAAGTAGCTGCTGTTGTAGATTCACTAGTTCAATTACAATGGTTCTTTTGCGAAAAACGCAAAAACCAGAAAATCCAGGATGATTAGAAACCGGATACCCGAAATTAGCTTTCTTGTGTAATACGATGGATACGCAAAAAGTCGGCGTCCACCAGTCTACAAAAAGATGAATTTATTTTAAAGCTATTCTCTTAAATTTCGACGCCTTTTAAACAAAAGAAGAGATCATTTATGTTATTATAGAACATTAATTATTTTATTGCCCTCAAAACAAAATTTACATCTAAACGTTATAACGCCTACTTTATTTCTTGGGTAAATTAATAACTTGCCGCCCCTGTCCCTCCCGCAAAAGACTAAAGAACACTGCACGAATAAGCACAATTTTCTAGAGGTAATTCACAGCCGTTTCATTACGTGTTTCGAAATACAGAATCACAGGGGTTGTGGCGGGAAATGTCGAAACGAAGATCGGTGGCAGAACCAACGAAGCTGGGCTGCCCTTGGCCTCCTCGGACAGCTCGTCCACCCACGCGACTCGCCTTGACGGCCGACACTAGCGCCCGCGCCTCCTCACGCGGACTTTTCAGGTCAAGATTAACTCGGCAGTGGGAAGCTACTTCTGCGCCTCAATCTTCATTTATCTTTTTCCCAAGTACTGTGTTTGAGCAGAAATGTTTGAGTGGACTGCGGTAAAAAATGTACAAGTGTGGTAAATGTACAGCTCTAAAAAACAACTTCAACAATTAACAAAATAAATAGGTAGGGCTATATTTTTATGGAAGCTTATTAAGAATACATTAATTGTAATATCTATGTCAGACCATATGCACAAGTGAGGGAATATTATATTGCTAATTTAAACAATAGAGAAAACTACTAAGTGTCTAATTTGTAATGTGTAAGTGATAACATGCAAACCATGGCACATACACTGTCTCATTACTCTTTCACATTATCTAATCTATGTATTAGGTACTTTTAATTTTAAATTCAAACAAATCATTTAGTATTCATTTAGTATTATGTCTACTTAAAAGAGACTGCCTATAGCCCTCGATGAGATGTCACAGGATACAATTTTTGAAGTCCTAAATCTTAATTTAGAGAAAAGCAAGGGTCATATTATTCAACCTTTTTGGATGAGTGATAAACTTAAAAAGTGTTTGTGTCTTAAGGATTTATTTTATGTAATCCCTTTAAATACAAAGTATAGTGAGCATGTACTACTGTAGGTTACTTGAACAAAATCAATACAAAATAATAAAAAATGACAAGTTATAGTATAATTGATGACTTAGGTTGTTTGGATCATTCTAGGAAAAATGTGACCTCCGAAATTATAAGGAATTGTTTGGTGGTTTCTGAGATATGACAACAGATTTTAGCAAACTGCTAAAACTCTGTACAAATCAGTTTCAAACAACTCCACAGAAAATGATCGATATCATCAAACACTTCAACAACATAGGCACAACTGAAATTTACATGAAACTGCATGTTGTTATCAATAATAAATTTATCTGTCGTTGGATAAAAGTTTCTAATTTGTTCTAAGAGTATTTACCAAGAACCTTCAAGTTCAAAATGTCCGTATATAAATTAAGTAGTTTTACCCGATTACGAAGGAACGAAATTCGACAAACTATATTTCCCGATGCACTTTGATAAGGACGGGACATTATATTCTCAGAGAGTATAGCTATTTAACCCAACATACTGTACTTAATTAAATTTGATCAAAACTTGACGTAATAACATTTGTATAACAATAATAATCGTTTGTATCACTCTTCTGTTTTGATTTTTAAGAAACTTAAGCCTATTCTTTAATATGATTACGAGACAAATGCAATCATTCATTACATTCTCGTCTGTCCAGAAAACAAAATAATAGGAATAATGTTAATGTTTCCAAGACAAAGTATCGCTGAATATAAGGCTAAAAAACAAATATAAATATATAAAATTTATGTCGATGTATTACGATTTATTATCTTTGAATTAAGTTAATTCATTAGTCTTTCAAAAGATTTTGGATGCATCATCGTTGGCAATACGTATGTGACAATATTTTGCACTTATTCTCAAGTAGTTATCAAAAAATTACATTTCAGTTTGTCATTAAAATTATTTTTTATCTCAACATTATTTCTGGTGATCTAATCTCTTAAACAAGGGCACTACTAACATTTTTTTACCATATTTCATTTCCACCTGACCTGCATTTGCCCTACAGTATGCCTGGAATGTAACCGGTAGGTCACTTTCGGCTGGAAAGCTTGACGTAATAGGGATATAGAGATGTTCATCTTTACTTACTTGCATTTTTTTCTAAGTGTTAAAAATTACATTAATATTAAATTAATATTTTATTATATTAATTTATATTTGTAATATAAATTATTATATTAGTATATAATGTTAATATTAATACATTACGAATACAATTTACTAAATTATATTACAATCATATAAGTATTTCTATTATATTCCTTGTAAAGTGATTTGCCGGCGTTCCGGAGCAGTACTTTGAGAAGCGAAGCGCGGAAGCCTTTGCGTAGAGGAAGAGGGGAAGAGGGGTGGTGGAGGGGGCGGGAGGGGGCTCCGCACACGTCAAGTGGGTGCGGCGGGCGTCCACCGGGGGGGGGATTATTTCACGAAGCGACGCATCGACGCGTGCCTTTGGTGGGAGGGGAGGGGTGGGGAGGGGAGGGGAGGGGAGGGGAGGGGAGGGGAGGGGGAGGGGAGGGGAGGGAGCTCGAGAAAGCGTAGGGGCCTCTGACCGCTCCCGCGTTTTGTTTTCGGTTCTACAACAATCGGCAATCACTCTCACGAGTCGCGGATTGGGTTTTATTTATTTCAGAATGGCGGCGTTAATGCGTATAGAGAGACTGCTGTAAGAAAGGACTTTTTTGTCGTGTACTGCTTGACCACTTCTGGCAATATAACATGTCGATTATGCCCATGCACTCATTTTGTCAGCGAGTTCGTTTACAGTTAACGCACGTGTAAATGGCTCCATCGCTATCTCTCGCAATGGCATCGCCCTGCATGGCGTTCGTTTGTTTCCCGACCTGTCAAAGAGATCCCTTCTCAGAGGAGCTCCTCTGTATCAGACGGAAACTGCTATGGCGCGTGTCAGGCAACTGCTAGGGTCGTCAGTCTCGATAAGTGTAGTGCATGTTTTATCAAGGGATGGGGCAGTGTTCTTCCTTCGCTGGATGGTGAGATCAGGCGCCGATCTCCACGTCGGCTTGCAAGGTTTTCCCACATCCAGGTATCTCCCAACAGCGGGGCGTCGTCCCAGCCGGGAGAAGCTCCAAGCTCCCAACTAATCACCCGACAAGTGTAGGAGTGTAGTGGATGTAAGTGTACGTTAGCGTAAATAAGGTGTAAGGAAAGGAGGAGGAAGGAAAAATCGCGCGCGGTTTGTGGCCCGTTTGTTAGGGTACTGTTCCGGCATTCACCTGGGGTAGATCGGAGAAACCACGGAAAACTGCCAATGAGAGCAGCCTGTGTCTAGATTTCTCCTCCAGGCAGCGACTGAATACAACCGAGCTCTCTAGCTGGTGTCAAAGATCCGGCCACCGCCGAGACTGGAGCCCTCGGACCTTCCCAGTCAGAGGCGCTGAGCCCCACATGCCGCTTCCCCTTCGATTAAACACTTTTATAACTACGTTAATGCACTAAGATTATCATGGAAATTTTGAATAATGTATCGTCGTGTGCGTGATGCCTATCGTCTCCTGCAGGAATCTTATTAGTGACCAACTACGCAGAATCTGTCTGGCGGAGAGGGAGAGAGACACAGAGGAGAGGAGAGGGAGTTAAACAAAATCAGGAAAGTGAGATGATGCAGAGAAGAACAGAGGGAGAGTAAGAGAAAGATGAAAACAACAGATGAGGCCTTTGTGGTAGTGTAGTGCATGTCAGTGTGTAAGCCGCATCCTGTAGTACGATTATTAAGACGTCTTCATTGCTTGTTCTGCCCCAGCAACTGTGAAATTTCGCCAGGGACACAGATACAGAGAGAGTGACAGATGCAGATAGAGACGCAGAGAGTGACACAAACGGGGATACTAAGAGAGAGAGAGACAGAGACGAGGAGAGGAATTGAGAGAGACTGAGACAGAAAGGGACATGGATGATGAGGGAGACGGAGAGAGAAAGGGAGAGAGAAGAAGAAAGGGTTGGAGGGCAGGGCAACGTCTATCGGGGACCGCTAGTTTGTAATATATTAGATATTTTGAAGATTTTTTCGGAAAACAATATAATATCAACTTTATTATTTTTTTGTAATCAATTGCGACTACATCTTGATTATACCGATCAGTTACCAGTTCACAGTCGACGCCTTAGTCTTCATTGATCCCGTTTAAAGTTTCGTCAGCCTCCGAGTGGTCGACACCCACCCGTTGAGAACCTCTGAACTAACGGCCCCTTCACACGTCGCTACGAACGCCGCGGCTCGTAGCACAGCATTGGTTTAAAGGGAGGTCTTCTCACGTGCGGCGGTCGGCGTCGCAGCCTCACCACGAGAAGCGCAGGAGGGCGTTCGCGCCGCCGCCAGCAGAACACGCCGTCGAATGATTTGTTCCTGTTCTATGAGCTCCAACCCTGCACTTCTGGAAATTTCCCCGAGGCCCTTCTCCGACCCCTCAGCGGGCTTTCCCGCCGCCGCCGGAACCCAAACATTCCCTCGCTGAGTCAGAGGGCCGAACGCCAGATGACGAAACGAGTCCAAGCATTTGTGGAGCGTCAACGACCTTCAATGGGAATACGAGAACAATTTGATCGGGCAAGAGTACCTCCCGTCATTGGAAACATTTTAAAAAGATTCTCGGTGGGGTACAGTTATGATTTAGACATAGACTTAGGTATGGATCGTTTGATCCACCTCCACTAACGGTACGATCATTAGTCCCGTAAGTGCAGTACATGCTACATTCCGTTATCCACCTTATTAGACAGTGAGACCAGCAAGTATATTTGAGAAGTTTTGCCCCAACAAGTATCTCCTTAGCCCCATCCGGGATCAGGTGTAAAGCGACTAGTCTCCGGACAGGACGACTGGACCCCTACACGTGCGGCAGTGTAGTGCACGTATTTGTATGGGTATGTGTAAGGGGCGAGAGTAGGATAAGGAGGAGGAAGAAAATATCGCGCGCCGTTTCTTAAAGTACTGCTCCGGCAATCGTCAAGAATTGATCCGAAGATCTCCCGATCAGAGCAGTCGGCCGCTAGGATTCTCCTCCCGACAGCGGTTGAATTCGAACTAACCTTCCAGCTGAGGAGTTTGGATATCGAAGGACCGGTGATCGCGAGAGCCACGATTGCTAAGCAGTGGGTGGGAGACACCTGGAAGCAAAATGCCGCTGAAGCCGAAGTCCATTTGGATGCCATGCGCCAGCTGGGGAGGACCGCTGCCACCCGCCTCGATAAAACAAGCCACTCACGGACTAATGAATGAAACGCTGATTAGCCAACCCATCCCTGAATCTAAGATTTAGATTGATCTATTGGTTATTCCGGGCACGTCTACTGCTAAGGTCGTTAGTCCCTTGTTTTTTTGCGCGGGAGGGGGCGGTGTTCTTCTCCTCTGGACAGCGAACTACAAGCAGGGTTGGGAAGGGGGCTTCCCTCCAGTATCAAATTCATCACCGGAAATACTGAAGATTAATAATTTATCAAAATATAAAAATCGATATTTTTTTTTATTTTTCGCCTTCCGGATCCCTTAAATCAACATTTTTTCATGTTTTTTTTAATTAACCAGACTGTATTTGGCCGTTAATTTAAAGACAGAAAATGATTATAACTGCATTATATCAATGCTACATGTGATGCATAATAATATCAACCTGTCTGAAATTAATGAAGGGCCAAATACAGTTTGACTAATTTGAAAATGACCATAGACAGAAAACGCAAATTCTAACGTTAATGGTTCTTTGAGAGAGCAGATTTCGGTGTGGCAGCCCCAGTGGTCGCGCGCGGGGCCGCCGCCAAAACGGCCGGTGAGGCGGGGCGGGGCGGGGCAGGGCGGGGCGGGGCGGGGCGGGGCGGGGCGGGCGCAGCGGCCGTCCGCAGGTGCGGCGGGAGGGGGGCTGAGGGTAACGGGACCCCGGCGCGGGCTGCGAGGACGCGCGCGACGCAGCCCAGGGCAGTTGCACGGCGCGCACCGCTCCGCCCCGACGCACCGCAGCCACGCTCAGCCCACGCTCAGCCCACGCCCAGCCCACGCTCCGCCCACGCTCCGCCACGACACAGGTGAGCTAGCCACGCAGCGCATCGGACACTTCCAGCCAGTGGACGTTCACAGATGTTGGTATGCGATAAACTCAAATTTTGGAAATTTGTGGATAAGTCGCAATCCCAACCCTTCCATAGTTCGAACTGCGGATAATTCAAACTATGTATAATTCGAACTACGTGTAAATCGAAATACCTGTAATTTGAACTGCTTTTCATTAAAACACACAATTCGAAATATATGGAAATTAGGACAACTGCAAAATTCGAAATACCAGGAAGTCGGAACAACCGAGAATTTCCAACTAGTGGGAAGTTCGAACTGTCGTGTAAAATCGAAATACCGAAAAATTGAAACAAGCGGGAAATTTAAATTAGCAAGGATTTCGAACTGTCTCCAAATTCGAACTTCGATTGGAATTTTCATCCAATCCAAACATTAAACTAACTCATTGTCTTTCAAGGTTACAATTGGGTCTCAGTGATGTAGCGAACCGTGGGGTGTGAAGTACTGAAACATGGAGTCAAGCAAACCGTTCGAAACGCCTCTGACATCACATGGAAGTTTTCTCAAGTTCCGACGCCCCAGTTTTCCTCCTCGTTTGCAAGATCGCCGAAACGCCGAAATTCCCCGCCTCTTTTGCGAGTTCGCCGATTGCCAGTCAGGTCTGAAAGCAGGTTGCGAGTGAACCGAAGCGAAGAGACCCGCGCGGGCACCGGCGCCTCCCGACCGAATGGAGAGCGCGGCGCTGTGGGACGCAGTACACGCGGCTTTCGCGATTCATTAAGGCTAAATGCCCCGAAAAATACTTGTAGGAAAATTCAATAGATCGCAGCACTATCACAGGCGAATTTACTTCATAGATAACGTCTGAACCAATGGTCCGATTTTCGATCTGTAAACGGCATTTGACGCCTTTTTAATATAGTTTTAATTAGTTCAATTGTTTAAAAACCAGTTCCAAATAGGAATCGATATTTTGAGTAATGTCTCAAACAATTTTAAGATGGTATTCAAAGGAAGACGGAAATATGTGAAAAAGATAGTTATGTACTATTATTACAGACCGTTTACCTCGGTCTGTAATAGCAGTATAGCATCTCTAGTTTGGAATCTGTGGAAAAGTAGATTGAGATGCAGTGACGAAAGCATAAACCGACTGTCTGGCTCGCGTATCCCGCAAGTCCCGCCTGCTCCGCCGGGGCTGGCCGCACGCTGCCTGACCTGGTCGTGCCCCCGCGCCGACAGACGGCCCACAACAATCGGGTGGGTGACACTACGGCGAAGAAAGGGAAGGGGGGCGAGGCGTTTTCGTAAATTTCACTTTACGACGCTCCTATTTGTTCGATTTGCGTGATTGTCACGGCGTTGGATTCAGCAAGCATGTCGCCATCGCGCTATAAGCCCACATTTTTGAATTTTTTCTCGGAAGTTCGAGAACTAATTTCAAATTCGAATTTTTGCTAAATTTTTGGAAAAAGGGCATCGTAGCGTCAATTCTATATTAAAAAGGCGCCAAATGCCGTTTACAGATCGAAAATCGGACCATTGGTTCAGACGTTATCTATGAAGTAAATTTTACTTATTTTGGTGCTGCCACGTGGTGGCCACAAATTGTACTACTGTCGGTACATTTAGCCTTAATTGATTGATTCAAGAATTATTCCTGACGCGTCAGCTGCTCACATCATTAGTCTCGTAGATGTTTATGGTACATGTTTTTTTATCGCGGGAAGTGGAGGTGAGCTGCTCCCCCCCCCGCGAAATCCTGCGGCGACCTACACATCGACATACGGGGCTTCCCCAACCAGGTATCTCCCACCAACAGAGCACCACCCGAGCCGGATCAGGCTCTAAGCTCTCGACTGATCTCCTGTAATGTGTGGTAGCAAAGTGAATGTAAGTAGCGTGTGTGAAAGTAAGGGGACGATAGGACAAGGAAGAGGAAGGGAAGATCGCGCGTTCTCCATGACCCCTTTCTTAGGGTATTGCTTCGGTATTCGCCTGGTGTCGATCAGGGAAATCACGTAAAACTACCGATCAGAGCAGCCAGTCACTAGAACTCGTCCTAGCTGTGTAGCTAGTGTAGAAAACCCTTCTCCTGGTCAGAGGCGCTGCAGTGACATCAATTGATCCCCTGAGCTCCTAATCTGGTGGGGTTTCCCCGAACCAACAGCGTTGGCACCGCGTCACTTAGAGCGCACGGTGCGAACTATTCATTCGCGACCTGTTCACAGAGGATTTCGTGTGAAGGTAACGGTTTTCAACCATAGCCAGGAAACTATCTGAATGACGCTGGTGATTAAAAAGAAAGAAAGAAAGAAACAAACAAACAAACAAGGTAATCGTACCATGAAACGAAAAATAAATAACATCTTCGACGAACGGCGACGCAATTACATTCTGATTTTTCCACGCGACCGCTATTTTCGTTTCCCGCGAGGAGGCGCCAGGCACGAATTACCGCCATCTTTCCCGTTATCCGCGCCTCATCACCTGCTCCGGCCGAGCGCGGCCGCCTCCCGAAGCCCCTGACGCCAACCCAGGCGCAGAAGCATCTCCCTGCAGCTCTCAGGTTGAAATGGAACGTCGCTTCTTGCTAGACGCGAGGAAAATTTGCCCACTTTAAAACTGAACAATTTCTGCAGGGAAAAGGTTGTAAATTAAGCGATTACTAGGTAATTGCAATATAAGGGATGGCAAGACCTCTTGCTTAGAAAGTCCGTAGAGTACCTCCAGGAGTCGCTCACGACCTGACGGGTTACTATTTGCAATAGTGCTAAATAACTTTATTAAAATACTCCAGAAATATAAATCTTCTCCGGAAAAATAAATGTAGCTTGACTATGAGCATGTTTACTTGAGCTCTCTTTTGAAAGTTCTGGCAAGAGAAGAGTCACTGTGAGGTATGGGTAGGGGTTACTATTGTCTCATAAATGCTAACAACTCAGTTCTGTAGACGGAAACAATTTTCTATTATTTGCAATATGGGACCAAAATGTCTATTTTCTATTCTTACAAACCTTATTTTTTTGGTACTTCATTTTAATTATTCAACTATTTAGGGTTCAAAGATGAGAAAGGGATTCCAGAAGTAATGCAAATGTGAGCAGATTGTACTCCCCCCCCCCCCCACACACACACACGTCACATACAGTTTTCACTGGTCACTGACAAAATAAATAAAAATTAAATCAAATACCAATTAAACACTTAATCGGCTTTTACAATTGCTTAACAACTTTATTAAGAGACTATCTGCCGCGGCCTCCCTGTTTTGTCCTTCGTCAACTTTAGTACTGTGCACATGTTTGTCGCAGACCTCAAGATATTCGCTTATTGTATGAAAAATTCAATAACAACACTGAAATTACGCGCATATTAACATCGAAAAAGTAAGAAACAACACTACTAGGTGGGTTTTCGAAAAACAACGAAATTCAGTATTAGCACATCAAATATCGTGAATGTGTCAGCATGTGTTCTGTATATTCTCCAGCAATGTTACGGTTCCAAAATATAGTTCATAAAGCACTTACACGTACGAGTATCTAAGGGACATTTCTTTCGTAGGGGAGAGCACTCGATTTGAAAGTAAAGGCAACGAACACGCAATGCTTCGACGAGCGGAATAATAGACGAGGAATCGTGTGTGGAGGGGCCAAAGAACACTCGCAGAAGCTCCATTGTTTTGTGACGAATTCAAACAAAAATCTAGACGTAATAGGAAACATCCTTTGCAATGTAATATTTCATATTAAAATGAAATTTCATAGACTACACTCGCGTCAGCTCATAAGCTTTTGAGCAAGTGAGTTGAATTGAAGGATTTTGAATTTAAGTAGCCCTACAGCACATCGTATTCATTCTAAAAAAAAAAAAAAAAAAAAAAAAAAACAGGTTGAAGCTTTAATTCGAAATTCCTTGCCACAAAGTAAAGCAGAAATTACTCCGTACTTTAGCGTGACAGCTTGACACATTGGAATGACGAGGTTCCAACTAAAATTTCAGTACTTTCGAGAAAACTGATGTGGAAGTTTCTGTAACTCATTATTCGGGCATCTGTCCACCTAAGTGATGTTATGCAAGACCTATTTTATATTTGTAGCAAACGTCAGGTAGACTCTTGTTACACTCAAAACTTACTTCGACTTAAACCTTAGTCAAACCAAATGGTCGATTTGTCACACCAGCACCTCCAGTCTCGCGCAAAATGTATTAACCGATATGGGAGCAAGATGAGCAAAATGAGGAATAGGATAACGTAGAGCCGAACCATTAAAATGTTGTATCCTGGCATTTAGCTCCGTCGGTTGCTATCATCTCTCCGCCGGCGAATGGCTTCCGCAAAGAGTCATCGGCTCCGTGACCTTGGGATCAGAAACTTGTTAGGATGTCCTGGCCCGGGAAGAGGACTTGTTTCTTCCCATTGATCGAATTACTCCGAGGCCGCGCAACGCTCACGCTCTAAGGAGGAAGTAGGGCTACGTGCGTCGCCGCCACACAAACTCCTCCTAACCAAGTACGTTCACCTCCGAGGGCAGAGGCCTGCGAGGTCAATGACAGCCCAATGACAACCGAGAGAAACGGGTGTACATTCTGAACTAACACTTTCCATGCGGTTCGGAATGGAAGATGAGACACACTGTTATGTGAAGAATCTTCAGGGTTTAATTATATTTATGATTTCCTTTGCGTGAAGAAATTTCTTGAGTACATAAATTAAAAGACGGAATCGTAGATTTGTGACGAATTGTATCACTTTTGAATATTTTAATTTATAAAAAATATTGGTAGTTTTTAATAAATGGAGAAATGTAATATCCAGAATGTTTGGTAGATGGCTTAAATTCGGTACACATTTTTTCCGAAAATGGTGAACGTTCACATGTCAAACTATAGTTATTAATGATCTCTTACAAGTTTTAAATAGGGTAATACTGATATTTTCGAAATTTAATTATTTTTATTGAGTACGGTTGGAGTGTATTATTAGCAATGGCAATAAATATCACGCAAAAACATTATATTTTCAAAATCAGGTTCGCGTGGGTTATTGCCGCTCAAGACGACCATGGAAATGACTGAATTCAGACGACCCACCTACTTATGCTAATCACGTATTACAGCTCTCGCTTTTTCTTCAGAAGCTACTCCGTCGAAAGTGAAATAGGGCATGAATTGCAGGCCTCCATCGACTCTGCCCTCTTAGCATTCAGTAACCCAATCATTATAAAAAATGTAAACGAGTGTGTATTTATTGTTTCTCTCTCAGAATCCATAGGAACTTTTAATATAATATTTTCGAATTATTCTATCTATAATGGATTGCTCTTCTTGAAAATTTAACTAAACAGATAACGATATATTCTTATTGTGTCATCTCAAATTTCAGAAGGATTCGTTGAAACTAAATTATTTTAAACTAATTCTCAAACACAACATTATGTAGGTACAAAAGAATAAATACAAAAGAACTCGCTTAACCACATCTAAGAAATATAAAAAAAAAATAAGGCCCCATAATTTTTGTTGGTTCAGAAAGTTTAAAATTTCGTTTTTGGCGGAATGAAATACACCACAATCTTCATAACGCTTTTTAAATTCGTAAAGCCCACTGACTCAAAGCTAAATGAAACAACAAACTTAATTTTTCTAGGAAGAACACATTTTTCCCTAAATGGTTAGTAACCCCAAGAAGAGCATCGTGAAAGGAAAATGACGAGCGCCCTTCCCCAATTACCCCCCGTTGCATCAGCCGAGCGGCCCATCCCTCACGCGCAGGCCCCTTCACCACCCCAGCGCCCCCCCCCCCGCCCTCTCCGCAGAGCAGGAAGTCGTACAGCCCTCGACGCACCCCGCGCACCCGAACCGGCCCTCCGAATTTCACTAATTGCCCAATTGTGCACACAGAGAATTCAAGAGCTTAATGCGCTTCCAGGAACTCTTCATTCTTCGTCAACATTTATTACGACACGTAATGACTTCCGGATTCCACCCACCCCACTTATGACGTGGTTTTGCTTACAATATTCGTTCTCTTGTTTAAAACAGGCCTGCCCAACTCAAACTGTTTCAGAAGCTACGTTGATGATACGCTACAGAGGGACCGCTGGCACATTCTTGGTAAAAATGCTCTTTAAAGAAGTAAATAGAATACAAAGTGAATAAAACTTTATGGTTATTCTGTCACTCAATATAAATAACTCTCGAGTCTAAATTAATGCGACATTTGTTTCTTCCCTTAATTTTCTAATATCTATATTTATTTTAGGGATGCCACACCTCCTACTGGTTTTCTAAATTGTTATCAGTTAATGAAGCCCGTGATCAATTCTATGTAAGTTCTCTTAGAGAAAAATGTCACAAATTTATGTAGATGCAAAAGCAATTACAACTCGTTGTGCAAAATCCCTATTTTATGTAACTTTATTAATAGAAGCATATGTAATTTCCATTTTCTGGATAAATATGATACGAATGACATAATCCGTGATATGAATGTACGATAATATAAAAGACATGAGCAGCTTTCGACCGCTTAGCCATCATCAGAACTGTCGTTCGGAAGTCACAAATTACACTGCAATGGCTACGAGCTGATATTATAAGTAGTAAAGAAAGATGTTGGCAATGGCAACACCTTTTATACGATGCGACGTCATGTTTCAATAAGGGTGCCGACTATAGTGCTACAGCGTGGTGTAACGGTGGTGGTGACTTCTGAAACGACAGACCACATTCAGTGCCGAACAGTTTTCGTTTTAATGGCGGTTACCGGGGTGAAAGACCCAGAGTCCGTAATGTTGCATAGAAATTGTAATGGACCTTCACAATGCGCGCGGCTGAAGTCACCGATTCTACTTCCGAGAGCTCTCGTTCTGAAATGAGAGGACGACCGCTTGCTTTCCTGATCCCCGTTAGGCCGCCTGCCCGCACATTTACTTCATTAGGTGGCCTCCCCTTCCGGATTCCACCCACCCCACAGCTACGTCCCTCGCGGTTCGGCCACCAAGTCTTCATTTAGAAATAACGACGATGGTTTTTCTCAGTGTAAATATTTTTACCACTAACAATATGGACTACATGGAATACTGGAACTACTATACTTTACATGTAATGGTGGAAGTCAGGGAGTCATGAAATATAAAATTTATTCACCGATATTCTTTTATCGATTATTACTGTCTTGTGTACTACAAAGAGTGAATCCATGCAAATTGTGTGTCCGTTGCGGCTTATGTAATTTGCTTCATTTGAGGTCAGACAGCTCTAAATAAGTAGATGCAAAAGGCATATTGCCGATTTTCAGACAAATTAAGAAATATTTATTCTGCCCGAGAAATAGCTTAATTTAAGAAATACATTGTTGTTTTCATATATCCGAACTCCGACAGTGTGAACTGAATTTGCGCCATAAAATGTCTAATGCTGATGTTAAGGACATGAAGATGTGATGAACGGGAAAGGTGGAAATCAATCCTCACACTAAGTAGGAAGACGGAACGGGATGGAGTCGGGTTATGACTTTTTGGGCAGTTAGGGAAACGGCTTAAGAAAAGTTAACCGCGGGATGCAGTATGGCAATGTGGTTTGGGGAGGTAGATAACGACTTAAAATATTTGACCATGGGATGCAATCGGGCAATACCTTTTGGGGGAGGTAGGTAAAGGGTTTACGAAAAGTTGACCGCGGGATGCAGTCTGGCAATGCCTTTTGGGAAGGTAGATATCGGCTTATGACTGTGTTGACTGTGGAATGCAATATAGCAATGCCTTTTTGAGGAAGTAGGTAATCGGCTGAAGAATGTTTACGCGGGTTGCAGTCGGGAATCGCTTTTTGGGAGAGGTAGGTCAACGGCTTAGGAAAAGTTGACCGCGGGATGCAGTCGGGCAATGCCTTTGGGGGAGGGGTGTAACGGCTTAGAATATTTGACCGCGGATGCAGTCGGGCCACGCCCGAGTTGCCGATGCGGGGCAGGGGGGACGGGCGGTCGCGTGCCAAAGCGAGCGCTGGGGAAGGCTGGCCGCTAGTCGCCGCCCACGCTTCCTTCGCGGGCGCGCGCGGAAGACTCGCACAGCGCCTATATACGGGGCGGCATACGTTTACTGCAACGCCCAGCGCCCCCATCGCAGGCGAACGGTTCCCAGGGGGCTGACGACGGCGAAGGAGCTCCCTTGCCACCACATGGACAGACCGGGCTAGAGGCAGATGCGTCAACCGCTAATGCGATTATTCCCGTAAGTGCAGTGCGTGCGTTTTCCTCGGGAGCTGGCGGTGATGCGCCCCCGCTGCATGATGAGATCCAGCGCTGACCAATGACTGGAGAAACCACGAACAACCACCGACCGAAACCTCCAGGCAGTGGCTGAATTCGAGCCAGCTGTGTAGCCCCAGAGTAAAATCTCCTACCACCGTCGAGACTCCAACCCCCGGATCTCCCGGTCGGGAAAACAAGAGAGCTTGCTTTACCGCTACGAATGCCGCAAGGACCGTCCGGGGCGCAAACTCAGAGGTGCAAAGTGCGACCTCCAACCACAGCGCACCCTCGCACATCTCCCAGCAGCGCATAGCCAGACTCGCGGACCGCACAACAAGCCCAGACTAAGGAAAAGCTCAGCGAGAAAATGTCGTATAGCCCTTTCCATTAGAATACACTCGTATAATTTGAGAACAAACTTACGGACGCTGCTGTAACCTTCCGGTTGTGAATGGATCTAAGAACACTTGGATCCATTCACAACAGTATATGGAACAGTTTCAAAATACGTTACTAATCTAAAAGGGATGGCGAAACAAACTCATCTTCCGAATTCCTTAAGAAATGCTAGATAAGTACTTTCGTTAAGCGTGTAACACGCATGTTACAAACAACACTTTCAAATTTAATGTACATATGGGTGAAGAAGAACCTGACATGCTCCCTTATTTTCTTAGATGTTTTTATTCTTGTTCTTACCTATCTGCAGGATCTCTTGTCACAATATCTATACATCCATTTCCTTCTGAGCAACGGATGTCATTATTTCGTAGATGGGATTTGAATCTCCAACACAGAGTAAAATGGCGCAACGTATACTGACAGGCGAGGAGCTCAAAAAATAGAGTGCCTGATCCGGAAACATTTGATTGCTATGAAAAGGATCCTACATGAATGATGACTTCGTTAGTGTTGCGAGAGAAAAAATGGCTGCTCGTAAACATTCAGTTGTATGGTTTTATTTTCCTCGCCAAAATAAAACAAAACACAATCACCATGAGTGTTAAAAATAAGTAAACATAATCGCAGGATTAAGTGCGTCTACGAAAATTCATTTATCATAATATTCAATCCTCGTTGTTCATAGATTTGTATATATCTTTGTCATATTCAACAATTAGGAAGTTCCATTAAAAACAATCACCATTCATTATTTCCCATTCACAAATGTAAAAAATTTACTGAAATTATATTGTACTGCCAAACGGTTAACGACATAAAGAATGTCACGAAACCATATTCGTAACAAATTTTGCTATCGTGTACATTCATTTCTGTTTGAGCAGTTTATTCTAACATCGTTTTAATTTGTAAACAATCCACATCAGACACAGAAAGACATTTTTCTATAATAATATGTTTTAAAGCAATAGAAAATAAAATGTTAAATTTCAGCAGTTAACCCCTCTTGTGTTAAAAAAATCCTATATGTATTCTGTCAAAGAACTTTACATTGAAAATATGAACGATTGAGACCAATTTATGGGCTTGATATTTTGAGTAAATATTATGAATGAAGTACTGTTTCCGGAGAGTAACAGTTTGTTTGAAGAATTTAACAAGAAAAACATATCATTCCTTTTCGGGGGCAGTTTCCAAACCAGTTTCAAAAGTGGCGAACTACGTTCCCTGTTCACAAAGGACGTAAAAAGGGAGTTGCAGTTGAAAGCAATTGTTTCCACTTACTTTTTTGTTTCTTCCCTGCAGCCACTTGTTTCGGGATGCAAGGCTCTCGCACAACAGCTTTCTCCATCAATATTTCCTTCTGCAACAAAGTTACGGAACCTGATACAACTGCGTGTTAATTCTTGAAAGTAATGATTTGTAAATGTGTAGGTTGGTAAAATTATGGGTTCCTCTTGTTATTGGCAATCGAATTATATTCATTTTTCTATCACATTCTTTGATGTGAAATAAATTCATTGATTGTTAAATATTCCGGCCGCGTCAACCGCTAAGATTGTCAGTCCCGTAATTATAGTACATGTTTTCCACGGAAGGTGACAGTGATCTTCCCTCGCTGGATGGCGAGATCCGGCGCTGACCTATCGTCTGCTAGCGAGGTTTTCCACAACCAGATATTCCTCATCAGCGGAGCACCGCCCCAGGTGAGGATAGGGCAAGAAAGAGGAAGGAAAGACCGCGCGTGGTCCGTGGCCCATTTGATTGGGTACTGCTCCAGCATTCAGCTGGTGTTGGTCAGAGAAACGATATGAAATAAAGAATTTGATAGAAAATGGAATATAATTCGATTTTCAATATAATTAGAGGAACCTATAATTTTACCATTAGAGAGTTTAGAGTTAACTACTTTATTCTCTTTCTCACTTTGTCATTCATTCTGACTTTACTCCCTCCTCTCTCTTCTCATTTTCCTTCATATCTCTCATTTTCATTTTCGTTGTCCCTTTTGCGTTATAATTTTCACTCTCACTTCCCCATTCTCATTCTCTGTGCATTTGTGTCTCTATCCCTTGGCGTTTCTCTCCTGTCTCAACTTCTCCAGCTTATCCTCTTTCGCTTTTCGTTACCTGATTGTGGATAGCTCGACTGCATCCCGCTATCAGTTTTCCCTCCCCCTCACCTCTCAGCTAAACCCGTTTTATTTTTGGTTAACCTGATAGAGCGTGTCCCGACTGCCTCCCGTTTCGTTCATCTGGAGTCTGGGAAGGAGTAAAGGCCATTTTTGTGTGTGTCACAAGATCCCAGACAAGTGTCTGCGCAAGTGCGCTCTTCCGTCGCTGGCGAAGGCCTCTCGTTGACGGGCGCAGGCGGAAACGCACTCCTCGCCCGTCGCGTCGCCGGCGCCCCCCCCCCCCCCCCCCCAGGCAGGCCGGTGGCTCTTTTGTGGCTCCGCGCAATTAACCTCCATTCGCACCCCCACCCGTCCCCTCCCCGCACTTCCTCCGGCCAAGAACACAGCGAACGAATGAATACACGAACAGAGCCAACGGAGGATTGGAACGAATTAATGAACGAAGGAATGAAGAAATGGAGTGAATGTACGAATGGAGTGAATGATCAATGAAGGAATGGAGTGTGTGAGGTGAATGATGAATGAATGTACGAATGGAGTGATATCGACTGACGTCGATCGAGCTTTGTAGCTTCGTCGAAAACGCAGGTTGAGCGGGGCGGCAAAAATGTTCATCGAAGGAGGCCTTCGGAGCATTACCGAAGTGGGTAGCTGCAACCGGCGGAAAAGTGTGACAGAGGCTTTGGAGACGAAGTGGGAACTCTCATTCCCGAGATATTAGGGAGTTTTAGCGCCAGGCGTAAGGAGATATCCTTAAACTCTATTGATCACGTGACTAACGCCTTCATAAGGTCGTAATGAACAACGTTCATAAGAGTTTTAGCAATTGCGACATTGCGTTATGCATTATAACAAAGGAAGCATTTCAAGCGTTGAACAGAGAAATTGCATAATTTATCAAAGAGTGTAAGCTAGTGGTGAGACATTTAAAACACGTTACGAGTCAACAGACCAGCAAATACACATTGTGCATGGAGTTTTAGATTTTGAATCTGCTTTTCTTGAAAATATAGGAAGTACCTTAAAACAGCGTTCGTTATGAGCTTAAGACATAACCTATCCCGAAGATATGATTTGAACTTCTTTTTCGCGAATTTCTTTCCTGTCACCTCTCCTACATATCCCGTTAATTTTTGCCAGCTTTGTGGACTGCGTAAGGAATAATTGTAACTGCTTTACATACGAGAAATGGTTTATTAGAGTTGGAAAAAAACTTTTCCTGTTTTTCGGCGGCCATTTTGCCGCTTGTAAGGTGACCGTAGAGACTCCCACAGGCGTGCACTATTTATGAAGGTGTAAGGTCGTACCTTAGGCCTAAGGTAAGACGTTATGACTTCAAGGTCTGTCACGTGACTGTTAGTGCATAACGCCGCTACCTTACGCGTGGCGCTAAAACTCCCTATTACAGTTACGTAGGGCAGCTGCAAGGCCTTTATGCGCTGTTGTTCCGAAGCGGCCTGCGGAAAGGGGGTAAGTAGATCGCGAGTCATCGCTTATTCAAAGGCGCCCGCCGACGCCTTCGCTTACGCAAAGGAAGACGGCCAGCGGTCACCTGCAACTCCCTCACTGATCAAGTAGCGGCCACGAGGCGCAATATCCTACTAATCACTTGACGGGCGTTTCTAGCCGCGTGAGCCCACTCAGCGCCCCGGTCCGAAGGGTCGCGGGTTCGACTCCGGCCGTGGGCTTGTTTGTTAGTCCCTTGTCTTTCATGTATGTGTGTTATCGCAAAAGGCCTTGTTAGTCTGCTCACCACAGTCCTATGAGCCCGTACATGTGTATCTAGTGTAAAGGTTAATCTGTGTCCCTGTGAGGGATATAGTGTGTACCCGGTACGGATAGCCCAAATCGGTATCATCTGAAAGCTGGAAAAAGCCCCTGGATGAAGAACTAAGTTCCTCACTAAAGAAAAATTCGAAATAACCGTCCAGCTGAGATAGTTCAGTAGAATAACTGATGTCAGTGCACTGCCTCTGTCCAGGTCTTACGTTTCGGTTCAGGCCGTGTAGGATTATCGTCACAAGCAAGATAGGTAGATCGGATTCAGCCGCTGTATAGAGGAGAATTCTTGTGGCTGGCTGCTCTGATTGGCAGATTTCTGTGGTGTCTCCGATCAATACGAGGAGAACGCCGGAGCAATACTCTAACAAAGGGGCCAGGGACAGCGCGCGATCTTTCCTTCCCCTTCCTTGTCCTTTCCTCACCCCTTACTTACACACGCTCACACCCACATGCACTACACTACCACACATGCGGGGAGGCCGGTCTGAAGCTTAGTTAGACCTTGTGCCTGCTCAGGCGGTGCCCCACAGGAGGAGCTATGTCGAGGGGAAACCTAGAAGCTTCTGTGTATGTCAGAACCAGTTCTGTAACAGAAGTGAACATCGACACCTCTTTGCACATGCTCTTGCTCTCGCTTCGTAGCAATAGTGTTTCAGAGTATTAAAATGAGGAAGGGAAAATGAGCCATTGCGTCTTTTGTCCTTGTGTGTGCTGTTTCGCTATCGTTATGGTTACCGAGAATCTCAATAATCCAAATCTGTGAGTCTCTGTGCGACTTAGCAAGCAATTTTAATTGAGGAATACGGGCCAAATGTATTGACACGTGCACGAGTGCTATTTTTTGTCAAGAAAAAGCCAGAAATTCCCGTTTTTTGTTATCAAGACCGGGCGACGTCGGCTCTCTTGAGAATTCGATTGCGCCACGGGGCCGATGCTTCGGACAGGCGCCTCCCGCTGGCCTGCGCTCACCGTTACGCGCGACCGCAAGGCGGCGCTTCGCTGAGTGGGCGCCGAAGAAAGGAAGAAAGCAGCGGCGACTGCCTCACTCCCGAAGGCGCCTCTGCTATGTGCAGTTTGCCTAATGGCGTTCATAACGCTTTACGTACCACGGACAAATAAAAGCGTTTGTTTAAATCTTTGGGACCTTCGCTTAGTCAACAGGGCCCTACGCATTAACCCACCCGCACCAGCTGCTCCAGCCTGCTCCAGCCGGCGCCAGCGACACCTTGAGGACACCACTGAGGGCCTCGACAAAGGCGGTGGCCACATCTCAAAAACCACAAAACGCGGTATCGTGACATTTCCTTGACTAAAAATACGGGGCGGAACGGGACCAGCCGCCGTATTTCATGCTTGTCTAAAACGAACAGGAGAACGGAGAAAAACGATGTCAAAAAAGAACTTTATATTTGAACATTAAACAAATATACTCATTAATTTCATTTACAATTTAATTCAATATAACGTTGGCCCGTATTCCGTAACTAAGATTGCTAAGTCGCACAAAAACTCATTGAGGCTAAAGGTTCGGATTATTGAATTTCGCGGTAACGATATCGATAGCGATATCGATTGCGATAATATCGATAGCGATAACGGTATCGATAGGCTCAAATGACGCGACAGCTAATTTTCCCTTCCTAAAAAAACACCTGTGAATCTCTCCCTTCTTGATTTCAATAGTCTGTAAAACACACTTGTTACGTGGTACATGAGCGTATGATCTACTGGGGCTTACTTTTTTATAATCTAACGCAAACCCAACGGAATGCATTATGATAAATTTAAAATTGTTGTCGGCACTTTGTGCGGATTAGTCATCGTCCCAAAAACGGGACATTTTGGCGTCATGTTTTCTTTTCAAAAAATACGGGACTCAAAAATGGGACTGTCCCTGCTAATAGTCTGGTCACCTTATTCTACATTAACACGCATGCTTATTTCATTATCAATTCAAGGGCGTGGAGCAGTGACACCAGCCTTAGCAGGCCGCCCGCAATTCGTTAATGCACATATTGTCTAAGTGAGGCTTATTTCGTACTTCTGTCTTGTTCATATTTATGAAAGGCATAGCGCAGTAACAAGATAAACCACACCAGCCACAGCGCGACTCCTACCATTCGTAAATATTAATATCTTGATTTTGGACCAAATGTGTCTCATCTTGTTACTGCCTCAAGCCCCTTCGCAATATAAACAAGACACAATGAGTTACTAGATAAATCGCTCTTTCACCGAAATCGAGATTTGAACAGTGGGAGACTTGCTGTGATTGATGTAGCTTATCTTGTGACTACCCAAGCTCTGCAAGTGAAATAATATTAGACATTTATCTTTAACCATTTCACGATCAAATTCTGAAATTTCATTTTCAGTGTGTGTTTCTTTCTTCATTGAACCTTTTATTACGAAGAAACACAATCCATATTTATGACACGGGCCATGATTCGAACGGAAACCGTTCAGGTTTTCATCTCTACTACATTCTTCCAAAGATGTGTTCGTACGCTTCAGCGGCCGGAGTCATTGGATACTTGGCTGTGCGGGATGAGCCGCGTCTCAGTCGACTGAGCTGACGTTTCGCCCATCGTGTTGGGAGCTTCTTCAGAGCTATACTGCTGATTGAATTACCGCATAATCAGAGCTATACAGCAATATAGCTCTGAAGAAGGCCACAACACGATGGGCGAAACGTCAGCTCAATCGGACAGACAAGTATCCATCCTTTTCGAAAGCTTACCACCTCGAATCTTGCACATTCCTTGTTTTTGAATCAATTTTGACATGTTCTTGTATAAATGATTGTGTATGTAGGCTATGTAAAGTAGTTCAAGAAGTAGTATCCTAAAAAGGTGCCAGTATTGACTAGCATTTCTCAGAACTAGATAATCAAAACGGAAAAAAGGAAAAACTTAACAGCATAAAAAACCGGAAAGATGTTGATAGCAGTGGAATGGCATCCCTGTGCTAAACATACACGGTATCACTTGTGTCCATAGTAAGACTTCGAAGGAAAAAGAAGTGTGAAGAATATAGAGACATTATCTTTGGCATTTTAAGAGACAAATGGAAAGTGTATTGGAAGAAAGGGAAATGACAGAAAGAGAAGTGTGAAGTTATGTAAATTATTAATATTAACTTTCTCGAGTGTGAAGAATGTAATAATGCGATAATTCAATCAGCATAATTGTTTACAGAAACACATTTCAATCTGTACGTGGATCTCATTAACTTCTGTCTTCAGCACGTCTCTGGTTTATTAACTGTTGTTTTAGGTGATACAAATTATTGTTATGTATTTTACGACATTAATATTCTGTTGTTCATCAGTCTTAACTTGTGCTTCACTTGGCCAGTGGATATTGGTGGAATTTAGAAGTGAATATTAAATTTGGGACGACGTGTGATATCAATGTTTTTAAACGGGTACTGTAATACGTTTAAAAACATTGGGTACAGTGACTGTGGTACAATACAGTTCGTAAAATACGTATGCTAATCAATATCGTATCGTCTCAGGCAATACCTCTCATGTAGTTCCAGACTATCTCTAAGTACAGCCCCTGGTATCGAATGCGTCCCCGATCATGCTAGCATTTTTATTTCATAGAAGCGGAACATATTGCTTTCAAAAAACTTTTGCATTACATGATTACACTATGAGCTGCCACATTTAATAATTTAAGGTGCTGCCTCAATATCAACACTTATTTTCTAATAATAATAATAATAAAGAAGAATAAGAAGAAGAAGAAGAAGAAGAAGAAGAAGAAGAAGAAGAAGGAGGAGGAGGAGGAAGAGAGAGGAGGACCGAAGCGGCGTGTGAGCGGCTGAGCGGCGGCGCCGGCCGAACTGAAAGACGTCACAACGACCGCTACGCATACCGGTTCCTTCGCCCCACCCACCCAGCAGCAGCAGCCGCCGCCGCCGCTCCTCCCCCTCCAAAAGCCTCCTCTTTCACCTTCTCCGTCTTCCTCCTTCTGGCGTCATACGCACAACTAACTACTCCTAGCCACAGCACAGCACACTTTTGCGCGTTGTTTCTAAATTTGCAATTTTCGAAAATACAGACAATTCAACAAAATAAGACGCGCCATTCTTTTAACAATCCCTCCTTCTATCCGTGGAAAAAATTAAAGAAAAAATTGAAGCGGTTTTTTGAGCAAACAAATGTTGTAATTTTGCAATTTTCAAAAAATCTGGGATTTTAACGAACATGACAATTATAATATGCAACATATACAATTCTCTTAAGAATTTTTTACGCTATCCTAAGACAAAGTTATTTAGACAAATTTGGTATCTTTAAGGAAAGTTTGAAAATGTGTTTGAGATTTTATTTAAAGTATCCTAAACATTTTTACGGTTGCATCTTCCAACGCTTCGAGTACATTCAAATCGATTGGGAATATCAATTTTGAAGAAAAACAGCTGAACAACTTGGGCGCTAACAACAGACGGACGGATAGATAGTTTTGCCGTCAATCGATTTTTCTGTATCAAGGACCACAAAACAAGCATTCTGACTACACCATGTATTAGAGGATTTTTTTCTATATTTAGCAGCAAGATTTATCAACTGATTCCAACTTCCTCTCACACACATGCACTAGCATTACGTTTCTTTCACGCGGAAAATACAATTATGTGTTGCTATAATGTTTCTTTCAGCAAAGAACGTGATGACTTCATGACTTCATTCCCAACAGTTCACATTTTGCGCAAAGTACTGAAGAGGCACGGACAGTCTCTGTATCTGCTCCTTAGTAAGCCGGTTGCAACCAGCAATATACTTTTTATAATCAACCGACTCATAACATCTTGAGTCGTGAATTAGAGGAATATTTTTGGAGGGTCATTGATTATTAGTATTATTATTGTAATAATAATAATAATAATAATAATAATAATAATAATAATAATAATAATAATAATAATAAACCTATTATAAGCCTAACGCACTAATTAATAAAGTTTACGAATAGAGGAAAGGATTCAAATAGTATGTTTTTCTACGAGCATAGAATGATAGCTATTATTCACGAGTTAAGATGACACGAGCGAGTGTCGGAATTTCTAAGAGTGAATAACCATTGAACGCGAGTAGAATATTTTAAAAATACTAAATGGGTGCCTCAACGTGACTTCTGCAAGGTTACCACTCCCATAGTGTTTCGCGGTTCACCCGTCTTACGACAGTTGCGACCTGCCACAGCAGCGCACGCAGCCTCTGTAGGCGACTGCGAGAATCGCTCCGTCGTGTATATTATGAACTAAGACGAAGGTGGTTAGTCGACAGCCGTGTAAGAATAATATTCTCGCAAGGCTTGTGGAGTCGGCATCATTTCTGCATCCGATGACATGCAGATATGCATACATTCTGGAGTAGTCATAGAGAGAGATTATTACGTAAGGCTACGGGGCCACCCGCAACCCTATCAAGGGGGCTGTGGCACGCCGTCTTTTTTTCTTCTTCTTTTCCCCACCGGAAGGCGTTTGAGGTCGGCGCGTCGCTATCTCTGGGGACACGCCGCCTCCATTTGCGACCCCAGCGCCGCTCCGCGGCCGCGCCTGACGACAGCGCAACGGGTTACGACCTTCCGCTATCAACGAGGCCAGCTGACGGCGGACAAGCGCCAGCCACTCCGTGTCTTCATTCCTTGACGTCACGGGCCCGGCCGCCGGGGCGATCGAAGTGCGAGGTTGCAGAGAGGAGCCTTCCTCCAAAGCACGCAGGGGCGTGACGAAATGAGTGCCCCGTTTGAACAAGTTTACAGCAAAGTAGTGATAGTACCTTACACGATAAACACATCCCCTGAAAATAGGCCCTCTGATACCTGGGCCCGCCCGCATGACGGCCCTTGCGGACCCGAAGGGTACGCCCCTGACAGTACGAGTTGCCCAAATGAATAGACTGGAATATCCTGACAAACGCTACAACTTCACAGAATAACATTATTTTTACTTTCTCGCTACGGAATAGAGAGAAAGTATGTAATACTGCGAGAGAAAACGGTGAATTTTCGGCAGAAAAACTCTTATCACAGGGTCCTGGTGACGAAAAAGTGGATGAATCCAGTTGCTAGAGTAACAAATAAACACTTTAATCCGTGATTTCTGGTTCCTTCATACCGAAAAAACGAATGATGGCTATACGTCTGTCAGTCGGTCCGTCTGTGAACAACGCTAGCGACGAAACCGTTCAGGCAATTTTCTCCGAAATTGACATTCTCCAATCGATGTCGCGGCTCCTTTAATTTCTTTGAGGGTACTTTACATGAAGCCTCCAGGTTATTTTCCAAATTTTCAAAAAAAGGCGCGATTAATTTGTATGAAAGTTTGTTGTTGGAAAATGTGAAGGACGTTTAAGAGAATGGTTCGTCTCATGTTCTTTGAAAACTCTCATTTTTAGAAAATTGCAAACGTTTAAAATATTTTCCTCGTCTTCCTACAACTACAATTATGTAGATAGAGAGTTTTCCTGTACGTGCTGTTTTGTCACCACTAATTCAGCCACTAGTAAAAGTGGTTCTTTCTTTCTTATCGTGCTTCAAACTCAATATGTAGTACTAGTGTGAAAAGTGAGACGACCGGAGTGTTCTTGTAATTCTGTGAATGCAACAAAGAAAACAAAATACTTTCGTCTCACCGCACTAGCTACTGCCGAACGCGATGTATCATTAACTGATTTGTATGTTTGAATTAAAATACTACGTAAGTCACCAAGGGTGCACACAAAGAAATGTATATCGCACTTGGTACAAACTATTTTATTGCTCATATCCTAAATAACTATTTTCGTAATGCTGTACTGTAAACTCTACTAAATGCAACTTAATGGATCACATAATTACACTGTTACTACGTAGATAAATTACTAAGTTTGATAGAATACATAAAAACAAACAACAACATGCGCATAATTTACACTACATCATGACATGTATACCCAACATACTAAGGTTGAATATTGAAGAGCATTACACAAAATTGAACGGGACCCATCATTAAAATAAAACTCGCCTTATCTCAACTCCACATTTAAGAATGTAAGTTATAAATTCTCGCATTTATAATGCAGATAGGGAAATCATCGAAACCCAGATGTGGACTGTAATGCCTTTGGAATGAAAGAGAATTGTGAGACTATTCTCAAATTCTGCTGTTCCGTTAGAGTTATGCAATTTTTCTCTCCTTAAAGTGCGAGCTATATTTATAAAGATACTTGGTGAATTCAAGAGATACGGGAAAGAGGAAGACATTTGTATATTCTGAATCGTTTGAGAAAATTGACGAATATTTATGTCCCTGCAGGAGCACTCTGGCCGTGTTGGGTGATGCATCCTGTGTGCTGAATATTGGGTGTGACGTCAGCTTACTGCGTGCTGCGAGTTTTACGCTTTATATTAATGTCTGTGTGCCGCGTGATATGGGCTAAGTAAACGCGTTAAGTCCTGTATGCCCAGGGTTGTGCGCTACTTCAATGTGATGCATGCAGCGTGGTGCTTATTACACGCTGCGTGTTGTGTGCTACGTGAAATTGCCTCTTGTTCCGTGGTGCGTGTTATCTGTTGTGGGCTCCATTAAATTCCTACGTGCTGAATGCTGTGTGTTGTATGCGGTGTAGAACTGCATGCTGTGTTGTATGCTGTGCACAACGTGTTCCATGTTATGTGCTGTGTGCTGCATGCTGTGTGCTTCGTGTTGTGTGCTGCGTGCTGTGAGTTGTGTGCTGTGAGTTGTGTGCTGTGTGCTGTGTGTTGTGTGCTGTGTGTTGTGTGCTGTGTGTTGTGTGCTGTGTGTTGTGTGCTGTGTGTTGTGTGCTGTGTGTTGTGTGCTGTGTGTTGTGTGCTGTGTGTTGTGTGCTGTGTTTTGTGTGCTGTGTGTTGTGTGCTGTGTGTTGTGTGCTGTGTGCTGTGTGTTGTGTGCTGTGTGCTGTGTGTTGTGTGCTGTGTGCTGTGTGTTGTGTGCTGTGTGCTGTGTGTTGTGTGCTGTGTGCTGTGTGTTGTGTGCTGTGTGCTGTGTGTTGTGTGCTGTGTGCTGTGTGTTGTGTGCTGTGTTTTGTGTGCTGTGTGTTGTGTGCTGTGTGTTGTGTGCTGTGTGTTGTGTGTTGTGTGCTGTGTGTTGTGTGCTGTGTGTTGTGTGCTGTGTGTTGTGTGCTGTGTGTTGTGTGCTGTGTGTTGTGTGCTGTGTGTTGTGTGCTGTGTGTTGTGTGCTGTGAGTTGTGTGCTGTGAGTTGTGTGCTGTGTGCTGTGTGTTGTGTGCTGTGTGTTGTGTGCTGTGTGCTGTGTGTTGTGTGCTGTGTGCTGTGTGTTGTGTGCTGTGTGCTGTGTGTTGTGTGTTGTGTGCTGTGTGTTGTGTGCTGTGTGTTATGTGCTGTGTGTTATGTGCTGTGTGCAGTGTCAACGTACTGCTCATTACGAGCCGCGTGTTGTGTGCGACGTCAAATTGCTTGTGATAACTGTGTGCTTCATCAACGTCCTACGTGCTGTGTGCTACGTGCTGCGTGCTACGTCAACGTGCTTCTGGTTACGAGCGGTGCGCGGGTGGGCGAGACGCGCGTAACGGGGCAGCACTGGAAGGGGGAGGAGGAGGGGAAGGGGAAGGGGGAAGACGCCTGGCTCAGCGCCCAAGAGGCCACGCACCGAGCGACGGCACACAACGCTCAAACTACCACATTCCTCGGTTCATTCCGTTTGATTTATTTCGTCAAAAACAGTAACAACTGAACGCTACGTACTGTACGCTTCTTCAAATAGCTGAATGTTAAATAAAAGTACCAACAAAACGAGAGTAGCAACATTTGAAAAACTAGACAATTTCGTTCTCGAGTAATAGCAAGTTTATTTACGTCGGTAAATGAAGTGCAGATTTGATCTTTTAGTGTTCCCAACAAAATAGAAACCCGCAGCCCGGCTCTAGTTCTACAAAATTAGCACAAGGAGAGCTCGGTAAAACGAATGCACAGTGAAGCTGCATTTAAATGTGCAAAAGCAAATAACGTTTCTGCATTGCCTCTGACCGAGACGTCCCTGGGTTCGGTTCCGGAGGCGGCAGAATTTCCGACACTAGCTGGCTATCTAGGTCGAATCCAGCGGCTGACACGAGGAGAATTACCGCAGCCGGCTGCTCCGATCGGGAGTTTTCCGTGACTTTTTCGATTAATACCAAATGTATGCCAAAACAGTACCCTAACAGGCTGGAGACTGTGTGCGATCTTTCCTTCCTTTTACTTGTCCTATCCTCACCTCTTACATTCGTACACACACATTTAGACGCACACAACCACGTCACATGTCGGGAGATTAGAGTTTTGTCCCTGCTGGAGCGCTCCGCCGCTGGTGGGAGATACCTGCTTGGTTGAAAGAACCCCCCCCCTCTCTCTCTCTCTCTCTCAAGCGCTGTGTAGGTCGGCCACCATCTAGTGGGGGAACACCGCCACATCCTGCGGCAAAACATGCTCTACACGTACGCGTCTAACGACAATAGCCTTGAAACACGAAATAATAAATCGATCGGTCCGGAAGGAAAATAAGGGATCTTGTCAGCGTTTGCTAAATGGAGCAGGGAAACTGGAAGGAAAGCCTGACCGAGATGGGGTCATTGACTCAGGAGCAGAAATATATTGTTCCATCTTCACATCACATCACAACAATGTAAACTATAACTTATTTTATTGTTCTTGGAAGTATAAACAACCATTGTATTCTGTAATGAATTTAAAAAAAATGGTTTTCTGAGAATTACCGTTAATAGACATTACAATATATATATATATATATATATATATATATATATATATATATATATATATATATACATACCCTGAGTTCAAAACATCGTATATCAAAATTAACTAGTTTTAATGAGAGAAAATAAGTGTTTTGCTTAAAACATCCACCTTTTTGATAATTCGTTATAACTTGCCCTACATGATCAGCCGAAGGCAACGCATTTTGCCAAGGAATCCATCGTTTAGTGCGAATCAAAGGACGTAGAATGTGCGTGTCGCCAATATCTTGGAGTGTCGTCGCAAGGCGCCCGTTGGTGCGGTGGTGTCGGGCGAGGACTAACGGAGCAGCGGCGGCGCCCGCCGTCTGGTGCCAACGGTTCCACCAACGCTCTCCCCGCACGGACGGCGGATTCCGGCCTTCATCCGCTCGGAAAAGGGATGGGGAGACAGTATTGGTTCCGGGAGCGATCCGACGAGCTCGTTAGCCCCGAAAGAGTGATGAATGCTATATGCATCCAACCGGGGTCCTGAGCCTCCTCTCTCAGTCTAAACAATTCGAGGAATCGCCTACGATGACTTTTGTAAGAACGTTCACAAAAAAGCGTATAATCCTGTTTTTAAATTTATATATTTAAGGTCGCTTTTGAACGAAGATCATCAGCGACCACAATTAAGTATATATTATATTATATTATATTATATTATATTATATTATATTATATTATATTATATTATATTATATTATATTATATTATATTATATTATATTATATTATATTATATTATATTATATTATATTTCTTAAGTTAACAATTTCTAGTAGCTTCAGTACTTCAGAACTCTCGTCTGGACAATTTTTTATAAGTTTGTGTCTAATTTTATTAAGTTTCTTTCCTTAGAAATACCGGGGCATTCTAGAATAAGGTGTTGGGTACATATCGTTGCACCACATTTAGGGCATGGTTCTGGGGCGGAATTTTTGAATAAGTAACAAATTTTAGATTCAATGTTAGAATTCTTTGTATGAGCTGTCTATTTCGGAAAATGAAAAGACGATTAAAGATGGTAGGTGGACGAGTTTTCATCTGTAAATGTACGAAAAATGAGAAACTGTACGAAATGTACGAAAAAAAGAGTACTGTAAATGTACGAAAAATGAGAAACGAAAGAAATTGTCAGGAACCGAACCAACGAAAAGCGAGGCTTCGGTGTACGGAAATCGAGGAGTAACGGCCTCTGGTGAACGAGGTGGCCGATCGAGTTGTGGGTCAGGTTCCGACTTCAATCCGAGTCACCCGTGTAAAGTGGCGCCGGGTCGAATCCGAGCTTCTACAAATGGTTGTCTCCTTCCTTCGAGGGGAATTGGGTCGCGGGTGGAGCCAAGGAAACTGGCAGTGCGTTGGTGTGTGCTGTACGGTTCGAGATAAGCACATACTAGAAGAGAATTCGCTTGGTAAAAAAGCCTCGAGAAAACTAATGAGAATCCGCCGCATACCAAACATTTTCCTCTCCTCAATTTTATTACTTCACAATTACTCATAATTTTCAAACAAATGCATGCAATTTTAAGATAGAGGAATAATTTCATTGAGAAAGAAATAAATGTGTACTTTTGCAATTTTCAAAATTTCATATATTGTAATGAGAATCGTCAAGGAATCGACACTTCAGTAAGGACATTAAAGAAGAAATTTCAGTCATTTTTCAGAACAAGTTGAAAGTGTCACAGGGGCGTCGTGAAAAGTACATGTCATAAACATAAAAGTCATTGGTGAGAAAGATATGAGAAACGAGACGTATTAAGATAGAAAATTATTCAAAGTTGTTTAGGGATCATAGACACCTCTAATCAAATGTATTAGCGCGTTCAGTAGTAGACGGGGAAACTGTTTTTATGCTTTACAGATTAAAATAAGCATAGAAAAATAAATATTACACTTCTAACAATTCTATTTATTCTAATCCTAATTTAAATGTTCTTGGTGGTTTTAAGTTCTTCTAAACCACCGGATATGGGAAAACAATCCCTACAATATGTTTGTGTAACCTTTGAAGAAAAAAATATAACGTTTCGTACATTGAGGAAGACTATTTCTTGCAATATTCCTTCGTTATGCCGTTCCCCAAGGTTTGCCTTGAAGTTATCGAAATAACATTCAGTTCCCTTTTAGTTGCGTGGTTCACGTGTTCATCCACGCCTATTCACCGTCTCGAATCGCTTAATGGGGCGCGAGGGGCTCTCGTGGCCCAAGAGGTGCCCAAGGCGAGTGTTTTGTTTGCATGGAAGAGGCGAGAGAGTGTTTTGTGCCCCCCCCCCCCCGCCCTCTCTGCACTTTCCCTGCGTGCGTGCGTGCGTGCCGAGGGAGCTTTGTAGGCATGGAACTTGCCTCATCAACATGTTTGGTTGCTCTTGCCTTCTCATCTGTTCCTCTTGTCCTTCGCTCCACGTCCACATTATCTTCATTTCCTCTATTCCCCTCCGCTTTGTACAGTCGTCCTCTCCACCCTCTTGCTATACTTGGGAGATTTTTTTAAAAAAATTTTCCTTTTCTACCCGAACCCTTTTTTTCATTTCCAACGTACGAAATCTCCTAATGATCATTCTGTCTCTTCTTACGATTATGCTTTATCGTTTTTTCTTCTTATCCTGTTTCCTCACTGTGTTTCTCCTCTGCTACTTCAGCTTCTTCTTATACAGTAAAACCCCAGTAATCCGAACTAATTGGTGTGCAGTCTGTTCGGATTCGGAAATGTTAGGATTATCCTAAAATATGTACCGTACACATACCATACAAACACATCCATAGGATTACCTGGTAACGCAGCGTAGCATGCGATGAGAGAAAATGGCAACGTGAGGTACCGATCGCCTCATCAAGCAGATTCAGTTCCTTACGGCAAAAGAAGATTACCGATTTTGCTCGTTTCTCTAAGTGAAAATTACTGCTTCATAAACACGTGATATACACAGTAGCTACGAGTGTGTTTCATTTCGTTAACTTGGGTTTCAATAATTACTTCAGTTGTACAGTAATTATAAAATCCTTTCCTTACACTGCGAATAAGCATTTTATTTGTTTATTTTTTCACCATCCCGAATTCTGTTCGGCCAATCCGAAATTTCGGATTTGTGGGATTCGGATTAGGGAAGTTCTACTGTATTTTCTACCCCTTTTGGGCCTGGTTTCCTTCGCAGCACTTTCTTCTTGCTTTCCTCCTCTCCATCTCCTTGCCCTTCCTCCGGCGCTGGTGTGGCTGGCGCCGAGCCAGCGGGCGAGGTGGGGAGGGGAGGGGTGGGGAGGGGAGGGGAGGGGAGGGGAGGGGAGGGGAGGGCAGGGAGAGGAGTGTTTGGCCGCGGGCCTCTCCTTGACCTTGTGAGGAATGCGTAACGGTGCGGGTCATTGCCCCCGCCCCACCCCACCTCCCAAACACTAGGCCACGCCCCCGGCGCAGCCAGTAACACTCGCACTGGACGCACCTGCTTAGGTGGCTCAGTGCCTCTCCCAGGGTTCGAATCCCGACGGAGGCAAGGGTTTCGGCACGAGTTACACAGCTAGATAGACTTCTGTATTCCAGTGGCCGGCTGCTCTGATCGGTGGTTGCCCGTGGTTTCTCCAATCAACAACAGGCGACTGCTAAGGCAGGGCTCTAATAAAAGGGCTACGGACCGCGC
Source organism: Gryllus longicercus (assembly GCA_038098605.1). Taxonomy (NCBI): domain Eukaryota; kingdom Metazoa; phylum Arthropoda; class Insecta; order Orthoptera; family Gryllidae; genus Gryllus; species Gryllus longicercus. The sequence goes on along the minus strand of JAZDUA010000485.1, from coordinate 248,000 downwards.
GCGATCATTCCTTCCTCTTCCTCGCCCTCTACTTACACACAGGTACACTCACTACACTAGCACGCATGCCGGAAGACCGGTCAGGAGCTGAGAGCTTGTCCCGGCTGGGGCGGTGCCCCGCTGGTGGGAGATACCTGGTAACGAGTAACTCCTCCTCCCGAGGAAGAAAATATGCACTACACTAGCACAAAGGCCGGGAGACCGGTCGGGAGCTTAGAGCTTGTCCCGGCTGGGGCGGTGCCCCGCTGGTGGGAGATACCTGGTAACGAGTAACTCCTCCTCCCGAGGAAGAAAATATGCACTACACTAGCACAAAGGCCGGGAGAGCGGTCGGGAGCTTAGAGTTTGTCCCGGTTGAGGTGGTGCCCCGCTGGTGGGAGATACCTGGTAACGAGTAACTCCTCCTCCCGAGGAAGAAAATATGCACTACACTAGCACAAAGGCCGGGAGACCGGTCGGGAGCTTAGAGCTTGTCCCGGCTGGGGCGGTGCCAGGCTGGTGGGAGATACCTGGTTGGGGAAAATCTCGCCAGCTGTCGGTAGTGTGTTCTCGGCTATATGGTCGCCGAGAACAGTGGAAAAACCACGCAGATACTTTCGAGTGGTACCTTCCAAAAAGTCGACAAAGTGTACAAGACACTGTCATGTTTCTTTCCAGTTTCTTTCAAACAGTTAAGGAGCCATGTTTGCTTCATTGTATTATCTTCTGCCAGTATTCATTGTGTTTACGTAGCATGAACCCACGCTTTACAAACTCCTTACTAGTCGAGTTTACTTTCGTAGTCTTTTATGTAAAGAGACCAACCCCACTCGGCTGTCCGAGCAAACATTGCCTGGAATTTGAGTTGAGAAGGGAAGAGGAAAGGAGTTCTGCTAGTACGAGACGCAGAAAACTCGGTCGGGTACAATATTCGATCCTGAAAGTGTTCGCATCGGGAGAGGTGGCTTCAACTGATGCACTGCAGTGCCTCTGACAGAGAGGTTCTAGGCTTCCACTCCCCACGGTGGCAGCATTTTCCACAATGGTTTGTCAGCTAGGTCGAGTTTAGTCGCTGTCTCGAGAAGAATTCTAGCGGTGTCTGCTCTTGTCGGTTGTTTTCCGTGGTTTTTCGATCAACACTATGTGAGTGTTGTCGAACAATTGACTGCACATTGTGAGCAAAAATTTTGATTTCCGCCATTACCTTTATTTTTCACGTACCTCCACTACATCTCTTGACTACATGTAGGTGCAAGCGTATCGCAGGTTGGAACCACTGCTTGAAGGCCAGCGACGGAATCTTTTCGACAGGTTGACTACTGAATAGATCAGCACTGCCGAAGATATCATCCATCCGTGAAATGTATTCTTCCGTCTAACAGATTCTCTGTTGCTTCAAGGCCACCAAAAATATTATTTTGAGAATGTACGAATAAAGTGAAAAATCAATTGAGAAAATGTGTACGTATGAATGAAAATATTAAACGGAAGTACACGGAGGTCATAAGTGCCAATCTTTACGATAAATTAATTAAGCTCGCTTATAATAAATGTTGGAGTACACTAAAGTTTAATTACATAACTATGCATGTAAATATTATTTCGTAAAAGGTAGTTTTAACGTGTGCATTCTATTTCTTGCATTCTACCGACATAAATATATTCAGATCCACTTAGGAGAATGTAGGCGGAATGCAAGAGCACTAGATAATCAAACGGGAATCACCGACTCGTTAGCCAATGTTTGTGAAATAAATGAGAATCATTTGGACCTGTTAGACTCCGCCCCCGCCTCCAATTGCACTTGGCGCCTATGTGCGCCTGCGCTGTTAGACCCACGACTGACCCGCGTGCCAAGCAAAGCGAGGGGTGGGGGGCCGGGGGGCGGAGGCAGGAGGGAGCGCCCGGACGCACAAAAATATGCACTACGCTTACGGAACAAATGACGTTAATAGTTTACGCGTCCGGAATCACTAGTAATTAATTCTAAATTATTGATTATTTAAAATAAATTTTTAAGACCATACTGTTTAACATCGATGTTTTCTGTTCAATCTTTTTGTGGTCGATTTTTTCTAAATAAAAGTAACCCACCATAAGAAAATTGTATAATAATTTATACATACACATGCCCTTAAATTAAATCTTCAGACCAAAGTGACGAAGGGAGGAGGGAAATAAAATAGATTTTTCGTTAATAAAGAAACATATACTATTTTTAATTACCGAATCAGATACTAGTTCTAGTTTTCTTAACTGTTCTAATTTTTTTAAAAAATTTCTTCTGTCTGTGAAATTTCAATTAAAAATTAACAAACCAGACAACTTTCAAATTAAATCACTCCCGCGATAACTTCAATAGTCTGTAATCCAGTTTTAAAAACTCTGATGCCATTAAACATCGATGATTTGGGGTCGATGTTTGAGTTTCGAGCATGGACGATTAGAGACACGTCGCATTCCTAATGTGAGTCATTCGGACTGTTAGTCGGCGGCCGCGCCTCCGGTTGGATTTGGCATCATCGAGTGCCAATACTGTTACACCGCCACTGAGCCAAGAGCCGTGTGAAGCGCGGGTGGGAGCCACCGCCCTCAGCTGAGCAACATACGGAGGTGCAGGTATGGGGCTCCCCTCCCCGACGGGCAGCCCCAGAGAGGGTGAGCGAGTGGTTCGTGACTTCGTAGGCCATTCCGCCCGCCAGTGGAGTGCATGGAAGATGACGTCGACAAGGAATGAAGAGTCGAGCGCGTCCTAGAGGTCGACTCCCAACTGTGCGGGATTACGTATACTGGCTAAATAGCCAGATCGAATTCAGCTGTCTGGAGAGGAATTCTAGAGGCCGGCTGCTCTGATCGGTAGGTTAGCGTGGTTTCTCAGATCAACGCCTGGCAAATGCCGGAGCTGAACCCTAACAAACGGGCCATGTACCACGCACGATCTTTCCTTCCTCTTCCTTGTCATATTCTCCTTGCCTCCTCCTCTCCATATTCTTGCACTTCACAGCCACACATCGGGAGCCCAGTCTGGATTAAAAAATATATTTGTTTTGTAATTCTATGTGATCTACATCTTGTCTCTGGCAATTTTCTAATGACTAAATATATATTTCTTCTTTTGCTTTTTTTCTTATAACATTTTGATTACAAAAACCTTATTAATAAACCTGTTATGTGAGAAGAAGCAAAAGAAGAAATATTTAATTGTCTTTAGAAAACGGCCAGAGGCAGCACTTAGACCAGCCGGAGCTTGTCCTCGCCTTGCCATCGAAGCTAAGGGGAGCAGGAAATACGCGCATAGCAACGCGCGGGTTGGCTACAGACCTTACGTTCCAGCGATATGACGTGCACTACACTTGAGGAACAAATGAGGTTAGCAGTTGCCGCCACCAGGAAACGAAATCATCAATCCAGGAGCTTCATGATTAGTAAGCGTGTGTTTATGTTTCACCACGAAAGAAGGTTAACAATCAGATATGTAATGGCGAGAAAAATGGTTTGATTACCGGAGCATAACCATGAAAGCGAATATTTTTCCGCCATGAAAACAATTGCTGAAGTCTCACCAAATACTATATAGTGTTTGGTCACACTCCGTCCTGAGGTTTCTTAAATGCATGTGTTGCATGGCGTGATTTATACCAAGCCCAACTCATTAAATTAAATGTTCGAAAGGGAGATGCGGTAAAAACAGCAGATTATTACGATAGATAGCTTGTTTTACGAATTTCATGGCACTCACCTCTAGGTGAATGCAACCGTAAATAATGGGTTTGGAGGGGAGAATTTTGTTCCGTTAAATAATATCTGACCCCCGAGGTTCTGAATCTTTTGAGGCCCCTCCCTCCATCTTGTGTAGCATACAATCGTGCCTTTTATAATGCATTATATATTCTTCATATGTATTGGGCTGCACGGTGAACCAGTGTTGCCGTTCTAAAAAGATAAATTATCGTATTAAGCTCGCTTAATAATCGTACATTGCGCAAAACAAAATATAGTAAACAAAAATTGCGTTTTTAAATGAAATTAATGGAGAAAATTAAAAATGTAATGTTTTACGAAAAAAAAAATTATGAATTATGACAACACCTAAACATATGTATCTTTAATTCAGTAAGTATAAAAATAAAGTATCGTAATTCTAAACTTTTCTGCCTGCTTCACCAATAAGTCCAACACTGATTTTCCCAAATTCCTCGCGCCCCTCCTAGTTTGAGAACGTCCGCATTAGACAGCCAGCGCGCGCGCGTCGTCGCCTGTGTACTGTTAGTCGCATCGCGGCCCAATGTGTCATCGCCGACGGTCGCAAGCCCGTGCCGTCCGCATCACGGAAGTGCAGCGCCTGGGAGGGGCACGTGCGCGAAACGGCTTCCGCGTACCCATCCACGCGCCGCCTGCCCGGTGCCCAGGTGCGTCGGGTCGATCCACTGGCCGGGCTCGGCGACTCGCAGCCGCCACATCCACGTCCATCTTCTTATGACACCATCGATCGATTTAACATCGATCTTTTGAAGCACTTTTTTTTAAGATCGATGTTTTGTGCTAATGTTTTTATGTGGTTGATATTTCATTTTTAATGAATAATTATAATATTAATAATACATTCATAATGAATAATGGATCATAGTAAAAACCTGTTATGATTTTCTGATATTAAGAAATTGATCATTCTTTAGACCAAAGTGATCAAGAGAGAGCAATCGAAGAAGTGTTTCCATTTTTGATAAACGAAGTCAATAATTTTTTAATTATCTAATCAGACGATAAAAGTTTTATTAAGTGTCTTGGCCATTTTCTCACATTCTTTTGTCAATTAAATTTCAAATAAAAGACGGTAAACCTTTGAACTAAATTACCACATGTAAACAATATGTTCACCAATGCAGTATTATACCATATCATCGAGTAGCATGAAATTACACGCAATAGTTGTAGGGGCAATATTTCTTCTCAGCCCTGCAACAATCGCCTTCGGTTCAGATGGCCTTGGGGAGCGGAGTCCTTTGGCGTAGACTAAGAGGGAAGGCTGCAAGCACGCTGGGTAGCCTTTTTTCCGTACCCGTTATATAAATGCATTCCCCTTCAAAATGTAGGAAATGAAGAATTGCGAAACAACTTACTACATTTTTTCCGTGTTCCTAAATTATACATTGATGCCCCGTGGGCTTTGAACCGTTACAAAATGGATCGCGGAATATATTATTTTAAAACGAACGGAATGCTATGTAATCTTGCCGGTCATCCGTGACCTTGTCGCATGTCTGCACGTTACCCTCAGTCGAATTTCCTGAGAGAAAACGAAACTCTAGCTTTCTCTCGTACTCCTGTAAATATTGTCATTTTCATACATCCGCGGTGCGCGAGGAAAGTCACATTTTATTATTGTTTTTTCGTTTAAATACGTTAATGGCGGCCTAGGTGGCCGAGGCGACTACGAGCGTGTAGCGACTGAGCGCTTCGGTCCGAAGGATCGCGGGTTCGAGCCCCGCTTTGAGCTTGGTTGTTTGTTCTTCGTCGCTCATATACGAGTATGTGTTCTCGGGGAGGGTTTCGTGTTCTGCTGATCCCAGATCAAAGGAGCTCGCAAGTGTGTTGGCATCTAGTGCATGGTCGAATATGAAAAAAAAAAAAAAAAAACTCTCTTATTGAACTACATTCGTATTTCTTTAAAAAAAGACTGGGCTCTTTGGAGAGGCTTACGAGTACAGAAAACGTTCAAAATATAAATATTCCTGCCGTAACTCAAAAACTGAAAATATTTAATCACAAATACCTAGACAATGATTGCAGGGCAGTGCTAAATACCTGAACAATTAGTTCTCAAATATACGGGTAGTCTAAAACGGGGGCTGCTGAATCAGAGCAACAGTCGTTTGAAACCGCAGCTGCAATTAGTGTCGCGAGGGAAGTCGAGGCCTGTCACGGCGGTGCCTCTGGACTCTGCTTCGCTATTAATACGTCTCCTCTCTCCTGGGCCGCCTCTCCTTTCTAAACGCAGGGACCTTTGCGCCATCGCAGCATTCTTGGCATCGCCGGAAGCCTTCGGCAGGCCGACCAAGAAGCTTCTCGTCGACTACAACTGTTCGCTAGTTGACACAAATCGATTCCCCTCTCATTCCCTAATAGGTCTTTCTAGACGATAGTGCGGTTCTATTTCAAAGTGGAAGAATGAAGAGGGAATTGCCCTACACAGCATTAGATACAAATTAATGATCAGCAGCAGGCTCATCTAGCCGGTTCCGGCAAAGTTGTCTAGAGAAGACAGTCTCTTCTTTGGTCTCCGTACTTCTCTTTTTTTTCCTTTTGGGAGCTAGTAATAGGCCTGTTTGGGCAATCTCTCGTTGTTCATTCTTTGTAAATGGTCTATCCAGTTTTTTCCATATTTATTTTTCCTGTAAGCTAAAAATTGCCAATTCTTCTCTTATATCCTCAGTTCTGACATGGTTCATTAATGAGCATCCTTTCACATACCTCAGAAATCTCATTTCATCTGCCTTAATTCTCCTGTTTTCTTTAGATGTTGTTACCCATGTTTCGCATCCATACAGGAGTGTAGGTATGGCTATTGTTTTATACAGCTTGAGTTTGGTTTCTTTTCGTGTTTTGTTTCCCAATATTCGTTTGATAGTGCCGCAGATAGCCTGAAATTGAGATTTTTTGTTGTACATCAATGTCATGAAGATATGTAATTAATGATTATCTGTAGAATAAATCTCCAAACATTTTCTTCCTCCTGTTTGCAACGACGAAACAACGCGAGGCAAAGAAAACAATGAATTACGTGGCAGACGCACGAGTCACATTCCGCACATGTGGCCTACAGTGTTCTTTTATTTAACTCGCAGTGGGCGACACGTTTTCTGAGTTAATTTGTAAAATTACTTTTACATAAGTAAATGGATTGAAGTTAACACCGTTTCTCCGTTGTATATAAATAATCAACAAAGACGCAAGATAAATGTAAATCGTTACAGTTATTTCGCATAAGCTTCGCGATGTTTCTCATTCCAGTTACAATGAAAACTTAAGCTATTTTGCACTTGGAAAACACGCACCAGAAACCGTGTTTCGAGAACGACGTGTTAAAAGAAACATTTGATTTGATACAAAATCTTGGATGAAAGAATTCTGTATATCGTACAAAATAACACAAACAAATTCATTTGGACAAAAAAGTGTGTTTAGGTGTCGATGAAGACAGTGCTCCCGTGACCGCAGAACGGAGCGACAAGTGCTCTGCGGTAACTGTACAAATCCAAGCAGGTGCTCTCGGGAAGACCATCTGGCCGCGCAGTTTGTCGGAACTAAGCCCGCGAACAATGCTGGGGAAGCAGGGCAGCGAAGCCACAGAGTGAGCTTTTGGGAACTTCTCAGCCAGTTCACAGCTGAGCCGTTGCGGAAAGGGGGCGGCGTCGGGGACAAGCGCCGTTAGGCTGCGGGAGGTAGTCCTACGCTTTGGACGCAATTACATGCTGCTTTGTTTATTAGTTGCGGACAAACTTTTGTCGTATGTCTTTTTTTGTCCACGAGGCGCGGAGCGCACGCTATCTTTCTTTTTTCTTCCTTGTCCTATCTTCTACCCTTACATATTCACACATGTGCACACTTCCACACGTGATGGGGTGTTAGAGCTTGTCCCGACTAGGAAGGCGCCTCGCTGGGGGAAATATCTGGAGGGGGAAAGCCAACGTGTTGATCCAGCGGGGAAACAACGCCCCGACGTCCTGGGATATAACATGTACGACACTAAAGGGACTAATTACCGTCGCACCTACATACGTAGAATAGAGAAAGTTATGTAATGTCCCAACACAACGATTTTTCGGCAGAACAAAAGTATTTATATGAAATAGGGAACCCTGATATCGAGAAAGTGGATAATGCTTGTTTCTCTTTGTAGTAAGTTACTTCCGCTAAAAGGCTGTGAAGTCAGATACCACGTTTCATAGGACCTTAAAACCAAAAGATTGGTTTACGGCAAAACGACGGTCCTCTCACGTGTCTGTGAACTTTGCGGCTGAAACGTAAGCAAGGTTTCCACCACAGTTATTCCCCAATCTATCTGAAGATGTCGCAGCCTCATGAATTTGAAACGGAAGTTTTAATTTGTATGAGAAAGCCCGGTTTAGGCGCTAGCGTTGACCGCAAACGGGTAGACCGACGTTTTGTCGTCAGCCAACTTTTCGGTATCAACGACCCCAAAACCGTGGACAGGAAGTATTCAGTTTCGCTGTCACAATCTCTTCTGTTTTCTGTTGTTGATCGGGGACCCCACAGCAAACTACCGTTCAGAGCAGCCGGAATTCTCCTGTAGTCAGCGATGGAAGTCGACCTAGCTCTCTGCCTCGAATCGAAAATCCTGCCACCGTCGGACCCTGGACCTCCCGGGCAGAGAGACTGCAGTGACATCAGCTGATGCCCTGAGCCACCTTGAATTGAATTGAATTAATGCCTTATTTTACGTGGCGAGACTCAGGCGACGTAAATTTCGCTACGCTCCTTTCACCAACCAGCAGAGAAAGGAGGTATTTCTTGGGCGAGAAACAGGCGATTTGAATTTTAGCTCAGAGTGCAAGTAAATCTACTAACATGGGACAGCCAGCTTCACTTCCCCTCCGAAGGAAGGCGTACGAAGGATTTTTTCGCCCTGAAAAATCCACGGCTTCGATCGGGTTTGAACCCGCCAACTTGGGTACAACAGTCCGAAACGCTAACCGTTACACCATCGCCGCCGCTGCCACCTTCGCCGGTCTGTTACCGTGGGGAGTCGAACCTAAGGAATCGTTACAAAGGCTCTGAAGCAACTCGGTCGGGGCGAGAAGTTAAATAGGCGCTCGACGCAACTGACGCAAGGTGCTTCATCCAATCGACCCTTCTCCGTTATTACGCCCTTTCAAACAACGGCCAGCTCTCCTCGTCTGCCGGTCCGTGGGCGCAGCAGGAAGTGGTCAAGTGCGTCGCAGATGGCTGCTCCCGTCACGAGTAACGGCCGCGAAGGAAACCGATCATCCCATTTCGTGGGAATGGTAGGGCACGGCACCACCAAAGCCTCGTGATTGTCAGACGAAGTCACGAGAACTTTAAATTGACGCTAGTTGTTGGTGAAGTAGGGCGGAAGCAAGGGTACAAAAATGACGAACGTGACGATTCTTGAATCTTTCAAACTATCGACATTTTGTAAAGCAGTGGCAACTGGGTTGCGACATGTATGTCCAAACTATCACATACATTTCAACTCTTCAAAATATTTCTTTAACGACGAAATATTTAACATTTTCATAAACATCTGATGGCTAACTATCACTGTTCTTAAACCAAATAACAAAATATGTTTTGAATAATCTCCTGGCTGTATATGTGATTAGGATCCTGTTTCGAATAACTGTTGGTTTTAAATTTTGTGGTCTTTGTACCATATGCCACTTTTCGTTTTAAGCTTACGTAAACTGCACCTGCAGACACACATTTGCTCATTCGGGTGCATCTGCTGTGCAGCAGCTAAACCGTTCGTTCTCTTTCAACCAGTTTCGATTCCGAAACAGTAGCGTGTCGAAATGGACGCCCCTTCTCCATCCATTTTCTGTTCAGAAACATGACGAAAAAATGGCAGTGTAAAGCGGACTCTTGACGACATGAGAAAGTCATTATTTCGGGTGACGCTGCCCGTCGCCCTCCGCGCGCCCCCTACGCTCAGTGGGATCGCGGGGGCGGGGAGAGGGCGGGGCGCGGGGCGGGGCAGGAATGGGCGGGGGGAGGAGCGAGAAGGACGGGGGAGGCAGGAATGGGCGGGGGTGGGGCGGAAAAGGGTGAAGCGGGCTGAGAACGGGCGGGGTGAGGCGGTGTGGGACGAGGCGTGGTGGGACGGGGCTAAGTGGGGCGGTGTGGGCGGGGCGGGGCGGGGAGGGGCGGGGCGAGGCGGGGCGAGGCGGGGCGAGGCGGGGCGAGGCGGGGCGAGGCGGGGCGAGGCGGGGCGAGGCGGGGCGAGGCGGGGCGAGGCGGGGCGAGGCGGGGCGAGGCGGGGCGGGGCGAGGCGGGGCGGGGCGAGGCGGGGCGAGGCGGGGCGGGGCGGGGCGGGGCAGGGCTAGGCGGGGCGAGGCGGGGCGAGGCGGGGCGGGGCGGGGCGAGGCGAGGCGGGGGTGGGGTGGGCTGGGGTGGTTGGTGTAGGGTGGAGAGGGCCGTGGCGGGTGTGTGTGTGTGTGTGTGTGTGTGTGTGTGTGTGTGGGTGTACGGACGGGGGCGGCTGTAACGGTCGCCCCGCGTGGCCTGGATCTGCTGCGGGCGCCAGGGCGGGCACACTCACCAACGGGTGGCTTTAGTGATTGGGTGAGTCAGTGAATACGCGTGTTTAGGGAAGGGCCCAGTGCGACTGACCGACTCAATTAACTTAGAGCCAGCAATTCTGCAGCGACCCTGACGAAGCGCATTAATCACACTAGCTACAGTCACTAGCACTAAGGCCATGTTCACGCATCTCTTCAATTTATTTTCTTTTTCACACGAAACCAGAAGATCATGCAACTGGTGACAATTCTCCAGAACTGGACGTAGTTTTAAAAAAATGTTGGGCACGTACTGAATCACTCTGCTCAACAGGTTAATAATAAATCATATAATTGATAAGCAAACATAACATCTTCTAAAGTAATCAAAGAAGACGGCTTAAAAGTACACCATTCGATTCCAACGTTCTGACGATTCCTGCAAAGAATGCTTCATCATCAGCATCTGCCTTTGATTCAAAGCTTATTTAGCGGAAACAAACGGAAAGAGAGAGACAGGCACTTGCGTAATCGTTGTAGGCTTCGTAACGGGACAAAGCGAATTACCGGAACGCAATCTCCCGGATAAACGACGAGTCACCGAAAATATGCAGCACCTTGAACTCGCGAGAGGAAACGTCTAAACTACGAGAATGCTACATCTGGTGACCCACATGTGGACATTTCTACGTTACGAAGTAAAGCTATTAAGGGTTTCAAAACACCGAATTTCCATCTTAATTTTAAAAAGAAAGGACTCTAAAAATAGTTATCTTTTATAATTTTTAATCGGATATAAAAATGACCATAGGTAATACTACGTGTGCTTTGGAAATTGTCGATAAATCTCAGACTCGCGAAGCCAAGAAGGGATTTATCTGATAATTTCCAATGCACGAGTGATATTTAATAGGACTATTTCGCTAATGAAATTATGTTCACCAGACCTCCCAATAATGAAAATAACAGAACACTATGTTAAAATCGAATATGTTATGTTGTTGGTACATACGCGGTTTATTGTACATTAACATAGCGATTGATGTAGACCGCCTCCTAAGATAGAAGAGTTGCCGTTTAAGGCTAAATGCACCGAAAAATACTTGTAGGAAAATTCAATAGATCACAGGGGAATTTACTTTAGTGATAACGTCTGAATCAATCGTCCGATTTTCGATTTGTAAACGGCATTTGACGCCTTTTTAAAATAAAATTTACGCTACGATGACTTTTTTTCAAAAATCTAGCAAAAACGCGAATTTAAAATTAGTTCTCAAACTTCCGAGAACAAATTTAAAAATGTGGCCTTATAGCGCGATGGCGACATGCTTCCTGAATCCAACGCCGTGACAATCATGCAAATCGGACGAGCTTTGATGTATGGTGATTAGTGTCGTGATTGCAGTGCATGTTAAATTGCAGGAAATGGGAGTCTTCTAACCAACAATGATTCTTTTTAAGCCTACCGTGATCCTAGTAAGCAAACTATGATACTTGTTAAGACAAGTAGGGGATCGACCCAGCAAATCGATCAATTGGGTGATCGACCCAGCAAGTCGATCAAGTGGGTGATCGACCTGGCAAGTCGATCAAGTGGGGGATCGACCCAGCAAGTCGATCAAGAGGGGATAGGCCCAGCAAGTCGATCAAGTGGGGGATCGACCCAGCAAGTCGATCAAGTGGGGGATCCACCCAGCAAGTCGATCAAGTGGGGGATCCACCCAGCAAGTCGATCAAGGGGGGATCCACCCAGCAAGTCGATCAAGTGGGGGATCGACCCAGCAAGACGATCAAGTGGGGGATCGACCCAGCAAGTCGATCAAGTGGGGGATCCTACCAGCAAGTCGATCAAGTGGGGGATCGAGACAGCAAGTCGATCATGTGGTTGCTCGACCTAGCAAGTCGATCAAGTGGGGGATCGACCCAGCAAATCGATCAAGTGGGGGATCCTACCAGCAAGTCGATCAAGTGGGGGATCGAGACAGCAAGTCGATCATGTGGTTGCTCGACCCAGCAAGTGGATCAAGTGGGGGATCGACCCAGCAAGTCGATCGAGTGGGGGATCGACCCAGCAAGTCGATCAAGTGGGGGATCGACCTAGCAAGTCGATCAAGTGGGGGATCGACTCAGCAAGTCGATCTATTACAGGCAAATAACACACACACACACACTCTCACACAAACACACATTGAGATTTTCGTAGAGAAACAAAATATTCCTTTATTTTTAGTTCAGTTATAATTGAGTAGTTATATAATGACACGGTCTGTACACGGAGCAAACGGTTGGGAAGTGCAGTCGTTGCGGTTTAAGTGCCCGAGAGCGGGCGTTAGTCTGGGTGCAGCTCTCGGAATGCACCTAGCAAGCGGAATTCGTTGTACACGGCCAAAACAAATTAACGAATGTGTTTGCCGACCGGCCATTCTCCAGCGTGGGAGGCACTGTCATGTGAACTAGCGGTATATAAGTTTACGGCTAAAATCGCTTGGCGGGATTCGATAACGAATGAAATCTTCGTGCTGATGCTCATTTGTCCACCCATGCGGGTGTACTCGCAAGCCTCGACTATGCGAGTTGTCTCTCTCGCCATAGGTCTGCAGGCCAGAAGCGCGACGCGAAATAAGATGAAAATTAATTGTTTAAGCAATCAATGGCAAAATATTATCTTTCTGACTTCAGGGAGTGAAGGAAGGAATGACTTCGATACATGGGACTGACACGCATTCTAAAGCAAGCGTTTATGTGTAGAACGCGAGGTAGAAGACACAGAGGCAGATCGTTATAGAAATGAAATTGGTAGAAGTCAGAACAGGTCATGAACCCATCCTTGGAGTAGAGGAGAAGATGATCATAAGGGTGTCAACTCTGTTATTTGTTAATTCGAGCATAACTGCGTCATCGCAGGTCAGTACCCATAAAGCTAAAATAGGATACTGTTAATTGCTGAATTATTTGCAGAGCTAAAAATTAATCTTAGACGTAGCACCGCTTTAACCGCCAGGCCTGGCCGTGCCACCGCGCTGACAGAGGGCCCACAATTGGCGGGTGGGTGACGCAACGGCGCAGAAAGGGAAGTGGGGGGGGGCGAGGTGTTTTGGTAAATTTCACTTTAAGACGCTCCTATTCGTCCGATTTGCATGATTGTCACGGCGTTGGATTCAGGAAGCATGTCGCCATCGCGCTATAAGGCCACATTTTAAAATTTGTTCTCTTGAAGTTTGAGAACTAATTTCATATTCGCGTTTTTGCTAGATTTTTGGAAAAAAGTAGTCATCGTAGCGTAAATTCTATTTTAAAAAGGCGTCAAATGCCGTTTACAGATCGAAAATCGAACCATTGGTTCAGACGTTATGGTAGAGTAAATTTTACTTATTTTGGTGCTGCCACGTGGTTGCTACAAATTGTACTAGTGTCGGGACATTTAGCCTTAAAGCGTGTGTAAGTAACGGGTGAGGATAAGGCAGTGGGGAGGAAGGAATCGTCGCCAGAGGTTGATGTCCCATCGGGCAAAGCACGGAAAACCGCCGATCAGAGCAATCGACGTAGTGCAGCGTTGAGCAGGGAGGAAGAAACTCGGCCTTCAAGGGGTCTGGAATCCTCGGACATCGGGGTCAATGAGGCTTCAAAGGTGTTGCCGTTGAGGGCGATTGGATATTTGGATTATGGGGATACTTAACAATTTTCGACATTTTCTCAAAAACTGCTTTCAAGCCTATTATCAATCGTTTTCGGATAGGTAAATTGATTAATTATACCACGAAGTTTGGAATAAAAGCAAAAATGAGATCCACGAATTTTAATCTTATTAAAGTATTTTAAGTATTTTTTTAAATACACCTATTTTATGTATTTAAATATACCTTTGAAATACATGTCCAAAAATCTACAGATTTTTTAAAATTCAAAATGTATTTAAAATACGTATATCAAATCCAACTAAGAGTACTTAAACCCCAACTCTCTTTATAGGATTCCAAAACGTTGACTTCATAACTTTTAAAAGATTAAATATTGTCTGTGAAATTTGGTTCCAAAACTCAACACCTAAAGGTTCTGCGCATGCGGCCCGCTAGAACCGACGAGGCGTGTAGGGGCGGTTGCGTCAGGGCGTGGAGGGGGCGGGGCGAGAAAGGGGGAAAGGCCTTCATCAGGGCAACTTTCGCCGTCGCAGGGCCTCCTGTGCCTCCGCCCGCCCCCGCCCCCGGCCCCGCGCCTTCTCCACTCGAATGCTGCCTCCGGGTTCCTCCGAGCCTCCCTGCGCGGCTCTGGAACACTAAAACAGCACGAAGTTTCTCGCCTGTATTTTCACGCAAAAATACGCGAAAAGTACGGACATTTTCGAAAAATTGTACATGTCCTTATTTCAAAATCCATCTCTAAGGTATAGAATTCATTAAAGGGAAAAATCTCTATCTTCATAATTGTAAATATGGGAAGATTTAAAAAAATGAATTTTTGCCATTTTCGAAATACAGTTTTCAACGAAAATGAGACCGGCAACAATCTCAACAGACCTTCACACTGTCCAGTAACAAAATTTAATCAAAAACGGTAGAGCGTTTTTTTGTTTTTGTTTTTTCATTTTGACAATGTCCCAGGGGCTTCATGTGAAGTACTCCCCCAAAATTAAAATATCGCTTTCAAATTCAAGGGGCTGCGATGTCAGCCACATTGATTTGGGAATATCAATTTTGGAGAAAATCGGCTGACCGGTTTAGCCGATAGCGTTGTTCACTGGCGGACAGGCAGACTTTTTGCCGCCATTCGATTTTCGGTATCTCGGACCCACAGAACATGGTACTTCACGTGTTATAAGTTTTTTTCTAAATTTAGCATTTTGATTTAACCACTTGTCCGATACCAGGGCCCTGTAATAAGGTTTTTTTCTGCAGAATATTCACTTTTAGCGCAGCCTTACATAACTTTCTCTCTACTGCGTAAACGGAAGCGAGAAAGTAAAAGAGTTTTCGTGTTGGTGAAAAGGTGGTGCTGATCCAACAATTAAACAAAATGTTAAGTCAACGTTGTTTCAATTTCGCGGGAATGTCCGCTAAAACGTAACTTATTTTGGAAGGAGATTTGACATTCACTACACTCGCAGAAGGATGCGAATTATGGGTGCGACACTTCGTGGGTTTGACAACGTGATGTCTTAATAAAGATTTTTTGTTTAAATGCTTTTGGAAATAATGCTCTTTCACAAATGCATAAATTGGATATTATAGTTTGAGAAAATCAATATTTTAATCCAAATTTGCAGGTATCCAGATTTTCTATCATGTGTTTATAAGAGCAACCGCTGTGTCTAATTCAGCCTCTGACACATACTTCAACTCTCGTGTCTAATGTAGTAGATGGCGCAAATCCCAACCTTTATCTAATTAGTCATCTTAGGAAACGCAATGTTGGTTCATTACAGATAAAATCACATAAAATGTAATATGATTTAATATTACACATTTTTACATTTTTTTTTTTTTTAATATTTCGACGTATTGGCTTGCAAATTTGTTAGAGACCTCAAATTATTGAAAATTTTATTCAATAACGGTCAATTCACCGCAACTCATAAAATTACGTAACACTTGATTTTTTAAATCAAAATTGTGTGGGCCTTCTGAATACTTGTCTCGTGCCTTCAGCCACATCGGCAGACTTTCGGAATTGACGTGGTTCTCTTCGTGTCCGCAGGTGACGCCAGCCGTCGACATGCGAGGGCCGCTGCTGCCGCGTGCGCCGCTAGGGGCGCTGCTGCCGCCGCTGCTACTGCTCCTGGCCGCCACGCTGGGAACCACCCGCGCTCGGCCGCACGCCACAGACACACAAGGTCAGTTCCTCTCCCCCTCCCCCTCCCCCGCTCGCGACCCCACACTCCCATTCATTCATCCTCAACGGCAGCCACTTTGAAGTCGAGCGAGGGGAGATTGACGTAATGGTACACGAGACGAACCGGGAGACGATGAAAAGCGTTTCATTGTGCCCACGATTGTCGAGCTGTCAACTGGCCGCGGGGGGTCCAGAGGAGGGGCAGTGGGGCGACGCCCTCACCCCAAAGGCCTGCAGTTTTCGTTCGTTACATTCCTTAATTTGGAAAATTTGATTTAATTATTTACGTCAGAATTATGTAATTATTTTTAAAATAATACTGTATTTAGATTTAGATTTATGTAGTCAAAAAACAGAGGGGAAAAAAAAACTACGTGACTAACTAAAAAAAAATGGGGGTGAAAAACTAAAAACTATGGGAGAGATCATCTGCGCATGTTTTCTTGGGTTTCAGAATACCTTCCCATCATTTTTACTATAGTATCGTAGTGTAGTACTTCTATATAACTATAGTATCTTTAACTTATAGTATCATATATACAATATATAAATAATGTTCAATATAATAACAAATGTTTATTATTTAACAAAACTATAATCTCCCTTCTGCCAATGATCGTCTGGATCCACTTCTAGCAACTAATAAGTTGCAATAGAAGAGCCAGGAGAGAGGGACGCTTTTTTGTTAAACAGGGGCGGATTCAGAGACGAATTTTGGGGGGGGGGGAATTCAAAATGTTTTCGTCAAATATGTACCTGTATTACAGATTTTGTAAAACGTCGCAGGCTACACTCAGCTCATTCTGCGATACAGCTTTACTTGTTTTAATAATAAACCGACAATATCTTCCTATCCTTCTCGTGTTTGCAACAAAATACTATGCACTCAGGGAGGGTGGGAGAGGGGGATCAGGTCCTCATTTTTAATGGGCTTCTTAAAGTTATTTCAGTTCTGTAAATGGGTTCAATCCCTGATAGTCCCTCTTTACAAATGAGAATTATAATAAATCATTGAAGGAGAATCATTCATATTGATAAACATAACACAAATCTAAGAAAACTTGTCTATTATCTTAAAAAGTATATCTATTATCTTGATTTAGTAGAAAGATTGTATTCGGCTAATATTACAGAGCAAAGCGAGTATTGATTTAGTAGAAATAAATCAAATAAATTATATATTTAGCAGTTTTATGATCACACTTTTTGTAATTAAAAAGTTTAAATGAATTGGTTAATGGTTTAAGTGGCATTTTATAAATATAATTTATTTAATTCAATATCTCTGTAAGGTTGTAGTGCTTTGTTTCATCATTAAAGTTAGTTACATTTCAATTGTTTATTAAAATACAAAATTACATTGACTCTGAAATAGCTAATATATAAATAGCCTAATAAACACATGTTTGTCTAGAAATTTATAAAATGTCACTTGTATCATTCTGATTTTTACACATTCAATTGTGAAATCTAATTGAGGAGTTTCTTACAAGAACCAAGCAAGTCCAAAATTCCGTATTTTGAGATATTTCACCAAATTATTCCCTTCATCTTGTGCTATCTGCCGAGACATTACCTTTCGGCAAGTGTCAAACACGTTGAAAGATATAAGGCAAGGAAAATCATCAATTCATTTCTATGCACATATACGTTATAAAGTTTTGGTGCTGCCTGAAAATCTTGTCTTGAACAAGTTTGGTTCTTGTATAACTATATCTTCTTTACAATATATTTTTTTATTTAATATTGGACATAACACTTTTTGGTATTCTTAACTATATTTTATATTTTCTGTTTTCCAACCAGGATATTCATAGTGAGAATGGGCATATTGGGTTTGAAAGAAACAGGTTGTGTCAATCTAACCCTTATGAGTTGATGATTAATATAATCATTATTATCAACTTCTCTAATACTTCCCCACTATAGCAGAATTCATGTAATTTTTAACTGTTTTTATTTAATGTTAAATAAATAAGATGTTATATTCATTAACCCTCTGAAACAAAAGCGGTGCAAACATGTCTCTCCCCTTTTTCCAATCAATGAAACAAATCAGCAAAATGAAATGGTGAGAATTTCAGATGTCATAATTGATCCTTTCAATATTCACTATCAGTGTGATTAAATAACAACTAGAACAAGAAAGCGGAATTCGGTATTTGGTTACACTCAAACTTACGCAAAGCTTTAATGAATAGCTGGTGTTGTCTTCATGCTTTGAGCGCTTAAATATCGGAAATAGGTTGCTTTAAGGTATCAATAACTTAGTTACAATCATTTGAGCTGAACAAAAAATGTAAAAAATGTTTATGTAGAAACAGAACAAAAATAAATTAATAAATAAAAAATGCACACTGATGTAAAAAAATAACAACAAATAATACGATCTGATTGATTATTCCAGGGTATTAAACTCTCCAACAAAGCATTTATTTTCTTGTTCCTTAAGGCATCTTCTTTAACACCTATGTCTATAAACTGAGCAGTACTAACTAAATAATAGATATAAATAGAATAATAGATACTTAACTAAATAATAGATTTCTCTTAATACAATACTATTCTATTATATTACATTATTAAAATAATCTAAGAAATAATTAATTTATGCTGTAGTTACTTTCTCTACATTTAATTTTTAGAAAGGAGTGTTTACGTAAGCGCTAGAAAATGTTTCTTTTCTAGCAAATAAGTAGCAAGTTCATAGGAAAATTAAAGTCATATTAATTCTATTAATATTGAGCATTAACTATGAATGTAGCATTGAAATTACACGACTCATTTTTTAAAACACATTGTTCTTATTTCTACTTATTTGGTATACGATAGTAAGGGCTTGCTAATTTGTACCTTAGCATATCAGAGGAATTCTTTAATTCTGAAAACACTTAACATCAGAAAATAAAGAGGTATCCATTTAAATTGTTCAGTGAAAGGTGACAATTAACACGGCATAATAAACAGATTTCGTAGGAAAAATAAAGCAGGGGTCAGTTTTAAATAGCAATTGTACTTCGTTTCATAAGTAGTTTTTTAAAGATCAGGTCTAACCATACAATTTATTATACATAAAATAATTGCAGAAATTGTTGTATATCCCATAATATATTTTAAAATCATTCAAATTCATTGACAAATAGAAATTTCTAATTACGCGACCCCAGTGTTCATGTCAGGATGGCCGAGCGGTCTAAGGCGCCAGACTCAAGGAGAACCTTGCCTGACCAATCAGGTTGCGAGAATTCTGGTCCTCTCTGAGGGCGTGGGTTCGAATCCCACTCCTGACAACTTTTTTTTGTGTTTTCAGAATGGATCAGCAATAATCCAGTTAACCAATCTTTATTCAGAAAAACTACTCTAACTCTTGTTGACGTAAATGAAGCTAGATGTTTATGATATTCTCAATACCATTTTAAGAGGGTAAAGAGTTCCAAGATATGTTGCAACATTTATTTATTTATTTACGAAAAATAATTTTTAAGGATAGTGGAAGGATGCACTAGATCTGATAGGATAAAAAAAACAATGACATTAGACAGGAATTGAAAATAGAAGCTATAAATGGGAAAATACAGGAATACAGAGAGAGATATGGAAAGAACACATAGGAAGAATGTAAAATACAAGAATACCCAAAAAAGTATATAACTATCATCCTCGTGGTATAAGAAATATACGCAGACCGAGGAAAATATGGAAATGAATGCTTTGTGAAAACGGAACAGGTCATGAGCTTAATACGTGAAGTGAAGAAGACGAAAAATAATTGCAAGTATTGAATAATTGTGTTTTTTCAATATTAAACATCCATACAATGAATAAAAAAGTTTCCCATGCCGGGAATCGAACCCGGGCCTCCTGGGTGAAAGCCAGGTATCCTAGCCACTAGACCACATGGGAGGTTGCGAAGGGAGGTGAACCATAATGGTAATAAGAAACGTAACGTCTAAATATAGTACTATTAGTTACTTTAATTATTTTACTAAATTTGTTTTGCAAGAAATAAGTGTTACGTCTATAATGAAGAAATCTTGCAACTTAATATTTATGTTCACGATCATTCTGAACTCACAAAAAGTTCAAGGATGAAAATGAAATATTGTATAGAAGGAAATAATATCATTTGTGTGAAGTCAGAGAGCGTTGCAAGCTCAGAGGTAGATCTTCATTAGTAATTTGTTTTATTACTAATAATTATAATTTGCAGACTATATTTGAATAGAGTTTAGGGAGTGTTAAAATAACCCTGAAGTGTGAAATAATTGACTATATCGAAACACGCTCATCACTCAAATTTCAGAATACCTTTAAGTATTTCGAATATTCTATATTACAGTAGGTTGTATTCTAATGACAGTGAGAGAAAAAAAAAACTTTTGCCCCTCAGTAACCATAATGCAGGGGTTTTTCTAAACGTGGGTCGTAGCTAACAGGGGCGTTCCGGTGATTTATAAAAATGATATTTAGACTTGATTTACTTTAATCCCTGTATCATCTCCTCAAAATAAGTTTGAATTATCATAGTACATGTTTTCTCCCGCTGCATGGTGAGATCCGGCGCCAACATACCGTCGGGTAAGGAATTTCCCGAATCCAGGTATCTACCTTTACCATCTTCCTTCACTCAAGCTGTAAGCTCCCGCTTGGTCTCTCGACATGTTTGTAAAAATAATGTATGCAACGCGTTCATAATGTTGCATTATTACATTCGTATTACAAATTTGAAAACTCGCTCCTAACCTCGCTCGTTTTTTAAAACATGTACTCATGCAATAAAATTTAACAATCTTTTTAAATTGCATAATAAACTATTATTGAATAACAGCACTATAAATTTAGAAGAGAATGGAAGTTAATTTTTGGAAACAACTTTATTGTGACGTCACGAGTATTTGACATTGTGCGAAAAGACGGTGATCGGTTATTCGGTTTATTTATGCACGATTCTCTCGCTGTGATTGGCTGAATGTGTAATGACGCAATTCTTCGTGCCGTAAACGGCAAAAGCATCATAATATGTGCCGTAAAGTGCCATTTTATCAACGATTTCTTGTAACGTAAAAGGTCTGGAATACTAAAAATATATTAAACAATGAACATTAGACTAGCCATATTTACTTGAGACAAAAATAGAAAATGGGGATTACAAAAATTGGGACGAGGTAAAATTTCCATTCCGTATCGAGTGCAATAACAGCAGAATCGCATTAACACGGAAAGCATCTTCCAGAAACAAAATCAATAATCCACGTTTAAGTACAATTCGCTTTAGTTTACGCCTGTCATTACTGTTGATCCAAAAATACTTCAGTGTTGAAACCTAACGTTTCATTGAAACATATTTCGTAAAACGGGACAAAGTTAAAAACAAAACAAAAAACAACACCTAATCTAGTCTAATACGCAATCGGCATCGAAACTTTCCTTCCTCTTATTGTCATTACTCAACAAATGCTCATATTTTTGTAATTGTGCACAGCATCATTTAAAGATATACGATTGAAGAATAAATAGCATTAAGAAACAGAGCATAAGACTTTATTAATGAAGATGCAGTATTTTGAACTTCTGCAATATTAAAAATTTCGGTGGTTTTAAAGAAAATCGGATCTATACCACATTTGTAATTGAACTTTCCGCTATTCGAGAAAAGAAAAACGAAAGATGACAACCAGTTTTTAAGAAAATTTTGAGAATGTCACACTGTTCGAGCAAAGTACCCCATAATTAAAATGTCTTCACAATTCCTGAAACAACAATAGATCTTACTCCTGACATATTTACCAAGTTTCACGTCAAAAGCTTATAATCCGACAGTTGTGTGTGGCTTAAATCCATCCATTTATTTGGAAGTTATTTTGGATTCAGAATTGCATGCGTATACTCAGTACCTGCACCAAGTTGGACCTTTGGAATGGTGCTAATAAACCTTAGTTTGGGCGTGTGAGCCAAGGATCAGCTCCAAAGAACTTTGAACTATCATGCACTTAAACTATAACTTGTACTATAGTTTAAGGAGAAATAGTAAAAACGGGACTGATCGCTCACAATTGGACGTATGATACACTTCGATTTGTCTATTGTGGCGGATGACATTAGATCATTGTTACACATCTAGTCTTATAAAATGAATCATTTTAATTAATTCGGGAACGTTCTTCTCAACAGGACCCGTGGCCTCACAAATGTGCTGACCACTGACAAAAAGATTCATCTTATAAAGCAGGAGGCGTAACAATGACCTAAAGTCATCATCGGCCACTACAGAAAAATCGAAATATAGCATGCAACTCCGCCTGAGATCTTGATTTAACAAAAAACCCACCCACTTGCACTCTCCCTCCCCTGATGCACTTTAGGATGCAACTTCGACAACAAAACATCAATGTTGCCAAACATCATTTGATAGTGGCCGTGTAAATTAATGTATAATTAAAATGCAACTGACAACTAGATTTAAAAAACGCATCTCCATGAAGGTAGTGTTATGAGAACCGCATTCGTATTCGAACACCTAAATAATAGTACTGTCATTTATTATTTAAGATTTTAACTTTTAAAAAATTTTGATCATGGGAATTTTTCGTTGACGAATATTCATTCATTGAAAAAGTAAAAACAACGAGCATAAGACGTCGATGTTAAAAAAACAAACCTCTGCTTCATGTTGAACACATTGATATTTTTATAGAAACATTGATGTTTTGAAAACATCAGAATCGATGTCGCATCCCAATCGGGAGCTTGAACGTCACTATAGTGACGTCATGATGTCATTGTATCGGGAACTTTACCGTAACTACTCGTATTTATGTCATTATGGTTGACGATCAAGCTCTCAATTGGATGACGGCGACTCAGCTGACTGGGTGTGAAGGGTTGTAAGCGAAGTTTAATGCGACCGTGTTTTGTGTTTGTGCCGGCAGATGTCGCCGCGGCGCCGCTCACCCACAGCTTCTACCAGCCCGGCGCGTGGCGGCCCGTGGTTCGCCCGGCCGCCGCCGACGGCGCTGCCTTCGCCCCGCGCAGCGCCGCCGCCCAGCCGCCGCTTGTCTCCAGCGTCGCCAGCAGGTACCCCACCCCCACCCCCACACCCCCGCCCCCGCCACACACGCGCTTCGCTCGCCCGGCACTCGCACGGGCAGCCGGCGCTCACGGGTGGAACGAACCGGATAGAGCGAAAGCGACACACACCACTTCGCAAAGGGACAGCACGCATTTGAGGACCTCTGCAGTTGAGGTTCAGGCGGAGGCTACACAAACGCACACACCGATTTTTAACAGGTCGGAAGAAGTATCTACAGTGAACACGATATACACCACTTCGCAAAGAGATAGCACTCATTTGAGCGCCTCTACAGATGAGACGATAGGAACAACATCTCACACACCGATTTCTAACAGTACTCGTAGCTCGGAAAAACTACACAGAGAGAACGCGACAGCCAACTTTTCGCAAAGAGATATAACTCATTTGAGGACCTCTGATGAGGCCCAGGCGGAGGCAGTAGGAACCACACGACCGCACAAAGCAATTTCTAACGACACTCTTAGGGCCTCAGAGAGCGCGCCGGATACTTCATCTGTCACAAGTGCCTCTGACAATGCAAAGACAGTCCATACGCAGCCCACAAATGTAAGGCCAATTCCTTCGCCACGTTACAAAAACGGTCGTAGCTTAGGCGAATTATCCCGGGAAGCTGCGAATGATGCAACTCCAGACGGCGGTAACTCTCAAATACGCCAATCTCTTACTCGACAAGTAGTTGACAAACGGCCGCTAGCCGACTCGTTAGTTTCCAAAGATGATCCTAAGCTAGCAGAACCATCCGCAGAATCTCACGGAGAGGCTTCACTCCAAGCGGGGAGCGGTCACGTGATGGCCTCCGCGAAGGGACGCGTCCAGTCTAGACGGGAAGTGGTAGCAAGGCGACTCGCTGGCGGTCCGGTTTTTAACAGGCGAGATACGCCGGTCGAATTATCCCGGACTCCCGGAAACAAAACACACTTTCATAGGAACGATGATGCGGCTAGGAGAGTTAACATACGATCGATGAGCACTCGACTATCGAGGGTTTCGGCGTCTTCACGTAGGTCAAGGAGGTCTGCGAGTGGTATTTCGTCAGTCGCGGGAACAGTTCGGGTTTATACTTCGCCGGAAGAAGGTGCACCTGGACCGGAACCCAATGGCGAAAACGTTGAGTCCGTCAATAGCCATAGTTGGGGGAGATCCAAAGATCCACACACTGCTGAATCAGGTACAGCCCCTCCAGTCGGCACATCCGAAGACGAACAGGAAACGAACATAAATATGTTCACCGGCGTTCTTTCCTCGAATGGTTCTGGTAGCGGCGGTAAATTAAGTGAGTCACCGGGCCTTAGCCCCAAAGACAGGGGCGCAATGTCACAAGAATCGTTAGAGGTTACAAGTTATCGTGGAATGGGCATTTCGAATACGTCACAAAACACTGATACAGCCTCTCCCGAATTATCAAGGGAACCCGAAACCGGTTCGCAAATACACACAGGTCTGGAAGACCCAAGTTTCAAAGATCCAAGTAAAATTACGACGCCAATTGTGTCCGATTCGGGGACAGCAAGTGAGTATAATGAGTCACTAGGTCTTACTGAGAATGATAGTCGAACAATGTCGCAAAAGCTAGTGGATCCAAATTTCCATGAAACAGTTGCACATAAGACAAATGAGTCTCATTATGAATCTGCAAGTAGTACTCCAATCAGTATTTCGAAGTCTGACCCGAAAACTACGGAGATTCCCACAGATTCGTTCGATGAGAATTCATTCGAAGGAGATTCGGTTGTCGAAGGTTTATTCAAAGACGATTCGTTCAAGGAATTCGCAGATTACTTGTTTAAAGAATTGACATCTATTAGTAATAAATCGACTGGTTCAATCTCGACAAAGGAATCTGAAAGAATATCCGAACAGATTACTCACTCGGATTCTACAGAACGTAGTTCCGAGCCCAAAGAGAACTTTGAAACGCACCGATTTGAGTCTCTCTCACAACCAAAGATATTACGTGGGAACCACTCTAACGGAAGCAATATAACTAACGCAAATGAAACATTGACAAATGGTGTTTACTCGAATATTTATGTTAATATTCAAACCAACAGTGACCGGTTGCATCAGGCGGCGTTGCAATCACGTGACTTTCCAACTTCGACCACGGATCTCGACTCCGCCACGAGAGATGGTCACAATCCTGTAAATAATTCAAATTCATATTATTCAAACCATACATCCAACTACACGGACAATAGAGGTAGTCATATTGAAACTAGAGAGCGTTCATATGAAACAACACTGCCAGATGAGAAAGTACAATATCGCGACAAAAATATGACGTACACTAAAAAGGATTTGCCTAAACGTAAAAACAATGTAGCGAATGTTACATCGGGGACGTTTTTTTCAAATGTCACTGTGTTCGATCTGCAAGGTAACCGTGTAAACGAGACTGGAAAACTATACGAACTTACTAATATTACTTTAAATGATCAGAATAAATCTGCTCCAAAGCTTTACACAGACAAGTATACACATTTAACAGGTGCAGATAATCAAACAATCACTCATTTCATCGACCGTTCATTCGCTTTTCAACAGGTGCATCAAGAACCGGGTTTTTTAACTCCTTTGCAGAAAAACAATCGCTCTGAAAATGAAACTTTGCATGAAAAGGAATCTGCGAAAAATTCTCGGGAGGAAACACGTGACAAAGGAGACGAAGTGGGAGAATTAAGAAATAGTCCTCTGAGCGGAGACGATTCTTATGCAAGGTATTACAAGCAACGGGAAGTTCCAGAGCGGTACAGACACAAAGTAGGTACGAACCAACAAATGTATCGAAGTACTACAGAACCCGTAAGAACGGAAAGCATTGAAGCAGGAGTTCTGCCTTCTCCATTCTCAGAATCACAAAAATACCGAAACACAATGAGCCGACACTCGAGACAGATGATAAAAACCACAAATGAAAGTTATTCGATTGGACGCGAATACTTCATCAACAAACCGTTGACGGCTCTCGCAGCCAGCAGAAATGACAACAACGACGTGGCAAATAACAACGAACCAACTGACGCACCCACAGGCCTAGAAACACCTTTCACGGAAGTGACGATTCCCAGCCAGCTTTCGCCCCTGTCAGGCGAATCAGCTACAGAGGATTTGGGCGATGACGTCACCGAGGAGCCGTCCTCCGATGGGCCAACAGCCCAAATAATCGCACCCACGCCCACCCCCACCCCTACCCCCAGACGGTTTCCTCTCCCCCTCCCCCTGCAACCCTCCGCCAGCGCCCTGGACCGCCCCGCCACCACGGCCCCGCCCCCCTCGGCCTTCGATTACGCCGCGAGTCGATTCCCGCCGGAGGACCCGTTCGCCTTGGACGACGATTACGAGTCTGCGGCCGGGTTTCGCGATTTCACGGACACCAGTAGTTCAGACGTCCCTTCCCACAGCGCCAAGGGCGACGACGACTACCATTTTGACATCCCTGAAGGCCCATTCCCGCACGGCAGGGAGGGACGGATGAGCTTCTTTGAGAATACCCGTCCTACAGCAAAACAAAGAACATCCGATGAATACGACGAACCAACATTTCTAGGAGATTCACGTAACAACTTCAACGATGTGTCAGAGCCAGAGGAGGATACGTATTACCAGGCAGAGGGCAATCAGTACACAGAGGAAGAGAACGCAGTGTTAGACCTCGTGCCTCTGATCTTGCATTATCTGTCGGAGGACGTCCACTCCCAACTGACCCACCGCACAGATTCTGAGCTGGTAACTGTTCGAGAGACTGTGCGCGACACGGCCACTATCGTCTTTCAGCTCATCGACTCGGTTCGCCACAGTAGTCGCGCCCATCCATTTGACTCGTTCGCGCCACGAAACAAGAGGGGAAAACGAGAAACGAAGTTTTACAGAATGACCAACGACGAGTTGATGAAGAAATTGAAAATGTTTTCAGAAAACAGATCTACCGAGCGCCCTACAACCACAGAAGCTCCTCAGAAGCTTTCGACCTCCACAGAAGCTCTGTCCGTCATAAAGACCATGACACACTCTTCTGAAAATCGATCATTTACTAGAGGCAAAGTAGATAAGATTTCTCGCCCACATACCACTCAAAATACAACTGGCACTACTATTTTCCATCACAGACTATCAAGTGGCATAACGATTGGAAAGTTAAGAGACAGAATAAAAAACAACCGGCCTTCTGGGAATGTAAATAAAGGCACGATAGAGACTTTCAACAATGCAGGTCCTCACAACAGATCAAATGTAAGCATGCAAAGCCTCGTCTCAGAGAAAAACCAAACTAACGTTATTGCACCAAAGAATTTTGTCGCTGTGCCTGTAAGTACGAGCAAACCAAAACATAGTTCTCACACAGCCGGCATGTCGAATCTACATTCCACCGACATATCGAAATCCTCCCAAATGAGCGTGCTAGGGCAGCTTCTACGCAACAAAACTCTCGAGGGGCCTCTGACAATCGATCGATTTACAATCGATAGACCCCCGCGACTTCAACATCAATCTCTAGTCGCGTCTTCGTTGTCACGGGACTCCACGAAGAAATCCGACCGATCTTCCGCCGAACCCACGTACTATCGATTCCGGATCGAGCGTCCAGTCGATCTATCGACTACGTCCCCCATCATCACCGCACGACCCAAGCCATCCCTCGTCGTTTCTTCATCCACGTCGCAATCGATAGAGATATCCGACGGTTCATCCGCCGAACCCAAATACTATCGATTCCGTATCGAGCGCCCGCTCGACCAATCGATTTCGTCGACGGCGTCGCCCATCATCACCGCCCCGCCCGACCGCCGCCCCGAGTGGGACGCGGAGAAGCGCGGGAAGTCGATAGCGGAGGAGGGGGCGTGGCTGCGAGTGGCCACCCGCGACAACCCGCGCGTCGCCATCCGCCGCCTGGCCGACGTGCTCAGGCTGGCCAACCGCCGCGGCCACACCATCGCCCCGTCCAGGCACGCGAGCCTCGCCGGGCGCAAGGGGCAGGCGGCCGAGCCCAAGGACGAGTATCACTACGTCCAGAGCCCCGAAGACAAGCTGGAGCTCGTCAAGCAGTTCCTGGCGAGCAACCTGCACGACCTCACGCTGCCCAACCGGACGGTGCACGCGCCCAAGGGGCAGGTCAAGCTCATCCACCTGCCCTCCAAGCTGGCCACGCTCCACTCCGAGAACAAGCTGTGGCCGGGCGGCGCGTCCGGGGTGCAGAGCCTGGACGACCTCATCATGTACCACACCTACACGGACGAGGCGGACGTCCGCCCGCGCCCGCCGCCGGTGGAGGTGGTGGGCGCGGCCAGGCCCCCCAAGGGCGGCTACGACCACCCCGCCCCCGCCAAGAAGCCCGTCATCATCGTGGTGGAGTCCGCCACCAAGGCCACGGCCGTCAAGCCAGAGTACCACATCCACCACCACCACCCGCCGCCGCTCATCGCTCCCAGCCCCGCGCTCGGCAACTCGTACCCAGCGCCGAGCAACTCGTACCCGGCGCCCAGCAACCCGTACCCGGCGCCGACCCCGTTAGCCCCCGTCTACCCGTCCCTCCCGCCCCCGCCAGCCTACCCAATTACGCCCCAGCCCTCCCACGACCCGCCCCTCCAACAACCCCTCTTCCCCGTCTCCCACGACGTCCCCACAGGCCCCGGCGAGGACGCCTCCAACGGCAACAAGCCCCCCTGCACCAACATCTACATCAACTCCGACGTCACCAACACAAACAACATCAGCAAGGAGGGGTGCACGGACGTCAACATCGTCCTCCAGTCCAACATCACCAACCACAACAACCTGGACGTGCCGGCGCGGAGGCCCGGGTTCGGAATCCAAAACCAGGACCCGTCCCCGCCCACGGCGACGGCCACCGCCACCAGCACGGGCGGCGGCGGCACCAGCCCCACGGTCACCGTCACCACCACCGGCGGCGCCACCGGCTTCACCACCTACCAGCTGCTCACGGCGCTCTACTTCAAGAAGCTCAAGTTCCTCAAGCTGATCGTGCTGCCGCTGCTGGCCGTCAAGCTGGCCGGCCTGGCCATGTTCGCGCTCGTGTCCAAGATGCGCAAGGGCGGCGGCGCGCCCGCGAAGGAGCACAACCTGACGGTGGTGAAGGTGCCGGGCCCCACCAAGCACATCCACCACACCAAGTACGTGCACCTCCCGCCGCCGCCGGCCGTCCACTCGCACGCGGGCCCGCACTGGGCGCGCCACGCGGCGCCCAAGGACCAGCACATCCAGGTGGACCCCGGGGACGTGTTCGACCGGCAGGAGAGCGCCGAGGACTACGGCGGGCCCGACGACGACGGCGAGGAGGAGGGCGCCGCGAGGAGCAGAAGCCCCTACACGCACACGCACAGCAGGCACGACATCCTGTGGCGGCCGCACCGCAGGAAGCCCAAGGGCGCGCCGCCCTGGTTCACGCCCACCGTGCCCAGCGCCCGCCGGCGCCGCCCCAACCCTCCGCGCACATAACCCTCCCCCCCTCCTGCCCATGGGCACAACATGACAGGATATGGTCAAGCGAATGCTGAGGTTCACGCCCACCGTACCCAGCGCCCGGCGGCGGCGCCCGCCCGCAAGGGGCACCTAGCACGCCCTGCCCGTCCATCTGCCCATGGGCACAACAACGACAGCAGACGGCGGTCTTCGCCTTCTGGTCAAGCGAATGTCAATGACAAACAGATTGTCATATTCTGGCCCACGGGCACACTATAATGAGCATATGCCCATGGGCACAACGACATCATACAGTGGTCTTCGCCTTCTGGTCAAGCGAATGTCAATGACAAACAGATTGTCATATTCTGGCCCACGGGCACACTATAATGAGCATATGCCCATGGGCACAACGACATCATACAGTGGTCTTCGCCTTCTGGTCAAACAATTGTCGATGACCAACAGCTTGTCATATTCTGGCCCACGGGCACACTAGTAATGAGCATATGCCCATGGGCACAACGACATCATACAGTGGTCTTCGCCTTCTGGTCAAGCGAATGTCAATGACAAACAGCTTGTCATATTCTGGCCCACGGGCACACTATAATGAGCATATGCCCATGGGCACAACGACATCATACAGTGGTCTTCGCTTTCTGGTCTAGCGAATGTCGATGACAACGACTTGTCATATTCCTGTCAATGGGTTCGTTCCAATTCCGGAGAGAATAACAGAAATTGACGACATTGCTACCTGGTGAAGAAGAGTTTTGCTAACGACTTTTCTCGTTCGGGTCAACCGTGCCCAGCGCTAGGAGGTGGTTCCCGCCCGCATGGGGCATGCAGCTAACAGCTTGTCGCCGTCCTGCCCGTGGGCACGTTCCAATTCTGGAGAAGATAAAATAAATTCACGTGTGATGAAATAAAATAAAGGTCTCTGGCTGCGTGCTGAAGAAGAGTTGTAACTTGCACGACCTGATGATAGAGCGATGTCAGTAACGTCGGCAACTCATCGTTCTGACAGAGCGAGAAGGCATCAGGCGCATTAAAGCTGCAACGAGGGGCCACTAGGAAATGCCAGGAGTCAACACTTGAACCGATTATGGCCGATTCCCAATTACACCCCTGCCAGAACTTCGCACCCGTGTGTTGTGGCCCGCAGTATATTTCAGATGAGCTCTTCCCCCAACACAAACTCCTGCGCGACCTTGACGATTGTCGCAAAAGAGGCAGACCAGAAGTTCTCGCTTACGCGGATGCGGGTGTTCATTTGAAATTTCAATCGTCACAAGAAACTGCATTACGCATTACTTTCGTAAATCGCCATTTATGACATCGTTTTACATCATAATTAGCACACTAGCCTAACTAGCAATACATAGGCAATAAAGGATGTCTATTATCAAAAATACGCTGAATTCTAAATAAGGCCTGGCCAACCCGTGGTTCGTGGGCACATTGGCCCTCCACGTTAAATCGTGCGCCCAGAGAGAGCATTTTCTGCTGCAAATATTGAAAGTTTTGTTGCACGTATTACGTGTACAAAGCTATTCGATAAATGAAAATGTCCTTGGCCTTTAGTTGGCAAAGTCCTATAATACTTCTATCACATCCAAGAAATATATTCCAACTTGAGACATTTTGCACTAGCTATGCTTTCCGATCTACATTTCTTTGTTAAACGTTTTCTTGGAAGATGAAATTTACAAATCACGTGCTTCATTAATTTATAACAATTTTAAAAACCGGCCAAGATGTGCGACGTTTAATATATAGATTTAAAAAAGAAGTATACAAAACAATAATCAAATTTATCATTGATTAAGAATCTAAGAGTTAATTATATTAAAGGAATGAATAACAACAAATTTTTATTTTGTATATTTATTACATTTTTGTAAAAGCGCCCTACTACAACTTTACGCGTAATCAAAGGGCCTGTGAAACCATTTCGGTTCGCGAGACTTATTCACGGTTACGTTTCAGACAAAGCTTATTCCTTTCAGTCTTTCGTTTAGGCTTTCAAACGTTTTCATGCTTTAATCATCCGTTTTTGAATTGCTGTTTTAGTGTAAAATCGCCACCGAATACGTAACGACTATACTAATAACGTGACTTATTTGTGTCAATATCTGGATTGCAAATGCCAGACGAAGTATTGTGACATTTGCTTGGGTAGACTTGCAGGTAGAGAAAACTGACCAAAGCTCTATTGTGAATACGATTCAAGTAACTGAAGTGAAGTCGATTGAGAAAAATCCAAATTAAGTTAATTTTTATTGTCAAATGCATTGCATTACTGAAATGTACATGCAACTACCAATGTGAAAAATTCGTCAAAGTACCTAACAAAAAATAAATTGCGGAATGCTGGTTATTTATAAATACACAAACATGTTTCAAAACATGAAAATAGTATACTAATATCTATGGTGTACTCAGACGTTAATAACCAGTTTTTATCGTACCAATTGTACCTTAATTATGCAATTTTATGGTAAAAAATTCATTTTATGAATTCTCTAGAAAAACATTGGCATAATCATAGAAAAAATATGTTGTAGCGATATTTCAAAGAATACTGCATTACAATATTTAAGAATATAATTCAGCTTACCTAATGGTCTATTGTATATTTGTATCTAAACTATCGAAACTAAGCGTTATTATTTATTTAAACAAAAATGCAATGCTCTTGCGCAGAAGTGCAAGAGCCCTATAAGCATTCATTTGACAATTAAGGTGAAGGGTCACGGGGTCAAGGAAGGGGTAGGATGGGGATAATAGTTTACACTGACGATTTTTCTATAAAAATACTTCAATAGGATTGAGGGGGAAGCAAACATTATTGCTCGTAAATTCGTAAAAAGTCAACGCTCGCTTCACTAACCAGAGGTTAAAAAGATATATTTCTGAAATTATCATAGAAATTGAACTCAAAAGGCAGTTGTAGCCTTGATATACAATATTCAAGCAATCTTCAATAAGTTTCGGACAGCACGAAGCACTAAATTTATCATTTTATCTTCCCAAAATCGCTAATAAGAATTCTTTAAAAAGATAAATACATTCTGTAATGTATTGATTAGAAAACACCATTTTATTTATATAAAATAATGGCTATATAATAATATTGTAAACGTTTATTTAATCAGAAAGAAATCTTTAAAGATTAATTAACGTAAAAATTACAATATTTTACTGAAATTACTACAAAACAATAGAAGCTCATCTGCATCACATCACGCAGTTTCTTCGCACGTGTCGGCGCAGGCGAACTCTCAGAGCGCCTCATGGCCGCACCAACGAGCCAGAATAGACTACATAGAGTGGCCGAAGCGCCGCCATCTTTGCAGAAAATTGAAGCCATGATTTCTGCTGTCAAAGCAACGCCCTCTGATCAACTATTCAAAATAATAAATTTTCCATTTTTGAATTCTATGAAATATAAATCGAAGTCTTTAGTTGAAAATCAGGGTTAAGAAAGCATTTGAAAATGATGAATTTTTGGTTTGATTACTTCTATTTGTGGTTTTAACAGGAAAACATACTAAAGGCATTCTAAATATTATTATTCTAACCACTAATATAATTCAAAAAAAAATGAAAAGAAAACAATACAGAAATAAAATCTGATACAAACAACACGTCCATTCAGTACAGCAACAGTTTTAAACGTCGCCATCAAGCCCCCACTCGTCTGTTTCGGACTGCAGAAAACATGGCGGTCCCTAGTTCTGGAGCGTCTACCAAGTGCGTTGAAACTCTCTGGAGTATATTCTAACTCGTCGGGCCCCACACTTCCCAGCTCTCGTTCATTGCCCTGCCCTGCCCTGCGCAACCGCCGGCGCCGCCACCAGTTCACGGCGGTCGCACGCTGCCTAGCGGAACACTGTACTGCTGCACCGAGGTGGCGCCAGCCAAGGTTGCTTAGGGGCCGACCAGTAGTTAAATTACATAACGAAACAGCTGAGAAAAAATAATGTCGGGTCAGTCTGAAACAATCTGGACTAAATGGAATACAGAACAAGGGATCTTCCATAAATTACGATACGCTAAACAGAGGGCAGTGTTACGCTACCTTATGTAATTAGATTAGTGAATTTGAATATTTTCTCTCCTCCAGTAACGCCTGCTTGAAACCCGTAAATAATTACATAACGTTTCCGACAATATCCTCTATTTACAATACCTAAAAGTAATTCATACAATAGTAAAGCGATTTTAATTTTTATATATATATATATATATATATATATATATATATATATATATATATTAATGATAGAATTAGTTGACGATGCTGACAGCACTTCACCGTATGGGGACCATTTTGAGTGAAAGGAGGACACAGAGAAAATTTCTGAAAAGCCCTGCACACGCCGTTATGGATGACGGATAGACAGTGTCTAGTGAGCCAACCTAATTGAATTGTCCTATATACTATAGGTCAGTTTTGAATATTTTCTTCATGATCTCATAAATTGAATCAATATACCCTTGATGAAATGTACTTTCATTTATTGTAACAACTTACATACAATACATTTTTAATTTATTTAATTTGTTAATATTTAATTTAATTTATTAATAATAATAAATAATGTTTTGTATAAAACTAAATAAAATAAATATTTTAGAAAAAGTTGAAAATTTAAAAACAGAATAAATACCAACGTTAAATAACACTAAGTACATAAAGCCTCAAACGTTCTTTCCCCTCTTTAGCGTTATGTTATTTATGGAGAATCTCTTATACTGTATTCCATTTAGAACAGATTTTTAATGTCTGACTTAAACGCTATTTCTTTCTCTTTCTTCTTTTCTCAACATATTTCATTACGAAAACATTTGTAAACGTGTTTTGAAAATCGGTTGATTCTTTTCAATCACTTTGATTTTATTAGCTTTTTCCTTGTTTGAAAAAAAGCAAATACAAATGGAACTAAACAGAATCAACTAATTTTCAAACAAATTTTGAAAATATATTCTTAATGTAACATCCGAAGAAAAGATGAAAGAGAAATGAACAGTGTTTATCTCTGTTATGAAAAAACAGATAAAATCTCATGTCATTTAAATATTACGGGTAGTCAAATTCACAGTTACTCGTACACATAGCAGTTTATTCTAATTGTCTACAAAGCGACGGGAGTCACCAGTCGTTTTCAGCTAGTCCAGAATACAGATTTCCGTTGTGCAATGTCCTAGAGGGACATTTGTATGGACTATTCAGTTTTGAAAGCGTTTTCACACTCATTGATGAGAAACTAATTTGGGGGTACAGTGGGTGAGAAATGCTTAGAAATGATTTACATTTATTTCAGAAACGTTGACTACCTTGTGTTTGAGCCGTATTTCCTATTATTCTTATCACTCAGTCAATTAGAGAATGCTTGTTCAATATCAAAGTATTTATATAATGCAAGTATAGTACATTTTATAATAACCTTTTTCAAGAAAACTGATTTACATGGCTAGTTCTAGGGTTACATTTTGGTATATTGCGAGTTTAATTAAAGTCATGCTGAAACTAAATAACACGGTACTTTTGAACTTCAGTATATATGCCCAGTCTATTTCCGTCTGTTTGATGACGTAATTTACGTACATACATTATTCTCAGTTGATTTTCGGCATAATTTATATCAATTATTACAATGTTATTTTATAAACGATATTCGAGTAGTGTAAATCGTGACATCTATCCATAACCACCTCCTGACACTTTGAGGCATTAATAGATGGCGCTGCAGCCCAGGATTGCAGGAAGAACACACTTCACAGACTGATCTTTCGGCGATTTTAGAATTTGTAAAAACCGTCTATTATCGTGAACGCGACAGAACCATATTTCACGCGATTACATTAAACATTACATTTTTTACGGATGGATAATTTTCTGAAAAAATATTACAATCGAGTCGTGACAAAGCAAACGGAAACAAAACAATAAAGGCGACATGTGCATTTGTACATCCCTCTCTCCTCTAGGTTTAAGCTCTACTAACATTTTTAAACTCATATTGCTTCTCATCATGTTTTTTCTCGTTTCTGAAACTGTTACCTGATTTTGAGATTCAATTATTGTGTAACAGTTGTATTTTATTTTTTCTTGACGTGGAATGCGTAAGAATCAACAAGCTACAGCCCGAATAAATTAAAATCTCGCCAAAAATGTTGTTCGGTTATATTTCCGATCTGGGATTCTGCTCGGAAAGCCATATTCTTTTATTTTATTGTCATAAGGCAATTAAATAATATTATTCTTTTGATAGTACTATGAGAATTAGACATATTACAAGTATGATATACATAAAAATATTCGAAATCGAATTTCAAATTTAGGAACTGTTTCAGAATGTGGAAAACTGTAATTTTTCATGTGTGTTTACTTACATGTATGTTAAATAATGTATTAACAAATAACCAAAATATATTGTATTACTAACTTGTCCTTGATTTGTGTTTACTAACACCAATTAATGCTCTATTCTTCCTCAATCCTTAACATTCCTCATCTAACAAACGTTTTTGTCATTTATTTATAAGGAAAGTGTGAAAACATAATAAAAATAATTAACAAGTATCAAAAGTGAAAAAAGTCCGAAAATAAAAGTTCCTTAAAAGTGAAACGAGAATTTCAGTTTGTAAAAATTCTTTTAATGACTATACTACGATGGACTATCGCTTCAATTTTCAGTCAAAAAGCAAGATCTTGAAGGTAATTTTATTTATTCTCACTTCGAATGCTTTGTTTTAAAAAGTTTTCACAAATTTTGAACACCAAATATTTAGCGATTACTGAAGACCAAATTTTTAACTAAGATATATTTTACAATAATGCTTGAATTTGCGAATTTCAATTAGAATTTGAAGAAAAACTATTAATCTTTTAAACACAAGTATTCATACCTTCTGAAATTAAAATTTCCTTAACATAATTGTCAGAACAAAAATGTCAATACTCTATGTGTTTAAGGTACAACTTACGTTTTACCTATCGCATGACAGTAAAAATATGATTTCGTCGCACATTTTTGTAGCTATCTTATCGACCCTGTTGGCGGATATAAAAAAATATAAATCAGCATATTAAAAGCCACGTTTAAAATTAAGAAAAACATACTGTAAAAAAATTAATATCGAGGAAACATATGCTTCATTCCACAAATCTTATTACCAAAGATCCTTTTCCTTGGCGACTAACAAGAAGGAGTCGATGCAACTAACGAAGACTTTCCTGCTAACCGCTTCTGCTTGTCACCTGTTTAGCGAGTGCTGAGTCGACGAGGTGAGTAAGCTAATGCATGAGAGGGAACATTTTAATTGGGCAGAGACTTCACTTTATTAGTTTGTTTGAAATACTGCAAATAATCGCAGAACACAATGCACCGTGGAATTCAGCATGTCTTGTAAGGCAATCGAAAAGAAAGCATGGTCATCGTTCGGATGACAGTATAGCAACACACATGCAGATCATGAAGGCACGATCTCGTTGAGTGTAGAGCGTGCACATGTGAGCACGTCATAAGCATCTATCGGCATTTGACAACTCCGTGGGTTTATTGCCCTCTATTTGAAATTACAATGCCATTACGAATGTCAGTTTAGAAAAGCGGTGCTATGTATGGTATGACATCCGTATTTATGTTCATGCAATTTTGTTGGCGATAAAGTTTCAAAAGCGCTTCACTTTTTCACGACTCATGAATTTATAGGACATTTCCCAACCACACGTGGTAGTACATATGATAATTTGCATTCCGCGCTTCAGTAATCTTGAAGTCTTGTTCGGTGCAAAGATGTCATATCATGTGTCCAATAAACTCTGCCTTCCTTTCTCTTATTTCCAGTGAGTTACTTCTTCTGAAAGTGGATAAGGGCAATGTTTTCCTTGGTGGGGTTTGGAATGAGGTGGAAGTCGGTGAAAATACGAATACACTCGCAGCATGAAACTGGAGCGGGAAGAACGCATGAACTGCGGGTCGGAGAAATAGTCAAATTCTTTCGAAACATTCTTATTGCATGTCGAATGCATTTCTTATTGCATGTCTAATCCAACCTAATGATTACTTGAAAAATTAAAGGGGAAGAAACTAATTTCCAAAATCGAAATTTTCAAGTTTTTGTACACTTATTTTCGTTAGTACACCTATTACAATATTGCAAAATCTTATAACCAGGTTTCATCACCGGTAAAGTTATAAAAAGGAGTATAATTGCAGGAGGCGAAATGTTTTTTTTCTTTTTTCGAAAAGATAGCAGAAGACGTATACGAGCACTTTGACAATGATCGCACTTAAGAAGAAATACTGTCAGAAATAAAGATTCAATGCATTCTCTGAGAAATCAAGAGCCAGTTTCTGACAATTAAGCGTTCTAAAACGACATTTAATTAATTGCCAAATCTCTTGTAACGATTTTTTAAAATGATTTTACGAAGAAATGCCGAGGTAATAGAGTTGTAGATCCAGTGGATTCCACTGTCTCGGCGAAGAATTGTATTTCCCTTTTCAAGTAACCAACACAATTTCTTGACTCCTATTTTTCTCAGTGACGAGACTTCATACAAGTGGAGTTTAGAATTCAACTTATTAAATAATTTATTTGCTTTCAATAATTTAAAAAAAATATTTCTATCCAAAACTACAAAGTTCACCGATCTAATAACTTTTCACAGTACTGAATTGAATAATCACGGTACTTTCCGTGAGCCTGGCAATCGCATTACAAAATCAATTTTATAATTAGGCAACTCATCAAATATAAAAACAGGTAACACAAAACACACATTCCATACCCCTCATACGTCACATACAGTTGTTTATTCTTTTGAAATTAAATTAAATCGAATAATCATTGAGAATGTGAGTCGAAACCTTTGACAATACTCGTAGTTGTGCTCATACGCCTGTGACACTAGCGTTGTGTCGATGCGAGTCACCCAACGCTAATGACGTCAGTTGCGTCGACGCGCGTCGATACTTGCGCACCCGACTCACTTAACGCGCGTTGTAGATTAACATTGTATGTTACGCGAAACGGCACACGAGCACTCTTGCCTAAGTGCGTTGTGCCCACAGATCACACAAGACGCCCAAGCTACCACGTAAGTCAAGATAACGCGATTTTTCTAGCCTTCAACGCGCGACGATCGCTAGGCGACGCGCGTTCGAAGAAACGCACGTCGCCAAGAGCGCTCGTGTGACGTTTTGCATAAGATATAGTGTTTTATCTACGACGCGCGTTACGAGACTCGTGCGTGCTGATGTCCACGCAGCTGACGTCATCGGCTTTAAGTAACTCGGTTCAACGCAAATCTATGGTGACACGGGCCTGAAGTGCGACATTCAGAACGTATTCCTGACATACATCAGTGTCGAATAAGTGTCCATCTGGAGGCAACTTCGCTTCCACATCACGCATTTTGCTAAACAGAGATCCGTCTACTCGCCGTGGTAACATTTTGTGACATTTAGTCTGAGACTCCTGGGTATTGACCTCTCAAGGGAGTGACGTACTTCGAAGTGTAACACATTGTCATGTGGCAGGGTTCGCGTGGAGGACAGCAACCGCAGCGGGCGCGTGGACGTGAAACCGCCGTCCTCCGCCTCCACCGCCGCCGGCACCTCCACCGCGGCCACCCAGCGCTCCACCGCCGCCCCCGCCGCCACCACCACCGTCACCACCACTTCCGCCACCAGCGCCGCCCCGACCACCGCCAGCGCCGCTGCCGCCGCCTCCTTCGCCACCACCAAGGCGGCCGAGGCGCAGCTGGGCGCCGCCATCCACCGCGTGACGTCACAGCTGCTGACGGCCGAGGACGTGCGCACGCCGCCCAAGCTCAGGCACCAGCAGGTACACGCATCGGCGCCCAACGTGGGGCCATCCGCGCGGAATAGAGAGCCACGCCACAAACGACAACTTGCCGCTATTCCCATATTAATAACTAAGTTTTGATAGAAATATGTCTCATGATGCTTCATAATTATTAACAATACTTAGAAATATAGCATAAAAATGTCATCCTTTCGAGGAACCCAAAATCGAGATATTAAAAGTTCCGAATAGCGGGAAGGCTGGTGCGGCTCGTCTCGTTAGTCTACAAGCTCTTCATTTGTTTAATCTTCTAAGCATGAACGATAAAAATATGCAACAAATATGTAAAATGGGATACAATATATAATGTAAAATTTTCAGGACATTTAGAACCAAACAAAATAAATTTATACAATTAGAAATTACAATAAAAGAATATTAAATCAGTTTTAAAAATAAATATTTCTCGGCCTACGAGATTAATATTTTTATCTTTGAGACGAATGATAGTCACCATAGAAACGTGGGAACTCAATGCCCAGCAAACAAGCTCATGGTATTGTCATAAAATGTTTGAGACAACCAATAATCCTCGGCAATTGAGTATGTTACTTTGTACGCTTCAAGGTAATATTCTCATCCTCTTGCGCATTACTATCAAGCGAGTAGACTGAGTTTAACCCTAACACATCGCATGCATATGATCTGGCACCTCGCGTGGTCTGCATACAATTCTCAATGTGTTAGAAAAAATCTGCAGAATTTTGAAATGAAAACTATTTTTGAAAATGAATCGGAGGAAATTAAAAAAACGCAAGTATGATAAATTTTGCAACATATGCATAATTGAAACAAATATGAAATGTAGTGTAAAATATATAAAAAACTAAGGAAACATTTCGATATTGGGTAAGGATTGCGACAGCCGAGAGCCTTCACATTGACATGACTGTCCTTGTCGCTACGTCACCATAGCAGTTGAGAGCCTTCCAATGACCGGTCGTGGAAGCCCCATACTCTCTAAGAAGATGAGAGACGTGTCCAGGCGAATGTGAGTGGCGCATAGATTCAACTCCGGTACTACTGTCAGGCATCGAATGACGAGGTTGCCGAGAGGGCAAACTGCGTTCCGGCGGGACCCTAATACCCGTCTCTCGACATACTTGTGCGCTCGCGGAGGGGGGTGAGGATACAAGCAGACAGCTTAGATGTTCACCTCGGGGTTGACACCCCATGGTAAAACAAGTATATGTATGAGGTTGTAGCCCACGCAGGGTCCCTACTGGTCGCAACTGCTACAATTGCACAGAAGGAGAAGAGTAGTTATTTGTGTGGCGGTGAGTTTGGACCGTGGCCTTCTTCAGGGCTGTAGGTGTGCAGTTCTGAAGAAGACCACGATATAATGTTGGTGCCATCGCGTACGCGTGCGTAGAGAGAGAGAGAGAGAGAGAGAGAGAGAGAGAGAGAGAGAGGCAGAGTGGTGTGGCTGGTGTCGCAGGAGCAGCGCGCCGGGCAGGCCCAGGGCCAGGGCGTGGCCGTGCCGGTCATCCTGGAGGAGGACGAGCTGGAGAGGGCAGAGGAGGTGCTTACGCGCCACGCCCCCTCCGCCGCCACCGCCAAGCCCCACGAGGAGGGGCTCTCCACGTGGGTGCTGCTCAGCGGCAGCCACGCCTCCACCCCCACCGCTGCCGCCTCCACCCCCACCAGCACCACCACCCACAAGCCCAAGCCCACCCCGCGACCCGCCCCCAAGCGCCCGCCGCCGCCCCCGCCCAAGCGCCCCGCCGCCGCCGCCGCCCCGCCGCTCGCGCGCAAGCCCTCCCCCGCCGCCCCCACCACCCCCAAGCCCACCCCCGCCCCCAGCACCCCCACCGCCAAGAAGAACGCCTCCACCTACGACGCGCCGCTCGCCCCCGCCATGACGCGCAAGCCGCCCACCACCGTCCACAGGGCCTCCACCACCACCACCACCCCGGCGGCCACCACTACGACCACCACCGCCACCACCACCACCTCCACCTCCACCACGGCGGCGCCGCTGGAAGACGAGGCCGCCGCCGCCACCGTCCTGCCCACGGCCACCGAGCCCACCGACACAGACGGTGAGCCACCGCGAGCACTCTTCTCGCTTCCACACTCTCTCATAACAGCACACACTTTCGCGCATTTTTGTACATTTCAAATTCTGAAAATTCAGATAGTTAATTGGAAATGAGATCTGCACGATTCTCTTAAGCGTCGTTTACGCTATCCGAGGACAAAGTTTAATTAAAAAAATTGGAACTGTTTTTGAAGTAAAGACTGTCGAGATATAATATCAAGTACCCCCCAAAATCAAAATATCCGTTTTAGGCTCAGAGTGACTCGATTTCATTTCAATCCTATGGAGAATATCAATTTTGGAGAAAATCGGTTCAATGGATTAAGCACAAGCTTTGTTCACAAACAGGCAGACGGACGGGCAGAAAAATGTTTTTCTGAGACTGATGGTGAGCGATTTCAAATACTGCTCGTAGTCATGTTAGGGATGCGACACGGATGTCGATTTTTTCAAAACATTAATGTTTTTATAAACCACTGATATATTTAACATCAATATTTTGAAGCAGACATTTTTTAGCATTAATGTTGCATTCCATGTTTTTACGTTGTTCATATTTTTTAAATTTAATAGGTACCAAAATTCTACAATAATTTTCCAATACATAGAAATTCAATATTTTTCTTCCAAAGATGGATAATTAAAAACCGAGATTTTGAAAAGAAAAACAACTATATTGTTATTGAATTATCGAAACAAACTTTTGGTAATTTTCCTGATGATTTTTGGCTTTGTTTTGATTGACAAATTTAAATTATTAATAAACGAGACTACTTTCAAATTACCCCCCCCACGTGAATTTCAATGGTTTCTTATCCAGTTGTAAAAATATGAATATTTTTCTGGCGAATTCGTACCCCCAACATACATAATAATAAAATACATCCTTGTCAATACAACATGTTAGACACTATTACTGAACCTATGTACACCCGTGGAATTAAATATCAAGTAATTAGTGCAATTTCGCACACAGTTGCACCCTTCTAAAAAGGTGGGGTAGGATCGAGACGTGTCGAACCAGCCAAAAGGTAATAAAGATCTCATCATGTAGATTATAACGTGAGGAACATTAGTTTGAGGCCTTTATCCTAGAACATTCACAGTTAAGCACCTAGGAACGCTTCGCTTTGGCGATATATCTACATAGATTCACCATGCTGCCAGAGTATTGCAGGTTGCATCTGACACGAATATTTACATGCTTTTCTTCAACAAATCCTTCACATTTTTAACTGCAAAGACGTCATTTATGAATATCGGTTGCGTGTGCGAGCCGCAAAACGCATCTATTCCACTGCAGCAGATGATTATTAGGGTTTGTGTGTCGCGGCGGCAGGGGAGGAGGGGAAGACGGAGGCGGAGACGGCGACGCGGCGCACGCGGCGGCCGGGCAGCGGCGGCGGCAAGAAGAAGAAGAACAAGAACAAGCGGCGCAAGAACAGGCCCGGCAGCGGCGGCGGCGGCGCCAACGGCACGGCGCTCGCAGAGAGCAAGGTGGGCGAGCAGGCCGACGACGGCGCCCTCGCCAACGGCACGCGCCCCGCCCACGCCAAGGACCGCCCGCTCACCACGCGCATCTACAACTACCTCGCGCGGGAGGTGAGCTCTCACTGATCACATCACGTCTCCCAACTCTTTCAAATTCAAGAGCGCCTCGACTCACATCTCATTTCAAAACACGTCTCTCACCACGTCCCTCATCACGTCCCTCACCACGTCCCTCATCACGTCCCTCATCACGTCCCTCATCACGTCTCTCACCACGTCTCTCACCACGTCTCTCACCACGTCCCTCATCACGTCCCTCATCACGTCTCTCTCATCACGTCTCTCACCACGTCTCTCACCACGTCCCTCATCACGTCCCTCATCACGCCTCACATCACGTCTCAAACTAAGGCTCATATCACATGTAACATCACATCTCACATTACGTGCCATATCACGACACCCAGTACGTCATTCATGGATCACATCACACAATCCATGTCTCCCATCACGTCTTTCCTACCATTCACCCATAACATCCTTCATACCAAACACATCGCTCGTGACGTCTCCCATCAAGTCACTCATGACACGTTCCTTAATGTCTTCCATCGCATTACACATCACGTTTCGCAACACATCACTCATCACGTTTTCCATCACAACACAAATCATCAAATCTCTCATCACATCACTCAACACATCGCTGAGCATGTCTCTCATCACGTCATCCATCACGCCACCCACCAAGTCACGCATCACATTATCCATTGTCAGCCATCACATCATCCATAACTCATTACATCAGCCGTCACACATTACATCATCCATGACGTCTCGTATTACGCCATCCCTTCGCATCGCTCATCGTACTCTCAAAGAAAGAAAGAAAGAATGGATCAAAGAAAGAAAGAATGGATCAAAGAAAGAAAGAATGGATCAAAGAAAGAAAGAATGGATCAAAGAAAGAAAGAATGGATCAAAGAAAGAAAGAATGGATCAAAGAAAGAAAGAATGGATCAAAGAAAGAATGGATGGATCAAAGAAAGAATGAAAGTGGATGAGTGCTCATCGCATTGCTCCCATCGCATCGCACATCACGGGACCGGAGTGAGCCCCCCTCGTTTTGTTTTTTCGGTGCGGCAGGTGATGCCGTCGTTCGGCGTGGGGCTGCTGGGCCTGGCCATCACCGCGGGGCTGG
This sequence comes from Gryllus longicercus, assembly GCA_038098605.1. Lineage (NCBI taxonomy): Eukaryota > Metazoa > Arthropoda > Insecta > Orthoptera > Gryllidae > Gryllus > Gryllus longicercus. The sequence continues at coordinate 203,805 of JAZDUA010000485.1, read as the reverse complement.
CCGGCCTCATCATGTACCCGTTCGGCGGTGGCGCCGCCAAGCGGACCTACGAGGTGGACGCGCCCGCGCTGCCCTCGCACGGCAACTTCTACTACTACGGCGGCGACTACGACCAGGGCGATGACCACGGCCAGGCGGAGGAGTCCGTCATTCGCAAGGTAAGCCCTTCTTCAGGGCACGGCTCGCAATTACGCCGACAACACAAACGGCGTAATGAGAGTCCAGGATTTTTGTCGGCGGAGGAGGCAGCTGGAGGAACAATGTACAGCCGACTTGAGTGTTTGCTTTGCGGAATATAAAATATATAAACCTCTAGGAATATATCGCTCTATTTAATGTTTATATATAGGGCGATTTTCTAAGTTGGTGCACTTTGGTTCCTCTGTGTGTTAAATGTGTAACCGCGTTGCGCAGATGTCTGAGGGCTATAGCCTACTAGAGTTTGTGTGTGTGTGTGTGTGTGTGTGTGTTAGTGTTACGCAGGTGTCGGAGAGCGATAAGCTTGCTAGTGTATTCGAGGGCGATAACCTACTAGTTGCTGGCTGAGTGTGTTACGCATATGTCGGAGGGCGAAGAGCGTACTAGTGTGTGGCTGAGAGTGTGGCCGTGTTGCGCAGGTGTGGGAGGTCGATAACCTTGGTAGTGTGTTCGAGGGCGATACCCTACTAGTTGGTGGCTGCGTGTGTTACGCCTGAAGGAGGGCGAAAAGCGTACTGTTGTTAGTCTGAGGGTGTGGCCGCGTGGCGCAGGTGTTCGAGGGCATGCAGGGCGCGGAGGGCGAGCAGGCCGAGGAGCAGCGCTACGCGGGCGACGGCGGCGACGCGGCGGTGGCCGGCGGCACCGTCACCACCTACGCGGGCGACGTCCACGGCGGACAGCCCTACGCCCCGCAGGGCTTCGGCGGTGGACCAGCACTGGTACGCTCACACTCACTTATCCAAAAGTTCATTCTTTCTTTGATCCATCCATTCTTTCTTTGATCCATTCTTTCTTTCTTTGATCCTTTCTTTCTTTCTTTCCTTCTTTGATCCATTCTTTCTTCCTTTGATCCATTCTTTCTTCCTTTGATCCATTCTTTCTTCCTTTGATCCATTCTTTCTTTCTTTGATCCATCCATTCTTTCTTTGATCCATCCATTCTTTCTTCGATCCATCCTTTCTTTCTTCGATCCATCCTTTCTTTCTTCGATCCATCCTTTCTTTCTTCGATCCATCCTTTCTTTGATCCATCCTTTCTTTCTTTGATCCATCCTTTCTTCCTTTGATCCATTCTTTCTTCCTTTGATCCATTCTTTCTTCCTTTGATCCATTCTTTCTTTCTTTGATCCATCCATTCTTTCTTTGATTCATCCTTTCTTTCTTCGATCCATCCTTTCTTTCTTCGATCCATCCTTTCTTTCTTCGATTCATCCTTTCTTTCTTTGATCCATCCTTTCTTTCTTTGATCCATCCTTTCTTTCTTTGATCCATCCTTTCTTTCTTTGATCCATCCTTTCTTTCTTTGATCCATTTTTTCTTTCTTTGATCCATTCTTTCTTTCTTTGATGCATCCATTTACTGATCTACTCATTCATTCGTTTTCTGACGCGTCAACTGCTACGGTCGTTACTTCCGGTACTAGCTAATGAATGTGTCACTCATCCTCCGCTTCTACATGGGAACTTCCCCCTCTAGATATCTCCCCTGCAGCGGGGCACCGCTCCATCTGGAACAAGCACTAAGGTCCCGAACTACCTTACGTCAGGCGTAGTACAAGGAAGAAGAGAGAATCTGTACTTCCTCTTCCTTATCCTGTCCATACCCCCGGCGGGAATGGTGCCCCGCTGGTGGGAGATACCTGGATGGGAGAAACCACGCAAGCCGACATGTACATCGGCGCCGGATCTCTCCATCCAGTGGGGAAAGATCACCATCACCTCCCGAGGAAAACATGCGCTACACTTACGGGGCTAATGACCTTAGCAGTTGATGTGCCCGGAATCACTAATCAATCAACCAATCTCCCCTTTACATTTTTAAAGTGGCGTGTTAAGGTCACGCACGAAAAAGGGAGGGGAAGGCAAACTTCAATAGGGAGCTGCAACTTCAGTAACGTACTAACGTTGCACCTCCCTCTTAAAATCTGCCTTCCCTCTTTCTTTTTCGTGCGTAACCTCGACAAGTCTCTTAAAAAATCTAAGTAGAGACGTTTGTAACATTTCTCGAGACTGTGCTCCCGCAGGCGTACAACGGCGCAGGCAACTACTACAACGTGGAGCAGGCGAACAAGTACTACTCGTCGTCGCCGTCGGGGCGCGTGGAGTCGGGGCCGATGCACACCGCGCCCACGCCCAACGCCACCGCCGCCGACGGCCGCGTGCGCTACCACGAGGCAGCCCCGGCCCCGGCCCCGGCCCCCGCCGACGCCGGCGGGCCGTCGCCCAGCGCGCAGCACATCACCAAGAAGTCCGACTACTACGCCTACAACAGCGCCGGCCGCGTGCGCTACAGGGACGTCGGCACCGGCCACGTCACCGCCGACCTCACCAACGCGCCCCGCGTCCGCTTCAGAGAGGTCCGTCCTCACCCACCTCTTCAAGGCTTTCAGTTCTTTAATAATCCTATGTTCACAATAGTTCACTAACACGAACAATTATATTGATTTGGCCCTGGATAGAACAACGTTGCGACAGGTTTGTTATTTCTGCAAGGAGGTTAGGGGTCGTCCATGAATTACGTAACGCTGAAAAAGGGGGGAGGGGGTTAGATGCAGCGTTACGGTACGTTACGTAAGGGGAGGGGCGTCACAGTTCCGTGTTACGTAATGATGATATTTAGTTTTAAATCTTTCAACGCTTTCAACAATTTCCTGAAATAATACCTTTTATGCAGTCTTATGCTAAAACATTACCTTATTAATAAATTAAATTAAATATATAGTAAATTAAAGAAGTTATATTCTATAAATTGTGACAAATAAAATATTTTTCATTAATGATATATTGATTGAATCTTTGGGGGGGGGAGGCATGCCACAAGGGTTATGTAATTATTAGAGGAAGGTTCAAGTGCGCGTTACAGGGGGAAAGGGGGTATTCAATATACTCCCAATTTATGTTACATAGTTCATGACCGGCCGCTTATTTCATCGCTCTTGTTCGTCCATGAACACTAACATTGTCAAAAGGCTTAAATTATATTTAATTATATTGTCATTGTTAAATATAATTTATATATTGCTAAATTGCAACATATCTTATCGATAGGCATATCAACAACAATATCAATGGTTTACAGCTTCCAAAAAAATTCAAATTTATAAAGCACAATAATCGGTGAACTTCTAGGTTCCCTGGTAATGCCAGGGTTAATGGAGGAGTAAGGAAATAGGAAGTAGGCTATTTCTCTCGCTTTCATCAAAGTTAGAATATGTTATATTAATATGTTATTAGTATAATATAATAAATATATTCATTTGCGAAAACTGTTAAACGTTTATTCCCAAGTATAGAAATAAATAATTGAAAGCAGGACACGTGGTATAGCGGAAAGCAAAACAACAAACCAAAACTTAGTAGCTTTTAGGCCAGGTACTGAGTTAATTTGATCAAAAACATTACGGACACACTTCACCGACTGCATTCTCTTTCTGGGAACGGTAAGGAGTGTTTGCACGGCGACGCATTGCAGCAATGGACAGCACAATCGATGTTCTGAGCTTGTACTTTGCAAGTTTCGCACCATTTTCGTGCATCCGCACATGCTCAGAAAATCGAGACTGCAGTCAGCGCTTCCGCGGCCGGAGTCAGCACCTACTTGGCTCTCCGGGAGACGTCGCGACCTAGGTACAGGTGTCACCGTTTCGGCCGCCATTCTGCGACCTTCGTCAGATCGAAAGGCCCAGAATGGCGACAAAAACGTTGTCACCTGTGCCTACGTTCCGGATAGCCAATAAATGGAGACTGCAGTCGATTGCTGCATGGGAAACCGTGCACAAATATTCCTTGATGTCATGATCTGTGCTGGCCGGGTGACGCCGCGTCGAAGGCTGAGGGGCCGACGTATCATGGCCTTCTTCAGGGCTGCATTGCCGCCCGACAGCCACGAAGAAGACCACGAAAACGTCGGCTTCTCAGTCTTTGACGCGGCATCACCCGGACATGGTCGCAGAAGCCTACGATATCATCACGATGTGCCCTCCACGTGTAATCTCCTTGTCTTTGGCAGGTGGGCAGCGACACGGTGCACTACAGCCTGAGCGACCAGACGTCCAGCGAGGGCGGCGTCGAGCACGGCCCGCGCCACGCGCGCGTGCGCAGGCAGACCCTCGACATGGCGGACATCGGGCGCAAGATGGCGGACGCCCACCGCCAGATGGCGGCCGAGGTGGCCGACTTCGCCGACCACGCCCAGAAGGTCTCCGACAAGTCGGTGGAGCTCGGGAACGAGATCGAGATGCTGTTCGCCAAGAAGAGCGCCAAACCGAAGAAGCCCGCGCAGGCGGCGAAGCCCATCAAAATGAAGAAGGAAGAGACAGACGACGACTGTGACGAGCAGGGCACGAAATCTGTGATGGATGAGGAGGAGGAGGAAGATGACGAGTTGAGCACTTCCATTATGGACCCAGAAAACCTCACCGACGGCCCGTCTGACTACGAATCGCACGTCGAGTTGGTGACCGGGGTTCCAGACCACACGTCCGTGGAGGAGCTGGCCGAACAAGTGCTAGACGACGGTGTGACGAACGAGTTCGAGTCGGAAATGCCGGTCTACGTCCCCCCCACGTACGCCAGCACGGAGCAAGTGGAGGCAGACACCACCACCACCACGGACACCGCAGAGCAGCCCACGACCGTTCCGGAAACGGCCACAGGCGGCGCTCCCGACGCGGCGGAGGCGACCACCGTCCACAGCCCGCCCCACGCCCCGCCGCGCCCACCGCCGCAGTCGTCCATCGTCGACCTCCTCAAGCAGATCGCTCAGCTCAAGATCAGACTCGGGATCGACTTCCTCAAGTCGACCTCGCGCGCCTTCGCCAGCTACTTGGACGGCCTCCAGCGGAACATGGAGGACGCCATCAAGCAGGGCAGCGCCGCGCAGTACAGGCGCACCGGCTTCTGGAACTACAGGCGGTCCAAACGCGACGCCAAGAAGACTCTCAATTTGAAGACAAAGAAGAGCAAGTCAGACTAAATCCAACAGTCCAACTTTCTGTTTAGACACGCGAAAATCTGTAACAGACATCTTCTGCTCTGACCCGCGGAAAACCCAGTTTTTCCGACTTTTGCGGTTAAATAACTACAACACAAAAGGTGTACTAGGGCCAAGAGATGACGAGAACTTCAACTTGAAATGTCAAAGTTGACATTAAAATCAGTGCACTTCTAAAATCTATTTATGTATTGTGTGGTACTTTAAATTGCTCTACTTCCGTCCCATGGTTAATGGAAATGTGTATATATTATTTTAATAACTGGAAGTAGGCCTAAGTGCAGGAACAAATAATGCAGCTGTCTTCTTGCGATAACTTTATGAGGACAAGTATTTTATTCATAATAAAAGCACGAATGAGCTATGTAAAGTGATGATCGCTAGTACAAAGTCTTCATGAAATGGTATCATTGGCTAGTTGAATTGAATATTTCCTAACTGAGAAAGTTATGCAATATTAATTAGTTTCCTGCACATTAGGACTGTTTAGGGTATGATTTTAAACAGGTTAATTCCATATTCCATTCTGGCTGGAAACATAAAAGAAAAAGAGCAAATCATACGTGCTCTAAGTACTCTACACAGAGTATTAATATTTTATACGAAAATCACAAGAGTCCCCCATTTAAATAATGGTAACTGCGTAATAATACAAGCCACAGACGTACGGGCTTTCCACTTTAAACGCCATTTTGATGACACACCCTCGAATTACGTTTGGTTTGATACAAATCAGTGTAAAATAACAGAATCTTTTTCGATCTTAAATCAAAATGGCCAAATGAAAAGTTATCTGATCTTTACTTCCTGGTAGGAAGTGATTTGCCACCCAAAAGGCCGTTCGCCAGCCGGAATGGGACTTCACCAAAAACAAACTCCTTGTCAGCTCGATGGCCTCATAATTGCCCTGTTTTCCCTTGTGAGACCATCGGTCTGAAAGGACATCGTGGAGTCACTAACAGTTCTTAAGATTTTATTTGGTTCGGTATTGTGCGTTTCAGAATCCGTTTTACAGTCGTTTTTCATGTCATTTTTCTGTATAGAAAATGGATAGAAAAGGGACGTTTCTTTCTACACGATACCCGTTCGATATCGAAAATGAAGGATCGATGCACCTTTTTCACCCTCACTTCGTTTTTTGCACAAAAACCCCTGAACGCCGCAAAACGTGCTTAAGTACAGTTGAACATCGCACGGGACGAGATGTCATTGAAAGACAGTTTCTTTGACGACCGTTTTAATTATAACAAAACATATCATTTCTCAACCTATTGAACACACAGAAAAACTACACGAAAAAGAACAAATCGCTTAACAAAATAGAATTCGAAAAAAGTTCCTGAAGTGCGAGGTAGTCAAACAAGATGCAATCTGCAGAGAAAAATGACGCATGCCTCATTTTCCTCTACAGTTTACATCCTGTCTAGTCCGTCCCTTTTCTGTACCGCCAAAAATGAAAAAAGGACCGGGTAAAACGGGCTTAACAAGATGTTGAACGTGGAAGTAACACGAATAGATTATTTCGCTTAAAAAGATTTTTCAAGGGTTTTAAACCACAACATTAGCAATATGCTTGCCTATAATTACAACGAAATATAGGAATATATGATAATTTTGAATGGTATCTGACTGACGACAATGTATATACTGAAATAGCTAATAAATTATGATACATATGTTTGCAGTATTGTTTTGTTTAAAACAGTGATCCTGTTGATGAATTCTTCCTAATCCATATCCTGTCCTTGTTTGATTCCTATATTTCATTTGTAACTACCTAGTGGATAAGAGATTCTTAGTCAAACATCCTGTATTTACTTCATTCACACATTCTAATAAAGATTATTACATAATCTAAAGATTTACAAAAGATTTTCGTTTTTCATATTCTAAAGATTTACAAAATTTTCGTTATGTAAACATAGTACAATACGAAGGATAATTCTGGACACCTGTTTTTAGGTAAGAATATATCAGAACAATTCTGAGATTGTAGAACTGTTAACGGTAAGAAATTGTCTACTCTAAGACCATTCAACGTCTTAGCTCTAAGTACAACCCAAGTTAAATCTATTAATGATTTAGATTCATTAAATAACATGAATTTATGAAATATGAATCTTAAATGATTCTCCAGTTCCAAGAACCTGAAGTTTTCAATTTTTTCACAAACATTGTTACGTATCTAATGAATTTGCTTCCCACTATAGTTTAAGCTACCGTAGACACCCACGACCTTCGGTTTTCCCAATAATTGCAGCTTCGGAGGTGACCCACTTCCTCAGCGTTGCTGTTCGTTCACCTCACTCTTTCTATAATGTTAAACAAAGCACTTAAAAAGCTCCAACAAAAAGAACATAAATTATATAGTTTGTACGTTCTGGATGGCTAATCAAGCAGCAAACTGTTACCTGCTTCGCTTCTACGAATATTTTGTTCTGAATCACCGTTTAGTTATAACTAATATCTTCCACAAGGTTTCTCCACTCAGTTGAAGTCGCTACTAATCGGGAGTATTAACAAGAGGTTTATTTAAATATCACGACCGCGCATGGCGATCATAATTGTCTTCCGGCCGTCTCCTTGGAACTCGAGCGAGCGCCTCCAAAACAAACTTGCCTTCACAGCAACCCACTACTTTCCTCAATTGTTCCTTCCCTTATGAGTTGATGCACTCGCACCATGTTCTATATCATTTCGAAAGAGTTATGCAATGAGACATGTAATGAATTCATCTCAGAACAGTAACAACCAGTAAGGCAGCAAGCCGGGTCTCAGGGCCGTCCAGCAAGTACAAAACAAAAAGAGATATTTGAAAATTTAAACTTCGCGAACGATTTTGCACACTTTCACTTATCTAGCCTGAGACAATAATAATAGTAATAATAATATATATTATAGTTATTTCGTTTTATTTCGTAAAAGTATTATTAACAATGTTAATAAAAACAAAGGATTTTCCTGGTTTTTACACATGTAACACCAGGATGCACTTTTAACTAGCTCTTAACTACCGAGGTCTGCGGCCTGCTTTAAATAGTATTTCTGTAGGAACGAAAGAATGATCTTGAGTTGAGGTTGTGAACAATCACAACCTATTCTATTTCTCATCAGGGAACTTTACATCGATGTTTTCCGCAACTGTTAAAGACAATCAGAAGAGGTCACTATTATAATTTATTCAGTCGTCATTACAAGCTATTTGGGACATTTCATAAGTCTTGGGTGCATGCATCCTCAAGCAGATCTTAAATTTACGAGCAGTAAAGGTGCTACAACAGTACACTTTTTCCACTTTATTTGTAACGTTTGAAATTTTGAGAAAATAACATAGCTCAACGAAAATGAGATCTCGGCCATTTTTATGAGTTCTTTGCAGTATATGAAGAAAACTATTACAGAAAAAAATTTAGAGGCCTTTTTTATAAAATCTTGTTATTAAAACTGTTTTTAGGGAAAATTACGCAAACATTACTCATATCTTAAACAAATTGTATATGATCTCATATGAAAGTATAATTTTGAAGAGGAAAAAAGGAAAAAGTCTCAATGTTCAATATCGTTGTTTCGCCGAAATAATTCTACCCTTAGACAATTTTCGAAAACACAAGAATATAAACGAAAACCGGACATGCATCATTTATATTTGTCGTTTACACTATCCGAAGAAACAAGATATATATTAAAAAAATTGGAAGCAATTTTGAGAAATTTGTGAAAATGATGCGATATCATGTAAAGTACCCTCAAAAATCAAGATATCTGTTTCAAAAATCAAGATATCTGTTTCAAAAATCAAGATATCTGTTTCAAAATAAAGACGACATGGTATTGGCCAGATCGATCCAGTAATGTCAGTTTGGTCACAACTCTACCGCAGTTCAGCCAGTCGCTAGCGTTCTTCACAGACGGGCGGGCAAAGAACCAACAGACATGAACCAATTTCTCAGTGTCAATGGTCTATGCAATCTAGATTTTGAAAAAACAACATTTTATAGGAATCTATTTACTGCACATATGAACACGAAGTATCCAATTTCCCGCTATCAGGGATCAAAAAATGTCTTTTTATCACAGCATCACAAAACTTTCTCTACACTAAGTAAATGCGAGCAAACAAAACATAAGTCAAACAATTCTGAACATTAAATAGATTTTTATGCATATTACATTTTTGACCACAGTGCTTCAAATTATTTCTTATGAAGTTTCTTGAAAACTCCAAAGTTTTCATCTGTGAAATTTAGCTTAAAATTGAGCATGTTCAGATATCCTCAAACGTGACTTTCTTAATAACTGCTCCAAACTTTCCAATAAAAATTTCCATACAAAAGCATGTTTTACCCTTCTATAATCGGTGAAGTCATATTTCAAATATCAGTTCAGTTCATGCCTTATTTCACATGGCAAAACTACCCTTCCGTCTGATCATACAAATTCTGCTAAATTCCTTTCACCTCGTAGCAGTGAAAGAAGGTATCACTCAGATGAAGAAACTGACGATTTGAATTTATCTAAGAGGGTTCAGGATCTTTTACATACAGTAAATCCACAACATGGGACAGCCGGCATTACTTCCCCTCCGAAGGAATCTTTGTCCCTTACAAATTCATAGTTTGGATCGGATTTGAACTCGTAAACTTGGGTACAATAGCGCTAACCGTTATAACACCGAAGACATTACACTGTTAAGGTGCCACAAATTGAGAAAATGTGAAATAAACGTCTTTTAGACGTCGACTGGTGTATAGTAATTTTGCTGTGATATGGGCTGGTGATCTTTGAAAAAGAGCACAGCGCTTGCTCCTTCATCTGCGATAGGCAGTGGTGGATTAACCAACAGGAAGTACAGTACAACCCCGGTAATCCCAACTACTTGGGGGTGAGTGGTCTGTTCGGATCCGGAATGTCCGGATTATTCGAAAAATGAACCGTACATGCAGAAATACATCTAGAGGAGTACCAGACCATGCACGTTGCGTGCAATGTGAGAATACGGTAATGTTACGTAGCGATCGCATCGTCAAGCAGATCCAGTTCCTTACGGCAAAAGAAGATCACCAATTTTGCTACTTCCCCTAAGTGAAAATTACTGCTACGTAAACATGTGATGTACACCGTAGTTTAGTGCACTATATGTTTCATTTCGACAACTTGTGTTTCAATAATTGGTTGTTCAGTTCTATAGTACCATAAAATCCGTTCTTCACACTACAAATAGCATTTGTTTAAGTTTTTCTTCATCCCGGATTCCGTTCGGATTACCCAAAATTTCGGATTTGCGGGGTTCCGATTAGCGAGGTACAGCTAATTGCTTAGGGCCCCCGAAGGACAGGGGCCTCGACGGCATGAAACTTTTAAAAAAACTTTTTTAGTAATTAAACGAGTCACACACATTATTTTCGTAACCATGCATTTATTTTCGATACATTTTCAGTTCATAAATGCAACAAACAAATTCAGTGACAGCTAATAAGAAAAACGGAAATGAAGTATATTTTCAATCGTAAAAACTCTATTTTTAATTATCAAACATAAAGTCATTTTTTTTCCACGTTTTCCGGGACATCAAAAATTTCCTAAAATTAAATCTTGCATACATTTTTTTAAAGATATGTTAATGCATAAATTCAGTATGCATACCCTAATGGCTCATCGAATTTTCTTGACCGTGATGATAACGAATTGTTCTGCAGAACGTTCTTTTTCAGTTTTGAAAGGAATGAAGACTGGTGAAAGCTATTATGCATCTGGAACGACTACATATGTTGAGTTATATTTGCATCGAATCAGGTATTTTAAGGAAAATTCATTTTGATGACATTATCAACAAGTTCAGTGAAGAGAAATGTAGGAAAAAGTTCTTCTGAATCTAATTTTGTATCTGTAATAGCAACCGTTATTTTAATTTGAATATTAATTATTACACTTTTACGTACATGGAGAACGGTGGTAAACCAAGGAAACGGGTGGGTGGGTAGGCAATCGCCTAGGGCCATTTGACCACTGACGGTAGGCATTCTGAGCGCAGTCATCTATTTCGCGGCCACGGATGAAGCGCTATCTGCGAAAAGCTTCTTAGGAATTATCTTTATGGCATTGACACCATCAAAAATTAGCTATTTTCCAAGCAAGTCAATTCATTTAACGAACGTAACGATTTTTTATATGCATCACTTGTCTTATGCAATTACGATATGTCACTGGTTCAGTCATGTGACACACTAGTGGTGCTACAACAGCACGTACTTTCACGCAGAATTATGTGAAAAGTACTCAAATTTTCAAAAAATTGTACACGACCGTATTTCAAAATTTATCTTTAAGCAACAGATATCATAAGGGAAAAATCTTTATCTTTAATAAAGGTTTAAAGTTTCTCTCTTTAATAAGAGTTTCAGTCTCTTTTAAAAGTTGTAGGTATACGCAAAAAAATTTTGAATTTTTTCAAGTTTTCTAAAATCAGGGTTTTTAACGAATATGAGACCTTGTGCCATCCTCTTAAACGTCCTTTTCACTATCCAACAACAAAATTTAATAGAAAACGATGGAGCCATTTTTCTCAAAATTTTAAAAATGCCCCAGGAGCTTTACGTAAAGCCTCACCCCCCCCAATTACAATATCGGCTTGAAATTCAAGGGGCCGACACATCAGCCAGATCGATTAGGCTATAACAATTTTGGAGCTCCGCTAAACAGTTTAGCCGCTATCGTGGTTCACTGACGGACAAACGGACAAACGGACGGACTTTTTGCCGTCTTTCGATTTTTCATTGTTTTCAAGGACGCACAAAACATGCATTCTGGCTTCACCACGTGTTAAAAACTTCTCTAAATTAAGCAAAGAGATTTATACACTTTTTCGTTACCAGAGCCAGTAATAAAGAGTTTTCCTGCCGAAAATTCGCTGTTTTTTCGCGCAGCAGTACATAACTTCCTGTTTACTCCGTAGTGAGAAAGTAAAAATGTTGCGATTGTGTCGCGTGTGAACCGAAAATTGTGAGCAGTTTCTCAGATCAAGAATGTTCCATCTGAAGTTACAGCCACAACCACAAGCAGCCCTCTAGTCAAACGTCGTAAGATTGGATAAGTAAAAACAAAATGATAGAGACACACTTCTTAGTGCGTGCCTGTTGCCCATATTGTAAATATCTTGTTCGTTGTTGCACAACACTCGCAAACTGAAATATTACCGTGCGTAGGGCTCAAGTGTTGGCCACATATTCTGCAATAAAAGTGTTAAATATCTAAATGTGACAGTCTTTACCATAAGATAATAACTGTTAAATAGTTTTGTTAAAAAAGCGATACATTTAGAAATAGATCCTTCTTGAAGTACAGTAAACGTACAAATATTGTACAAGAGTGTCGTATTTCAAATTTTCCAAACTTTGATGTGTAAGAACATCTTAAAAACATGTAAGTAGGTAATAGATATTGTGAAAATATTGTAAATAAAGTTTCAACTCGATAACTATTTTTCTTTTAAAGATATTACATTCAAAGAAACGAATCTTTAAAAGCTTCTTCTAAAAAATACGTGTTTTTGAGATGATTTCTCTTACTAGTTATTTAAGAAATAATACACATAAATAGCTACTTTTACTAGTAATGCGTTCACTTATGTCTCCGGATTCATCTCCCAACTCAATCCCACAGCCGCACCCGAAGGACACATTATGTCCTATTTCCGGACCAGTCAACTGCTAGTCTTCAGTCACGTAAGTGTAGTGCACTTTTTTCCCGGGAGATGGATGTGATCTTCCTCCGCCGGATAATGAGACCCGGCGCTGTCCTAAACTTCGACTTTTTCCCAAACTCCACCAGCGGCTCTAAGCTCCCGACCGGTCTCCCGGCATGTGCAGGAGTGTTGTGCGAGTTTGTGCAATTGTGTGAGTGAGGAGAGAGGATAGGACAGGACAGTGAAGAGGAAGGTGAGATGGGCGCGCTGTCCGTGGCCCGTTTGTTAGGGTACTGCTCCGGCATTCGTCTGGTGTTGATCGGAGAAACCACGGAAAACTACCCAACAGAGCAGCCGGCCGCTGGAATTCTCCTCCAGACAGCGACTGAGAACCGAGCTGAGAAGCTAGGGCCGAAAACCCTGCCCCCGTCCGTCGTCCTCTCTCGAGTGCTATGCTGCCTTCAGCAGCGATTTCGCGTCCAAGCACACCACATACAGTCATTCTTGTCAATTCCTTCTTGTAATTTTTACTAGTAAGATTCCTCTATTTTATAATAGTGGATTTCAGAAATATGTCACGTTTTAAGCACCGACGTTTATGATTCCTTAATGTCTTGACTCCTGTCGATTTAAACCGAGAGGTCATCAGTTGATGTCCCTGCAGTGCCTCGAACCGCGAGGTCGTGGGTTCGAATTCCGACGGTGGAAGGATTTTCGACACTAGCTTCGAATTCAACCACTGTCTGGAGGAGAATTCTAGCGACACGCTGTTGTGATCTGAAGTTTTCCGTGGTTTCTCCGATCAACACAACGCGAATGCCAGAGCAGTACGCTAGCAAACAAGCCAGGGGCCATATGCGATATTTTCTCCCCATTCTTTGTGATTTCCACACCCCGTACACACACACACACTCTTACATGCGCTACGCTATCTCACAATCCGGGAGGCCGGTAGAGCTTGTTTCGGCTGCGGCGGTGACCAGCTAGTGGGCGATACTTCTTGGTGAAAGAAAATCCCGCTAGGCGACGGGCAGGTCGGCGCGTCAGGCCCTCTACTCGTACTTCATGGCCTGGCCCCCTACAGCTAGCATGGAACATCCGCCAACGTGCAGTTGCAACTCTAACCCTAGACCCCGCCAATTAGCGCCGCTGCAGCGTCAACGGTTGCCGTCCCTGAGCCACGTCAGCTGGTCCCGAGTCAAGAAAAAGCCAAGAAGCCGCTCGCCGCGCAGACGGAAAGCCGTCGCTCGCACTCTTCCCTGTGCTACGGTACCTCTTCTTTCGCAGCCTCCAACAGAGTGCAGCCGCGGCGGCCGACCCCGCCCACGCCCGACGCTTTGCTGCGCGGCGCGGCGCGGGGCGTTTTTCAGCTGTTTTAGCGGTAATGCGCTAATTTAGGCGCGAAAAAAGCAGGCGGTGGGGGGGGGAGGCGCGAGTGCGGCGTGACGGGTGGCAAGCTTCCGCGAGGGCAGCGCAGGGACTGATGGGGAACGAAAAACCTCCACGGGTAGAAAAAAACAACGACAAATTCGTGATAATGTCACGTCATTATTTACGCTACTTAAATTCGTTCATTCATTCATAATGGAAGCGTGTAAGTATATACAACGGATGTTTAGGATAATGCCTATTTTATTCTTATGAAAATGTTTATAGCCAATTAATATATGTACAAGTATATGAATTATGGAAAATTGTACACTCTGACGAAATTTTATTTCACCTTTTTTTGGTCTTTTAAGTCGGAAATGCCTTTTTAACATGTTTCTTTTTAAATGCTATATTTATTTTAAATGTATGTATATTTATTTGGGGTTTTGGTAATACATTCACGTTTAAATCACAATATAAACGAATCTTCATTTTTTGTCTCGACTGAAGCTGTCATTAAATGTTTGGAGGCGAAAAGCTTGAATCGTGGCTCCACATTACACTGGCGCTGGCGGGAGCGCTGAGCTCTCTGTCTCGGGGGCAGGGCGGCGTTGTCTCCGCGCGCCAGAAAGCGCAGTGAGAGCGCAGTGGGAGCGCATGGGAGCGCAGTGGAAGCGCAGTGGGAGCGCATGGGAGCGCAGTGGAAGCGCAGTGGGAGCGCATGGGAGCGCAGTGAGAGCGCAGTGGGAGCGCATGGGAGCGCAGTGGAAGCGCAGTGGGAGCGCAGTGGAAGCGCAGTGAGAGCGCAGTGGGAGCGCATGGGAGCGCAGTGGAAGCGCAGTGGGAGCGCATGGGAGCGCAGTGGAAGCGCAGTGGGAGCGCATGGGAGCGCAGTGAGAGCGCAGTGGGAGCGCATGGGAGCGCAGTGGAAGCGCAGTGGGAGCGCATGGGAGCGCAGTGGAAGCGCAGTGGGAGCGCATGGGAGCGCAGTGAGAGCGCAGTGGGAGCGCATGGGAGCGCAGTGGAAGCGCAGTGGGAGCGCAGTGGAAGCGCAGTGAGAGCGCAGTGGGAGCGCATGGGAGCGCAGTGGAAGCGCAGTGGGAGCGCATGGGAGCGCAGTGGAAGCGCAGTGGGAGCGCATGGGAGCGCAGTGGGAGCGCAGTGGAAGCGCAGTGGGAGCGCAGTGGAAGCGCAGTGGAAGCGCAGTGGGAGCGCATGGGAGCGCAGTGGAAGCGCAGTGGGAGCGCATGGGAGCGCAGTGGGAGCGCAGTGGAAGCGCAGTGGGAGCGCATGGGAGCGCAGTGGGAGCGCAGTGGGAGCGCAGTGGAAGCGCAGTGGAAGCGCAGTGGGAGCGCAGTGGGAGCGCAGTGGGAGCGCAGTGGGAGCGCAGTGGAAGCGCAGTGGGAGCGCAGTGGAAGCGCAGTGGGAGCGCATGGGAGCGCAGTGGGAGCGCAGTGGAAGCGCAGTGGGAGCGCAGTGGAAGCGCAGTGGAAGCGCAGTGGAAGCGCAGTGGGAGCGCATGGGAGCGCAGTGGGAGCGCAGTGGGAGCGCAGTGGGAGCGCATGGGAGCGCAGTGGGAGCGCATGGAAGCGCATGGGAGCGCAGTGGGAGCGCATGGGAGCGCAGTGGGAGCGCAGTGGGAGCGCAGTGGGAGCGCATGGGAGCGCAATGGGAGCGCAGTGGGAGCGCAGTGGGAGCGCATGGGAGCGCCAGGCGGCAGGGCGAAGTGCTTCGCAGCGCCACCGCCTTCTCAAGCAACTGGGCTCAAGCGTCTCAGGCACTCCTCTCATGCTACATTTCATCTACGGAAAACGCCCAACTCTTCCATAATCCGTCTACAATTGCCTGCTGGACCCCAGACGAGGCACTACGCATGCTCGCGTTCGTTAAAACTGCGGAATCGTTCTTCTTTTTTTTTTAATTACTTTATGTCAAAAACAGTTACAATCTGTATATGACGTGCTACGGGAAGGAGTGTATTCTGCGCATGCTTTCTTAATTCGGGGATCCCTACCCTAAACCGTATACAAGTGGAATTCTGAATAGAGAAAGAAATGAGCAAATTGGAACGAAAATATTCGCTCCCTTGTAATAAAAACTACTTGCAAAGGAAAATCACTTCAAATCCACCACTATGCCCTTCAAGAAGGAAGAACATGCCGCGAGAACATGGAGAACGAATCTTAATAAATACATTTCCCACTCAACTCTAGAAGGCGTGCACAGATCATGAACTTACGTTCATAAGCAGAGCCCGGAAGTACAGACTCTTATTTTACCTAAAAAAGATATGCAAAAAGGCATTTATTTCACCTAAAATAGGCATGCAGAAAGGCATTTATTCTGGCTACAATTGAGGGTTAAAACGCAGGAAACATAAAAAAATCACCACTTAAAAAGTAATTAGTGTAAGGAATTAATAATTAAAATGATTCATATTTTTATTGTAACTCTAAAATTTACAATAGCACACACGTGGAAGGAAACCACATTTTCCTTGTAATCTAGATCCCACATGACCAGCCGGTATGACGACTTCGAAATTATTTTACTAGCGACGCTGTCTCTACGAAATGCTATTGTGAACCCTCTTTTGAATCTTTAAATGATATACTTGCGTAATCGCCAGAAGAGAAGAGAGACCAAAAAGGAACTGGAAAGGGTACACTATATACAGACAGTTCCGTCCTCGAAAGGATTCAAAGGCCTTACACAAACACGATGAGATTTCTCGTGAGCGAACAAGTCTCATCAGTGAGCATCAATTCAAAACATCAGACATCTTCACAACCTGGCACTGGAGCCTCCGCGCCCACAGAAAGGCCATACACGGCCGTGATTTAAAGTTGTGCAGGATTTCAGGTGTGATTTCAGCTTGACAGAGACTCGAACCAGGAGGGGAAAAGTACCAAACAAGGCAGAAAAGGCAAAATGCCAACAAATAGACATCAGAAGCTAAAATAGACCAAAAATACAAAATGAAAATCTACAAAAACAACCCCAGAATGTACAATTTAATGATTACTATTGTTAAAAGTAACAAAACCATGACAACAACCACAACAACAACAATAACAACAAAAAGGCATTGCGCCAAGCGTCCGGGCTCTGCTCGTAAGGAAACGCGCCAATCGGTGTGCGAAATGTGTAAGAGGGAAGAAAAACCCAAGAGCTTCTCTGCCCCAACCCACGAGAAGACACAGTACCAAGATATGCCACACTCGCACCAAAACCCAGATAGCAACATTTACGAATAGTGGGAGCACTGCTGCGACAGCTTATCGTGTTACTCCTCCAAAGCTCGTGTATTCGAGACAAAAACCACACATTAGATTAATAAAAAGCTGGGCAATTGAAAAACATACAAAATTAAGAAGATGTACAAATAATTCAATTTAATTATAAAATTAGAAAACCAGATGTTAAAACACATTAAAATTGTGTCAAGATCGTCGTTTCCCGTGGTTTCTCTGATGAACACCAGGTGAATGCCGGAGCAATACCCTAACAAACGGGCCACGGACCGTGGGCGATCTTTCCTTTCCATTCCTCGTTCTCTCCTACCTTTACACACACACGCACAACACTATACTATCACTCATGCCGGAACACCAGTCGGGAGCTTAGATCTTTTGGGTGGGAGATTCCTGGTAGGGGAAACCCCACTAGCTGACGGTTGGTCGGCGCCGGATCAACCATACAGCGGGGGAAGATCACCTCTACTTCCCGAGAAAAACCATGCAATACACTTACGGGATTAACAACCTTAGCAGTTGACGCGCCCCGAATCGCTAACACTCAACCAACCTCCGACAACTGCACGGTTGCTTAATCTCCAAATCGGAGAATTTGGACGAGTTACTAAGTCTGTCCACGTCAGCGACGCCGCTAGACAGCGCTCACTGCTCATAAGGCAGGGAGAAAACACAACTACGCAAAGCAACCTGACTGCCAGGCCCAGAACGACTTCTTGACTTTCTTTGCAGAAAACAGTCTTTTTTTCCTTTTTACGGAACTGCAAGTTCTCAATAAGCCCTCCTCTCTACTCCTCATATGTTATTACAGGGCTGCTTAAACCGTTCACGGTGCGAACTACTCTGTCTTCTGCCGTGATGTACTACTATTATCCCCTCCCAGCACTCGCCAAATTCGACGCGCAGGCTTCATAATGAGCTCTCATTACAAGTAGCTGAGTCTCGGAAAGATCTCGGTACTCGCGACGCACTGTGGGCTGGAATCCCAAAGAGCTGGCCACAATATAAAGCATTGTTTTCGTCCTCTTTCTACTCATTATATTCTTTACAATGCTTCTAGGCATGCATTATATTTAAAATTGTTCACATGTACCTCTGAATTACTTAATGTCATTTTTCAAGATTTCTCAATAACCGCATTTTGCAAGCTCATGTATTCGAGACAAAAACCACACGTAAGATTAATAAAATTAAATGATGCTGAGCAATTGAAAAACATACAAAACGTACAAAAAAGGCTCAAAGTCGGAGCCGTAACTAGTCGAAGAATTTGAAGATTAATTTACTAGGTAATATATACTTGCGGGCACGCAAAAGTCAGCGCAATGTCGCGGAATTCGTAACTTATCTCTTTCCTAACAACAATTTACAATTTTCTCTTGCATTTTTCGGTAACACGTTCATTTTCTTAAAAATAAATGCATTATTAATTATTTAATAATGATATGCATGCGTTTTTAATTAGTACATTCCTCCTGGAACACCTTCCATATTGAAAATATTCACTTCACTTACACAGAACACAATTGTTTATCTTCAACGACAAGACTAGTTTGTATCCGACCGGTGGCATGCACCGCTAACAATGAATCGCCGCGTTTGATCTGAAATACGAAGGACGAAATGAACGGTTGATCGTCCGCACAACCGGCACTCAGTAGTCCCAACATCACTATAGCCAACCTGACGGTCCAAAATTCCCATCTAGAAACTTTCATTTTTTCCTTTCTGGCCACGTTTTCAAGATGCTGGCCCACCGCGCGCCGGTCCGCCGCCGGAGAGACGGGGGCGGGGTGAAGAATGCAGCGCCGCAACAGAAAACAAACCACCATCGTACACAGGTGTCTGGAGATGAAACGTCGCAACTTCCAACATAAGTTGTTAAGACCTCTTAAGAAAACGTTAAGCATATTTTGTCTAATAAACTACTTGGATATGGCTGAGCCGCAACAAACACTCAGAAGTTGGTTTGAAAAAATGCTCTCTAGGCAAAAATTTGCTTCGCAAATTTGCGAACATGTAAATTGTTTATTATTTACAAAAGAAACGTATATATGCTCGGATGCTCCAACTTTCAACCAAAACCAATCTGTATTAAGGTTACATAAATTCCACTGGTCGATAAAATTTCCCTGTCTCTTAAGTGGATTAGAATGTCTCTTTCCTATGAAATAAAGTGCTCTGATTTCAAATTTGCAGAGCATGTAACTGGCAAGGTTTATTTGTAATAGAGTTAACAAGTCCATCCTGTTTAAAGTGATTTGGATTATGTACTTATGTACATATAAACTCAATCAAAATGTAGTTTTGAACGTTTGTTTACTGTATTTCTCTTGGACATCCCTTTTCAGTGTCCAGCAACAGTCTACGTGCATATTCCGATGGTCGTCTCAGCGGACAATCATCCCACGCACCCCTCCTATATACGGAACGTCCAAGGAGGAAATATCGAAACTTCGAAAATGAACTCTTAAAACAATTTTAAGCACATTTTGTCTCAAAAATCTTTTTCAATATTTCGAATGTTTCAATCGCTATAAACACTCAAACGTCGGTTTGAAAAAATACTTTCTACGTCAAATTTTCACTTCAGAAACATGCTAATTGTTTCTTCTTTACAAAAGAAATAAATATATTTATTTACAAGTAAAACTCTACACAGAAATAACAAGCAAATTAATTTTGTTAATTGTGCTTTTTCTTACCCGTGTTATTTTTTTAATGAACAATTATATTCACTTCTTTTGTAAATAAACAATTTTCATGTTTCTGGAATGTTTATATGATTTTGACATACAAATTTTTGTTTAGAAAGCCTTTTTTTAAATCAACATTCGAGTGCTTATTGCGGTTCAGCCATATCCAAGTAGTTTATTAGACAAAATGTGCTTAAAATTGTCTTAAGAGGTTATTTTCGAAGTTTTGTTGTTTTCTCCCTGGACACCTTGTATATTGCGACATGCTAGCCTCTCGGCAGCATTATTGCTCTGAAGAAGGCCACGACACGATGGCCAAAATGTCTGCTCGATCGACTGAGATGCGGGTCATCCCGGACAGACAAGTATGCAATGACTCCGGCCGCGGCAGCCTACGAATCTATCTACTACACCGCTCCCACAGAAAACAGCAAAATGTAGCTCTCGGAGATCTAACAAAAGAGCGATAACTTTCCACGAATGTTGTTAGTACTATCTTCGATAACAAAAGTTTCATGATGCCATACGTCTCTTCACTTTGGCGCTGCATAGGCAGGAGAAATCGTTAGTTTTTCATTTTCTATATGAATGAGCATAGCTTTATGAATGATACTTTCTGAATGTACTCAGTAATGCATCAATATCAGTACAATACACTAGATTTCTTTCTTCAGAGAACATCCATTGCAAGTCTTGTCCCATCGATCATACACTTTAATTGTACTTCTCTCCTGAAGGAGGTTCCAACCCTTCAATGTGGATGCCAACAATTCTGTGTCAATCACTGACACGTTTAGATCACGAACTAGATCAGTGTTCTGACTGATACTGTGAGATTCTGACGATGTTCCACCAAAATCTGGGACTTCAATGTCGTCCTCTTCGGTACTTACGTTAAAATATTTATCGCCAGTTTCAGATTGTAAACTCCAATTGTCCGCTGGCGCTGGGGTCGTCGCTGCGAGGAACAGGCCTGGTAGCTGAAGGGAGGTTGCCATATCGAATGGTCTTCTTGGTCTTGCTTGTCATCCAGCAACTTTGGTACTCCAGAAATAACAGTCTGTGGAGTGGCCCTGTAGTTACCTTCATACCATATGAATTTGCAAATGACACATACGAAGTTCCGTTTTGCCAACCTGTAAGTAATGTTACACAAGACTCACTGCAAATATGAGGGGGTCCACGATTTAACGTAATAACAGAATCGATGCCTGAAATACAATTCATAGGCCTTTCTCATCTTATTCCGCCTTTCGCTCTTCAAAATTACTTCACTACACACGTAACAAAAATTGTTTGGATAGTTTACACACCCATGGTCGTACAAAATCGGTTCGTACAAAAATTAACACTCAAAATCAACGTGAAGATGATTCGTGTGATACAGTAATATCAACATCATTCTGACTCGACACGCAGGACGCAACTTGCTCTCGTGCACAACGCTTCGAGTGGCAATTCCTGAAGTTGCTCAATGCTTTGACTGGTGTGGCGCTTATTTCACATCTTTGGTGGATTCCACAATATCACACACTGTTGGCGTCTACCGCCTTGTGATAAACTTGCAAGCAACTACCCTTTCAGCATAAGCGACACTGGGAAATATATATCGTTTTAATATACTATGTGCGAGGACAAAAATTGAGCCTGGTGGGCAACTTTTGAGATTATATTCCACATAAGAAACAAATTACAGTTAGCCATTTAACAAAATCACTGTCGACCAGTGACCTCAGAGCTAATAATTATTCTACCAAATTATAATATAGACAATTTTGTACAATTCCCCCAACTGTTCAAGTACTCAGAGTAATGATGATGATGATAATAATAACACTAATAATAATAATAATAATAATAATAATAATAATAATAATAATAATAATAAAGGATCTCTACAGGTCGGCTTGCGGGTTTTCCTATCCACGTATCTCCGACCATCGGGACAAGCTCTACGCTCCCGACATGCGTGACAGTGCATGGAAGTGTGAGTCAGTAAGGTCTGATAGAATGCCCGACAATCAAAGACTTCTGTCGAAACACCACCGACTTTCGCTGCGCAATTACGCTATTTTCTCTTTTCTACGCACGTAGTACGGCGGGAAAGAACAAAAATCACCTACGGCTCTCCCACCACACGCCACAAAGGTTCTCCTTTCTTTACGTAAATCATAAAAATAAATAAATTCTTTAATAATGAGAAAATGTAGATGCGACCCGGTGTGACACCTCGATACTTACAGCGATATTTTAAAAACCGTGATCCCCGACCATGTATCCGCAACCGAAGTCACGAAAAACATTCGCGAGGGGATGCCCAGATCAGCAACACCGCCAAGCGAGGCAAGAGCTCTCTTTCCTGCGCCCCCTCCGCCCCATGGCGTGGCGTGGCGTGGCGTGGCGTGGCAATGGCGCGGAGGCGCAATTACGGCGCCATAAGAAGGAGCCGGCGCCGGCGCCGCTCGCCACACGCGCGCACTCGCTTTTGTCTCGGGGCGGCGAGGCGCGACCCGCGCTAAGCCCCTCGCTTGTCGCGCGGCCGACTCCTAATGAAGTCGTCAACCAGGCTCAATGCAAGATGCGGATGCTAATTTGCCTTCCTTGGCGTACAGCGCAACAACGTGCACTGTGATGAGCAATAGAAAGGACTCGACATAATATCCATTTTAACTACGAATTTAAGGCATTAGCTACTGTTACTTTTTCTAAAAGAATAAATATTATTGTCACAAGTTTTGTAATTCAGCTCCCCCCCCCCCATCTCGATCAGAATTTTCGCCCGGTTTTTCTTGAAACTTTGAACAAATGTTGAATTCGTTTTGCTTCTGGACATAAATATAGCTTCACTATCTGATCGAATTATCTTTCCTTCGTGTACGACGAAACAACATACGCATTCAGACTATAGTAAGTACCAAACTGGATAATAAGATTGCTTTTCACTATACTGAACTCGGGTTTACGGTTGGTTGGTTGATTAGCGATTCCTGGCGCGGCAACGGCTAAGGTCATTAGTCCCGTAAATGTAGTGCATGTTTTATCGCGGGAGGTGGCCGTGATCTTTCTCCGCCAGATGGCGAGATCCAGCGAAGACCTACAGTCGGCAAACGCGGTTTCCCCAAACAGGTATCTCCCACCAGTGGTGAACTGCCCCAGCCAGAACAAGCTCTAAGCTCCCGACCGATCTCTCGGCATGTGCGGTAGTGTAGTGTATATTAGTGTCTGCGTGTATAAGTAGTGGGGATAGCAGAAGCAAAAGAATGCGCGCGGTCCGTGGCCCGTTAGGATACTGTTCGGGCATTCGCCTGGTGTTATTCGGAGAAACCAGGGAAAACTACCGATCGCTAGAATTTTCCTCCAGACAGTGACACAGGTTTACAGGGCTTAGTCACTAGGAGCATATAGCTATTAACATACCTAGAAATGTTATGAGTGTCATTATTGCCAAAAGTTAAATTTGGACGAGGCAGTAATTACAGTGTAACATTTCGTGGTGTGTTCAGCGTTTTATCGGTCACCATACAATTTCACGATTGGTGCGAAAATTTACATTAGTGCTATAGTAAACAAAAGAATTCTGTGGCTGCGGTATATTAATACTTCGTACAATATTAGGGAGTGTTGTTTGCGATATATCTATTTAAACAATATTCGTTTGCCGTGATTCGAGAAAAGATGGATGTAAATAATTCTCTTGAACCTAAAGATACCTAAAGAAATGATATTCAGCTGGGAAGATAGCACGTCTACGTTCAGTGACGACATCTTCAGATCGTTAGTAATTATGAATACCAAGAGATGAGTTTTATTTAGTGGAATGCCAGTAAAATGAGGTTAATTTACCTAATATACATTTTTAAAATTTTATAAATATTAAAATTAACA
This sequence comes from Gryllus longicercus, assembly GCA_038098605.1. Taxonomy (NCBI): domain Eukaryota; kingdom Metazoa; phylum Arthropoda; class Insecta; order Orthoptera; family Gryllidae; genus Gryllus; species Gryllus longicercus. The sequence goes on along the minus strand of JAZDUA010000485.1, from coordinate 179,729 downwards.
ATAATTATCCCAAAAACTAATATGAGTTACTTTGCTTCCGAATTGTTTAAATACGATTTGTTTTATACGTAGCCATGGTTTCTTCTTAATAAACATTTGACTTGCGATGAATCGATGGTTGTTTATTTACGTGGCTAAGGATGTTAAAACCCGTTGCTAAGAATTTTAAATTTCTTAACCTACAGGTAGGTACAAGTGCACTTAACAAACTTATAGGGTTGCATGTTAACAAGGGTTAAAGACCGCTAAACATTTTATCTTATGGTTGTTTGCCAACGTTACTGAAAACCAACTTCCATCATCAGGGACGATTAAAACTAAAAACAAAAAAATAAGGCCATAAAAATATATCAGATACTATAAACTATATTGATTCAATGTAGAAGGAATTAACCCATAATTACTTTTCCTTGCAACCGCTACAGGAGTAAACACACAAACAGCTACATATCCTTGAAGAGAGAAAACCTCCGTGAATTTACATTATAAATTTAATGCATTACCTACCGCTTCGGCTCAATAATTTTAATTGACTAAATATTCCTGCAACAAGTATCGTACAGGGTCTTCTGGATCAAAGACCCTCATCTCAAACAAGTTTGTGCTTTACATAGTCTTAAAAGTGTTAAATCGTGCAAAGACAGTTTCAAATATGCACCTGTGTCAGGGTATCAACTGACGCCAATGCAGTGCCTCTGATCAAGAGGGCCTATTCAGGCAAAATATTGTTTCGTGTGTATTTTCTAAACTAATACTAGGATTGAAGTCTGGTTGGCTCCATTGAATTTCTCGTCTAGAGCTGTTTTAACATGCGTGATTTTGGAGAGAAGCTAAGAATTTAGTTTTTCCCCAAATTTTTCACCAAATTTCTGACTTCGGGCAGAATATTGTTTCGCCTGTAATTCCTAAATTATTAGTCGTATTGAACTCTGGTTTTCTACATAGTATTTCTCGTCTAGAACTGTACTCATATGCGCGATTTTGGAGAGAAGCTACAAATTAAGTTTTTCCCCAATTTTTTCAGCAAATTTCTGAATTCGGGCAGAATATTGTTTCGCGTGTAATTCCTAAATTAATAGTCGGATTGAAGTCTGGTTTGCTCCATTGAATTTCTCGTCTAGATCTGTAGTCACATGCGTGATTTCGGAGAGAAGCTACAAATATAGTTTTTTCCGAATTTTTTCACCAAATTTCTGAATTCGGGCAGAATATTGTTTCGCGTGTAATTCCTAAATTATTAGTCGGATTGAAGTCCGGTTAGCTCCATTGAATTTCTCTTTCTAGAACTGAAGTCACATACGTGATTTCGGAGAGAAGCTACGAAATTAGTTTTTTTCCCAATTTTTTCACCAAATTTCAGAATTGGGGCAGAATATTGTTTCGCGTGTAATTCCTAAATTAATAGTCGGATTGAAGTCTAGTGTGCTACATAGTATTCCTCGTTTGGTACTGTAGTCACATACGAGATTTCGGAGAGAAGCTTCAAATTTAGTTTTTTTCCGAATTTTTTCACCGAATTTCTGAATTCGGGCAGAATATTGTTTCGCGTGTAATTCCTAAATTAATTGTCGGATTGAAGTCTAGTTTGCTACATAGTATTTCTCGTCTAGAACTGTAGTCACATATGTGATTTCGGAGAGAAGCTACGAATTTATTTTTTTTCCATTTTTTTCACCAAATTTCTGAATTTGGGCAGAATTTTGTTTCGCGTGTAATTCCTAAATTATTAGTCGGATTGAAGTCTAGTCTGCTACATAGTATTTCTCGTCTAGAACTGTAGTCACGTGTTTTCGGAGAGAAGCTACGAATTTAGTTTTTTCCCAATTTTTTCACCAAATATTTGAATTCGGGCAGAATATTGTTTCGCGTGTAATTCCTAAATTAATAGTCGGATTGAAGTCTAGTTTGCTACATAGTATTTCTCGTCTAGAACTGTAGTCACATACGTGATTTCGGAGAGAAGCTACGAATTTAGTTTTTTCCATATTTTTTCACTAAATTTCTGAATTCGGGGAGAATATTGTTTCGCGTGTAATTCCTAAATTAATAGTCGGATTGAAGTCAAGTTGCTACATAGTATTTCTCGTCTGGTACTGTAGTCACATACGTGATTTCGGAGAGAAGCTACGAATTTAGTTTTTTCCCAATTTTCAGCAATTTTCACTCAATAGCTAAGCTATGAGAAAAGTCTTAAGGAAACTCATATGGACGTGTTGGTTCTTGTAGCTACTCTTGAGACAGCTCACAAGTCCTCGTGGACTCACTTAACGAATTATTGCTCCGTTTTTAGGAGTGAAATATATGCAAAATACGCATTTTCAAAAATATCACGTGCGATTGCAAAGGGGAGGGGGTGTCGAGCCAAATCTCACGACATGTCGGGGGTGAGGGGGAGTCCAAAAATCGCCAATATGGCCGCACGTAATTAATGTTCGGTGCCTTCCTTGGTCCTGTGTTGCTGCTTTGCAATCAAATAGGCCAATGCTTGGTCGAGTCCTCCGTCGGCCGACCAGCGCACCCCTCTCGGGCCCCTCGGCTGGCCTCACCCCCACCCCCACTCACCCTCTCTTGGACCTCGCACCCACAGCGAATTCCACCACCACCTTCATTCATTTTATTGAATGCTCATGCTACGTTATTTTCACTCACATATGACAACCCTCAAATACTAGGGGAAAAAAGTTAAATGTGCCTTGCGGCTAGTATTACCTATCAACCTCTTATTCTCAGATTATTTTAACTTTTTAGAAAGTAGGTTAATTATATTTGTTCAACAAATTGTTTGCCCTGCGAATGCATTATTACTCAGGAAAATAGTCACAATTTATATTTCTTTATGACTGCGCAATATATTCTCTGATCGTAATTGCGTCCAACAAGGTGGCTGGAATGGTGACGATTACATACAAAGCAGGTTTGTTTATTCATTTCAAACATTAATCGACGCACTTTTTTTGCCAACTTAATGTTAAAACTTATTCGTACCCGCCAAGTTAAATAAAATGTACACTTCGTAAATATGGACGGATGATTCCGTCGTCCATCGGAGAGAAAAGGAATATAAACACCCCCCAATAAATTCCTCAGAGATACGCAGATGAACTTAAAAGCGATGTCAAGGGGGGGAGGAGGATAGGGGCGACGCCCAGGTACCTCTGACCCTCCCCTAGCCGGCTGCCGCTGGCGCGCCACATGTACTTTGTGCCTGACAAATAAACAATCATACATCTGTGTGTGTCTGTCCGTGTTTGCGTCCGTCCGTCTCTGTTCGGTTTTGAGCACTGAAGCAACGATCTATTGACTGGCGTGAAGCACAAAACGACCAATCCCCAAAAATGAACAAATTTAGCAACGAAGCTCTTTAGACAGCTGAGCACCATTCTGTAGTTTTTCATATGCATTCCATTGTTGTTTGAATTCTGCTCCTCTTTGCGGTTACAAAAGCAAAATCGCGTATTAATTTTTTCTCATTGATAATTCAGAATTGACTAATGAAGTACATTATTTGATTGAATTTAAAAAAAGAATGTGCATCGATTGTAAATATATATCCATATAATCTGTGCGCATCCTTGCTGTTCGAAATTTTAAGATATTTTAACTTTCGAAGTCATTTTTCTGTCATAGAGATTATTGTGGCTTCGATACTTTCTGCATAGCACTGTTCAATCATTTGCCTTGTTTCGTGGCCATATTGTTATGTGTGCGGTGACAAACGAGGGCTAAGCTACAGTCTTTTTTTTCCTAGTCTCTCTCCCACAAGAAAATTGTTCCTGGATATAAATCAGTCATAAAAGTTCGAAAGTTTCAAAATTAATCAAATATGTCTAAACATTAAGGTATATTTTCTAAAAATTAATATCAGTAAATTTGGATTGATTGGTGTGTAAACAAATATGAAGTTCCTGATATACTTTCTTCTCTTGGTCACTATCATTCGTGAAAATAAAAATATCATATACATAAACCAGCGAATAAAAATAGTTCATAAATCTTTTACGTTAAAAAAGCGAAAGTACGTTTAAATATGTGTATACATGTGCAAAGAAATTTTTTGGACCACTGGAGTGGTTATTCCAAATTTGGCACTAGTACTTTTAAACAGCCATGAAAAAGACCCAGCGTAGTTGCGATTTATGTCCCCCCCCCCTTGTTTTTAACAAAATTACAATTGATAAGTGCAGAGACTGCGCGCGCTATCTAGAGGCGAACCTAGACCCCGTGTAGCATTGCCCGCGCTCAAGCGGCGGTCGACGCAACCAAACACATTCAATTCCTCGGCAAGAAAAGATTAAAATGATTATAAGAATTTAGGACTTTCATACCTTTCCATTGATTGATTGGTAATACTTTATTTCCGGGTGCAAAAACTGCTGTGGTCATTAGATTTATTACGTGTAGTGAATGTTATTCATCGGCAGGCAGCGGTGTTCCTATTAAACTAGACCCTGAGATGTAGAGGAGTTTAAGAAGGGACCGCTTTCACAGATCGGGAAACAAATGAATGTCATGCAGTTCGATTCATTGCAAGAGATAATGATGAACCCATTTACAAATGAACTAACAATAAAGGAACGCACTGACAGAATGAGAGCATGGACATATCCCGCAAGTATGTGCCGAGAAGCGGCGAAGCAAAAGCTACCAAAGCGGTCGGTCCTATTAGTGATCTCTCTATGTCTCTCCGGCCTGAACGTAAGATTGTGGGGTTTCCCCCTTCAAGTACCTCCCACAAGGTGCCCCGCCCTAGCCGTGACTAAGCGCCAGACCGGTCACCTGGCATGAGTGGTAGTGTAAGTGTGTTTATAAGGGGTGAGGATAGGACAAGGGCCCGTTCGTTAGGGTACTGCTCCAGCATTCGCTTGGTGTTGATGAGAGAAACCGCGAGAAGCTACCGACCAGCACGGCTGGACGCTAGAATTCTCGTTTAGACCATTGCCTGGGCTCCAACCCTAGAAGTGAAGCCTCGGGGTAAGACACACTGCAGTGGCAACAGTCGTTACACTGAGCTACCTCAGCCGGTCATCCCTTTCGAAAGGCGAAGTTTGCGAAGGCCTACGGACCAATAAAGAGGAAAACCCAAGGAATGCCTAGCCTTATGCATTACCCGCGCACGTTTTCTTAAAGCCTCACTTCTCTACATGCTGTAAGAGTGAGGAGTTTGATTCTCTTAATAATAAAAGAATATTATATCAAATCTGTAGCTTTTTTCTATGCAAAATAGATTCTATTACACGAGAGCGAACATTTCTGGCTATCATATTTTGCCAACTAACCTCATTGCAACCATTTATTCTGAATTCAACTTATATTAGTAAAGGAGTGGCGGAGTTTATCCCGGGCTCAAGAAATCGTCGTATGCAATAGTATCTGCGAACCCTGCGCGTGTCGGCTGTGCTGACCACGAGTTGGGGCAAGTGAGATGTGCGACGACTCTTGGTATACTGACGGGGGAAACTATTTTTTTCTGGATCATTCGAGAAGAGTCTGAGGAAAATATCAGGAAAACGTACTTAAGAGGTTTCTAAGACGCAATATACGGTTCAAGAGAGTTTTAAGAAACTACAGAGGTGATCAATAATTCATTTCATTCTTCTTAACAAGTCAGATCGATTGGCATTATACTTAGTCGAATCCGTCAAGCGTATCCTGAAAGAGTTCCAGAAAAAAAACACACAAAAAAACTACGTGCTGCAGCAGCACATACATTCTCGCATTATGTGTAATTGTTCATATTATTTCCAGCACATCGTACAGGCCTCATGCGGCTTCTGCTCCAACAGACCGGAGGCTGCACCTTCTTCCAAAGACGGAAATGTAATTTCCAAAATTCAGAACACAAAAATATAATAAAATGTAAGCAATTGATGTAAATTAATTAAAACTAAATGAAATAAAAGTCTATATAGAAACATTTCTCACACAATTTTATGCATAGTGTCCATGTCAGGTATACACCTTCCGCGCACGTGGCTTTATTTCCACTCGGCACTGAAATGTTTGTATTCATTCTACATCGAGACAATTGTCGATAATATAATTGATACAAAAGAAAAAAGAACTTGAATTCGAAAATACGCTGATCGACTCCAGCACATTGCAACAAGCCCTATTGTTTCGACACGTTTTCCACAAATATTTATTCCGAAACTTTCATTACCCTGATATATACTGTAGTAATGAAGATCCTTACACCCCCCCAAAAACACACACCCACCCACACGCACGCACGCACACACACAGAGTCTTGTCTTATCTTTCCCAACATGTCGCCGTTCAACAATGAACTTTTTAAATATGTATCGCTGCATTTTGTTGCCCAATGCAGTGTACGGTGGTAATATAAAATTATCGTAAAAAATCGTACAAAATTATAGTAGTACTCTATTTTTTCAATTTTTCTTTCATATTACATTTCAATAGTATTTTTAAGAGAGAAAACCTAATCGAGCTAATTTTAAAAAGCCATGTGGATTACTCGAAAAAAAACAAAAACATCAATTTATTGAGAATACGAATGGTAGAATAGAGTAAACTCAAATTAATATTGAGATTTTCAATAGTAAATTATTATTCAAATTAAATTAATTATTTTTCATATCCTTTTGATCCATTCCTTTTCCCCGACGATTTTCATCGCGACCGTAGTTGATAGGACAGTTGTACATATTGTACATATCAGTGCCGAGAGTAAGACAATTTCAGACCGGGGCAATGCTGAAACGTAGCCCCCCCCCCTCTCGAAAAAAAATTAAAAATGTGAAAGTTGTATCAAGAAACCAAATGAGTTATTTTATTTATTTCCACAATTAACAAAAATACAACTAGAAAAGGTTTTGGAAATATACTTTAAATAATACTTTTAAGGAAACTATTTAGTGATTGATTATTACAAATTCCACAGTGAGCTTAAAACACTAAAAAATATTGTGTTGTGTTTAATAAAATCACTCGTTATTAAATACATGAAGCAATATATATGAATTTTAGTAGAACCTATTTTAATGTTAGCGTCATTTGATTCATTTCATAGAGTTCTATCTTATAATGACTATAATTAACTATTTAAGATAAAAATATAGTTAAACATTTTATGATAAATCAAATTACTATGCCGCGACTTATAAAATTACAATAAAGATTTTCTCGAGTCCTAATTTCTTTTTCAATTTCCTTACAAATTTTTTCCTAGCAGGCCCATCATTTGAGCCCCTTGACTTGCAGGGCCCAGGGATTGCGATCGCCCTGATCACCGAATCTGCCCATGCCCAGTGCCGCCACTGTATGTATTTAATTAATTTCAAGCACAAATTTCACAAAAACTAATTTTTTTTGAACGAATGTACAGCTTAATAAGCTGATTTTTTACAACATATTTCATTTTAAACAAAAATCTCTTTCTTCCATTTTGTAGTATCCAAATATGAACGTCTCGCAATATTCTAAAATATGGAGAGTTCAACGAAAATAAGACTTGCTTTATTGTTTTAAGCATACCTTCTTCTATCTGTGAAAATCATTTTAAAAAAATATTTGGAAGTACTTTTGAGAAAATAATTTCTTAGGAATTGCATACATTACAATCGGAAATTTTAAGCGCAAGGCTACGATGTATATGGAATACCAAATACAAATTTATGTACATGGACCCTACATGTGGATTAAAATTATTCAAAATTTGGAGTCAAATGTGCACCAGCATTTGAATAAAATAGGTTAAAATAGTGAAAATAATGTATAAATCAAATGTTACTAAATAAAACATCCAATACCTTAATGTAAATATTAGCTGTGAACAAGAACAAGATTTTATCATGTGTTGTACTAAACACCATATTCTACATTTTCTTGACTCAAAAAAGGAATTCCATCACATACAGTATGATGAGGTATTATAGCCAAAGTCCTTATCTCATTTGTCATTGCAAATTGTTTTTGTTATTTGGCAGGAAGTATTTCCCATCAATTCTCGCCAAAAAATTTCATAGCCGCCTGTATTTATAATTTAACTTGATATAATACAGAATGTCCAGGGAGGAAACGATGAAACTTCGAAAATAAGGTCTTAAAACAATTTTAAGCATATTTTCTCCAATAAACTCCTTGGATATTCCGAATGGCAGAGATGCAATAAGCACTCAAAAGTTGGTTTGAAAAAATACTTTCAGTGCAAAAATTTGTATTTCAGAAACATAACAGCACTCCAAAATCATTTAAATTCTTCGTTATTCACAAAAGAAATATTATTTTGTATATATATTCTTTCACAAAGTAAAATTAACAGATAAATAGAAAAGTAGTCTAATTGTGTAAATTGGATGCACTTTAATTTCTGAGTTAAACTTTCTTTGTGAACGAATATATTCATTTCTATTGTAAATAATAAACAATTTATATGTTTCTGGGGTGTTTGTATACTTCAGGAATGCAAATTTTTGCATGTATTTTTTCAAATCAACTTTTGAGTTCTTATCACAGCTCAACCATTCAGAATATTCAAGAAGTTTATTAGACAAAACATGCTTAAAATTTTCCTAATAGCTTGTATTCGAAGTTTTGTCACTTCCTCCCTGGACACCCTGAGTTCATGAGGGGATCCTAGTGCTCAAGAAATTGTGTACAGATTACACTTCTCTCTTGCAGTTCATCACACAATTATTAACCATTTTGTACATTGAAAATAAATATATTCAACAGGATTGGTTGCTGAAAGTGACTTCCTTAATCCCTTACTGATAATTGGGCTTTTACAAAGCAGTAAGTTACAGAGAACCATTTTAAAAGTGTAACTGATCTTTTAATCTCTTAATATTGCTTTGTACAGTGATTGCACATAAAGTTGAATAAAACCTTCCAAGAATAATTTTTAAAGACATTAAAATGGAATAGGTATACCGTATTGCCAGATAAATGTTGAAATTTGTAAAAAATTTAGGGATTTCCCTAAATATGGGTAAATTTTTGTTATTTAAAGAAATTTGGACTCATTAAGTTTCAATTCGCTTTAAAAACCTAATTCGTAAACACAAGACAAAAATTTGAATGTGACTAATAAATACACAAAATAGTGTAATTACATAAAATATCCTAGACCTAATTAAAAACAGGTTGTAAGTGATAAGAATATTCACAGGCAGTAAAAGAAACATTTCTTAATATTAGGTTAATTTAATGCATAATAAAAGTTTTCAAAATTAAAATGAAGATTGTAAACAGTATAACAGGCAGTTTTAAAACTGACTATACCCAAACTATTTCTCTACCACTCAACAAATGACATTCTCCAGATCAATTTATTGAGCAATTTAACATATTTATGTGTATTTGAAACCAACAACCAATTGAAATATACATTCTTGACATTAAAAAAAACAACACCACCAACAACTGAAAAATAAAAATGATTCTAATAGTAACACATCCATGAATGTTGAGAGCTGTGAAATTATATTTTGATCCTTTTCACATCAGGAGAAAAGGCACGTACTTTATTGTATATGATTTAGTACAAAATAACAGGGGTATGTACCATAAGAGATGTATGTGCCAGAAGAGAATACTCTTTGGGCACCATGAGTAAATTCCCAAAAGAAACGTGTTTTTACTAAAATCACATTTCCCTAATAGAAAAATCATACTTTGTAGTTGTGTTATTGTGAGGTTGCTTTACAATGAATTTGAGACACATTGTTGAACTCTGCAAAAGCAGCACAAGTTGTGGAATATGTTTCTTCATTTATTTGACTTGAGAAAAAAATACTGTTGCAAAAGCAATGATATAAAATAACCTATTACATATTGATAGTGGATAAAAATGCTTTGAGGATATATTAACAAAATATAACAAATTCTTACAATTTTATTGAACCTCAGAATTATCCTCAGAAAAACAATACAATCTCGTTCAAAATAAACAGTTTAACTGTACAATTATTGTGAATAGCTACAAATGACAAAATTTTTTAGTGTCTGAATATATAAAACAACCTTCTAATTAAGAGGATCAGCACAGAGAGAAAATAAGTTGTATTCATGACAGAAATTTGCAAATTACAACTCTACAGAATGAACCCTCCTCAAAGTAGAGAAGTTCACTCAATTAATTGACGTTCGTATTGGTTTTTATTAACTGTATAATTTAAATATTGTTAAAATATTTTTTTCATTTTCTACATGAATTATGCTCATAATTACATGAAAAATCATTTATTATCACTAGTTTAATGGCACACGTGCAATTAAAACCATGCAACTACCAATGAGAACATGGCAAAAGGCTCAAAATCGTTTAATTAAGTCTCTACGGAAACACAAATAAATAAACAAAAAGTTGAAATTCCAAAGTTCCGTGTAACATGAAAAACAAACATTTATGAACACATCTAAGCTTACTTACTACTATAACACTTCTTCACTACTATGTGTGACTCCCTTAATGATTTTCCACGACTTGTATAGATTATATTATTTTTCATACATATATTTACTTTTTGTAGGGAGCAATGCATTCATTGCGTTTTCAGCTTCTAATATTTTGTCCGGAATATTATTGTAATCCTCCATGCTTTCTAAATTCATTAAGTCACTATGGTGATCGTAAATACACAGGCAAGGCCTATTAAAACTGGTCTTCTTCGGAATGAAAATGACATCATCAAAGTAAATATGGAATGCTAAAGATATATTTTTATTATTCAAAATAAAAATATTTTTGAATGGAAACGAAAAAATATTGAACGTAACATGTGTATAAATGTGTATAATCGCACTCGTGGTAAATAAAGAAATTTCCCCCAATCGTCGCTCGTTTCTTTAGTAATATCACATCGTGCAATTAAACACCTATTTATACACTCGTTTTGTTAACTACTATAAATGACATTTTAATATTTTAAAGAAGAAAATATGAAGACTAGATGTTTATACTTAATTTCACAAAGGATGCTGCTTCTTTACATTTTAAGTTAACTAATCTCTACTTTTAACATCTTTATCTAGGCTAAGTCTTTATTTCTTCAGAATACCAAAAGTATGTATAAAATGAGGATTTCATCTATTCATAATATGAGAAACACTTGTTTGAATAGCTTTTCAAATAAATGGAACAGGAAAGCAATTGATTTATATTGCTATAATATTATGAATTGAAGTAAGTAAATTTATTTTTCTTATAATACTAATTTTAATCATGAACAAAGATTTAGGACCCACAATTACAAAAACGTTCAACAATAATTTTGTTTTTAATTTTGAACAATTCATAATTTCCACAATAAGCAATAAATACAATGATTATAACAACCCCTAAATATAGTTTTGGTGAAGCAATATTTTTAAATCTCTGTGCTCTAGTACTCTGGTCTAGTGACTAATTTTTAAGAATATTTATTTATTAAAAATGAAAGATTGTACATACCCTGTAATTGTGTAATGTTTGCCTGCCTTACCATCTTCGTTTTGTTATAATACCGTACTGTACATTTTTTGAAAGAAGGAATGAAACGAAAGTTGGAAATCGAATGTTGACGTAACCACAATTCTTCGTGACGAATTCCTCCAGTGTCGGTATAATTAGACTGAGCCATCATCTCATTTGATAGATCTTAAAAGTATGTAATCACATTCCGTTTGACCACCTTTCAAAAACGCGGTACCAGACCGAACATGCCCAAGCGGCGAAATTACAAACCAGAAGAGCAATTCGTACCCAGAATGCCCAGAAGAGCGCAGCAAACATCAGCGAATATCAGTGTCGACGCAAATATCCCACTTCGCTACCATGAGTGCTAGTACTACTGTACAAAGACGGAGAGAGAGGATTCGAAATACAGGCGAGGAATATAATTAGCTAATGAAAAAAAATTCGATAATACAAAGAACATATTGGAACAAATAAGAACACAAGTATTTCGTCGTTTCATGGTGAAAGATTTATCATAAGATGTCAATTCGATAAAATTTCTTAATACAAAATGAGTTAATATTCCAAATATTCATTACAACATTTCTAAAATTATGAAGAAAATGATCACAGATCTCACATATTGAAGTTAAGAAATTAATATTAAAATAATTTCAAAGAACTTAACTATTCTGCATTTACATTTTTTAATTTTTTTATGAAGCTCAAATTCTCTATTACCTCTGTCAAGAGCGATTGAGAATTTGTTTCATATGAGGTATCGTCGGTATAAAAAGTATAACCTCCTTTTACATAAAATATTGAGATGATCGAATAGATATTAAATTCTCATTATATCGTTATGAGGATTTCTTGAAATCCTTAAACACACATTCCGAAATTGTAAACATTCATTTTGAAGAAAAATTGATACTTTATTTATACAAATTGTTGACACTATGGAATAACTTGCCTAGCTAACACATTGCTTTAACAATTTTCTAAACGCCAACAAACATATGGTGAAACTCCTCTTAGATGTCTAGAAGAAGTAATAACTGTACGAATTGTAATAACTGGGTTATATGCAGTCATTTTACAGCTCAATACATTTTAGAGCTGGTTACATTGAATCATCTTTCTCGAAGGAGACCCAAATTCACACGATGCCATAAAATTCACTGATATTCAGGCTGTATTCACATTGTATAACTGATTCAAGTCGATGCCGTTGTATTCAAAATTCTTCGCTCGAACGAACGTTGATAGAATCCAGGGACCAAATATTTTCGTCGTACAAACGAAAATATACTGCTCTCTTAATATCATTTTCCCCTCACATGGAGATAATGGTAACCCACAAGTAGGTAAGGAAAACAGAATTGAATATTTTAGAAATTTATTTCACGAATATGTTCGAAAATATTAAAACTATGTATGAAGCAGCCCTTCAGCAATAGAATAGCGTGTGAGATTGGTGGTAAGGTTTGTAGGCTTTTTGATAAAAGAACATAACTGAAGAACGCGTTAAGCGTTTCTTCTACCCGTAGAACAAAATTGAAGAAAAAATTTCGAGTAGTTTTTGGGGGAAAAATAGCTTATGAACTGCTATTATTTTAGGCCCAAATTACGCGAAATCTGCTCAATATTTGAAAAACCCATTTTGAAAAGAAATGATCCTTTTTAAAAAGCTGTCCTTTTACAAAAGACTTTCTAAGGCAAAAATCTCTATGTACATCTTGTAGTTTTGAAATGTTAACTTTGTATAATTATCGAAAATACAGAGTTTCCCGAAAATGGGACCAGCACCATATTTTTTTACCATCCCAAGAAAAATTAACGAAAAAATGTGGTGCCCTTTTAGCGAAAAAAAAAAAATAAATGCCTGTATTTCGCGCAATATTACGTGAAATCTCCTTATATTTTCTAAAAATTGACCATGATTATTTTAAGATATGTCTTTAAAAATATATAATTTTAAAAAAATGCACTGATGCAATTTTCGAAAAAACTGGGAATTTAACGAACGAGTCGTGCACCATTCTCTTACGCGTTCTTCCCGCTATCAAAGAGTAAAGCTTTATCAAAAACTTTGGAAAATATTTTTGATGCTTCATATAAAGTACACTCCATTTTGAACTCCGAAAAAACATCCGTTTGAAACTCCCAAAGCCTTGAGTTCATCAGATGGATGGAGAAACATCTATTTTAGAGAATATCGGCTGAACGCTATATCGTTTACCACATTGTTTTGCCGTCAATAGAATTTTCGGTTACAAGGACCCACAAAACATGGATTCTGACTACACGTGATTGAAGAAGTAAATTTACTATGCACAGGAACAGTATTTATCCACTCTTTCGTCTTCATGACCGGTAAAAAGAGATTCTGTTAAATTCACTGTTTCTGGCGCACGATTACATAACTTTCTTTTCTTACGAAGTAAGTACGAGGAAATAAAAACAAAAGAACGAAGAGAGAAGGAAAGACGAAAAAGGAAGCAACATCGCAAAATATAGGAGGAAGCACGACAAAAGGCAGGAGGAAGCAAGACAAAAGGCAGGACGACTACGCCAAAAGAGGAGGAAGCGAGGCAAAATAGACGAGAAAGCAAGACAAAAGAGAAAGAAACAATACAAGAGAGGAAGAAACAATACAAGAGAGGAAGAAACAAAACGAAAGAGGAAGAAGCAAGAAAAAAGATAGGAGGAGACAAAAGTAAAAGAAGAAAGAAGAAATGGAAAAGGAAACAGGATTTACACTAGATAAGGAACCAACAAAATGGAGAGTTTTACTTGATCAAACACTTGGGGAAACAATACAAAAACAAATAAGAAAGCAAACAATGTAACTAGGGAAGAAAAATCAAAGAAGGTAACCTGACTAAAGAATAAAGAAATACCATACAGAGAAGGGAAAGTTCAAGGAGTTAAGGGAAACAGACCAAAGAGAGAAGGAAAATTGACTATTTTTAATGCATCTCCTTCTTGAGGCACTTCAGACTAGAAATGATTAACCAAGAATCAGGTAACCACTCTTGATACCATAGCAGTTAATTCAGAGTAATTGCATGTTTACATAATCAAAGTGAGGTCTCCAAAATATGTTACATTACAAATTATGAGTTTTGTAAAGCTTTAAAAAGTTAGGGCGAAATGTTTCTTTCAATTGCATACTTTGAGGTAAAGGCACATACAAAAGTACAGTGTATTAAAGTAACATTTTTCTCTTAAGCTGTACTTTCTTTTCATTAAACCCTTTAGTAGAAATGAAACAAAAATGTAAAATTTCAAACTTAATGTAAACAGTTTGAAAGTGTCTTAAGAGATATGACTGCTATCTAAACTAATTGAACATTAGATTGACGCGTTACATCATGCGAACATATTGTGTTCAAGAGTTAAAAGTTTGTTATAGTACAATTAATTCATTCACTGACACACTTGAATCATAGAAATAAAACAGCAAACGGGCAAATAAAATAATACACAAAGCTCAAATTAATAAAATTTCAATTACCTTTATATTTCTGCACCTGCAACCGCACCTGCTGCCGGCACCACAACAACCACAGCAGACACCACATCTCCTATTCTCTGAATAGTTGAATCGTTGATGTAACTGGAATCTTCCTTAGATTTCACTCGAATTATATTTTCACAAAACACATTTAAATGTAATTATTGAAGAAATTAAGGCACACCATACATATTGTTAGAGCAACACCCTCATGTTTCGACTGAACTAGGAAGCAATGCACTGTTCACCCCACAGACATTAAAACGAAGTAACAAATGAGAGAGTTAGAGTACTCTTTGCTACTGTATGTCCACTCTACGACACGTAAGATTTCTAATTGAGATGACCAGAGATGACATACACAATTTCTATGCCCCAAAATTAGGGTAACCTCGTTACGGTGGAATGGTGCAAACTGCAGACCCTTTGCACAAAAAGTTTTGAATTCTGGAGATAGAAAAAAATGTAGCACGTCGTGATCAAGCAAACGGAATGGAGAGTTTCTCAAAAATTCAGTAAAACTTGGTCTATGAGAAACGTGCACGATCCAGAAATCTAACCAACCTGAACATAAACATCGGTTCTGGCAAAGGCTAATTCTAGTTTTACACTGCATAATGGGGGATCATTTCTAATGCGGAAAAATAATGGTCCCTTGAGAATTTGCATTGAACGAGGTTTACTTTTTAGTTACGTGTGGACATGATTTAAATAAAATGCCTCGTTTTTTGACTCTACAAAGTATTTTTGATGTCTAACACAATAAAGCTCACATGATTAAGCCAAAACCAAAAGACGCAATTTCGCCAAAAGGCATTATAACTAAATTTAAAGTAATGTTTTAAACAAATATATTTTATAAAAGCAAATGAAGTACCCTGCGTTGCCTGGATAATAATCCAATTTAGATATTCGAAATGAAAATCAATGTAAAATACTTGTCGGTGTAATTTACTCCGTCCCATCCTGCCTCGCCCCTCCCCAACAATATTAGTTACGTTTGTCGTTGCCATCGTAGCTGTAAATACTAGAAGATGCTTTGTTACATTTTCTTGGCTAACTCAATGTAACGATTTTGATTTTTGATTATCCAAAGCCTAATAGCACTATTGGAATTAATTTAAATGCCTTTAATAGGGAATTCTATGGGCTTTCAGATTCGTTCAATTAAGGACCTTTCATACATTAACGCACTGTTTTCGAACTATTTTCGAAAAACTGAAATTCTAAACGTAAGGGTAGGAAAGTCGTTAATTTAAGCATTTTTAGAAACTTGTGATGACATAAGGACGGTTTAATTCTTACTGTTACATTTACATTATTTTTTAATAAGGACTCTTAACATAAATAGTCATAAAATTCTTTGTTTAATTAATATGCATGCAGGGGGTTTCTCCCTCAGAAATACTTACTCATTGATGATTTCGGGCACGTCAACTACCAGGGCCGTTAGTCCCGAAAGTGTGGTGTATGTTTTTGCTCGGTAGGTGGCGGTGATCTTTCCCTCGCTGTATGCCGAGATCCGGCGCCGACCTACCGTCAGCTGGCGGGGTTTTCCCCAACTAGGTATCTCCCATTAGCGGGGCACCGCCCAGCCGGGACAAGCTCATAGCTCCTGATGGGTCTCCCGGCTTGTGTAATAGTGGAGAGCATATTAGTGTAAGTGTGCCTAAAGGATGAGGATAGGGCAAGGAAGAGGAAGGAAACATCGCGCACGGTCCGTGGCCCGTTTGTTAGAGTACTGCTCCGGCATTCGCCTGGTGTTGATCTTAACCATCACAGCCGGGAAGAGCTCTAAGCTCCCCACCGGTCTCCCGCCATGTGTGGAGTGTGGTGCATGCTAGTGTAAGGGGAGAGGATAGGACAAGGAAGAGGAAGGAAAGATCGCGCGCGGTCCGTGGCCCGTTTGTTAGGGTACTGCTCCGGCATTCGCCTGGTGTTGATCTTAACCATCACAGTCGGGAAGAGCTCTAAGCTCCCCACCGGTCTCCCGCCATGTGTGGAGTGTGGTGCATGCTAGTGTAAGGGGAGAAGATAGGACAAGGAAGAGGAAGGAAAGACCGCGCGCGGGCCGTGGCCCGTTTGTTAGAGTACTGCTCCGGCATTCGCCTGGTGTTGATCTTAACCATCACAGCCGGGAAGAGCTCTAAGCTCCCCACCGGTCTCCCGCCATGTGTGGAGTGTGGGGCATGCTAGTGTAAGGGGAGAGGATAGGACAAGGAAGTGGAAGGAAACATCGCGCGCGGTCCTTGGCCCGTTTGTTAGGGTACTGCTGCGGCATTCGCCTGGTGTTGATCTTAACCATCACAGCCGGGAAGAGCTCTAAGCTCCCCACCGGTCTCCCGCCATGTGTGGAGTGTGGTGCATGCTAGTGTAAGGGGAGAGGATAGGACAAGGAAGAGGAAGGAAAGATCGCGCGCGGTCCGTGGCCCGTTTGTTAGGGTACTGCTCCGGCATTCGCCTGGTGTTGATCTTAACCATCACAGTCGGGAAGAGCTCTAAGCTCCCCACCGGTCTCCCGCCATGTGTGGAGTGTGGTGCATGCTAGTGTAAGGGGAGAAGATAGGACAAGGAAGAGGAAGGAAAGACCGCGCGCGGGCCGTGGCCCGTTTGTTAGAGTACTGCTCCGGCATTCGCCTGGTGTTGATCTTAACCATCACAGCCGGGAAGAGCTCTAAGCTCCCCACCGGTCTCCCGCCATGTGTGGAGTGTGGGGCATGCTAGTGTAAGGGGAGAGGATAGGACAAGGAAGTGGAAGGAAACATCGCGCGCGGTCCTTGGCCCGTTTGTTAGGGTACTGCTGCGGCATTCGCCTGGTGTTGATCTTAACCATCACAGCCGGGAAGAGCTCTAAGCTCCCCACCGGTCTCCCGCCATGTGTGGAGTGTGGTGCATGCTAGTGTAAGGGGAGAAGATAGGACAAGGCAGAGGAAGGAAAGACCGCGCGCGGGCCGTGGCCCGTTTGTTAGAGTACTGCTCCGGCATTCGCCTGGTGTTGATCTTAACCATCACAGCCGGGAAGAGCTCTAAGCTCCCCACCGGTCTCCCGCCATGTGTGGAGTGTGGTGCATGCTAGTGTAAGGGGAGAGGATAGGACAAGGAAGAGGAAGGAAAGATCGCGCGCGGTCCGTGGCCCGTTTGCTAGGGTACTGCTCCGGCATTCGCCTGGTGTTGATCTTAACCATCACAGCCGGGAAGAGCTCTAAGCTCCCCACCGGTCTCCCGCCATGTGTGGAGTGTGGTGCATGCTAGTGTAAGGGGAGAGGATAGGGCAAGGAAGAGAAAGGAAAGATCTCGCGCGGTCCGTGGCCCGTTTGTTAGGGTACTGCTCCGGCATTCGCCTGGTGTTGATCTTAACCATCACAGCCGGGAAGAGCTCTAAGCTCCCCACCGGTCTCCCGCCATGTGTGGAGTGTGGTGCATGCTAGTGTAAGGGGAGAGGATAGGACAAGGAAGAGGAAGGAAAGATCGCGCGCGGTCCGTGGCCCGTTTGCTAGGGTACTGCTCCGGCATTCGCCTGGTGTTGATCTTAACCATCACAGCCGGGAAGAGCTCTAAGCTCCCCACCGGTCTCCCGCCATGTGTGGAGTGTGGTGCATGCTATTGTGAGGGGTGAGGATAGGGCAAGGAAGAGGAAGGAAAGATCGCGCGCGGTCTGTGGCCCGTTTGTTAGAGTACTGCTTCGGCATTCGCCTGGTGTTGATCTTAACCATCACAGCCGGGAAGAGCTCTAAGCTCCCCACCGGTCTCCCGCCATGTGTGGAGTGTGGTGCATGCTAGTGTAAGGGGAGAGGATAGGACAAGGAAGAGGAAGGAAAGATCGCGCGCGGTCCGTGGCCCGTTTGCTAGGGTACTGCTCCGGCATTCGCCTGGTGTTGATCTTAACCATCACAGCCGGGAAGAGCTCTAAGCTCCCCACCGGTCTCCCGCCATGTGTGGAGTGTGGTGCATGCTAGTGTAAGGGGAGAGGATAGGGCAAGGAAGAGAAAGGAAAGATCTCGCGCGGTCCGTGGCCCGTTTGTTAGGGTACTGCTCCGGCATTCGCCTGGTGTTGATCTTAACCATCACAGCCGGGAAGAGCTCTAAGCTCCCCACCGGTCTCCCGCCATGTGTGGAGTGTGGTGCATGCTAGTGTAAGGGGAGAGGATAGGACAAGGAAGAGGAAGGAAAGATCGCGCGCGGTCCGTGGCCCGTTTGCTAGGGTACTGCTCCGGCATTCGCCTGGTGTTGATCTTAACCATCACAGCCGGGAAGAGCTCTAAGCTCCCCACCGGTCTCCCGCCATGTGTGGAGTGTGGTGCATGCTAGTGTAAGGGGAGAGGATAGGACAAGGAAGAGGAAGGAAAGATCGCGCGCGGTCCGTGGCCCGTTTGCTAGGGTACTGCTCCGGCATTCGCCTGGTGTTGATCTTAACCATCACAGCCGGGAAGAGCTCTAAGCTCCCCACCGGTCTCCCGCCATGTGTGGAGTGTGGTGCATGCTATTGTGAGGGGTGAGGATAGGGCAAGGAAGAGGAAGGAAAGATCGCGCGCGGTCTGTGGCCCGTTTGTTAGAGTACTGCTCCGGCATTCGCCTGGTGTTGATCTTAACCATCACAGCCGGGAAGAGCTCTAAGCTCCCCACC
Organism: Gryllus longicercus; assembly: GCA_038098605.1. Classification (NCBI taxonomy): domain Eukaryota; kingdom Metazoa; phylum Arthropoda; class Insecta; order Orthoptera; family Gryllidae; genus Gryllus; species Gryllus longicercus. The sequence continues at coordinate 160,184 of JAZDUA010000485.1, read as the reverse complement.
GGTCTCCCGCCATGTGTGGAGTGTGGTGCATGCTAGTGTAAGGGGAGAAGATAGGACAAGGAAGAAGTAGGAAAGATCGCGCGCGGTCCGTGGCCAATTTTTTACGGTGCTGCTGGGGCATTCGCCTGGTGTTGATCGGAGACACCACGGAAAACTACCGAACACAGATGCCGTCCGCTAGAATTCTCCTTCAGACAGCGACTCAACTCGACTTGTCTGTTCTGTGTCTGTCACCGCCGGGAGTGGAACCTAGGACCTCCCGGTCGGGGGCACTGTCGGATGCCCTGAGCCACATTTTGCGGTAAGATACTTTCTGGATCTGCCTCTGTTGAAGTTACGTTTTGAGAAGCTACACGCCAAGGAACGCACGAAAGAGAAAGGTCTACAACTTGTTCCTCAGTTTTTTTCTACAAAGAGAAAAATGCACAGTTATGTCTTCAAACAATGCTGTCGCTGACTTTTTGCTCTGCGAGTTGCAAGCTACAAACCTCCTTTTTGAACTTACTAAAATATTTTAGCTGCATTTATGTAGAGATAATTGAATAAATGTTTTAATGAAGGAAACGCAATCACACAAAAACAAATAACATTGAAGCTTTAAGAAATAATCATATTAAAGATTTTATTTACATTTATTATTTATAGGCTTTTAAGTGTATCTTTCAAACAAATCACAGACAGTTAAATATTATTAGTGTATTTACGTTTACAAGGTGATCGGAAACAGGAAATTGTGTGAAATAAAACTGACATCCATTGGAAATAGATCTTCAGCCGCATAAGACAAATAATGGAGTTACAGAGAAGCGACAACGTAGCAACGTTTAATTTGTTCGCACCCTCCTTGGAGATTACTTTAATCATAATTGTTCATCATAACAGTACAAGTAGAAGTATAATTAAGTTATTTCTCACAATTTCCTACTCTGCTACTAGCGAAACATCGAGTTTCGTGTCACTGGGTTAAGAGCTGTAACAAGTGAATAATTTTAACACGATGCTATATTGTTTTCTGAGGTTCATTTCCCACAGCGCTCAACAATGAACAGAGTGAGAGATCAAGTGACAAGGGGTGTGGTAATTCCCTTTATTGTCTTTTGCCACGGCTTCACACGGACAGTGCAGACTCTAAATGGAACAAAAGACACTCCCTGACTGCCCCTTCGCCACCGTTAAACAAGATAACGTCTGCTACCTGGGGTATTTTGGTCGTTACGTCAGGAAACAATTTAATTGGCTTCTATTTAGGACATGATGGTTACACTTCATTTTAGATCACCGTCGTTTACACAATAGACAACTCTAGATATCTATGTGAGGCCTTTCAAAGCCAAAGGAGCTAAGTACCAACATTTTCAAAACGAAGAATTTGACATCTAAATATTTTATGAATCGGTGCCAGTACAGAGTTAAAAAGAGATATGTTCCAAACATCTAAATAGTTGGAGGCGTGAATCCATGGGGAGGGAGTTGAGGGAAATTTTCCTCCTAAAAGTTTTCAATACTATTAATTTAAACTTGTTACGAAACTTTCAAGCAAAACTAGTTTTGTATAATCATTAAAATGAATAAAATCGAATCGCAACACGAGCTGTGTGTAGCCTGACACATTTACAAATTCTGTAATATGTCACATTCGACCAAAACATTTTGAATTTCCCTTTCCAAAATTTGCCTTTGGATCCGCCCCTAAAATTGTAACATCTATTAAGATATGGCTCTGGTTATATGTTACGACTAATATGCTTTTCTACATGAGTTAGGTGCCTTACAGCGACCTTTCTTAAGGCCCATTCACAACGCAAACATAAACATAAGCATGGCGTTAACATAAAAATTAGGAGTACGTCCATAAACGGACTCATTCACAATGCGTTCTCATAAGCATAACACGTAAGACGTTAACTTAAAAACTTGCAAGCTTCAAGCTTCTGTGCTTATGCTTACGTAAGACATAAGAAATGAACCAATCACAGAACGGTAACTGAAAATCGAGAATCGAAATTGGAGCGAAGTCGATAGAAGAACTAACGCCATATGGGACATAGACACAGTCGATATCTTGAAATCGATTCTCACATCCAACCAGAAAGTCTCACAGCCAATAGAAACTTATTTTGCTTACGTTTATGTTGGGCATTGTGAATCGCTTATGTTAATGTTTATGTCTATGTGCTATGCTTATGTTTACGTTTGCTTTGTGAATGGGCCTTTAGTCCTTATGTTTGTGTAGCTAGATTGTGTCTTGGCCGATGTACATTTTTACTTCCCCCATATACGCACGCTCTTGGAAACACGAAGTTGCAAATGCGTCGGCCCGTCCGTTGCCTGGTCTGCGGGCGAGAGGTTCTGCCGAGTGCTCCGAGAACGGCCTCCTTATCTGCGACGGCGCGCACGCGACACCCGACACGTGCGGAGGGGGCCGTGCGCGGTGAGGGCGGAGGAAACGGGATCCCGTCTCCGCCAGAGCAGGCTCTTCGAGACATCGACGCGGTGGGACGAATTTCTTTGTGCCCGACGTTACAGCAGGGCCGTTTTAACAGCTTTCGGGGCCCCCTATTCTTACTTTCATCTACCCCCCCCAATTTAAAGGCAAGTTTTATTTAAAATAAACTAAACTTCTCATCACATCAATGTGGGACATTCTGGCATCAACCAGCAACATTCCATACCATAAATATTATCATGCATCACATTTTATAAGGTTTTTATTTTATTTTTTGAAAAATTTAATATTACATAATTGTTTTAAGCACTATCGTGGGTTAACACGGGCCTTCGCCCACTACAGCTTTATTCTACTGAATACTACCACCCTCACTTTATAGTACTGAAATGTTTCAACGTAATTTCATGACGTGGAAACTTACCTTTTCACATATGTTAGATCAGTAATTTCCAAACGGGACTACACGGATCCGATGGGGTGTGTTAAAGACCACTTCGGTCGTAAGTTTGGGAAACTCTTTTATAAATGTCAAATATTTTTCTACTTTTACTGTTAACAAATTGTGACATTCTGGTTTTGATTCATAAGTGTTATGTAACGACTTCTTTTTATGTCTTTTTATTATTTTGTGTCCTTGTATTTTTCTGTTCTAGTATTTAATAGTTCAAACTCAAGTATTTTTCTTTCTTTCTATATTGAAAGCTTTGGTCTCAATTTTTTCGTCTAAGACTTACAACCCGTTTAAGAATAAATAAATACTTTCTTGGTCACTTTCCTCAAGATTCATTTTATAATTTTTTTCCGACCCATTCAAGCTCAACATGACATTTTACAGCTCAGCCAAACTGAAACTTACACGTAAACGCAAAAGCGTGGTGACGTTGTTTGACAGAACCCTTCAGACTGGTGGGCGGACAGGTGGCAGTTTCACCACTTATTTGTACGCTCCCGACTTCACACGTGTGGAGATGGCAGCACAAAACATAAACGTCATGTCTTGTTGTACAATATGAGAAAAAATATATATTATTAATCAATTCACTTCATAACCGGTTTGTTAATGATTTCATTTATATTAAAAATGTGTAAAATGATCATTTGTTAAAATTATTTGTTGAGTGGTTAATTTAATTTTCTTCAGCTGTAATAAAATTTATTTTACACTTCCTATTTCTTTTATAATACAGAATTGATAAATAAAACAATGCCATTAATGAAATTATGTTCTTATTTATTATTTATAATACATAAACATATAAATACGTAACAAAATTATGCTAATATAAATAATCTAATCATGAGTACTTTGAAAATACTGTAAGGTAGTTTGTAAAATGTATTTTGAGACAATTTACAAATATTATCGTTAAAGTCATGTACATTTTAAATAACTACTGTTGAAAGAACAATCTCCATGCACTGAGATGTTTCAACAAAGTATCTAAGTTGTCCAAACAAAATATGTAGTTCTGAGATTGACAAATTCAATGTCATTAATACATTATAATATAAGGACAAGGAGATCTTTGAATGAATATTCTTTGCTTCATGTTTTAAGGAAATCATATTCATAACACTGCAATGGCTCAACGAGATATGTTTTATATGGAACTGTAGGTGTAGGGCCTAGCTGACATGTTTTTTAAAACTATTCATCCTTTATTGTGAATTAATTTTTAATGTCTTAGTTTATCTATCGTTATTTATAAAACATTCAATTAAAAATTACATTTTCTTTATTTACTACAGAAAATTAGTAAAAAAAGCTATTTTTGTGTGATCGAATTGGGGATGAAATGCTGAAGACCCACGAGCCCCTTTTTTAGGTGCACCACTGCTGATGTAATGTACGAAACTGCAGTGAGAAACATTCATTCTTACGAGGCGTGCCAAGAGATTCCTGTTCCTCGCAGATTTTCTGTCTACACATGACAGGATATTAGTTTTCAGTTGTGTAAAATAAGCGATATATCGGTTATAGATTCAAAAAAGTTAAGGAGGACATGTAGTATTTACAACTGCGCCATGAATGCCTTTGAAGTCTTCAAAATTCAATTAACCATTCTCGATTTATCAACATTAAAAGCAACTCCGATTTGCTTTTTAAATTAAAATTTGTCTTCTTACTCATTCTCGTCTCAACGGCACATCAATTTTCAATTTACTGATTGATATTTGCGTATTGACATAAACATTTACAATACAGAAAATAAATCTTATTCACATCTGTGCACTTATAGTGCTTTATTTGAGCTCAAAATGTCGACGGGTTTCGTTTAATAAAGAAAAACACGACTCGCATAAAAATCATTAAATAAATCGGGAAATTGCGTATGTGTTGCAGGTACAATAAGCTAATGAAAACGTAAACGTTTCTGGAGATTTTATATGCAGAGTTCTATTATTGACACCCATATCACTTTTTCATTTTGGTCTGTATTGAAGCTCGCTTCAGCCCTGTTGAAACCCTTCAACAGTGATCTCCGATTGTTTGTTTTAAAAACCTGACCGAAAACGGATAAATTAAGGGGATACCGAAATTTGGTACAGTTTCAGGGTAGTTGCTTTAATATTATTAAATCCGAATTCACATTGGATACGGTGTAAGATTCATTTAAAAACATATTTTCTATAGTTTTACCCTATAAGTCGTTAACTTTTAGTTAGTAACTTCAAATCTCATTTTCCTGAAATTTAAAATGGAGTTAATAGACTCTCCCATTCTTAATCTGCATGAAAATTATGTTTGTACTGATTATTGCAACAACATGATTTTTCTTACAGTTTTCATATTCTCGTAAATGTAATTCCCAAATTTCAATTGCCTTCATAGCCTTCATTTACTCCTGGACCTCGGACGAAAACGTCTTCCCAGTATATTTTTTAAATCACTGGATAAACGTTTTCAGTTAATTAGAAGAATCTCTCATTGATGTTGAAAGCTCTGAAAAGTCGCAAAATGTAACTAAATGGATTAACAGGACACGTATCAATTACATTTACTTTCTTTATTCATTGAGAAATGAAGAAATTCTTATCATTCTCTACACGAATGCTGGTGATTAGCCGATACTGGTAGACCGTCAACCTGACAACTGATGCGAGAAGTTTTGAGGTTTCTCAAACTCCCAATTGCAAATTCATTTAGCGTATCAGGGTTCACTTTTAGAATATTCTATAAAAGAAATTAACTTCTTAAATTATCTATTATTACCGTATTGCGTTACCTGCAGAATTACCATTTTTGCTTTATTACACAATATTTCACATAATCACGTGCATAGACGGGCATAATTTCCAAAAAAAAGTGTTGTCTACAATTTGTGACTCTGACAGGATTGTTCTTGGTGATGATGATATTGCAGATTAAATGGTGAAACTTCAAACGGAATTTTACTTCCGCCTGAATAAAACCGTCATGGAAGAGCATGGAAATACACAACAGCAGAGGATCCGTTGTAGAAGTCCTCTAGCATCAATGACATCTCGAGACTTATATTACATCTAAACCTCAAATGTCTCACATTGTATCTGGCAGTTGTATTTGAATTATATTCAATATACTCCAGTTTGTATTAATGACATTTCTAAATACTGTTAAATGTTTTCATTAGATCCAACTTTCATAAAATATTACAAGAATAGTAAAAAAACAGTTAATTCTCTTTATTCATATTTCTTGGTTTATAAAATTTATATAAATATGGAAGTTTAACAAGCAAATAAATATGAATAATCATTATTATGAATAAAAAGAATATCATTAAATTTTCTTTGAATGTAAAATTTTGATAAACACAGAAATATGAATAATCAGAATTAATCTGTTTTATTTTATTACTGTAACATCCATAAAAAAATTAACAATGTTTAGAACAGCCACTAATAAAAAGTGGATCTTAGTGAATATAATACAACTCATAATCACGTTTTGTCTACTTCATGTGTCCTACATCTTAATTTAAAAACATTGCATTGCACATGGACAGATGAATTGACATTTTGGCATTCTTTCTGCCATTGTGTTCAGCATCACAAATTTCAGAAGCCAAGAAAGATGTAATTCAGAAGGAGCACTCTTCTAAAATATCACATACAGTGGCGTTCCACACATTTCCTGACGGTAAACTTCTCCAGAAGACGCAAAAAATACCACTTGAGCCACTCCAAAATACACTTAACACAATAACTGAGACTTTCAATCTGTCTCACATTTTCTTACGTGAAATTTTACTTGCACCTCTTTGGTTGGTTCCGGAACCATTTCTGGGTTAATTCGTTGTTACGTAGGCGACTGCTTCAGCTCTTTTCACACCAAGCCTCTGACTTTGAACTGTAGAGAATCAGATTTTGAACGCAACAAGTTCAGTTACACTTGGCAAACGACAGAGTGGACTACGCTAGAGTACACGCAGCTCTTAATTACAGGCTTAGAGTGTTTTTGTTTAACAACACCTCATAAAAATAACATTAAATTGAACCCCCACAAGGTATGTTCCACGCTAAAATTGGTCGCAATGTGGAACTGGATGTGTTTTAAAGCTGAGCTGCTGTTGAGCGATGTATGCTGAGACGTGTCGAACGCCGCATGTTGAGACGGTGTTGAACATTACGCGTCGGCCAGGTATTAGCACCATCGCCGATGAGGTGCCCAGCGCAATTTGTTGAGCGCCACAGATTCGTCTTGTCTTCCACTGAAGGCTGCTTTGAAGGCCATATGAAGTGCCAGAGTTCTGCGCAACATACAGGTGAGGTTGAACATATTTAATGGGTGTCTAACTCAACACGCCCAGCAGAAGTTGAGTGCCACAAGGTGATTTGGCACTACATGACACGCTGGTGTTAAGCACCCATGTTGAGACAGTGTGCGGTCGATTGGTGTTGAGCGCCACATGCTGACCCAGTGTCGAGCACAATATTCTGTGTTGGTTTTGACCAGAAGTTGAGCGCCCGAGTTGAGCCAGTGTTGAACGCCACAGACAGCTGATGCTGAACATTACATTTCGAGACAACGTTGAGCGCTCAATTCTGATATGATGCCGTATATCGCATATATTCAGTTCAATATCAAACATCATTTGTTGAGCCGGCACTGAGTAGCGTTTCCAGGAATGTTCAGAGACAAATGTTGACCCGAAGTTGAGCGTCATCACCATGATGAGCCGCCGTTGAGCACCCCGAGTGGAGTCGGGGCGGACTTTCGTTTGCAGAGCTGGTGTCGAGCGGCCGGTGTCGAGTTTTCACACTGACCGGGTGGAAGGCTCTGAGGTGGAATAGAGGCCCACTTCTTGAGATGGAGTTGAGTGGCACATCCCGAGTTGGTGTCGAGCGTGTTTTGCCAGGCTGATGCCGAGCATCCCGTGTAGAGCCGGTGTCGCGCGCCGTGTGGAGAGGTGAGCGGAGTGCCACATTTCGAGCCGTGCCCAGCGCCCCGAATTCATATCGCGAGCACCTGCGCACAAGGACGCTATGGTGGAAATTAGCATCCCATTTGAGCCGGCGTGAAGTTGAGACGGCGTTGAGGTGATCATAAGCGAGCATTGTCCCGGTGTCGAAACGGTAACGACGAGGCGTCAAGCATGTGTTGAACCGGGTCGAATAAGTGTAGAGCTGCTGTTGGACAGGTGTTGAGCCGGCGTTAGGCAAGTGTCGAACCGTCCTTGAGGTGTTGAGCTGACCTTGTGGCGTTGTTGAGCCAGCGTGGAGCGGCCAATATGGCTTCGGTGTTGTGGTGGTGTGGAGCATCGTATGCAGAACCTGCGTCGCGCGCTCTACGCAGAGCTGAGCCGGTATTGAGGAGGTGTAGCGCCAGCATTGAGCTGGTGTTGAGCCTGTGTGAAGCGGCCAATGTGAGTCAGATAATGAGGCGGTGTAGAGCACCCTATGTAGAAGTTGCGTCGATCGCCGTATGCAGAGTTGGCGACAAGTACCCTAAGTAGAGCTGGAGTCGAGCGCCTCACATGGAGCAGAAGTCCAGCGACATATGATGAGGTGCGGTCGAACGCCAAATGAGCAGCCTGGTGATGTGACGATGTCGAGCTCCCTAACTAGTGCTTATATCGAGCGTCCTAAGTAGAGCTGGAATCAAGCGCCGAGAATAAAGCTGGTGTGGAGCATCCTATGTAGAACTGGCGTTGAGAACATTCGGTATAGCCGGTGTCGAGCGCCCTAAGTAGAGCCGATGTCGAGCGTCCTAAGTAGGGCTGGAATCAAGCGCCATCTAAGTCAAGCTGGTGTCGAGCGCCTGTGTGGAGGTGTGCTCACATGGCCCGTGCGGCGCGCAGGCGCGGCGCGTGGAGCGGCGCGTGGGGTGGCGGGGAGCGGCGGCGGCGGCGGCGGCCCAGCACGAGGGGCGCCATGAGCGCGAGCGTGGCCGGCACCATGCCCGCGCCCACCGCCGCCAGCACCGCGCGGCTGCTGTCCTGCGCCGCCTGCTGCGCCACCAGGCGCAGCCCGCGCCTCTTCGGCCGCACCGCCTGCGCACGCACACACACACTTTCACTCCCATGGACATATACACACATAATAATAATAATAATAATAATAATAATATAATAATAATAATAATATAATAATAATATAATAATAATAATAATAATAATAATATAATATTAATAATATAATAATAATATAATAATAATAATAATACTATAATATTAATAATAATATAATAATATAATAATATAATAATATAATATTAATAATAATATAATAATAATATAATAATAATAATAATAACAATAATAATAATAATAATAATAATAATAATAATAATAATAATAATAATGTCTTTGAGCCGATCAGATGGCCGAGATCGCTAAGGCAGTAGTGCCGGAGTGGTCTCGGACCAGAAGATCGCGGGTTCGAGTCCCGCCTCGGGCATGGATGTATTTCTGTATTTGTGTATGTCTGTATGTATTGTCCTTTCACCCCCATCATCATCATGATATATCGTCATTTCATCTTCCATACCCCCAGGGCTAACAACCTTGGGGGATAAAAACCGGATCCAGCTTAAATGCTGGTCCCCCCAAAGAATTGTCGCAAGCACCTGCCTCCGTGAGAATGAATAAAAACTGGGCCACGGTAAAGGCAGAGTGCTTGCCTGCGTGGTCCTAGTTGGCCGATCAACGAAAAAAAAAAAAAAACAAATAATGTCTTTATTAATGGCGAGGCTCAGGCCATAGGGCCTGGTCTTCCGCCTAACCACTGAATTTACATACATTTAGAGAAGTAACATTTTAAGAGGGGAGGACAAGCTGTACATTTACGTCTGGGAAAACAAATCTAGGGACCATCCCAGCATACGCCTTAAGCGATTTACATACGCCTTAAGGACACATATGTCCATCATTGAACCGCATTCATTTAGTGTTTGCGAGCGCGTCAACAACTAAAGTCATTACTCTTGTAAGTGAAGTGCATATTCTTTCCTCAGTGGGTGGTGGTGATCATTCGGCCTCCGCTGCATGACGAGATTCGCCAACAACATGGACGACAGCTATCGGGGCTATCCCCAACCAGGTATCTCCCACAGGTGGACCACCGCCCAGCAGAGTCATGTATTGAACTCCCGGCATATGTGGTAGTGCAGTGTGTGTGTGTGTGTGTATGTAAGCGAGGGGGAACGTAGGGCAAAGAAGAGGTAGGAAAGATCGCGAGTGGTCCATGGCCCGTTTGTTAGGGTACTGTTCAGTCATTCGCCTGGTATTGATCGGAGAATCGACGGAAAACTCCCAATTATAGCAGTCGGTGGCTAGACGTCTCCTGCAGATAGAGTCTGAATTCGACCTAGTTCGAAAATCCTGCCATTGTCGGGCATTGAATCCCCGGTTAGAGGCTGTACAGAGACATCAATTAATTCCCTGACACGCCTAACAGTTTCTCTTTTCTCTCTCTCTCTCCGTGTCTCTCTCCCTCTGTCTCTCTCTCTCCGTGTCTCTCCCACTCTTTCTCCGTCTCTCACACACACTTTTTCTCTCCGTCTCTCTCTCTCCCACTCACTCTCTCTCTCTCCGTGTCTCTCCCACTCTTTCTCTGTCTCTCACACACACTTTTTCTCTCCGTCTCTCTCACACACAGACTCTCTCTCTCTCTCCGTGTCTCTCCCACTCTTTCTCTGTCTCTCACACACACTTTTTCTCTCCGTCTCTCTCTCACTCACTCTCTCTCTCTCTCCGTGTTTCTCCCACTCTTTCTCTGTCTCTCACACACACTTTTTCTCTCCGTCTCTCTCTCTCACTCACTCTCTCTCTCCGTGTTTCTCCCACTCTTTCTCTGTCTCTCACACACACTTTTTCTCTCCGTCTCTCTCTCTCACTCCTCTCTCTCTCCCACTCTTTCTGTCTCTCACACACACTTTTTCTCTCCGTCTCTCTCTCTCCCCCTGTCTCTCTCTCTCCGTGTCTCTCCCACTCTTTCTGTCTCTCACACACACTTTTTCTCTCCGTCTCTCTCTCTCCCTCCCTCTCACACACACTCTCTCTCCGTGTCTCTCCCACTCTTTCTCTGTCTCTCACACACACTTTTTCTCTCCGTCTCTCTCTCTCCCTCCCTCTCACACACACTCTCTCTCCGTGTCTCTCCCACTCTTTCTCTGTCTCTCACACACACTTTTTCTCTCCGTCTCTCTCTCTCCCCCTGTCTCTCTCTCCGTGTCTCTCCCACTCTTGCTCTGTCTCTCACACACACTTTTTCTCTCCGTCTCTCTCTCTCACTCTCGCTCTCCGTGTCTCTCCCACTCTTGCTCTGTCTCTCACACACACTTTTTCTCTCCGTCTCTCTCTCTCCCTCTCTCTCACACACTCTCTCTCCGTGTCTCTCCCACTCTTTCTCTGTCTCTCACACACACTTTTTCTCTCCGTCTCTCGCTCCCTCTCTCTCACACATTCTCTCTCTCCGTGTCTCTCCCACTCTTTCTCTCCGTCTCTCTCTCTCTCTCTCTCTCTCTCCCACTCTGTGTGTGAGCGCTCACCTCCACGAGCGGCTTCACGTCGTTCTGCGTGGGGCGCAGCGAGGGCGGCGTGGGCGGCGGCTGGTGCTGCACGGGGCGGTAGGGGGGCGCGTGCACCGGCACGTAGTGGGGGGCCGGGGGGCGGTGGTGCTGCAGGTGGTGCTGCAGCTCCTGCTGCTGCTGCTCCTCCTCCACCGACTGGAAGGTGCTCTCCACCTGCACGGACAAGGCCTTCGCGCTCTGTTGGTCGGGAAGGGTCACTTCGCGGCGTCCGTACGCCAAAGTCTTTGCCGTACGGGTACCGCAAAGAAGTAGAACAACGAAAGTTTAATATTTCTTACCCTACAGCCTAACAGCTTGTTTTTTTAGGGGGGGGGAGTGTCACTTTGCGGTATCTGAACGCCAAAGTCTTTGCGGTACGGGTACCGCAAAGAAGTAGAACAACAAAAAATTAATATTTCGTAGCCTACAGCCTAACAGCTTATTTTTTTAGGGGGGGGAGTGTCACTTTGCGGTATCTGTACGCCAAAGTCTTTGCCGTACGGGTACTGCAAAGAAGTAAAACAACGAAAGTTTAATATTTCTTAGCCTACGGCCCAACGGTTTATATTTTCGGAAGTGATAGTTTGCGGTACGCTTACGTCACAGTCTTTGCTGCACGGGTACTGTGAAGAAGTAAAAAAAAAACAATAGTAAACATGTTCGCCAAATCTTAGAGGAAAACCTTCACGGTTTATTGTTCGAGAAGTGTTACTTTGTAGTACGCATACGCCAAAGTGTTTGCTGTACAGGTCCCGCAAAGTGTACCAAAACTAGTAGTAAATAAAAAATATTTACTATTTATTTCCCTACAGCATTTATGGTTTGTTTGGAAAATATCAGTTTGCGACACGCGTACGCCAAAGTCTGCATATGAGTACCGCAAAGAAGTAAAAAAACTAGTAAACAAAAAAATATTTACTATTTCTTACCCTACAGCTCCACGGAACACTGTTTGGAAAGAGTTATTTTGCGGTATTCGTACGCCAAAGTCTTTGCTGTACAAGTACCGCAATGTAGTATAAAAACTAGTAGTAAACAAAAAATGTTAATTATTCTTGGCGTACAACTTTCACAGTTCATTGTTTAGGAAGTGCGTGTTTCAGGGTCGCGTACGCCAAAATAAGTCTGCCGTACGGGACTGCACAGCATTCACGGCCATTCAAAACTCGCGGTGCTAAAGCAGCACGTACTTTCACGCAAAATTACACGAAAAGTACTCGAATTTTCGAAATATTGTATCTGACCTTATTTCAAAATCAATCTTTAAGGAACAGGTTTCATTAGGGAAAATATATTTTTCTTCATAATTATAGTTGTAGGAAGACGCAGCAAAAATAAAATCTTTTGCAATTTTTGAAAAATCACAGTTTTGGACCAACATGAGACCTACACCATTTTCTTAAACGTCCTTCATATTATTCAATAACTAAATCTAATAAAAAACGATGGAGCCATTTTTTGACAATCTTGAAAATGCCCCACAGGCTTCATGTAAAGTACACCCTAAAATTAAAGTATCGGTTTCAATTTCAAGTGGCCGCGACATCGGCCAGATCGATAAGGGAATATCGACTTTGGAAAAAATCGGCGGCACGGTTTATCCGCTAGCGTTGTGCACGGAGAGTCAGGCAGACAGAAGTTTTGCCACCATTCGATTGTTTGGTACCAAGTATCCACAAAATAGGGAGTTTTAGCGCCACGCGTAAGGTAGCGGCGTTATGCACTAACACTCACGTGACAGACCTTGAAGTCATAACGTCTTACCTTAGGCCTAAGGTACGACCTTATACCTTCATAAATAGTGCACGCCTGTGGGAGTCTCTACGGGCACCTTACAAGCGGCAAAATGGCCGCCTAAAAACAGGAAAAGTTGTTTTTACCAACTCTAATAAACCAATTCTCGTATGTAAGGCAGTTACAATTATTCCTTACGAACTCCACAACGCTGGCAAAAATTAACGGGATATGTTGGAGAAGTGACAGGAAAGAAATTCGCGAAAAAGAAGTTCTTCGCGATAGGTTATGTCTTATGCTCATAACGAACGCTGTTTTAAGGTACTTCCTATATTTTCAAGAAAAAGCAGATTCAAAATCTAAAACTCCATGCACAATGTGTATTTTCTGGTCTGTTGACTCGTAACGTTTTTTAAATGTCTCACCACTGGCCTACACTCTTTGATACATTATGCAATTTCTCTGTTCAACGCTTGAAATGCTTCCTTTGTTATAATGCATAACGCAATGTCGCAATTGCTAAAACTCTTATGAACGTTGTTCATTACGACCTTATGAAGGCGTTAGTCACGTGATCAATAGAGTTTAAAGATATCTCCTTACGCATGGCGCTAAAACTCCCTAATATGATATGTGGTTACAGCACGTGATAGAGTTTTTATTTTCTGAATTTATTAATTGGATTTGTGCACTTTTTCGTTTCCAGCGCCCTGCAATAAGAACTTCTCTCTGAAAGTACACGTAGGCTTCCGCGGCTCGAGTCCATTACTTCTAGGCTGTCCGGGTGACGCCGCGTCGTTGGCAGATAGGCCGACGTTTTCGCCTGTCATGTCGCAGGCTTCTTCACTACCTCGTCACTACCCTGAAGAAGCCTGCGACATGAGTCACTACCCTGAAGAAGCCTGCGACATGAGTCACTACCCTGAAGAAGCCTGCGACATGAGTCACTACCCTGAAGAAGCCTGCGACATGACAGGCGAAACGTCGGCCTATCTGCCAACGACGCGGCGTCACCCGGACAGCCTAGAAGTAATTCTCTCTGAAAGAGCGAGTACCTCGAGCAGCCCGCCGTGGGAGATGGTGGTGTTGGCGGTGCCGTTGAGCGCGGGCAGCACCGTCAGCCGCACCGTGCGCCGCGACGTGAGCGGCTTCGCGCTGATGGCCAGAGCGCGCTGGAAGATGCGGTGGCGCTGCGGCACGGCGAACCTGCAAACCACCGCTGCAGCGCTCACTCGCGGCGCTCGCTCACTGCCCGCCGCGCCGCGGCAGAGGCAAAGGCGACGCTGCAGTCAAAGCCCTCTGCAGCAACTGCACGGCATATACAGCGAACGCTCATTAACGCCAACTCCAAGGCACCCAAACACCCGGACTTCCTACAATACGACTGTCATAAATGTCCACTGCCGGGCTACGGTAATGCGGACATTGCGAAGCTCGTAACCGAACGTTTTGTTCGTGTTGCGGCAAAATTCGTCTTACGCGAGTTCGTGCTAACGAGGATTTACTGCATATACAGTTCTTTACATGTCAAGAATATCAAACTAGTGGTACGACAACAGTACACACTTTCTCGGATAATTTCTAATCTTGCTATTTGGGAAAATTCGGAGAGTTCAACGAAAATTGGACCTGCGCAATTCTTTGTTCTATATGTGAATCAAATTTTTTTTAAAAAAGCGTTTTTTGGAAAATAGTTTTATTAAAATCAGGGAAATATTACGAAAAAACTGCAAGATTAAAAAAATAATACATGATTTTTTTATTGATCTCATTTTTAGAACAAACTTTGTTTGAAAGAAAACTCTCTATCTTCACATCTGCAGTTAGGAAATAGTTTTCCGAAAACGGGACTAGCGTTAATTTTTTAATGACCTTCAGTTTGAGACAATTGCCTCTATTTCACGCAAAATAATGCAAAAACTACACAAATTTTGGAGTAATTTTACATACATTTACACTTAGTTCAATGTCTTTTAAAGATCAGATTTCATTCCGGAAAAAAATTCTATCTTCATTATTGTAGTGGTAGGAAGACGCTGAAAAAAGTTTTCAACTTAAGCAATTTTCCAAAAATCAGGGATTTAAACGGAAACGAGACCTGTGCCATTTTAAAGAGTATTTTACACTCTGCGAGGACAAGTAAAAGAGGCCGCGATATCAGACATAACGATTGGGGAATTTCAATTCTCCAGAAAATCGGTTGAACTGGTTAAGCGCTAAGGTTGATCACAGACGGACATATGAACAGATAGACGTTTAGCTGTCGGTCGATTTTTCAATATCAAGGGTCCACTAAACATTAAGCATTTTGACTATAAAACATGTTAAAGGGAATAATTTACTACATAGGAACAAGATGTATCTACTTTTTTTACCAGGATTTCCGATATGTCTGATTCGATTTTTCGATTTTTCTGCCGAAAATTATTATTGAAATGTTTTTAAATACAGTTAATTATTAAATTATCTTTAATGGGATAATTTAATAATAATAATAATAATAATAATAATAATAATAATAATATAATTTATTAGACGGTTAATACTAACAAAGAAATATTGATTCAACCGTGTCAGAGATTATTTCGAGGAGACCGACAATAATCGTATGATCAATTGCGTTGGTTTTTATATAATCACCATAAGCATATGGGATTATAAAAAAGGAAGTTATTTTGAAGACACAGACACTGCAATTTTATTTATTTAGAGTTGTTTCTAGCTTCGCGATTCAACAGGAAGATAAGGACAGAAAATATTTAACTAGAACGACCTATAGTACTACATTGAGCTTTCCGGGAAGTCTTCTACCACTTCTTTCCACTTGCCTTCTCCTTCCAGCGAACGGTATTTTAATTAAATTGTGACAAAAACGACTCAAGCAGCAATTTGTAACACAATTTCTATGGGAGCAAGAAAATCCCGAGTCAGGGAATAAATTGTTTCACAAGCATCTTCAAAAGAGTTGATCACGACCGAACAAAAACCCAGAAATAAAAGAGATGCGAGGCGAAAAACTGTAGGGTGTGTTCCGTTTGAAGGAAGATCAGCGACCATGAACAAGTTGATTGAAGGGTTACGTGTGGTGCCGACGTTACGGAAAGAAACAGCAATGCTAATTCAGTGTTTACGAATTTGCTGGTATAAACTCAATGTGTCAAAAAGTGGCAGCAAGCAATCATGAAGATTGACTCCAGTGACTAAGCAGAAAATACATTCTGTTCAGGCAATTGAACGATTTTTTTTTGTTAGGTTCTAAAACAATAGACATCGCCGAAGACCGAATCACTCGCAGAAATGTGTTCTTCCACTAGCCCGATAAGCTGTTGATTGATTCATTGTTAGAGAATCCGCGCGCGTCCATTGCTAAGGTCATTAGTCCCGTAAGTGTGGTGCATGCTTTTTCTCGTGAGGTAACAGTGATTTTCCCCCGCTGCATGGCGAGATCCGGAGCCGACCTTCCGTCGCCTAGCGAGGATTTCCCAAAAATCCAAACAGAACTTTTTTTGAATTGAATTGAATTTGCCTTATTTTTCGTGGCGAGACTCGGGCCATCAGGCCCGCTCTTCCGTCTGACCACGTAAATTTCGCTACGCTCCTTTCACCAACTAGCAGCGAAAGGAGGTATTTCTTGGGCGAGAAACAGGCGATTTTGAATTTAGCTCAGAGGCTACGTCATTTAGGGTTGAGGCTCTTTTACATGCAAGTAAATCTACTAACATGGGACAGCCGGTTTTACTTCCCCTCCGAAGGAAGGCGTACGAAGGATTTTGTCGCCCTAAAAATCCACGGCTTCGATCGGGTTTGAACCCGCGAGCTTGGGTATAACAGTCCGGTACGCTACGGAAAAAAAAAACAGTTCTGAACGCGGGAGTTGTGTCGCGAGGTGGTTGGTGCGCAGGCTCACCCCTTGGTGCTGGAGACGAGCACCCATTGGCCCTCGCTCTCGTTGGGGTGCGAGGGTGGGTGGCGGTGCGGGTCGTAGCCGCCGCCCCCGCCGCTGGGGCGCAGGCCGCCGCCGCCGCCGCCGCCGCCCCCGTGGCTGTAGTCGTAGTGGGGCTTCTTGTGCTCCCAGGGGCGGTAGCCGCCGTTGCCCCCGCCGCCGCCACCGCCACCGCCGCCGCTGTCCGGCCACCGGTTGGGCCTGAGCACAAAATTATCTCTCAAGAAAAAAAAATAATTTAATACTACATACATCTGGATAATTCCCGAAATAGCTGATTAGTATTCACACAACGTAGCTCAGTGAAGCGCCTCTTGTATTTTATTGTTGGCTAATGGTGCAACAAAATAGCACAGACTTTCTAGTACTACTTAATTTTCATAATTTCTTTTCTCTGGGCTAGGTTTTATGGTTTTGGCACGCTCTCGTTCCAGCTCCTATCTATTGCCGTCCAAAGTACGTTAAAAATTCACAATTTGTCGGATTTCTAACGACAAAACTGAAATATTACTTCAAGAATATTAAAGAAGAGTAAAACCTCAACTTATATGGAAATTTTCGTTGAAACATTTGGAGCCTTTTTTAAGAGAAAGTCTTTTAAGCGACACTGTTAATGTTGAGTTTGAAGCTTTTTGTACAGATAAGGTTTGAGTTTTCGAGAAACTTCATTGGAAGTCATTTGAAGCACGTCTTCTCACAAATGCATTACTGTATACAAATTGCCGGAAATGTGCATATTAACGGCGTGGAAGATATTTAAAAAATTACATTTGCGTAATTTTTGAGAAAAAACAAAAGACTACAGCAAAATGACTTTTGTGTCATCTTAAAGAGGGGGCGGAGTGGTGGTTTTGTTGGAAATGGTGTTGGTGTTGGAAGTGCTGTTGGAATTGGTGGTACGTCTGGAAGTGGTGGTGGTGGTGGTGGTGGTTGTGGTGATGGAAGCGTTGGACGAAGTGGTGGTGTGGAAATGGTGGTGGTGGTAGTGGAGGTGGAGATGCTCGTCGAGATAGCGGCGGCGGGGCACCTGTTGTCAGTTATGATGTCGTGGCCGTGGCTGGCGCCGGGCCAGTGAGGCGGCTTCTGGAACTCGTAGTCGTGGGCGGGCGCGTCCCACGGCCGGTGGGGGTCGTGGGCGGGGCCGTGGGCGGGGCGCGGGGGCCAGGGCGGCTGCGAGGGCCGCGGCGGCGGGTCGTAGTCCTCCTCGTAGGACGGTCGCACCCACGACGGGCGGGACGGCTTGTCCCAGTCCAACGGCGGCCGAGTGTCCCACCTGCGGGACGCCGCCCCCTCTCACTCCCCCGCGCAGCGCACAGGAGCCACTCTAAGAAGGGACCGCTTCGACAGGTCAGGGCAGCTGCCAGAGCGGTCCCTTCTTGCAGTAATCTCTCTTTATGAATCAAGCTAACTACATCAAGCTATACAGGAGCTACTCTAAGAAGGGACCGCTTCGATAGGTCATGGCAGCTGCCAGAGCGGTCCCTTCTCGCAGTAATCTCTCTTTATCAAGCTAACCACATCAAGCTATACAGGAGCTACTCTAAGAAGGGACCGCTTCGACAGGCCATGGCAGCTGCCAGAGCGGTCCCTTCTCGCAGTAATCTCTCTTTATGAATCAAGCTAACCACATCAAGCTATACAGGAGCTACTCTAAGAAGGGACCGCTTCGACAGGCCATGGCAGCTGCCAGAGCGGTCCCTTCTCGCAGTAATCTCTCTTTATCAAGCTAACCACATCAAGCTATACAGGAGCTACTCTAAGAAGGGACCGCTTCGACAGGCCATGGCAGCTGCCAGAGCGGTCCCTTCTCGCAGTAATCTCTCTTTATCAAGCTAACCACATCAAGCTATACAGGAGCTACTCTAAGAAGGGACCGCTTCGACAGGCCATGGCAGCTGCCAGAGCGGTCCCTTCTCGCAGTAATCTCTCTTTATGAATCAAGCTAACCACATCAAGCTATACAGGAGCTACTCTAAGAAGGGACCGCTTCGACAGGCCATGGCAGCTGCCAGAGCGGTCCCTTCTCGCAGTAATCTCTCTTTATCAAGCTAACCACATCAAGCTATACAGGAGCTACTCTAAGAAGGGACCGCTTCGACAGGCCATGGCAGCTGCCAGAGCGGTCCCTTCTCGCAGTAATCTCTCTTTATGAATCAAGCTAACCACATCAAGCTATACAGGAGCTACTCTAAGAAGGGACCGCTTCGACAGGCCATGGCAGCTGCCAGAGCGGTCCCTTCTCGCAGTAATCTCTCTTTATGAATCAAGCTAACCACATCAAGCTATACAGGAGCTACTCTAAGAAGGGACCGCTTCGACAGGCCATGGCAGCTGCCAGAGCGGTCCCTTCTCGCAGTAATCTCTCTTTATCAAGCTAACCACATCAAGCTATACAGGAGCTACTCTAAGAAGGGACCGCTTCGACAGGCCATGGCAGCTGCCAGAGCGGTCCCTTCTCGCAGTAATCTCTCTTTATGAATCAAGCTAACCACATCAAGCTATACAGGAGCTACTCTAAGAAGGGACCGCTTCGACAGGCCATGGCAGCTGCCAGAGCGGTCCCTTCTCGCAGTAATCTCTCTTTATCAAGCTAACCACATCAAGCTATACAGGAGCTACTCTAAGAAGGGACCGCTTCGACAGGCCATGGCAGCTGCCAGAGCGGTCCCTTCTCGCAGTAATCTCTCTTTATCAAGCTAACCACATCAAGCTATACAGGAGCTACTCTAAGAAGGGACCGCTTCGACAGGCCATGGCAGCTGCCAGAGCGGTCCCTTCTCGCAGTAATCTCTCTTTATGAATCAAGCTAACCACATCAAGCTATACAGGAGCTACTCTAAGAAGGGACCGCTTCGACAGGCCATGGCAGCTGCCAGAGCGGTCCCTTCTCGCAGTAATCTCTCTTTATGAATCAAGCTAACCACATCAAGCTATACAGGAGCTACTCTAAGAAGGGACCGCTTCGACAGGCCATGGCAGCTGCCAGAGCGGTCCCTTCTCGCAGTAATCTCTCTTTATCAAGCTAACCACATCAAGCTATACAGGAGGTACCTAGGAAGGGACCACTTTGACACATCATGCAGGGCGATGACATTTACAAGTGGTCTAACTGTAAAC
Source organism: Gryllus longicercus (assembly GCA_038098605.1). Classification (NCBI taxonomy): domain Eukaryota; kingdom Metazoa; phylum Arthropoda; class Insecta; order Orthoptera; family Gryllidae; genus Gryllus; species Gryllus longicercus. Next base: position 139,946 of record JAZDUA010000485.1, on the reverse strand, counting down.
GAACGCACTGGCAAAATTAATGCATGGACATGATCTGCAGTTATATTGCCAGCAGAGGCCAAGCAGTAAGTAGCTCTCCAAGTGTTCCCTTCTCGTAGTAATCTCTCTTCATCAAGAAATCAGGCGACACCATCGAGCTATAGATGAGTTACTCCAAGAAGGGACCTCTTTGGCAGGTCGGGAAACAAATGAAGGTCAAGCATGGCGATGAGATTGCAAGAGATGGTGATGAAATCGTTTGCAAATGAACCAACTGTAAACGAATGAACTGCCGAAATTAGTGCACGAACATAAACTGCAGTTATGTTGTCAGTAGAGGCCGATTAGTGGCTACCAAAGCGGCCCCTTCTTATAGAAATCTCTCTCCAGAATGGGAAGTGGGAACTGTAAAAATAGCCAGTGTTGGAATTTTGTTTGCGGCGTGGCTTGTGGTGTTACTCGAGACTTGAGCGGTGTGCGGATGTATCGATAAGAAGGTATTCCGTAAAGCGGTTTTTGCTCTGAGTGCGGAGAGTGGCCTGTAGTGTTGCTAGTGGTCAGGGGAAGTGCGGAGACGTGCTTGTGCTTGGCTACTAATAAGTATGTAACGACCTGCTAGTCGTGTGTCTAGTGGTCAGGTGGTGGGGTGGTACATGTAGTGTGGCCAGTGGTTAGGATGTGAGAGCGTGCCTGTGGTGTGGATCGTGGTCAAGGTGCGGTTCGGTGTGAGTACGTGTAACGTTGCCAGTGTATGAGTGTGTGACTACTTGTGTGGCTAGGTGTCAACGTGTGTGCGTGCCAGTTGTGGGGATATAGGGAAGTGTGTAGTGGTGTCCTTGTGGTGTGGCTAGTGGTCAGTGCCTGGGTACGTACCTGTGGGGTGTCCAGTGGCCGGAGCGTGTGCGGGCGTGCCTGAGTTGTGGCTAGTGGACCGGACGTGTATGGCGAGGACGTGCCAGTTGTGTAACTGGTGATCAGGAGCATAGCTGAGGAGTGGCTAGGGGTAAGAGTATGGGGCCGTGCCTGTGGTATAGCTAGTGGCCAGGGTGTGGGGCATGAGCGTTGTTTGGCAAGCGGACTGTGTGAGGTAGGCGTGCCTGAGGTGTGCGTACCTGTTGGGCGGCTTGTGGTCGTGGGGGCGCTTGGTGCGCGTGGCGTGCCACTTGGCCACCTTGCTGGTGGACCAGGGCACGGGCTCCAGCGACACCCAGCCGTCGCGGTCGTCGTAGGGGTGGTGGTGGTGCTGCGCCGAGAGCAGGTGCCAGCGCGACTTGCCCTGCGACTCCCCGCCCTCCCGCTCGCCCTCCTCTTCCTCCTCCCGCTCGCCCTCCCCCTCGATCTCCTCCTCGCCCTCCGCCGCCGCCCCCGCCGCCCCCTCGTGCTCCAGGTACAGGTTGGCCAGGCGGTTCGTCGCGCGCTCCACGCTCTCCTCCGTCGGCTGCAACACAGCGTAATCCGACATTACCTAACACCACATAACATAATAACACATAACGTAATATCACTAACGTAATCCCATGTATCGTAATCTCACATAACGTAATGTCACATAACGTAATCTCACATAACGTAATCTCACATAACGTAATCTCACATAACGTAATCTCACATAACGTAATCTCACATAACGTAATCTCACATAACGTAATCTCACATAACGTAATCTCACATAACGTAATCTCACATAACGTAATCGCACGTAACGTAATGTCACGTAACGTAATGTCACGTAACGTAATCTCACAAACATAATCTCACGTAACGTAATTTCAAATACCCAATTTGACATAGCGTAATCACAAATAACGTATTCTCACATTACGTAATATCAAATAGCGCAATTTTTTCGGGTTTCAATGTGGCAGTATGACTCAAATTCACATAACTTTATCAAATAACGTACGTCATCTTACATACTAATATAATATGATGTAACTTTACGTGCTAAGTAACGAGCTCGTAAAATGTGACGTAATCGTAACGCGAGTTGGTGTAACGTGAATGTGGCTATTAACTTAAACGTAACGTCACTGGTAACATAAAAGTAATACGCCAAGTAACGAAAAAGTAATGCGACATGTAACATAATGTAACAAGTAACGTAAATGTAATATGACATGCAACGTAAATGTAATGTCAGACGTAACGTAAAAGTAACGTGACAAGAAACGTGAAAGTAATGTGCCAAGTAAAAAAATAATGTGACAAGTAACATAAAGTAACAAGTAAATTAAAAGTAATGTAACACGTAACGTAAAAGTAATGCGACAAGTAAGGTAAGAGTAATATGTCTACTAAGGTAAAAGTTACGAAAGTAACAAGTAAGGTAAAAGTAGTATGGCAAGTAACGTAAGAGCAATGCGCGTAAGAGCCACGCACCCTGGCGTGCTGGTCGGGGAGGCGCTGGGCGTGGGCGAAGTCGCGCAGGAACTTGTCCAGCACGTCCTGCGGGTAGGGCTTGAAGGTGGGCGGCTGCGTGGCGGCGTCCACGGCGATCGTCTCGCTGCACGACAGGCCCTCCGCGCAGTCGATCGAGTACCTGCCACACACACACACGCAACACTCGCTCGCACCCACGCCCGGCCCATTTTAAAATCAGTACGCCAAATAGTCTTTCGTACTAGTTGGGAACAATTGTTTTACTACAGATTCATGGAAAATTAGATTTATATACTCTTGGGATCATTCTTAAAATATAATACACACTCACGCCCAAAATAATAATTTACAAAATGAATGCAGAAAGAGATTCTTTGGCACACGAATGAAATGTTGACTGATGAGGTGACGATAGAAGGCGAGTCAGGCATTTTAAAATGAGTACGCCAAAGACACTTTCGTTCTAGTTGCGTACAAAAATTTTTTTGTACAAATTTATGGAAAATTAAATGTCTATACTTTTGGGGTCATTATTAATATTAAGTGCATAGTAAGGTTATACTTGAATTAACCGTTACTCAGGCTCTATGTGACTCGCAATGTTTTCAAAATTTTAAGGGGACCCGGGAAGCCATATATCTACAATGTTAAATTCAAGGAATATTTTGTTGAAACCTATATATATTAGATAACTGATTTTTTCTGTAGTTTCTTGGCTGTATTTTAAATGTTTTATCATATGATTTTCAAGAAATTTTAATTTTTATGTAGATATGAATATTTACACCCACATTTTTTAATATTATAATGAAAATATTGTTTTAAGTAATAAGATATAATAAAATACCATGATAAAAGTTGTAGTTTGACTTAATGAAGAAAGCCTAAAAGTTTGAAGTCAGTTGCTCTAATAGTATAGGAAATAATGTTACTTATAAACCAAAAACAAACTCACGGGAAACAGGCTTCAAAGATTGCTATGCATTTGCAGTACATTCTAGGTCCATTTGATGTATTTTCAGTATCATTCGACTTTTATTTTGTCTTTGTCTTCTCCACTGATGTCATCGTGTATCTGACTTGCTTCTCCATTTCCCTCCGATAGTTTTCTCCCCAAGTTCCCTTATTGCTCTCATAAAGTAGAAAAAAGAGATAATTCCACTTAGGCAACCATAGAAGGTCAACGCGCATTATATTGTTTAATTTAAAAAAAATACTTGGAGACAACGAACAAGTATTGATCATTAACAATTCACTAAAAAGTGAAAATCGATTTTTTTTTTTTTTTAAATCTCCTTTCGAGTCCCTTTAAACGTTTGAACACCACCACTACTATCCGGCTTAGACGTGACGAATTCAAACAACAACTTTACTGTTTGAACAGTATAGTTGTTTGAAACTCACTTCAATTTTAATTTGTGAACAAAAAATTGCGTTGAGCTGGGACAGAAGCACGCTTTTGTTTTCGTTTGTTTTTTGTTTTTAATTGTTGCGTCGATATAGCAACGCGTCATCTAGCTCATTAAGGAGCGTTGAGCGCACTATTAATATTGTTGGAGTTAGTAAGCGCCCTTGTTGAACGCAAATTTCACATGAGGTCCTACGGGAGTCGTAAAACCCGGAAGGCCAGTGGTGCGACTGGGCCAGCGAGCTACTCACTGCGGGAGGGAGAGCGTGACCTGCGGGCGCTGCGTGGTGGGCGAGGCGACGCGGCGCCACGCCTGCGCGCTGCCGGCGGCCGAGGGCGAGGGCGAGGGCGAGGACGAGCTGGCGCGCGCCTCCTCCGCGCCGCCCTCCGAGGACGAGGATGCGGGCGCGGGCGTCGTCGCCAGCAGCTGCTGCAACAGGCACCGCACACCTTCAAGCACACCGAAACGGGGCACAGCCACCTCACGAGTGGCCGAAAAGAACAGCAACGCTACAACGTGTATGAAGCAACAAAGAAACCCTGCTCGGCTCACGTGTGTGAATAAGTGAAAGAAACAGCAAGGTTACAAGTGTGCGAATAATAAAATTCAGCCTGTGACTAAGTGAAAGAAAAACTATGAGCTCATGAATAAAAAAAAACTGTGTCAATAAGGAAGGAAACAAAAACAACAAGGTTGACATTGTAAGAAAAAGTGAGATAACAAAAACAAAAACAAACAGTAACACTATGCGTGCATGAAAAAGTGAAAAAAAAACAAAGCTACGAGAGTGCGAATAAGTGAAACACAAACAAAAATAACAAAGCTGAGTGCGTAAATATCTGGAAAAAACAAGCAAATCTTTGAGTTTGCGGATAAGCGAAAAGATAATAAACAAGGATATGCATATGTGAAAAAGTGAAAAAACAAACACCAGCAAGGCTATGAGTGTGTGGATAAGCGAAAGAAACAGCAAAGAATTCAGTCTCCAAATAAGTGAAAAAAAGCCAGAGAAACAAACAAAAGAAATTACACATGTATGTGAACCATGATGCGCACCTAAGTGGAGACTACTTCTGTAGGTGTGAAATTAGTTTAAGTATATTTTCTGCCATGGAATGCGCGCAAGCGATGTGAAGTCGTAGGCTTCCGCGGCCAGAGTCATGTGGGTGATCTGGGCTGTCCGAGAGCCCAGATCACCCGCGTAAGCAATGTGTTTGTGGCCACTTAGCCAATTACCGACAGTCTCTCCGCGGGCAATTAATGAGTATGTTCGAAACATGAACCATCTTGCCCCATTCTAAACCGAGTCCCTAGCCACAATCGTGGCCTTAGCGTCAATCATGTCCCAACTCTTAATCGTGCCCCAACTCTTAACAGTTTTTCAATCCTTTACCGTGTCACAAGCCTTAATCACTCCTCAACCCTTAACCGTGGCTTAAACCTTTACCGTGCCCCAACCCTTAAGCGCACCTCAACCCTTAACCATACCCCAGCCCTTAACCGCACATTAACTCATAACCGCGCTCCAGCCCTTAACCGTGCCGCAGGCATTAACCGTGACGCAGGCCTTAACAGGAGCCCCAACCCTTAATTGTGTATCAACCCTTAGCCGTGCCCTGACCCTTAACCGTTCCATCCCTTAACGGAGGGCGAACCATTACCCGCGTCTCAACCCTGATTCCTTTCCCAACCTTGAGCTAGAGCTGGAGGCGAGCGTGCGGGCGGACGCACCTGCGTGATGCTGAAGGGCTTGGAGGTGATGATGACCGAGTTGAGCGGCCGCTTGCCGCTCTCCTGGTAGGGCGCCCGACCCTGAACCTTTTCCCTTCCCTGGTGCGTGTCTAAAGTGTGAACCGTTGAGAAGGACGCACCTGCGTGATGCTGAAGGGCTTGGAGGTGATGATGACCGAGTTGAGCGGCCGCTTGCCGCTCTCCTGGTAGGGCGCGGGCGCGCGGTACAGCCCCAGGGGCCTGTCGGGGGGCTGCGTGGCGAAGCGCAGCGTGGTGGCCGTGGACGGCAGCGCGAGCGCCGTGGCCGCCGCCAGGCCCAGCCACAGGGCGGCCGCCACCGCCGTCAGCGAGCTGGCCGGGCGGAGGCGCGGGCGCGGAGGGGAGCGGGGCCGCGAGGCGGGGGCGTGGCCCGGGGCAGGGGAGGGCAGGGAGCGGGAGGGGCCCAGGGGCGCCTTGGGGGCGGGGGAAGACGCGGGCGGCTGCGTCATGCTGCACACGCGACGCTCGGCGGGGTCGGCAGCTCAGCGCCGCATCCCTTCGCTGCTCTGCAACACACAAAGCCAGGCCCCTCAGCACAGGCAACATGCCCATGAACAGAGATTTCCATAACAATTTATCGCTTTCACTCTACTAATTGGTCAGGCCTGTGTCACACGAGCGCTGGGCTGAGGTCCGTTAAGTAACGCGCGTCGTACTTTAACACTGTCCTACGCGTAACGACCAAAGCACTCGTGTGCCGTTTCGCATTACATTCAGTGATGTTCTACATTGAACGTTACTTAACGCACGTCAACGGAACACTCGTGTGAAGGAGCCCTTTTTCGGGGCAACATAACTGCAGGGTAAATCCGAACGCTCAATTCCTCAATAATTTTCTTTACAGTTAGCTCATTTGTTAATGGATTCAACACTATCTCTTGCAATGCCATCGCGACAGGAGTGAAGGTAATCATAAACATTAAGACTCTGGACTTTGTCCTTAAAATTAGAAAGCTTTCAAACGCGTGTATTACTAATGTAGGCCATTAAAAATTCTTGTTAACAATGGAAGAAAACACAGGGAATGGAAGTAATCTAACAGGTCAAAACTTAAGCCCTTCTCCTCGTAATTCAAGGAGTGTGGTCGTTTGGATTACAATAGTATGCCAGTAATATTTCTAATTACAAAGGGTATACACGACAGGAGTTGAGATTACCATAAACGTCGGGTTTTTAACAGTTGCGCATAAAATTATAAACGCATGTAAACGGGTTGATAACTATTGTAAGCCAAAAAAATTCTTATTTATAATGGAAAAACCCGGAAGGAATGGAAGTAATCACACAGGCCAAGACCTTAGATTTCCGCACAAACTTTTAAGTTGTGAAGTTGCGTGTATTACAAATGTATGCCAGTAATAGTTCTTTACGGTTAACATGACAGGGGTGAGAGTTATCATAAAACTAAGGACTTTAATTTTTGCCCTTAAAATTGGAACGCATAAATACGCGTGGATTACTAATGTAAGCCTTTAAAAATTCTTGTTAACAATGGCTGAAAAAACAGGGAATGAAAGTAATCTAACAGGCCGAGACCTGAGAGATTGCGCTTGAAATTCGAAGGTGTGTGGTCGAGTGGATTACAATTGTATGCCAGTAATAGTTCTTAATTATAAACGGTTAAAATGACAGGGGTGAGAGTTATCATAAACATCAGGCTTTTAGTTTTGCCCTTAAAATATGAACGCATAAATACGCGTGGATTACTAATGTAAGCAGTTAAAAATTCTTATTAACAATGGAATAAAACAGAGGGAATGGAAGCAATCTTACAGGCCGAGACCTTAGAGCTAGCGCACAAAATTCGAATGTGTGTAGTCGATTGGATTACAATTGTATGCCAGTAATAGTTCGTATTAATGAACTGTTAACATGACAGGGGTGAGAGTTATTCTAACATTAGTACTTTAGTTTTTATCCTTAAAATTGGAACGCTTAAATACGCATGGACTACTAATGTAAGCCATAAAAATTCTTACTAACAATGGAATAAAACAGGGAATGGAAGCAATCTTAGAAGCCGAGACCTTAGAGCTTGCGCTCAAAATTCGAAGGTGTGTAGTGGAGTGGATTACAATTGTATGCCAGTAATAGTTCGTATTAATAAATGGTTAACATGACTAGGGTGAGTGTTATCATAATTATAAGGACTAATTTTTACCCTTAAAATTAAAGCACTTAAATCCGCGTGGATTACTAATGTAAGCCATTAAAAATTCTTATAAACAATGGAATGAAACAGAGAAAATGGAAGCAATCTTACAGGACGAGACAGAGCTTGCGCTCAAAATTCGAAGGTGTGTGGTCGAGTGGATTACAATTGTATGCCAGTAAATATTCCTATTCATAAATGGTTAACACGACAGGGATGAGAGTTATCATAAACATCAGGACTTTAGTTTTTGCCCTTAAAATTGGAACGCATTAAAACTCGGAGATTACTAATGTAAGGCATTAAAAATTCTTATTAAATATGGAATAAAACAGAGAGAATGGCAGTAGTCTTACAAGCCGAGACCTTAGAACTTTAGCTCAAAAGTCGAAGGTGTGTGGTTGAGTGGATTACAATTGTATGCCAGTAATTGTTCTTATTAATAAACGGTTAACATGACAGGGGTGAGAGTTATCATAAACATCAGGACTTTAGTTTTTGCCTTTGCATTGATACGCAAAAATACGCGTGGATTACTAATGTAAGCCATTAAAAATTCTTATTAACAATGGAATAAAACAGAGGGAATGGCAGTAGTCTTACAGGCCGAGACCTTTGAGCTTTAACTCAAAATTGGAAGGTGTCTGGTCGAGTGGATTACAATTGTATGCCAGTAATAGTTCTTAAATATAAACTGTTAACATGACAGGGGTGAGTGTTATCATAAACATAAGGTTTATGTTTTTGCCCTTAAAATATGAACGCATAAATACGCGTGGATTACTAATGTAAGCCATTAAAAATTCTTTCTAACAATGGAATAAAAGAGAGGGAATAGAAGCAATCTTACAGGACGAGACAGAGCTTGCGCTCAAAATTCGAAGGTGTGTGGTCGAGTGGATTACAATTGTATGCCAGTTATAGTTCTTATTAATAAAAGGTTAACTTGTTAGGAGTGAGAGTTATCATAAACATCAGGACATAAGTTTATGCCCTTAAAATTGGAACGCCTAAATACGCGTGGATTACTAATGTAAGCCATTAAATATTCTTATTAACAATGGAATAAAAGAGAGGCAATGGAAGCAATCTTACAGGCCGAGACCTTGGAGCTTTAGCTCAAAATTGGAAGGTGTGTGGTCGAGTGGATTACAATTGTATGCCAGTAATAGTTCTTAATTATAAACGGTTAACATGACAGGGGTGAGTGTTATCATAAACATCAGGCTTTTAGTTTTTGCCCTTCAAATGGGAACGCATAAATACGCGTGGATTACTAATGTAAGCCATTAAAAATTCTTATTAACAATGGAATAAAACAGAGGGAATGGCAGTAGTCTTACAGGCCGAGACCTTTGAGCTTTAACTCAAAATTGGAAGGTGTGTGTTCGAGTGGATTACAATTGTATGCCAATAATAGTTCTTAAATATAAACTGTTAACATGACAGGGGTGAGTGTTATCATAAACATAAGGTTTTTGTTTTTGCCCTTAAAATATAAACGCCTAAATACGCGTGGATTACTAATGTAAGCCAATAAAAATTGGAATAAAAGAGAGGGAATGGAAGAAATCTTACAGGACGAGACCTTAGAGCTTGCGTTTAAAATTCGAAGGTGTGTGTTCGAGTGGATTACAACTGTATGCCAGTAATAGTTCTTATTAATAAACTGTTAACATGACAGGTGTGAGAGTTATCCTAAACTTCAGGACATAAGTTTATGCCCATAAAATTGGAACGCCTAAATACGCGTGGATTACTAATGTAAGCCATTAAAAATTCTTATTAACAATGGAATAAAACAGAGGGAATGGAAGTAGTCTTACAGGCCGACACTTTAGAGCTCTAGCTCAAAATTCGAAGGTGTGTTGTTGAGTGGATTACAATTGTCTGCCATTAATAGTTCTCATTAACCAACGGTTAACACGATAGGGGTTACGGTTATCATAAATATCGGGATATCAGCTTTTGCGCTTAAAATTAGATCATATGTAAGCACGTGGAGTACTATTTTAGGCCATTAAAATTATTATTAATAATTCAATAACAATAACAATGATATAAACGCGTAGATTACTATTGTAAGCCATAAATAATCTTATTTATAATGGAATATTTTGAAAGGATTGGTTAAAATCCTATAGGCCGAAACTTTAGACATTGCGCTCATTTGTTAGTGGATTCATCACTATCTCTTGCAATGCCTGAATCGTCCTGAATGACGTTAATTTGTTTTTCGATATGTCAAATTAGACCTTTCTTAGATTAATTTCTATGTATCAATGGGTCAATGATGGGTCTCAGTGTGTTTTTATTTCTCGCTACTGCTTTCGAAGTGTAGAGAAATTATTGTAACGCAGCGGAAAAAGTGGCAAATTTCCGGCAGAAAGACTTATGACTGGGTACTGGTAACGCACAAATGGATAAATATGGTCCCTAAGTATAGTCTTCTGACATGTTGAGTATTCAGAATTCATGTTTTGCGGCAAAACGGTTGACTGTTCGTTTGTTAACAATGCTAGCGGCTCTATTGTGAGAAGAATTTTCACCAAAATTAATTCTCTAATCGATCTGATTGAATTTGCGGTCGATATATGACTAATAATATCAGTATATTACTCACGGAATTTTGTTTAAACATTGACAATTTTAAAATTTTAAGCAATAATTCACTCAATAACGGCTCAATTTTTTTCTTTTCTTTTTTTCTTATATTTGGTAAAGAACTGTAAAGATGGTATGATCCCAAGTTCGGCATACTCTTTTTTTTTTTTTTAAATTGAAATACAATTTGGAATTTTAAATTCGAATTTTGCGCGCATTGTTTGACGCAGTGTCAGTTCGCATAACGGCAACACAGTGGTTTCAACATTCTTCGAATTCATCCATCTGTCTATGTAGACCACAGGTGTGCAGTATCATTAGAGTGATGGTTCAACTAGTTCTTCAGAACAAAATGGTCGCAGTCAGCAATGTAGTGCGTTCCGTAAGTTTCTGGCCTGCTTAACTTATATTTTCGATAGAAATAAAATTACGTAACTTTTCAACTTAATGATCCTTTACCCCCAACCAACTTTTTACATTTATATATTAACAAATCAAGGCCATTGAAAAAATACTCCAAATTTTTGTTTGCAGCATGGTTAACACTGATTCTTTAACATCACACTTATCTGAAACTTTTCTTCCTTAAAAGACTTTCTTCAGTTTCGATAAGTGGTAGACATCGCATTGTGTCCAATCTGTATTGTATAGAGAGCAATAAAAAAAGCTATCGATGTCTGTCCCTTTATAACTAAAAAACACAAACGTTTTCGCTTTATTATTCGCGTGTGCCGATTTAGTGATCCCATTTTCCACCCATCCCACAGCACCATTTTCTGCTGCTGGAAGTCACTAGCTTAATTTAAATTCAATGTCGATGACCGTTATAGCCTACCCCGTCCATGGTTTTGGCTTGTTAATTAAAACGCATGCCCAAATGTTACATCCTTGGTGATGTAATCGCGCAATCTTGGTGTGTCCGTCCGTTATCCGGACGAAACCGCTTCCATCCCCGTTCGCAGCCCTCGTTCTTCTGTCGGGGATTTCTTTGGATCCTCCTACGGGAACGCGCTGAACGTGTTTGAAGAGGATGCTTGAAACGCCTACACAATGTTTGTGTTTTTCGGTTATATATAGATTTATTACTTCTGCAGGTAGGTTTGTACAACTCGGCGGCAGAACACTACAATGTACATATTATAATTAGGAATATTAATACAATGTAATTTGAAATAATTTTACGACAATAATAATAGCAATAATAATCATTGTATGATAACAATAAAAACAATAACAATAATAGCATTCACTCTATATTTTATGACTGTCCTGCACAGATATTTTAACTAATAAATACATTTTTATAAAGGAACACACAAGAGATTCATAGCTCATTGAATTGTTCTCGACAAGAATCGATTGGCACTATTTTTAGCCGGCCCTTCATGAATAATCTGCAAGAAACGTAATTTGGAGGGGGGGGGGAGATTCACGTATAATGGTGGAATGATGTGAATTACTACCGTCCAGTTATAATATGCTTTGTTACGACTTGATTTACAAGATTGGCGAAATTTAAATCTAATTTTCTCAGTTTTAAACAAATATAAAATATTTTTATCACAGAAAATTGTTGTTCATAAATATAGAGATAGATGGAACAAGTTTACATACTGGACTTAATCAAACAGAATGTAGTGCACATTACTTGTTTGCTAACGTTGCGAAAACATTATTCCATTACCACGGCTTATACAAAATAAAGAGCTAAATGTGCATGCTGAATCACATGCAGGGAAGCAACCTCAAAACTCCACAATAATGCTGAGTAGCTAAACTACTATTCTTCTGCTACGTGATTTTCCATTTCTAAGAGTAAATCATTTTGTAAAAGAAAAAGCTTTTCTTTATTCATATCATACGTACTCCAGGTGAAGTGGTCTACTCTTATTTATAATTTCACCTTCACTATTCTCCTAATACGGATGGGATGGATACTTCGTTTTTTAAATGTCGTTTTTCAATTATAGGTCATACAGAGACAACTGTAATTACCATTAGTCTTTGAACTTTGGGGGTAACGGTAGAAGAACTCGCAAAATGTATACGAACACACACAAACATCCTGAGACGGGATTCGATCCCGCGACACTTGAGACCCGATGCAGATATGACCCTTTAGTCTTTTCGACGTCAGTCAGCTATCCAGGCCGACTAAACTTAGCTTGTATAAGATTTAAACAAAGGCTCTATCCAGCCCGGAAAATCTACTTTCTAAAGGCTCTGTTGACGTAAATCAGGTGTTACGGTGTCATCCAATCGGGTGCTTTATACAACTCTGCTCCTGGCAAGTACCAACGGTTGACGGTTTCATCCAATCGTGAACTTTAACGTCACTATAGTGAAATCACAATGGTAACGTTTAAGCTCCCGATTGGATGAAACTGTCAACAGCTGATACCTGCCAGGGCAGAGATGCGAATATTGCAGTATAGTGACGTCTAAGCTCGTGATTGGATGACAACACAACAGTTGATGACGTGTCAAGGGTCACTGAATAAATCGAAGTACACAAGAGCCGCCGCCGTCAGCTGTTCCGCCGCGCAGAGAGGGGCCCGGGCCCACTGCGCACGCGCGGTCGTTGGCCGCGGAGACAGCTGAGACGCGAGGCGCGCCGCCCCCCCCCCCCCCGGCGCACACGCGGCGGCGCCTTCGCAGGTGGCTCTGCAGCGCCTCTGACCTACGCTTCCAGCTAGATAGCTAGGTCCAATCCAGCCGCTGTATGGAGCGGAGTTCTAGCCATTGTTTTCCGCGGTTTCTCTCATCGCCACCAGGCGAATGCTGGAACAGTACCCTATCAAACGGGTTACTCACCGCGCGCGATCTTTCCTTCCCCTTCCTTCTCCTATCCTCACCCCTTACACGTGCACTGCATTACGACACCTGCTGGGAGACCGGTACGAGCTTAGAGGTTCTCCTGGCTGGGGCGGTGTCTCGCTGGTGGAGACATCTGTGTATAATTATCGTAAGCTGACTTGTAGGTCGGTGTTAGATCTCACGTTGTAGTGGGGAAGAACAATTACTAGCAGTAACATGCACACATCTCACTGGACTAATGACCAAACAAGTAGTCGCGCCGGGAAGCATGAAACACACTCACTTGTCACGTTAGGAACTTTGTATATTGTAGAGTTCTGAATACACACGAAAACGTCACCGAGTGTGTCATTAAATTGCATGTTACGGCGCGTTCACAAAAAGAGATGTGCATATGTAGACTATTTTCAAACGTGTGTGTACATATTTAACTACCTCACATAGCTTCCCTGTTATACGTAGTTTGTACATCCCACGGTATTCTTGTCTCTTTTCAATTTCTTCATTGGGTATTTCATTGACATGTAACACCAATGTCTTATCACGATCCTTTGGTTTGATTTATTTCGCCTAAAAACGGTAAAACTGTTTGTGGTGTACGAGGGAGAAGTAAAATAAGGAAACAACGGGGACAAACATGAGAAACCTTAACGTGTTACTCGAAAACTCTATTTTTTTTTTATTGAAATTGATTCACTTGGAAGAGTATATCCAGGTGATTAAAGATTCACTTAAATCCCTTCTATTAGAATGTTTATCTTACTGGCGGCTGAAGAAGACTTGCGTGCAAGTCATTTGATTCATCAGGGGAACGGAGGTGGATAATTGTCTATTAGCCACGTCTAATATCCGTTTTATCTCTTCAGTTATCCTTTTTTTAAACATTTTAACGCGTTTTCTGTTTGTGTATACGATTAATGGTACTTTATTGACTTCGAAAAACGGTATTATATGGGCAGTACTCATTATTACATCAAATCGAGAGCAGAAATCTTTATTATATTTGATATAATTATGATAGATAGATTGATAGATAGGTAGATAGATTTATTATTTCTGCAGGTAGGTATACAACCTGGTGGCAGAACATTACAATTTACATATTACAACTAAGGAATAGTAATACTCTGTAATTTTAAAACATAAGACATTAATAATAATAATGAAAATAATAATAATAATATAAAGACAATAATAACATTAACAGCATTAACTCTACATTTTATGATCTTAAACTAATAAATACACTTTTAAAATACACAGCAATTCAATTCACTTCACTACTCCTTCTCTCTCTACTTCTCTTTTGCACTGCACTTGACAAACGTCACGACACTCCACTTCAACTATTCCTTTAAATATAATTGTGTATTTAATAAAGCAATGCATTTAATAGTAATCCGCACTTTGTCCTCCTCGTTCGCCCTTCCGCCCACTGTGCTGCCCGTTCCGGCCGAGGGCCCGCGCGCGACCTTCGGGGCGGCTGCGGAGCATCTCGCAGCGCTGCGCAGCCACGTGGAGCGCCTTCCGTGATGCCCATCTCGGCAGAACCCCCGCCGCACCAACGCACAACGCGGAGCGCTGCGTACGGCCACTCCACTCGTGAACTTTTTTGTTAGGAACCGTTTATTTACAATCTGTTCGTTCATGAGAACAATAAATAACTTTTTTAAGTAATTACATAATTAATTGTTTTTTACATTATTACGTAATTAACATTAAAGACGGTATTCACTAGTATCTTTCTAATCATACTGTTGATACACCTATAACATTACTTCAAAGTCTCTACGGTAAATCCAGAGGCTAGAATTTTTTTAAGATGTCGTATGTTTAAACTTTTGCCTAACAAATTTATGGTAAAAGTATTGGTATGACATTCTAATTTTTAACAAATTTACAACTACGTTGTTGCTGTTTTTCCATTAAGTGTTGGCATTTTACGATCACTGTGAATCGCGTCATTTCGAACATACCCAGGGGCATAAGCAAGGTTTTTTAACACTTTACACTGAAATCTTTGGACGATTTGGATATTGGGTTCGACGCTGGTGTTCAAAACGGTAACAATTACATATTACAACTAAGGAATAGTAATACTCTGTAATTTTAAAACATAAGACATTAATAATAATAATGAAAATAATAATAATAATATAAAGACAATAATAACATTAACAGCATTAACTCTACATTTTATGATCTTAAACTAATAAATACACTTTTAAAATACACAGCAATTCAATTCACTTCACTACTCCTTCTCTCTCTACTTCTCTTTTGCACTGCACTTGACAAACGTCACGACACTCCACTTCAACTATTCCTTTAAATATAATTGTGTATTTAATAAAGCAATGCATTTAATAGTAATCCGCACTTTGTCCTCCTCGTTCGCCCTTCCGCCCACTGTGCTGCCCGTTCCGGCCGAGGGCCCGCGCGCGACCTTCGGGGCGGCTGCGGAGCATCTCGCAGCGCTGCGCAGCCACGTGGAGCGCCTTCCGTGATGCCCATCTCGGCAGAACCCCCGCCGCACCAACGCACAACGCGGAGCGCTGCGTACGGCCACTCCACTCGTGAACTTTTTTGTTAGGAACCGTTTATTTACAATCTGTTCGTTCATGAGAACAATAAATAACTTTTTTAAGTAATTACATAATTAATTGTTTTTTACATTATTACGTAATTAACATTAAAGACGGTATTCACTAGTATCTTTCTAATCATACTGTTGATACACCTATAACATTACTTCAAAGTCTCTACGGTAAATCCAGAGGCTAGAATTTTTTTAAGATGTCGTATGTTTAAACTTTTGCCTAACAAATTTATGGTAAAAGTATTGGTATGACATTCTAATTTTTAACAAATTTACAACTACGTTGTTGCTGTTTTTCCATTAAGTGTTGGCATTTTACGATCACTGTGAATCGCGTCATTTCGAACATACCCAGGGGCATAAGCAAGGTTTTTTAACACTTTACACTGAAATCTTTGGACGATTTGGATATTGGGTTCGACGCTGGTGTTCAAAACGCTGTAAGCATGAAGTCCGAACAGACTTTAAGAATTATTTATAAATGAGTAAATTACTGTTTAAAGCTTACTCTGTATTTCAATCTAACAAACAAAATATTTTCTTGTATTTTAACTGAAGTTCTTTTTGTTTCCACATAATATATTTTTTCTACAGGAGTCTCGTATCAAGATGAACACCTAAATATCACACTGAATCTGTTTGTGGTAGGTTAGTTCAGTTTAATTGCACTGAGAGATAAATTCTTCTCTTCACGGTGAAAGTAATATGACTTTATTTGCTTTTATTTGCTCACGAGCAAACTCGTGGAATTAATAGCAGTAGCGTCGAAATATACATCTGGTAGCAATCACTAATGAGAGTGTAGCGATACATCAATTGTAGGAAGCACTATAGTGTGCATTTGGAGTGCGAACACACTGTAATATTTGGCTCATACATACTTTTTGGAGGCAATTTCACTTCTGGTCGTCTTGTTCGGCCTCGCCAACATCACACGGCCACCGCAGGCCATTGGGAACCGGCAAGGGGACGTATTAAGTTGAGCTGGCGACCACGTAATAATGGCACTCGTAATTTGACAATTTATGAAGATTTGCAACACATGTTTCGGAAATTGGAAGAAGAATTTTCTTCGGCTCACTAGCAGGTTTTGGGCCGAAGGTTTCTCCAAGGTTGTGAAATACCATCATCCATCCGTAGGTTCTAAATGGAGAGGTGATAATAGTACGGAATCGGTGGTGACCTGCCCGAATCCATTGCTACGCAAGCGGAAGGACGTCTGCTTGGAGTGGAGTTGAACGCGCCACAAGGCGAAGCAGCATAGCCGCCTCTTCGGCTGAGCTCCACTTACCAAGTGTCACGCAATTAATTTTAGAAATTAAGGCGCGTTGGAAGAAAGTCACTCCGAATAAAGTATTACAACATGGAAAATAGGATCTTCTATAGACTCTGATTTTATTCTGACCGTCCTTCCTTGGCTGGGGAGAGTAAGCTCAAGAAGGAAGCCTGTGTTTGGCAACAAATTTGTGTCGTAGTCCGTTCAACGATACAGATGGTGTTTGTTCGTTGGAGGCTGATAGTGAACGGCAATGCCCGTCACTTCTGTAGACGATTTATTTGGCAGGTTCTAAAATAGTTGGGCATCACTATGAGAAATGGATATCTCTTCCAAGCATATAGACTAGAGCGCCAGATGTAAATGGCTCAAAGTGTCAGTTCAGTGCACGTACGTGGAGGGTAGGTATAGTTTTCGTGAGTGATTCACACTGTTCTAATACCGTCACTAGAAATAATATTGTAAGAATTGATTCAAACATGTTGAAAAGGAGATGAGAACATGCGTGAGTGTGAATGAAGACATAAAACGTGTGTAGGCTGGAATAAGGGTTAAACAAGGACATGATCACTTATCATCATCATTCTATCACCTCATAATTCATAATACAAGGCTTAACAATCTCGTCATACGAAGAGATGCAGCCGAAAAGCTGATCCCCATAATTACACACGTTTCTCCCTCTTCAGGATAGAATATGACTGGGCCTCGGAAGATAACATGTACGATGGTTACAAATGCCGATACGCAAATAATAATAATAACAACATGCACGATGGGGGATGAAGGTGTGGGAGGCGTTGAACGCCGTCTTGTCGACCCCTTCCCAGTGCATTCGGTCTCACCGGAACCGGAAGTAGCCGAGTGTTCGCGTGGGGAGCGCTGGGCAGGCAATGAGGACGTCTGCGAGAGGTGGCACGCCTTCAGCTGCCACACACATCGCGCGCGGGAAAGAACGAAACTCAGGACAACAGAAATACACATGACCCTGATTGAGGCGAACATACACCGTGTGTATCTGAGTGTGCGTACCAAAGTAAATATATGAAATATTCGTGTAAATACATGAAATAAATAAAAATAAAACGAATAAAACAAATAAAAAATTACAATAAAATAAAATAATTAAAAAAATGAAAATATTTAAAAAATGGTATCTATTACAGTTGGTGGCAGATATAGTATAGTTCTACTACGTAAATCTGTCGCAGCAAGCTCATCGCCATTAACCTGGCACGGTCTGATTTTGTTTCATTTTCTTGTGTACATTTGCTACACAGTATTTTTCTGTTGCACTCAAGTGTTTAGTTCCTTAATTCGGACCTATTTGGTGGCAACACTGTGTAAATTACACTCCAATAATCTCCGATAACATATATACAATTTACAATTTTGTAGATTTAGGAATATATGGCTCAGTTACCATAAATACTCAGTTACCATATGGATAATAGAAAAAATAACTTGTCACTACAAGCGACGAGTTGGACCTGACAACACGAGTTCTAGCAAAATAAACAGAAAAAAGGATATCTTATTTTCATTGCAATTAACGTTTCAAGGACTGCTGCTACTTTAAATTACGTTTTTCGAATTATGTGCAGTTTCAGTACAAGATAGCAATTTGTCAGCTTTCCCTACACAACAAAATGTTGAATACTATAGAGTTTTCATGAGTGGTATATATTGTGAGTTTGACGTATATAAACCTTTAATATTAGTTTATTTTGTAATGTGACTGAGAAATACATCTAAAATACTTTCGATAAAATATTAATAATGATAACATTTAATATTACTTAACGTGCAATGTGTATTTAATGCTACTTATTTTAAAATTTTAATTTTAATTTTGACATTTAATGTGGTTAATGTTATTTAACAAAAACATATTAATCTTTAAATACAATCTCACAATGAATTCCAACTAAAGTCCACAATGTTGCGAAAAGCTAATTGGTTTGACACCAAGGAAATACTATTACACCAGGACAGCTGTCAGTATCACAACAGAGACTCCTCAGGTTGAAGGCTCCTGTTCTGAGCAGTTATGTACGCCGAGAGGAACAGCAAAGATCGTACACAATTCTTTCGAGCGTTCTCTTCCGCCCAGTTCGTCACGCTCTTGACCTCTCGCGTTTCCTTTGTTTCGACGACGGACCCAAACTCGCCTCACTTTCACCGGATATTCTTCCCTTTTTGTGTACACAAAAAGTCAGTTCTCACACCTTCAGTAGTTACGTATGGAAAATATCGTATTCCGCTTGGAAACAATTCACTATTAGAAAATATTTATGGTGGCTCATAATAAGGGACAGATACATGATTACTTGTACAATGGAGCTGCTCGCGACAGTTGGGCCTTGTTGTTGGCATTGAACCTGAATATTTTTCGGAATCGTTTAACAGCTGGGAAAAAACGAAATTCTAATAGAAAAAAACGCAAGCTGTGCAGCAAATAGTTTTAACTAGGACCGCAGTTCTTCTATATATTAACCCTGCATGTTTCATACCAGAAATTATTATACAATCTCGATTATTATTATTATTAAATCTCGATACGGAGTAGAGAGAAATTTATGTAACGCTGCTCGAAAGAACAGCGAATTTTTGGCAAAAAACTTTTGTTACAGGGCCTTGGTAACGGAAAAGTGGATAAATCCAGCGGTTAAATTTAAAAACTTCAAGTCGTGGCGTAGCCAAAATCAATTTTTTGTGGGTCCTTCATACCGAGAAATCGAATGACGGAAAACCCGTCTGGTCGGACAGACAGTCTGCGCGTCTGTGAATAACCCTAGTGGCTAAGCTATTCCTCAGGTTTTCTCCAAAATTGTGATCTGGTTACCAAACAACGTAATGAAAAATGACGGAAGATGAGCACACATTCCATTATTTTTACGGATTTATTGAAATTTAGTGTTTATACTACAAAACCAGTTAAAAACAAGCTATTACACATCTGAGGCCCAATTACCATTCGTTTAAAGGGTTGTTTTCTAGTGATTCCGTGCGCGTAAACTGTTCGATTCATCGATTTTAATATCATGTTAATGGTACCTACTTGAAATAATGTTCACGAGATGCAGCAAATGTTCTCTCCAGAATTCCTGAGTAGGCTATTCGATTTCTCTGCTAAAAAATATTGTAATATCAGCTATTGTATGTGACGCCTATCTGTGCCATTGTCGATTCAGCCGATTTCGGGATTACTAAAGACAGAGATTTCCTCGTAAAGAAGCCCCGCAGTTCGGCCGGCAGCCCAAACCGAGATTTCGAAAGCAGAGTTCACTTGAACGAATACAAATAGCCGCGATTACATCAGTAACGTATCCAACTGCTTGAGTTGTTCATCCGAATTGTTTATCATCACATTTCTTTCGTAATTTTTATTTGCTTTTAGGGCATTTTAAAACGTTTTTAGAGCATTTTCTTCGACGGCGATGTTTTAGGCCACCAAAATCCGCCCCCTAGTAATTAGTGGGTGAAATCCACCGCTGTCGGGATTCGAACCCTATGACCTCCACGACGAAGCCGCTGTGGAACCAATGGCAATGCTGCTTTTGAGCTAACGCAACTGCACTTGGAAACTCTCAAGCTGCAAAACTCGCAACAATTCGTACAACAATCGGGATTTCAAAACTCCCCCAGACAGTGCTAATCAACATGCAGCAGCAACCTTGGTACTAAACAAGTGACGTTCGCCGAGCAGTGTTACCAATCGTGTAAGAGCGGTCAAGGAAAGCTTCGCTACCTCAATGCAAATGTGAGAGCGAAAGTCCGTGTTCTCTGCGTTGGTATTAAGTCACGTAAGTCGCAGACGCGAGATTCAACTGTTCTCGAGCGTCGTTTGTCTCAGAAACAGAGGAGAGCGCGGGCGGAACAATGGTGGGTTCGACCTTCCAGACACCCAGGAGTCGTTGGAAGCGGTTGGGACCCGTTCTGCATGCAAATCACTGCGATTGCGCAGGTTGCCAGTCCTATTCCCACGTGGTAGACGGCGAAATGCATGACCAATGGGTCTATTAAAGTCCGACCACTTTTTTAGGCTATCTTTTACCCGTTCTTATGAACTGATGAGAATGTTCGAAGTGTGAAACATTAGATTAATAACAGAGGTGGTTGTTGGAGTTCTTTCAGCTCACATGGTCGCAAGAACGGCGGCAGACAAGTCTTCTTGTACTACTTTCTTACAATACATTGCTGTAGCACTCGTAAGCTATAGGTAAACACTAGTTAGACCTTCATAAATAAATAAATAATCTCTCCTCACGGTGACGACGGTTGCAAATAGTTAACCTCAGTCGTGTTCATGCCCAACGATGCAGGAATTGTTCTCCCTTCATACGATCACTATAGCCCTTAGCAAGGCAGACGTGCCAGAAGAGAAAAAAAACGTACGAAATGTTGTAGAAATTCTGAAGAAGTATTGTTCGCGTAATTACACGAAGAAATAAAAGACTTCATTTCCGTCAACTTAATTCCAACAACTATATATTTAGTTGACGGAAATAACGTCTTATTCTTGTGTTATTGTAAATGTCGCCGGATACTGGATGGGTGACGGTCTGGGAACCCTGGTTACTTATGGCGCCGAGACCCTGGCCGAAGCGATAAATGGTACTGACTGCCTACGACTGGCGATGACTGAATTAAAGGACCCCACACCACGTTCAACGCCATACTCGGTTATACGTAAAGCCCGGAAGTTCAGGTATTTATTTCACCTAAAATAGGCATGAAAAAGGGTATTTGTTTTTCCTAAAATAGGCATGAAAAGAGACAAATTGTTTTTACTAAAATAGGCGAGCAAAAAGCATTTATTCGAGCTGAAGTAGAGGTGCAAAAAAGCATGTAAACAATGAAGAATCACATTGAAAGGAATTGGTGTAAAAATTAATCATTAAACCGAATCACATTTTTATTCCATCTCTAAAATCTGCAATAGCACTTAAATTGGTAGGAAACAATCGTTTCTTTGCAACCTGAATACCCATGGCCATCCTGTATGTTTGCTACGAATTTGTATTAACGGCAACGTTGTCTCTTCGAAGTGTTATTGTGAACTTCCCCTTTGAATCTTAGAATAGCATCAGAGAAAAATAAATTATATTTTTCGTTCTTCGCACTTGTATAATCGCCAGCACTGAGAAGGATACACAGAGAACTGACCTCAAAGGGAGTTGGGAGGCCATACTCGAAAGTAGAATGGGATTCATTGTAAACGAACAAAGCCTTTCGGCATCAATGAAAAAAAAATCGAAAATATTGTCTGGTATCATCTTCCATTTTCATTAAATTTTTAATGCATCCTCTGCTTCCACTGAAAGGCGAAACACGGAA
The DNA here is from genome assembly GCA_038098605.1 of Gryllus longicercus. Classification (NCBI taxonomy): domain Eukaryota; kingdom Metazoa; phylum Arthropoda; class Insecta; order Orthoptera; family Gryllidae; genus Gryllus; species Gryllus longicercus. The sequence continues at coordinate 117,621 of JAZDUA010000485.1, read as the reverse complement.
GTTCCTTCGCGTTGTCCAGGCTTGCTGGTGTACATTCGCTTGAACGTGATCGGTGCCAGGAAGGAAAAGGAAAAATAATTAGGAGAAAGGCAGAAAAGAGGAAAAATACAATAAAATGGAAAAAAATAGGCATCAGAAGCTAAAATAGCCAAAAGAGGGCAAAATGAAAATCTACTAAATCAACTCCAGAAGTGCAATTAAGGGATTCTTACTGTTAAAAGTCATAAAATAGTAACAATAAAAATCGTGCATTATGAAACGATGATGTAATGATGGACATTACACACTAGTGTGATAGTTCGATACGACCGTGGAACAATCGAATATCGTAAACTTTGCAAGAGCGTATTAATATCCATTACATCAAGTATCATTCTGTCCTTTTTCTACAACTTATGGTAACGTATAAGAGAAACGTTTATATTGAATCGTTTCGTGGCGGTTGACATGCAGGTTTCCGCCAAGGCCACCTCGCGGTCAGCTCCCTAACCCTACCCTACTCTGCCACAGGTGGCTTTGGTCCTGCGAGGGAGTACAGTGCTAGTCAAATAGGATCAAAGCGAAATTACAAAGAAAATTATTGTAAACAATATTCCACAAAAATTACTCATGATAAAAGAAATTAAATGACAATCATGATATAATATGAAATGCAATTTTAAAGCACGCATTCAAAAGAAACATTTCCTAGAACGATTCTCAATAATTAATTAAGAGTCCATATTTGGTTTGTAAATTTATCTGCGATTGGTCAAGAACCTGTATCATAATAAAATTTGTGTCATAATGAGTATCATTATTCAACGGGTTGCAGCTGCCAAAGGACAGAAATTGCATCTTCCTAACTTCCGGGCTCTAGTTGTAAATAGAACATTGTTTGGAATTAACGTAACAGCACTGCTGGCAGCTGACTCTTCAGTCTTGAGCGGCGAGCAGTCTCCGCAAGTGCAGCGTTGTGCAGCCGGGGCTCCCTTTGTGCGCCAATAAAAGTAAGAGTTGAGAGGAGGAGGGGGCGGTGCTTGGGCGGGGCGCCGGCGCTCAGCTGTTTCCCGGAAGTGCATAACGGGCCGCTTCCGCCGCGCACAGCGCTCCGGGCGGCGCCAGAGGAAGGAAGTCGGAGGAGCAGCCGGTTGGGGCAAGTTGGGGCGAACGTGGCTTTCCAGCTACTCCACGAAATCTCCGCCCAATACTCGTTTGGTTTGCTTTATTTCGCCCCCCCCCCCTCCCGCTCAAAGTATTAATTGAGGCTAAAACAACGCAAACTTTCTCGCCCGTATTTTGACACAAAATCGCGCGAAAAGTACTCAAATTTTCGAAAAATTGAACTTCACCTTAGCTAAAAATCGATCTTTAAGGAACAGATTTAATTAACGGAAAAATCTCTATCTTTAATATTTTAGTGCTAGAAAAACTTCGGAAAAATTTGGAACTCTTGCAATTTTCGAAAAATCAGGGTTTTTAACTAACATGAGTCCCGCAATATTCTCTGAAATGTCCTTTACACTATCCAAAAATCGATGGAGCCATCTTTTGGAAAATTTTGAAAATATCGCAGGGGTTCATGTAAAGTACCCCCCCCCCCAAAATTAAATATCGAGTTCAAATTCAAGGGGCCGGAACATCAGCCAGATCGATTGGGGAATATCGATTTTGGAGAAAATCGGCCTAACGGTTTAACCGCTAGCGCTGTTCACAGACGAACAGGCGTTATGCTGCCACTCGATTTTTCGGTATCAAAGACCCACAAAACATTCGCTTTTTCGTTCTCAGCGTCCTGTAATAAGCGGTTTTCTGCCAAAAATACGCCGTTTTTCCCAACAGCATTACATTGCCTGTTGATAGAATGGGCAGCTGAATCAAAGTTATGAGTAAGGGACGCATTTTGATAACCTAAAACATCACAAAAAATGATCAATAAAATGTTTTTAAAAATGACCTAAAACAAAGAAAAATGTCGAAAAAAATTGGTTTAAACCACTTCTGATGAACAACTCAAGCTGTTGGATATGTTACTGATGTAATCGAGGCTTCTTCCTTTTGTTCAAATGAACTAAACCTATTAACTTTTGGTTTGGACTGATATTTAAAAGAAAATTCTCTAGTTATCGCGAAATTGGCCGAACTGTCAGTGGCGCACGGTGTCACAAGAACCTTGGAGTACATAGTACTCACAGCGGCTGACATTACAATATATGAGCGAAGAAATCGAATAGGCTACTCAGGAATTGTATGGTGAACATTTGTTGTACTTATTAAATATTGATTGAAGCAAATACCATTAAAATGATATTAAAATATATGAAATCAGTAAAAATGACATAAAAAAGGAAAAAATGACGTATTAGTCAAATTGCAAAAAATGGGTCATTTCGTTTTGTCTTAACATAAAATGAATTTCTATACTAACCATCATTGTTCTAAAGTCAAAAGAAAAAAAATGACACTTCATTAAAATACGGCCCCTTAGTTATGAGGATACCGGAAAAGTAGAACAGTGCTGACTGTCATTGCTTAAAAATATTTCGACCAGAATCATTTTACTATTTTGAACAACAAACTACTCTTGCATTGTAAGGCAATTGAGGCCTGTCAAATAGATTTTACTCCTTTTTACAACACACAAAAAAAAAAATACTTACGGAGATCTTACCAAAGAGAATTCTGTGAGTTCCATGCAGGGGGAAATAAGAAACAGCTACAATCTAAACCCGAACTGAATTTTTGCACAATAACCCGCCCCTCAGTCGCTCTGCACTGCTCTTCACTATAATACATGTATCACTTCCCACTTCATTTCTCCGTTCTCCACTGCTCGACACCTGACTTCTCATCGCTACAAACCTACAATTCTTAGTTAAGGCACTCATTTACACAAATTACCCAAAATTAAATTTCCTAAACGGTTGAGATTCTTCGAGGAAAGAGTTCAAAACTTTTGCAGGCAATTTATTCCATTCCGTTATCGTTCTATTTGTGAAGGAAAATTTCCTTACTTCCATTCTCTGTGGCCTTGCAACGTTATTAAAAGCACATACAATATAGACAATAAGGACACTTTGAACCTTTCTCTTACTATTAATGGGAGACAAGTGCTCGCCTTCGTACTCGATAGGGTTATGACAGGTCAGGCCACTAGGGGCGCTAGCTTCAAATGTCTCCCATTCCGCAGTCGTCTATTGTCTGCACAATATTTATTTGAAGTACTTTGCGAGATATTTAAATCAAACGCTGTTTTGTTTTCGCCGTGCGATTTATTGATCAATTCTGAAGAAAAAAAAAAGAAGTCCGTGGGAGGGGGGGGGCCGCATCGTGCAAAGTAACGGCGACGGCCCTTCCGAAGGCGCAGCGCTGCGCAGCAGCAGCTCAACAGGAACAGCGGAGGGGATGGGCGGCACTTTTCCGCCAGGGTTGCGGCGAGGACGCCCCGCCCTCACACAGGCCCACGCCCGCCCGCCGCCCTCAGCGCAGCCCTCGCCCTCGCGAACTTTGTTTCCAATCGGTATCCGATTAAGAAATGTACCTAGTTCACGGGATATGGTCGGAGGGAGTAGAAAAATTAAACCATTTGTTTCCCTACGTACTGGACTATTTTTTCCCTACGACTACTCCAGAATGGATACATTGGCGGACGTTATCGGATGCAGTAATATTGTTCTCGCGCGGCTGTCGACCAATCACATTCGTCTTGCTTCATTACACACGACAGAGGGGTCCCGCAGTCGCCTACTGAAAATCATGTTGCAACCATGGAACCATGAAAACACGAGCTCTGTATTCCTAACTGCCGTAAGACAGGTGAACCACCAAACAGTATGCGAGTTGGTGTTTGTTGGCGTCAAAGAACATTGAGTGTTCTTTAGGCGTTCTGAAAGGTTAAGGCTTTTTTTTTTCAAGGCCCATTTATTTTTTAAAACGTCAAGTTCAAAGTCGCAGAGAAACTATAGTCTTCCACGCGCGTAGAATGTCTATTATTCACTCGTAGAAATTCCGACATTCGCTCGTACATTGCCCAAGTCGTAAACAGTACACAATTTTCAGTATTTCCTGAATGCGAACTGGTATTTCGCCTTCTGCGTTCAAGAATCCAATCACACAACGCGATCTCATGCGAACATCGACCTCGGCCTTTCTGTAGACCACTGCTGTGTTCCCACATGTGGACGCAATGGATGGGAGAAGAAGGTTGGAGGAATAGTGACGAATTCGATTTTTTCACGTAACTAATTTTATTTAAGTATAAACAAATATACATTTCTTTTTGACTGACCTTCGTATATATACTATGACGTCTGCTCGACCAACGTTGAAACATTTAGGAATACAGTACGCGATTACAGATGTTAGGTAAATATGAAAGACAATAGGGTAGAGATTTTTAATGAAAAACTAGCGTTTAATGTAATTCAAAATCATTCCGTTTACGGTAAAAAATTAAATGTGAATTCTAATTAATTCAATTTTTGAGGAAAGGCAAGAAAATAAAGTACGGTTTCAAGCCACTCCGTGGGACATTGATTGAAGAACCTCGTTTGAATGTATTGGCTTGAAGATGACAACTATATGTTTTCTTTCAGTACCTCTATACTAATACCTTCTAAAGTTACGTTATTTTGGCATAGCAAGTTATACCAAATTGTATTTATAGATATATTTACTGTCTTTTTAATTTCAAAACAATCAATTAAAACATTACAATTATTGAAATTCTTGGTTAAAAAACGTGTTAGCACAAAGAAAATGTGAGTCATGTTTGTATGATCTTAGTGCCACAAGCTGAGCACGAAAAAAGGATGTCACAGCCATAATTAACTTCACCCAAAACATAAGCAAAAAATCAACAAGATATGAGAAACATACCATTATTAAAACTGACATAATTGTAATCACAAAAATTAAAATAATTGCAGACAATTAATTAGCATTAATATCCACAAGTGGCGTAGGTTTAACATATCGTTGACATGGATATTATCAAATTCTTTGTGGCACTAGAAACTGATTTATTTCTGGGAGACTAATATAACATAAAAGTTAATATTCATCAGACTTGCGAAGAAAAATGGAGCAGTTTTTGAGAACATAATTGTTTCAAAATAGCTTAAAACTCAGGCTAAATTACGCGAAAACTACTAATGTTTCCGAAAAATTATTCATTCTTTATTTCAAGACCTGTCTTTGGACAACACATTTTATTAAGGGAACAAATCTATATCTTCAATATTGTAGTTGTAAGAAAAAAATGTAATTGAGACTTCATGTAAAGTACCCCCAAAAATCAAATTATCCCTTTCTACCTCACAGAACCTCGAGTTCCTATGAATCGATCGTGAAACATTAATTTCGCAGTAAATCGGCTGAACGGTTGAGGTGCTAGCGTTGGTTAAAGACATGTACGATTGGCTGTCAGACGTGTTGCCGTCAATCGATTTTTCGGTACCTAGGACCCGCAAAACATGTATTCTGACAACACCACGTGTTACAGTAAATAATTTACTATATAAAGAAACACAATTTATCTATTATTTTGTAACTAGGGACCGGCACTATGAGTTTTTGTCAAACATTCGCCGATTTCCGGCCCACGATTACAATATTTTCTTTTCTTAGGAAGTATGTGCGAGAAAGTAAAATAAGCAGCACAAATATTTCTCTTTAAGGACGAGATTCATCAATACGATTGTAGGCAGAATACCAGTTTCAGACGCCGCCTTCTATCTCGCAATGCTTCTGACAAAGCGTGACGAAACAGACCGTATTAGGGACGTAGCAGTGCTGCTTATCTGCTAGAAAAAACGACAGGCAAAACATGCTCATCCTCTTTGCCAAATGCCAAACAGAGAGAAAATATATTCGAGGGGGCATAGCTCAGTGGTAGAGCATTCGACTGCAGATCGAGAGGTCCCCGGTTCAAACCCGGGTGCCCCCTAAACTTTTGACTTTTTTTTCTCTGCGACGCCCAACCCTTAGATTTATTAGAAACGCCTCTCTTTCTAGGGTGACCATTGCTGTAACTAAATAGGTTCCTACTTAAAACACAGTACTGGATAGTTAAACAGAAGTATTCTTCCACAAACACGAATTGCTTCACAAAATTGCAGGGGAATTTTGCAATCTATAACAGCAAGCATTTTTCAAAGAACTTTCCTCTTCGTTAGTGGTCCTGGCCAGAAAATTTACTGGAAACAATATAAACTGAGGAATATTTTATTTTATTATATCAAGTACTGCAAGATTGTATTACTTTCTCGTATACATGTAAGTAGTATAGAGAAAGTTATGCAATGGTGCAGAAAATTGATTACAAGTTTTCAACATACGATGGTTTTGGGGACCCTGATACGGAAAAATATTTTTTGAAACGTCCGTCCATCAGTAGGCAATTGTTTCGTAAGTTTTTTTTAACAATTAACATCTCTCCATTGATCTGACCCCAATCTAAGCCCTAAGGGTTTGAAAATATTCCTTTCAATTTTGGAGTACTTTACAGCTGCAGGGACTTGAAGCTTGCACCATGGGATATTTGTAGCAATCACCGCACTGCGTACGTTCTTGTAAAAAAAGAGTCGTTCGAATTTAAACCATCTTGCATTTGCGTGAACAATACCTGCTTCTTGGGTACATTTAAGGGCATTTTTTGTATGCAGTGTACTTCGTGCATGCTGTTCCGGCTGGAGTTTCCTCGAAAAACCTTTTTGTTTGTTGCTCCCTTGGCAAACAACTATTTCGCCGTCAAATTTCTACTTTGAAGACAAAGAAGACGGAACGGATGCCATGATCACAAAAAAGATAACAGATGTTGACTGAGCTTGTACAGATCTTTTCATTTATTTCCGTGGAGACTATTCATCGAAGTCGATTTCAAGCTCTATCATTTAGAAGAAGCTCGCAGTCTCCTCTTGTACAGGGCGGGCGCATGGCATTGCTTTATACGCACTGGCGGATATAAAAAGAAAGTTCATTATTTAACAAAAATGCTCCCCCCCGCCCCAAACAACCATCAGCTGGACCCGTCCCTGATTTGCTTCGCTGATAAATTTGTCTCCGAATGTAGGGCGGTTTACAAATGCGCTCACATATTACCATTATTTCATTTGGAAGCACAAGGTTATTTTAAAGCCCTGTTCTCGGCGAAATTACACATTTTATGCTGTACTACTTAAGATATAGAAGAGAATAAGAAAATGTGTATTAAACAGATGAACAATTGTGAATTTTAATACCCCAGGAATACATGAAAATTGCAACGACATTGTTAAATATTCACAATGAAGAAAACATAGAAATATGTAATTATGTTCATGGTATGGAATGTATAAAATGCCTACAAAAATGTTAAAACATGTAAAGTAAAATCGATTTAAATGATCCTGATGTACAAATTCGGATATATTCTTGCTTTCCCCAGCTTCTAAATTGAAAGCAACAAAATTCATAATTACTTATCAATCTGAGCTCTAGTTATTAACTACATGCAGCTCGCGGCGAAAACCTACACCGTCTGTTCTGGAGCCCGATCTGTTGTCCACCGACGAAGCTGCGGAGGCAGCGCTAATGCTGTCCCTGAGCGATCGCAGCGGTTCACGTTGGGTGTTGCTATCCAGGAAGTGTTGATTTACTGTAAGAAGTGCAGCAGGCCTGGTTCCGCTTGAGGAAGCGAGATAGCACCCTAATGCGATGACCGCAGAGAAAAAAAACAAGAGAGGAACGAAATGAAGAAGCTTCTATCACGAGCGCGAGATCTGACTCTTACGTCACAATGGGTCAAGTTCACGTGCGCGAAAGCCTCTTGTTCTTGCTCACAGACGAGCTTCTGGTACAACAATGCTTATGAAACACACTTTTGCACCTTCCGCTTCTCCCTCAACGTCACAAAGAATTAAACAGTTTTCACGTTGAATGTATTGAATAAATAAATGAACAAATAAATTAATGAATAAATAAATAAATTTTCTATCATTTGTTTGCTTAAAGTTGTGTTTTAGGTTTGTTTTTATTTTCACTATTTGAATGTTTTCAGGTTTTCATTTTTCTTGTTAAGATAAAAATGATGAAATTTTCGTCATTCATCTCCATGGTAATATGAAGATAACAATGTCTTCAATGAGTCAATATACTAATTTTGTTAATGTAAATAACTAAATGTTCTTGTAATTTCCACTTGTATTTTTTCTCGTAACTTGGATTTTATAAAAATATGTTTAAAGTACTCTGGGTTGGTGGATATGTTATCCAACATATAACCGCCCTTCATATAAACGCTCGAGTTCACTTAATTTTACATCCACTATCGTGCATTCTAAAATTCGATGGATAGAAAAATAATATTTAAGTTTGTGTGGCCGTGGATTGATCCCAATAAATATAAAGGAGGGATGAAACAGACCATGTGGATCAGATGTTGAACACTCTGCTTTCAGATGAGATTTATAATCGCAATGTGTTTTCCAATTTTTGGGTCAAATTAAATTTGAGAATTTCTACAGAGAAACTGGTATACTAGAGAGTTGCCACAAAGTGTTGCTTCTGTAGACAGTTGGCAATAATATAGTTCAATTAAAATATTTGCATTTGTCCAAATCAGCAAAAATTTTGAATCGATATCTCTGTTTTGAATCAGTTTCTCAAATTGACATTTAACGCCGCTTATCTGCCAGAAAAAAAACTACAGGTAAAACAAGCAATGTGGCATCGGAAAACGAAAATATAAGACGATTCCATTTGAATGCTGAGTATTCGATATTCGGCCCGTGTGTTTTTTCATCCCCTCCATCTTCAGTGCGAATATCGATGGAATCAACTCAAAATTTTACCTACTCAAGGGTGGACCCACAACGTACTTTAGGGAGGAGGGGGTAATTTGAAGCAGTTTTGAGAAAAAAATTGAAAACTTGTGTTTGACGCAAAATGTAAAGTTCCCCACAAAATAAAAAATATGAAATTTAAAGAGAAGTGACATCCTTTAGATCTATCGAGAAATATGAATTGTGGTGAAAATCCTGCTTTTGGTTTATCCGCCGGCGTTGTGCACAGATGGACGGGCAGGCCGACATTATGCTGTAATTAATTTTTGTTTGGTATCAAGGACCCATAATATGTTTTTCACCGCAGTTTTGTGTAACTTTTCCTAAACTATTTGTGCGAGACAGTAAAAATGCGAAACTATGCGAAAAGTTCATGCAAATTAGAATCAAATGAACATTGTAAAACTCTTACTACTGCCTCAAAAAGGGTCGTTCGTCCAAGTGCCTTCTCCATTGACCAAATGTTGAGATTCCCCTTTGTTTTGCTCCTGCTCATAAATAGCTTCATTATTATGATTGCCAGGTGACCACTATTTGAGGTTTTTTCACAGTATATTTTTCCTGTATCCTTTTTATTTCACAAAATAGTGGACTTTTTGTTTAAATTCAAAAGCTTTATGATGAAATGGTACGTCATTTGAAGCTATACAGTCTATGATAATCATGTTTTTTCTTTTTTCATAAGTTGTAATGAGACTAAGATCGAATATCCATTAAACTCGATTATTCGAAAAAAATATTAATCATACTGAATTGTTTCATAAGAATTTAATGAAAGTAAATAAAATTATTTACATACTATTTTTCTTAACTGGAATTTACCTATTATATTTATATTCTACTCGTTCCTTAGTTGAATTGTTTTGGAATATTCAATAACCGACTGCTTGTACCATCGGTTCAAAGTGAACTTTGTATACTTTTTAATATTTCTCAAAGTTGTACTGTAATTAAAGAATCATTCCCTCCACACAAACAATTGATCCAAGCCGCGTAGTCAATAAAAAACATACACATGACAGCAAAATAAAATGTAATTTAATATTTTACATAAAATATAAAATGTAATTTAATATTTTACATAAAATATATTTGATGTTTTGAAACTATTATTTTAATGGCGTGAAAATGTTTGCAAGAAAAAATAAAATATATAATTAATAGTAATTATTTTAATACTACTTAACGCCCTCGCTCCTCCCGTTTGCCCGCTATTTTTTGGGAGCAGACCTGGCACCACCATTCATTACGCGCACGTATTGTTGAGTTCTGCTTTCGCCAGTTGGTGTAGAGCCGAGGAATGAAGGTAGTTATTTTGCACGCATTACTATAAAATCAGATATGCAGTCCCATTTACCGATGAAAATTACTTTTCTCCAACTCTGGTTTTATAAGTTGCTAAACGCCGCATACAGTTTCTGTCTTATATATATATATATATATATATATATATATATATATATATATATATATATATATATAGCAAACGAAAATAAATCTAATCAGAAAGAATCTCAATATGCCATTTTAGACGTGTGAAATAAAAGTAAAATTATAATTTATATGTTGTATGTAATACATGTTGTCTGCCATTCATTATGGTCGGTAATAATGAAACGCAGGTGATGCAACTATGAGGGGATATATTTTAAGAAAATAAATCTAAAGAAAACGATGTGCGGTACTGTATTTTTCTGACCCCCTTTAAAGAATCTGGGATTGTTTCATTCCAAATTCCCCGATCCTGAATCTTTACGAAGTGTCAATATTTTTTCCTCAGAGCTTCGTTTCTCGGAACCGCAAAGAGTTCCGACGATTGCTCCAATAACATCACGGGAAAGAGAGCGAGAAGCTATTTCACGCCTGGATCCCCCCACTCCCCACGTCGCAACGGCCTCTCTGAGTTTTTCCTCCGCTCCGCTAGGAGCGCTCTACTTCCTATTCGGAAGCATCCAGCGTTCACGTTCGTTTAAAGCGAAGAAAAAGATGGAAAGCACGAACGAGCATAAAGAAGTGTTAGAAAAGGTTTCACGAAGGTCATAAAACCAACCTAAATAATTTCCAAACGACAAAAAGTAGCGCCCGAACAGGGACTCGAACCCTGGACCCTTAGGTTAAAAGCCTAATGCTCTACCGACTGAGCTATCCGGGCTCTGCAATAGTAGGTCGCAGAACTGAAAGTGTTTCCGCGGATACGTAACATATGAAACAATATTGTTTTACTTTTAGAGAATTTTATTTGTTTATATGCTTATTCCGCGATATATATCGTGTCATTTTAGTAATTTAACAATATACTATGGTTTTTGTGCCTGAGTGCGGACGTTTAATGAAGTTTCTTTGGAACACGATCAATACCTAATGTGAGTGTGCTCCATTGTTTTATACTTTTCATGATGCGTTTAGTTACTGAATCAGTTTCGTAATCGGGTCCGAACAAAATTTTGTGGTTTTATAACATGAAATATGCATTCTGATGGGTTTGTTTAGTAACGAAAACGTGAAAGATTTTTTTACAATCATGAATAAATGGTATGAAATTTACTGAGTCAATGACGTGGTATATGGCAGTATACCAACTTCTTCACGAAATCGCATAATCCTACGTAAATAGATTGCTGAATGATGTACGAACTACTTTATGCCATTGAGTTCTTAGTGAGATGACTCAATGACAAAAAGTAGTAAAATATCGAACACCTACGACAATTTACTAGTAAAATTTAAAATATAATTGTATCTCAGCATTTATTACATTTAACATTTCATTGGCAATTGGCAAATTCAATGTTTTTGTCATTCCCCAGAAAGGAAACTAGTGGCGCTAAACAGCACGTGCTTTCTCTAATTATTTGTGAGATAATTGGGTTGTGTAATATTACACTACCTGAACCCATACAGCTGTTTCCAACTTGCAGTCATACCCTAGAAAACACCATCATTTCCAAGCGTTGAGAATAAGAACGTAAAAGTATAATAAACCAAGAAATTTGAATATATTGAATTAACCGTGTATGTAAATGTGTTTAAAAATTATTAATGCAACATAAACGAAAAATTAACAGTGTTTATGTTTTTTATAGATCTGTCATTAACAAAAACTGGACTTCACAAAATATAATTTAAAAATAACCGACGGTCAAATCCTCAATTTAATACATTATTTCACACTTTTATTGTAGTATTCCAGAAGACTGCTTTTGTTGAAATATTTAATTTATTACAGAGTAATAGGATAGTATTTTCGTTGGGCTTGAGCATTGTGCATGCTACTTTTAGGAAAATAATAGTGTGTGTTTTTGTTCAGCATAATTTCTTGTTCCCGCAAGCCACTTGTCTTTCCCTACGACCTTGATTTAAAACCAGCTTCTATCAGCACAAATTACCTGAATGAGAGACCTTCTCTCAAAGAACTACAACTAATTCAGATCACTGTTTTGCCCGCACGGCCTGCCGCACTTTTGCCCAGAGCAGAATAAACACACTTTCCTTCCCAGGGAGCGTAGTCATACATTCCAGGGAGGTTGGATGTCATAAATAAAACCATATTTTGAAATTACGACCTAATTAAAAATGTAGCCTTGTACCAGCCGAACCAGATGGCGACAAACCAGCGCCTGAGAGGTATGCTGCAGTAGGTACAGAGAGATTATTGTAAGGAGGGACAGCTTTGAAAGCTACTGCTGGTAGCATAACTGCAGGTTAGGTACATGCACTAATTTGGTAAGTACGTTTGTTGGCAGTTAGCTGACTTGCAAATTCTTTCGACAAAACTTCTTGCCGTCGTCCAACATTACGTAGTTTTGTTATCCGACCTGTCAAACTGGCCCCTTCTTAGGCTACCTTCTAACCCCGAAGCAGCGAAACGGGCGAGGCGCTGAACGGCGATAGGAGAATTGTCGAAAACAACGCCACAATTGCTCCGAACGTCTTTCCTGACCTTTGTTTTATTTTGCGTTTCAAATCAGCCAAGAGTGGGAGCGAGGACAGGGGTGGTTTCAATGCAGGGAAATGTTGCGGCATTGCACCACGCGGCCACACGAAAAAAAAGCTGAATAGCTATGTGCTTGAAATTACCCTCTAGCTCAGACACATTTTTAAGCTGCGTTTGAAATACGCGATTTAAAAATAAGACATATTTAAATAAAATAACAACTAAATTGTAGTGTGCAATAACTTACATTTATAGTAAACTTAATATGTCTACACTTTTTTACAGCATATTTGTAGATGATGTCAAGGAAGGTTTCTGTGGGTTCTTCATCCCCTTCAATTGACAGACTTTCGCACAAGTTTGAACTATTTCTTTCGTTTAACACTGTCACGATACACCACAGAACATGTTCTCAACCACTGCTAGTCAAATCGATTTTCCGTTTCATGGCAACAAACCAACAACAGGCAAACTATGAACAAGTAAACAAGAACAAAAGTGAGAAAAATAACAGTAAAAGCGAAAAGTGTGCTTTGTATTTCCACAAAAGTAAATTATCTCGACTCTGCTTCGCTCCTCCAGAGTTCGGGCTTCCCTCAGGAATTTCATCGACTGATTGAATTGAATTGAATTGAATTTGCCTTGTTTTACGTGGCGAGACTCGGGCCATTAGGCCCGCTCTTCCGTCTGACCACGCAAATTTCGCTACGCTCCTTTCATCAACTAGCAGAGAAAGGAGGTATTTCTTGGGCGAGAAACAGGCGATTTGAATTTAGCTCAGAGGCGTCATTTAGGCTTGAGGATCTTTTACATGCAAGTAAATCTACGAACATGGGACAGCCGGCTTTACTTCCCCTCCGAAGGAAGGCGTACGAAAGATTTTGTCGCCCTAAAAATCCACGGCTTCGATCGGGTTTGAACCCGCGAGCTTGGGTATAACAGTCCGGTACGCTAACCGTCACACCATCGCCGCCGCAAACTGATGATCACAGGATAGCGAAGTAATCGAAGGATTTTAATGAAAATTGTAACAAAATGTGCAAAAATTAGCAGGAGAGTTCGCAGAATATTACAAAGGCCAGTTGTGTTTATTGTTGGAAATGTTTAAAGCAACAAAAAATCCAAAGCATTGAAGAAAAACAAGGAAATTAGTTCGAGTATATCAAAATTTACCCGAAACTTTCAGGGTTAATTTCAATTCCCATTACACATACATTAATGAAAAATGAATAACAATGCAGGCCAATTTTATAACTTATGTGTCCAGAGATGTGTCTCAAAGATTGAATACAAATCTTACGAGATTGGAAACAAATCGTACAAGATTCAAAAATAAACGGTACATCACACTTATCAGTTTACACAATATTTTATTCACTTAACCCGCTTATTCATTTGAACTCGTTATGAAAACATCCTGGGCAAAAAATGTGGCGACAGTGGTGGTAAGTCCGCCATTGCTAATAAAATTCAAACTGAAACGAAAAAATTGTTCAGAACGACAGTTTGAAGGAAGTAACTAAAATTCCCTGATTCCTACGGTTGATAAAAATTTAAAAATCATTTTGTGCAGGATTACTAGTCCCCTGCACGCAAAGATTCGAAGCCAAATGCGAGTGGAAGTGACCGAATCACTCGGCCACTCGCGACGAAGTGTTCTTCAGCCGACCACGGACGCATTCTGAGGGGTTAAACCAGCACACACTTTCTCGCCCGTACGTTCACGCAAAATTACGCGAAAAGAACTCAAAAGTTTGGAAAAAATAAACATGACCTTTTTTCAAAATCTATCTTTAAGGATTTTTTTCATTAAGAGAAAAAAATATATATCTTTAATGTTTTTGTTGCAGGAAGATTCACAAAAAATTTTCAATTTTTGCAATTTTCGAAAAATCAAAGTTTTCAATGAACATGAGACCTTAAACGTTCTTTACACTATCCAACAACAAAATTTAATAATAAACGATGGAGTCATTTTTTAAAAAAAAAATTGAAAATGTCCCTGGGGATTCATGTCAAGTACCCCCCAAATTTAAAATATCAGTTTAAAATTCAAGGGAGCGCAACACCAGCCACAAATAAAGGCCAAATATAGTCTGACAAAGTTGTAACATCTACATATAAAAAGAAAAAGAGTAAATGAATTCACTACAGTGACGGACTAATGACCATAGCAGTTCATTGCCTCAAAAACATCAACCAATTCCCTGGAACATGGTTTAGGTGGCTGCAGGATGTGTGTCCGTGTGTTGTATCGCTACCATGCAATTCATTCCAATTATTGTGGCTGCCGTGCACGCCTTTGGCGCTAGCAGTGAGCGGCGATGTAAATGCATTGTATCAGCGTTGTGATCTGCATCCATTCAAGAACACCCATTGTGAAGGCCGTGCGTTCAGAAAATTCGCCTCTGTTTCAAACACTTTCTTTCGGCAATTTAAGCTCACTTTCTCCGACATTATCACCAGGCCACGATAATTACAACCATTTTTATTCATTACACTTCGAATGGTCTTTATTTTGTTTATTTTTATATCATTTTCGAACCGATTCCAATGGTAGAAAACGCAGAAATGCTGAATGATTTAAATTACAATGTCGTCAATTTGTCATAAGACTGGTGTAGTAATGGATAAAACATTCTTTGAAAGTCAAAACCAAAGCAAAGGAATTAAGACAAAGTAAAAATTCTAGAAATAATGCTAGCCAATGAAAAATAACTTAAAAATTTGGATTTTTTATCTTAGCTGCAAAATATGTAGTATAGAGTATGTCAGGCAATATGCGGGTTACTGACATTACCCAATTTAACATTTTTAAAGGCAATAGTTCATACGCAAAGGAGATTTGTCACCAATGCACTGTAAGATTTGTGGTGTTCAAGGCAGCTTTACAGAGTACAGATTGCACCCACATTGAGGACTGGAAGCACATTTCAGGACAAATGTCCACAGGCAGCGCGCGATCTTCCCTTCCTCTTCCTCGTTCTGTCCTCTCCTTTTTCACGCACACACACACACTCTCACACATAAATGCGCTACAGTACCAAACATATCAGGAGAGCACTCGGGAGCTTAGAGCTTGCCCCGGCTGGGGCGGTGCCCCACCGGTGGGAGATACCTGGTTGGGGAAACCGATGGTTGATCGGCGCCGAATCTCGCCAACCTGCGGAAGGAGAAGATTACCTCCCCCGCGATAAAACGTGCACCACGCTTTCGGGACTAATGGCCTCAGCAGTGGACGCGCCCGCAATCACTAACAACCAACCAACCGTAAGTGGTTCAGCGTGATCTGTGCGCTACGTTGTGGTTAGGGCCCCTTCCCACGACGCGGCCACGGCGCACTTCACAGCAGCGCGGCGCGTAGCAGAGCATTGGTTTGAATGGCGGCCTTCCCACGTGCAGCGGGTGGCGGCTGCTGCGGCAGCCGACGCCGAACTGCAGCTACGCGAAGCGGAGGAGGGGCCACGCGCCACCGCTAGCAGAACACAGCTTTAAATGGGCGCGTTCCCACTGCGCCGCGGCCGCAGCGTTCTACCTGCTCCGGTCCCTTTGTTCGTCGTCGCTGGAGGGTCGGCGAAACCTACCCCTCCAGACCCCACCCCCTTCCACGGCGGGCGGCGGTGCGGCCGTGGCTCCGGCGGTGGCTGCGTCGGAAGGGCTCTGCTGCTCGAAGGAAGCGCGCCGCGGTCGCGCCGTGGGAAGGCGCCCTTAAATCCCCGATTGAAAACACGAAATTCGCATTTTGGGGGCTCCGTGCTTAAAGACCCCCCCCCTCCCCGCCCCGGGCGCGTGACTGGGAGCCTCCGCCGCGCGGCTTTGAGGTTCTCCGCTCTGTTTCCCTCCCCGCGTCTCCTCCCCCCAGGCTTTTCGTCACGTGAAACGGCACGCGGATCAACTAAAACTCGAAGGCTACGAACTACATTAGCGGAGGAGCGATAGTTTTTCGCGCGCTCTGATGCACTAGTTATTTTCGAAACGAAAGTGAGTTTTTGGGCGCACGAATAAAATGTTGACGGACGAGGCGGTGCCAGAAACAGAGTGTGGCGTTTTGAAATGAGTATGCCAAAGGCGCGTGCGTACGAGTTGCGTCCAACATTCGCGCACGAACGGTGGACACCACTAGAAATTGAAAAACAACCGAGGAAAGAAATGTATTTAGATATGATGGGCGGGGAGGGGGAGTTTCGTATTAAGTGTTTATGATAGTTATGGTGGTCTGAATTGATAAGATGTTTATTTACATAACTAGTACAGAAAGTGAGTATTTTGGCGTACGAATTAAATGTTAACGGACGAGGCGGCGATAGAAATTGAGTAGGACATTTTGAAAAGAATAATCCAAAGGCACTATGGTGCTCATTTTTTGGTATGGATTCATGGAAAGTTACAAGTATAGAATCTTGGGATCATTTTCTGTACTCGAGGCAGCAGCCATGTTCATTCATGTCGCTCCCAGTCTTTTGTTTGCTTTGCAGTTCTTACTTGTTTTATTTGACCATCACTTTTTATTTGCCTAGTATTGACTGGAAAGTAACATTTTCTAGCGAAGGTAAGCGTTGGTCATGCATGAAAGCTGAGAAGAGATGCTACTTGAGAAACGAGCGCAGTTGCACTACTTCTCATGCTGTTTGTTTTCTTAGGATCTTAATCGATCTCTCCATGCTTCACATCACGAATCATCACGAGAACCAAATCTACGGAGCGTTTCTAACAAGCTATGAATAAAACACTTTCTGCACTTCTTTGTAAAATTACTTTTACATAAGTGAATAGATTGGAGTCCATATCGTACCTTTCCTGTATTGCACAACAAACAAAGACGTTGCCTAGGCAACAAACAATTGCGAAATATTACCGACAAATGTGTCGCACACTCTTTACATTGTGCGATTGTCGGCTGTCCTTCAACGTGCGTGGCGTCACTTTGAATTTCTCGAAGAATTCTCACAATGGAAATCACCCGTGGAAACTATCGATAACCTCCACCCACATGCACTGAATTGACCCCTTTGTGGCATCGTCAGCTGGCGCGCTAGTCCACATGGCCAGCGGAAGTCCACATTTTGCAGAGCGATTCTGTCTTCAGCGATGTTCAACTGTTTAAGAATCTGTCCTCATTACTACCACGTGAACATAATTTTATAAATCAACGAAACACGAAGTGACGAGAGGATTTATTATTTTCGGTGCGAGAGTAGTATTTAGAGGTCTATTAAGCGAACAAAGATGTTCATAAACTTGAATAACACCATTAAATTAACAAATAAGACAAACTATATAGATATTGTAATTTTATTACGAAACGTCTCAATGTCACTGCCCCCTTAAATAATTTTACGTATCGCGTGGAGGTTGCACTGAGAAAATAAATTCGGAATATGTTTCAAATATTTTAAAAACACATTTACTAATAAGAAATATATTCTATAATTAATTACTAAATAAATTAACGATTATTAAAAACACAATTACCTTCGGCCCAGTAATTCAAAATGTTTAAAATCTCATTTAAGGTTTCTGATAACAGATCGTAATTTTCACAGCAGACGCACTAACACTCTTTCAAAATTCTTTCCCAGTTGTTTTTCACTGACTCTGAGCACTGAATTGCTTATATTTTCATCTTTTTCTGAACGTTAAGTTTCAGTGTTCGTTTGTTTACACAGAATAATGCAGCACAGTTTCACAGAGTAAATCTATTTTTACGAATGAATGAAAAAAATGTGCACGTTGCGTGAATTACACAGCTGGGTAAATTTGATAATTCCATATCGACAGAGTGCTGTGATTGGCTGAAGTTCGAATCATTCTTCGTTGGACATTCGGAGCTGAGTGATACGTTCGAAACAATCGTTCAATGATCCAAGAAAAGAGTAGGACCCTTTCGGGCAGATAAGAGCAATTCTGAAAGTAGATCGCCACGAATGCACATTTTTTGAACACAAAAGAAAATCCAGATCCTTCCAATCCATTTTCAGTTTTAATATGTGACATACATGTAATTAATTGGTGACAATCTATTTTGAGTACATAGAATAAATATACACTAGGTACTCAAAATGAGCTCCGGTGTCTTTAGCCGAAACGCTTCACTATGCTCAGGGAAGTGAAGGAAGTTAAGCGACCCGAGACAGCAAGGATTCCTGGACGGGTGACCGTTTGGGAATTTCGGAAACTTGACAGTCCGGAGCCCCTAGCCGAAGGAATAAAAGGCAATGACAGACTGCGACGTAAGGTGACAAAAAAATCTTATCCGAGGGTTAGACCAGAGATTAATACGCCCACGAAGGGCTAACAGATGTAAGATCAAGAAGGGCTCAATGCCCCAAAAGGGCTACCAGTCGTACGGCAAAAAAGACACAACGAATTGAAGAAAAAATCCTAAAAAGTAATTAGTTGAAGGCAATCCTGAGCCCAGCCCGCGTGAAGCACCTACCTGCGGTGGTCGCTGCGGTGGGGCGGCGGGTGGTCGGCGGGTGGTCGAGGTGGGTCGGCGGGTGGTCCGTGGCCGTTTGAGGCGCCGGCTGCCGGGCGCACCGCTTTAGCGCCAGCCGACCCCCTCCCACGCGCCCCCACCCCCTCCCCTCCCCGGCCCCGCCGCCACCCGACCGGCACGCGCCCCCCTCCTCTCTGCGCTGCGCTCTTCCAACTTTTCCCTTTCTCCTGCTCCTCTTCCCTTCTTTTCCTCCTCTTCTCATCCTTTTCCTTTTGCTTCTCTTTCTTTTCTTCTTTTCCTTCTTCTCTTCTTTTCCTTCTCTGGTTTGTCATCCTTTTCTATCTCGTCCTTTTTATGTTCTTACCCTCTTTTTTTCTTTCATTTCTTCTCTTTCTTCTTCTTCTTCTTCTTCTTCATCTTTTCGGCTCTGTTTCATTCCATTCCATCCCTCCTTGACCTTACTTCACACATTTCTCACTTCCTATTGCGTTCCTTCACATCATTTCTGTTCTTTTCCGGCTCTCCTCCTACTCCATCTTTTCCTTTCCCTTCACCCTTTTCTTCTGCTTCTTATTATTCTTCATGTTTTTTCCGTTCAGTCTTCTTCTTCTTTCTCTTCACCTTTTTGTTGTACTTATTCTGGATTTCGAACCTCCTTTTTCTTCTTTCGTCTTTTCGTTTCTCTTCTATTCTCCTTCCCATCTTATTTTTCCCCTTCTGCTCATTTTCCTTCCTTTTCCTTTTATTTACGTTTTTTTCTCCATTCTCCTCCCATCTTTTTGCTTACTTATGGTCTTTATCTCGTTTTCCTTCTTTCTCTTCTTGTCCTCTTTTACTCGCGTTTGTTTCTTTCCTCTTTTTCCTCTCCCTTCGTCTCTTTTTTTTCTCCTTTTCTTCTCTACCTCTCCTTCGCATTCTCACGCTGCTTCTCCTCTTCCTCTTCTTTATGTTCTTCTCTACCTTCTTATCATTTCTCGCCCTTTTCTATCCTCTTCTGCTCTTCATTATCATTCCCTACAAAAACAAAGGCCACAGACGACAACACCACTGCTCACTGAAAGTGTGAGTATGTAAACCGCTTGAAGAAACATTCACTTGATCAGTGCCAGTAACTGGATTGCTTAGATAGATTACAAATCACTCCATTGTAGAACTGCCACATGACTTCTTTAGCATCTGAGTAGGAAGAACACGCAACTTACAGCTCAGCAATAAGTGAACAAGAATTACCCTTGTCGTCAAAGAACCTGACACTAAACGCAAAAATACTACGGAATTTTACAGACCACCACATTGATCATAATTTACCACATGTTATCGTAGAAGAGTTTCAGGTATGTTCGGTGGTCGTACAGATTACAGAGGAAACTCCAATGATATTGGAAAGAAAAAAAACTCCCGAATTTAGCGATCACCAAATATGACTCGGAAGATTTTGAAATGCAAGGTCTCCTATTGTTCTAAAAATAATAGGAGCTCTAGGGGCCTCACCATACCTGAAGAAACATTGAAAATAATAACCCACTTTTATTATTATTATTATTATTATTATCATTATTATTATTAATTTTTATTCAACCCGTAAACGAAGTGACAGGGGCGCTTTCGCAGGAAAGTGGCGGTCGTGCGCACAAACTGTTTTCCCTGCTCTCCACCTCGAGCGCGTGCGACCTCTTTCTGCAGCCGACGCCAGCTTCCCTTCCTCGCTTCCCCGAATTACGTCATTACGCGCAAGGGAGTTGCCGCGAAATGTTTTCACGGTCATCGAAACTTTACCTGTGTAACTTTACTTGTATTGGGAAGAAAGTTTGGTAAGTGCGTAGGCAACATTCGGAACGTCAATCGTAATGAAAAGAAAATTAAACAGGGAAAGGGAAAATGGGGAAACGAACAGAAAAATACAACGAGAAGACAAAAGCAACAGCTACAGTGTATTTCAAGGTTAATGTCCATCCCCGACATAATTTTCCACCCAACGTGAGCTACAGGGGAAGGAGGAAAGGATGAAACTTCATGCCACACCTGCGAAGAATGAAAGGAAATGTAGGCAAAAACCTGATAAGCCAGAGCAAACATATTCGTATATGTCAATAACTATGTGTTGATTGAAGTATGTCTCATCTTAACACTGTCTCAAGTCCTTCCTTGCGTGCGTGAACAAGACATTCGCTATGTTAACAGATACGGCATACTTTTATAAAAATCAATGTATTTACTTTTGTGAATACTTCCTGTAGCTGGCGTGGCTTGATATTGCATAAAGCTCTTAAGATCATAAAATGAACATTCAGGAGACACTTGCACGCGTAACTAGGACATATCCTCCAGCACCCACGCCAGTGTTGTCAAATGAAGGACGTGGGCGGGAAGAAGTATGGAAAAAAGAAAATGTGCGACAATCTTTTCCATTGACTGATTAATTAGCGATTCCGAGTGCGTCAATTGCAAAGGACATTAGTTACGTAATTGTAGTGTGTACGTTTTTATCGAGGCGTGGCATTGATATTAGCCCGCTGGGTTGTGATCCTGCGCCGACCTGCAGTCCGCTAACGAGATTTTCCCCAACCAGTGGGGCACCGCCCCAGCCTGGACGACTTCTAAGCTCCCGACCGTTCTCCCTGCCTGTGTGGTAGTATTGTGCACGTAAGTGTAAGTCTGTGTAAAGGATAGGCCAAGGAAGGGCAAGGAAAGATCGGAAAACCACGGAAAACTCTCAATAAAAGCAGCTGGACGCTAGAATTCCCCTTCAGACAACGCCTAAACGCGATCAAGCTATTGAAACCAAAAATTGTTTTTTTTAGAATTCTTCCAGAATATCCTATAGGGAGCCGGCCAAGAATTCTGCTAACGGATTTGTCTTGTCGAGAAGTAAAGCATGACCTAGTGATCACCTCCGTAGGTCGAGAAATCGAATGAATATGTAGGTGCCTTAAGCCACTCGGAACGTGTTTTGGTTCCCCAAAGCACAAATAACCCGTTTTCAGGTAAATTTCTTCGAATCTTCTGAATGGATCCGCAGAGAACGCTAGTTCCCCACCAGACGACCGAGACGCGATGAATGGCCTCATTTGAGTCGATTTGTGGTCAGAAAGAGGTCGAACCGTGAGGGAATTAACCGGCTATTCCTACCATTAGCCGCATTTGCGAGTTACGCATCTGCTGAGATGTCTCGTTGCCAAAAAGCTTTGGCGCCGTAGCGTCTCTAGCCCTGAGGTGCCAGGGTTGGAGACCCAACGGTGGCGCAGTTTCGACAACAGCAAGGTCCAATTCAACCGCTGCCTGGAGGAGGATTCTAGGGGCCGGTTGCTTTCATCGGCGGTTTTCGTGGTCTCTCCGATCCCTTAAAAGTAGGTGAATGCCCGAGAAGTAGATAGATAGGCATTGATTATTTCTGCAAACAGGTTTTTCGAAACCCGGGTGCCCAGAACCATAACAAACGGGCCACGAACCGCATGCGAACTTCTTGTCCCTTTCTCTTCGCTTACAAACACCGCTTACAGGCACTAAACCACCCCACATGTAGGCAGCTTAGAGCTTTTTCCGGATTTTTCCGGACACCGGCGGTGCCTCGGTGGTAAGAGATACCTAGTTTGGAAAAACCCCGCTAGCCGACATCTATTGATTGACTAATTAATGATTCCGGGCACGTCAACTACCAGGGCCATTAGTCCCGTACGTATAGTGCATGTTTTTGCTCGTTAGGTAGCGGTGATTTTTCCCTCGCTGGATGGCGAGATCCGGCGCCGACCTACAGTGGGCTAGTGTTTTTTTTTTGTTTTTTTTACAATTGGATATTTCCCAGCAACGGGATCGCCCCAGCCGGGACAAGGTCTAAGCTTCCGACAGGTCTCCCAGCATATGTGGTAGTGTAGTGCATGTTTGTGTGGGTGTAAGAGGTGAGGATAGGAAAGGAAGAAGTAGGAAAGACCGCGCGCGGTGTGTGGCCAGTTTGTTCGGGTACTGTTCCGTTATTCGCCTGGTGCTGATCGGAGAAACCATGGAAAACTACCGATCAGAGCACCCGTCATCTAGAATTTCCTTTTCCCAGCAAAGTGGATAAATATTTTTTTTAACAAAATTCCATTATCCTTGCCCTCACTGTCACGTGCAGATAAGAAGGTACTCTTCGAGCAATTGGGCAATTTCGCAGCGGGGTCCAAATCCCACTTGGGCACGTGAAAGCCCGCGAGACAATGGCCTGCTGGCGACAGCGCTTCTCTTGAGCTCAGCGCGGCGCGAAGCGCTGCTCATTTGTCATCGCGCCGCGACGAGCCGCCATCTCCTCCAGAAGGCCACGGCCCACTTTCGCATCGGACGAAGACGTTTAACACCGAACGCAAACTGGAGCGTCTCTCCCGGAGTCAGTCAATTTTGGGGTGTTCCTTGCCCGACCCAGGCACAGTTACAAATGTCTCGCTATACTGGGACCTTCTCGACATCTCCCGAACTGCGACGGATCTACTTCGAATCTACTACTAATTTGAATTGATTTGGTCAAAGAACAATAAAAGCTGCATGTGACGTAGGGGGGAGAAGAGATACTATTAGCACACGTTTTTGTCTGCTCTAGAATCCTTTCCTATCATTTTAACTACAAACAGTTGAATGATGAATGAAAGTTTAAAATAACAAAAATTAACTTAAAATAATAATAATAATAATAATAATAATAATAATAATAATAACAATAACAATAAAATTAATAAAAACTGAGGCAAGCAACATTTGAAAAAAGAAAAAAGAAAAGAAAGAACGAGACATTTTGAAAAGGGAAAATTCGATGACGAGAAAATACGAACAATGAGTCCCCAAAGATCATCGACTGTTCTGCAGATCATGATGTTCGTTAATTCTCCAATTAAATTCGGCAAGTACCGCGTATTCCTCGCCACACAATGGCTCTTTCTTCCCATGCATGTTCCCTGCCCGAGGGACAATTGACCTTCATACGCGCTCGCTGGCTACTCGCAGATGAGTCTTCAATTCCACAAAAAAGCAGAAAATTGCGGGAGACGTTTTCGCTTTCTTCCGCGGGACGACAGATGATATCAGGGAAATCTCCAGGGAGCGCCGTCTCCGTATTAAGAGCAACGTTCGAAAAAAGCACAGGATGCATCGGCGTTTGTGAAAGCATAGAGGAGATATGGGTACTTTCCAAGCCCTAGACGTTGTCTGTACACTAACTGCAGTACACAAACGGAAATAAACATAGAAAACGAATCTATGAAATACATTTTTCAACCCAAATAGTTTAGATTTGTATTGAAAACGTTAAATTTACGTTAGGTATATACCGGTACTTACATATAAACGTATGGAAATTATTATTAAAACTTTAGACCTTTCGTTAGAATACGGACAGATCATTCGTTAGATTTCGTTCTACGTTATTAAAACTTGAAAACTTTCGTTAGATTACAATTAGATAATTTGTCAGGTTCATATGGAAATAATGAAACCCTATCTAATTTTCTCGTTAAAGTAGTTTTAAGTGATATTTCTTATATTGACTTCAACGGATCAGAATTAACAAAAGATTACATGAAAAATTGTCGATTCATATTTATCTTTGTGGAATAACATTTTATTTAATTCAAATGCAAAAGTTTCTTCCTGACTCATTAATTTCCAATATTAAACACTTTGTTTCCAGCTAAATATTCTTTATTCTATCAAATAATATTTTTATAAAAAGAGGTTTAAGAAGAGTTTTATTCACAAGGAATTACGACCAGATTGCAAACTCGCGAGGTTCAAAATTCTTCGGAGTGAATAAAACTCTACTTTAACCCCCATGTCATAAATTAAACTTTACTTTTAACCTTCTTTCTTAATTTTTTGATGCAGATTCATAATGGAGTACACGCTTATGTCACATGGTTCGGCCACCTTGAGTACTGTAAATGTCAATCATCCATCCGCCAGTCACTTTCAGTATTAACGATGGCCGTGGTTATAGTCGCTTTTCATTGCGTATGAAGAATGGAAGCATATTCATATGAGATGTATTATTTAGACTCTAATGACGTGGCGCATGTTCTGGGTAGGCAGGTGGCCAAACGTTTTGCCGTAAAACAATTTTTTCGGTATTGAGGATCGAGAAAACGTGGATTCCAAGTTCATAACGTGTTAAGAGTGCGTAGTTTTTTACTACACATCTGAGCAAGTTTTATCCATTTCCTCGGTATCAGGACCCCACGACTGGTGTTTGTCTGGCGACAAATCGCCGGCTTTTGTCACATTGTTACGATTCTTTCACGTCCGGAGCAAGCGAGTAAGCTGAACGATGCTCATATGATCGAGAACTCTTTGTGCGGGCGAGGCGATGCCGCACCGCGAAGTCTCGTTTTTTCCTGCGCGTCGATTTCCTTTTTTTCGAGTGGGTCAAACTTTTCGGGGGCAGGCAGGAGTGTGTGTGTGTGTGTGGGGGGGGAAGGGGCTGTGTTGACATCGATACACAGCGGCGCGCCGCTTTCCTCTGTTCGGCGAAGGGAGAAGCTCTGGGGGCGGGGCCCTTCGTGCCCCACGCGAACGCACAGGCGCTGGGAACTGGGGAGACGGGTGGGTACTGGGCAATGGGTACGGGGACGTTGCACTTGTCTTCTTTCTCTTCTTCTCCTCTTGCTCCTCTTCCTTCTTTTTTCTCTTTTCTTCTTTTTTGTTCTCCTCTTCCTTCTCTTCTTTCAGTGCATTATTCTATTATTTTTCTACCCTTTCTTCTCCCTTTACTTCTTCTTCTACTTTTCCCTTTTGCTACTTCTTCTTCCCTTCGCTACCTTCGTCATCTCCTACTCCCCTTTGATTCTTGTTCTCCCTTTCCTTCTTCTCCTTTGCTTTTTCGTTTCTTCTATTATTTTTCGACACCTCCTCCTATCATTGACCTTTATGTCCTTCTTTTCTTTCTCTTTCTCATTTGTCCTCTTTCTTCTCCTTCTCCTTGTCCTTCATTTTTCTCGTCCTTTTCCATCTCATTCTCGTCCTTGTTTCTTTAGTCTTCTCTGGTTGTGGTAATATTGTTAAACTGCAGTTTAAACCTTGGCTGTATTTAATATTGCTTAGAAAATTAAGGTGATAGAGTGCTTTAAGGTCGAAAATTCATTAAACTAATATTCACGTATTACGTACAGGACGTTTTACTTCGATGATTTATGAATGAAAATGAATAAATGGAATAATAGCAAAACACGATGTCTTTAATGTTTGTATTTTTTACTCTACATTCGATCGACGTATATTACTACTACGTGACCAAACAATGAAATATATCGGTATTTCATTAAAAAAGTATAGGAAAATACCATATTTTTTATCATAATTCAAAGCATCAATATTTTAAACATTTTCACTACGGCAGTCCCCACACATTCGGCATTCGCTGAGCAGCGAGCTACTGCTTGCCCAATCCCGAACTGTTGATGTGTTCGGCGAATGTTCGCTCCATTTGATATCTCCTAAAGACCGACACGCGGTGGGTAGGGCGAATACCGAATGTTCGGCGCTCGGCGAATCGCAAGCAACCCGTCCACACTACTCGGGATTCGGCGAGCGGTTGCTCGGGACTCGCCGAATGCCGCATGTGTGGAGCCGCCTTAACCCAGGAGAAAACCTGTAGGTAATGTATCGTAGTATCGATGTATTGATGTTTTGATAAAATTTGCCATCACAATCCACCAAACCAGACGGAGCTCTTGCGTATCGTATCCGACTTCAGTCAATGAGCTTCAGACAACAGTATTCGTCCCAATAGAGCGGCAATTTTGAATGCAGCCAGTTACCAAAAGACTCATTACATAATAATAATAATAATAATAATAATAATAATAATGTCTTTATTAATGGCGAGGCTCAGGCCATAGGGCCTGCTCTTCCGCCTAACCACATCGTCTTCGCCCATTACCCCTTCACCCATTACATCGTCTTCGAGTAACATTTTGTAGAAAATTGCCACTTTATGCCGCTTTCAAAACGTTTCTCTCCATGCAAGATGGCGGCCAGCGTCTGGTCTGGCTACTCAGCCGGGGTGGGCGTGTTGTGGTCACGTGGTTCGCTCACCGCCGCGTGGCGCGGGAAGCGGCGCCGCCGATCGACCGTCACTTGTTCCCCGCTCTCGCTTCCCGAGAGAAAACGGCGCTTCCTTCCTTCCTTATGCGCGCGTGCGCACGAGAAATCCCGCACCCCTCCCCCCCCCCCCCGCCCACGTGCGTAAGAGCGCGCCTAATTGGCACCGGGCGGACAGGCGTCTGGGCGCAGCGCCTTGCAGAAGCTACACAATAAACGCACTGCCCATTCAGCTCTCATCGTACTGTTTTACTGGCTTAGGTGGCTGAGGGCATGAACCGATGTCACTGCAGTGCCTCTGACCGGGAGGTCCTAGGGTTACACTCCCCACGGTGGCTGCATTTTCCACACTACCTACACAGCTAGGTTACGAGCAAAGTTACTGGGAGAGGTGGCTCAGGGCATCAACTGATGTCACTGCAGTGCCTCTGACGGGGAGGTCCTAGAGTTACACTCCACACGGTGGCAGCATTTTCCACACTACCTATACAGCTAGGTTACGAGCGAAGTTACTGGGAGAGGTGGCTCAGGGCATCAGCTGATGTCACTGCAGTGCCTATGACGGGGAGGTCCTAGGGTTACACTCCCCACGGTGGCTGCATTTTCCACACTACCTACACAGCTAGGTTACGAGCGAAGTTACTGGGAGAGGTGGCTCAGGGCATCAACTGATGTCACTGCAGTGCCTCTGACGGGGAGGTCCTAGAGTTACACTCCACACGGTGGCAGCATTTTCCACACTACCTATACAGCTAGGTTACGAGCGAAGTTACTGGGAGAGGTGGCTCAGGGCATCAGCTGATGTCACTGCAGTGCCTATGACGGGGAGGTCCTAGGGTTACACTCCCCACGGTGGCTGCATTTTCCACACTACCTACACAGCTAGGTTACGAGCGAAGTTACTGGGAGAGGTGGCTCAGGGCATCAACTGATGTCACTGCAGTGCCTCTGACCGGGAGGTCCTAGGGTTACACTCCCCACGGTGGCTGCATTTTCCACACTACCTACACAGCTAGGTTACGAGCGAAGTTACTGGGAGAGGTGGCTCAGGGCATCAACTGATGTCACTGCAGTGCCTCTGACGGGGAGGTCCTAGAGTTACACTCCCCACGGTGGCAGCATTTTCCACACTACCTACACAGCTAGGTTACGAGCGAAGTTACTGGGAGAGGTGGCTCAGGGCAACAGCTGATGTCGCTGCAGTGCCTCTGACCGGGAGGTCCTAGGGTTACACTCCCCGCGGTGGCAGCATTTTCCACACTACCTACACAGCTAGGTTACGTGCGAAGTTACTGGGAGAGGTGGCTCAGGGCATCAGCTGATGTCGCTGCAGTGCCTCTGACCGGGAGGTCCTAGGGTTGCACTCCCCACGGTGGCAGCATTTTCCACACCACCTACACAGCTAGGTTTCGAGCGAAGTTACTGGGAGAGGTGGCTCAGGGCATCAGCTGATGTCGCTGCAGTGCCTCTGACCGGGAGGTCCTAGGGTTGCACTCCCCACGGTGGCAGCATTTTCCACACTACCTACACAGCTAGGTTACGAGCGAAGTTACTGGGAGAGGTGGCTCAGGGCATCAGCTGATGTCACTGCAGTGCCTCTGACCGGGAGGTCCTAGGGTTGCACTCCCCACGGTGGCAGCATTTTCCACACTACCTACACAGCTAGGTTACGAGCGAAGTTACTGGGAGAGGTGGCTCAGGGCATCAGCTGATGTCACTGCAGTGCCTCTGACCGGGAGGTTCTAGGGCCACACTCCCCACGGTGGCAGCATTTTCCACACTACCTACACAGCTAGGTTACGAGCGAAGTCACTGGGAGAGGTGGCTCAGGGCATCAACTGATGTCACTGCAGTGCCTCTGACCGGGAGGTTCTAGGGCCACACTCCCCACGGTGGCAGCATTTTCCACACTACCTACACAGCTAGGTTACGAGCGAAGTTACTAGCAGAGGTGGCTCAGGGCATCAACTGATGTCACTGCAGTGCCTCTGACCGGGAGGTCCTAGGGTTACACTCCCCACGGTGGCAGCATTTTCCGCACTACCTACACAGCTAGGTTACGAGCGAAGTTACTAGCAGAGGTGGCTCAGGGCATCAACTGATGTCACTGCAGTGCCTCTGACCGGGAGGGCCTAGGGTTACACTCCCCACGGTGGCAGCATTTTCCACACTACCTACACAGCTAGGTTACGAGCGAAGTTACTGGGAGAGGTGGCTCAGGGCATCAGCTGATGTCACTGCAGTGCCTCTGACCGGGAGGGCCTAGGGTTACACTCCCCACGGTGGCAGCATTTTCCACACTACCTACACAGCTAGGTTACGAGCGAAGTTACTGGGATAGGTGGCTCAGGGCTACAAGTGATGTCACTGCAGTGCCTCTGACCGGGAGGGCCTAGGGTTACACTCCCCACGGTGGCAGCATTTTCCACACTACCTACACAGCTAGGTTACGAGCGAAGTCACTGGGAGAGGTGGCTCAGGGCATCAACTGATGTCACTGCAGTGCCTCTGACCGGGGGGGCCTAGAGTTACACTCCCCACGGTGGCAGCATTTTCCACACTACCTACACAGCTAGGTTACGAGCGAAGTTACTAGCAGAGGTGGCTCAGGGCATCAACTGATGTCACTGCAGTGCCTCTGACCGGGAGGTCCTAGGGTTACACTCCCCACGGTGGCAGCATTTTCCGCACTACCTACACAGCTAGGTTACGAGCGAAGTTACTAGCAGAGGTGGCTCAGGGCATCAACTGATGTCACTGCAGTGCCTCTGACCGGGAGGTCCTAGGGTTACACTCCCCACGGTGGCAGCATTTTCCACACTACCTACACAGCTAGGTTACGAGCGAAGTTACTGGGAGAGGTGGCTCAGGGCATCAACTGATGTCACTGCAGTGCCTCTGACCGGGAGGTCCTAGGGTTACACTCCCCGCGGTGGCAGCATTTTCCACACTACCTACACAGCTAGGTTACGAGCGAAGTCACTGGGAGAGGTGGCTCAGGGCATCAACTGATGTCACTGCAGTGCCTCTGACCGGGAGGTCCTAGGGTTACACTCCCCACGGTGGCAGCATTTTCCACACTACCTACACAGCTAGGTTACGAGCGAAGTTACTAGCAGAGGTGGCTCAGGGCATCAACTGATGTCACTGCAGTGCCTCTGACCGGGAGGTCCTAGGGTTACACTCCCCACGGTGGCAGCATTTTCCACACTACCTACACAGCTAGGTTACGAGCGAAGTTACTGGGAGAGGTGGCTCAGGGCATCAGCTGATGTCACTGCAGTGCCTCTGACCGGGAGGTTCTAGGGCCACACTCCCCACGGTGGCAGCATTTTCCACACTACCTACACAGCTAGGTTACGAGCGAAGTCACTGGGAGAGGTGGCTCAGGGCATCAACTGATGTCACTGCAGTGCCTCTGACCGGGAGGTTCTAGGGCCACACTCCCCACGGTGGCAGCATTTTCCACACTACCTACACAGCTAGGTTACGAGCGAAGTTACTAGCAGAGGTGGCTCAGGGCATCAACTGATGTCACTGCAGTGCCTCTGACCGGGAGGTCCTAGGGTTACACTCCCCACGGTGGCAGCATTTTCCGCACTACCTACACAGCTAGGTTACGAGCGAAGTTACTAGCAGAGGTGGCTCAGGGCATCAACTGATGTCACTGCAGTGCCTCTGACCGGGAGGTCCTAGGGTTACACTCCCCACGGTGGCAGCATTTTCCACACTACCTACACAGCTAGGTTACGAGCGAAATTACTGGGAGAGGTGGCTCAGGGCATCAGCTGATGTCACTGCAGTGCCTCTGACCGGGAGGGCCTAGGGTTACACTCCCCACGGTGGCAGCATTTTCCACACTACCTATACAGCTAGGTTACGAGCGAAGTTACTGGGATAGGTGGCTCAGGGCTACAAGTGATGTCACTGCAGTGCCTCTGACCGGGAGGGCCTAGGGTTACACTCCCCACGGTGGCAGCATTTTCCACACTACCTACACAGCTAGGTTACGAGCGAAGTTACTAGCAGAGGTGGCTCAGGGCATCAACTGATGTCACTGCAGTGCCTCTGACCGGGAGGTCCTAGGGTTACACTCCCCACGGTGGCAGCATTTTCCACACTACCTACACAGCTAGGTTACGAGCGAAGTTACTGGGAGAGGTGGCTCAGGGCATCAGCTGATGTCACTGCAGTGCCTCTGACCGGGAGGGCCTAGGGTTACACTCCCCACGGTGGCAGCATTTTCCACACTACCTACACAGCTAGGTTACGAGCGAAGTTACTGGGATAGGTGGCTCAGGGCTACAAGTGATGTCACTGCAGTGCCTCTGACCGGGAGGGCCTAGGGTTACACTCCCCACGGTGGCAGCATTTTCCACACTACCTACACAGCTAGGTTACGAGCGAAGTTACTGGGAGAGGTGGCTCAGGGCATCAACTGATGTCACTGCAGTGCCTCTGACCGGGAGGTCCTAGGGTTACACTCCCCACGGTGGCAGCATTTTCCGCACTACCTACACAGCTAGGTTACGAGCGAAGTTACTAGCAGAGGTGGCTCAGGGCATCAACTGATGTCACTGCAGTGCCTCTGACCGGGAGGTCCTAGGGTTACACTCCCCACGGTGGCAGCATTTTCCACACTACCTACACAGCTAGGTTACGAGCGAAGTTACTGGGAGAGGTGGCTCAGGGCATCAGCTGATGTCACTGCAGTGCCTCTGACCGGGAGGGCCTAGGGTTACACTCCCCACGGTGGCAGCATTTTCCACACTACCTACACAGCTAGGTTACGAGCGAAGTTACTGGGATAGGTGGCTCAGGGCTACAAGTGATGTCACTGCAGTGCCTCTGACCGGGAGGGCCTAGGGTTACACTCCCCACGGTGGCAGCATTTTCCACACTACCTACACAGCTAGGTTACGAGCGAAGTTACTAGCAGAGGTGGCTCAGGGCATCAACTGATGTCACTGCAGTGCCTCTGACCGGGAGGTCCTAGGGTTACACTCCCCACGGTGGCAGCATTTTCCACACTACCTACACAGCTAGGTTACGAGCGAAGTTACTGGGAGAGGTGGCTCAGGGCATCAGCTGATGTCACTGCAGTGCCTCTGACCGGGAGGGCCTAGGGTTACACTCCCCACGGTGGCAGCATTTTCCACACTACCTACACAGCTAGGTTACGAGCGAAGTTACTGGGATAGGTGGCTCAGGGCTACAAGTGATGTCACTGCAGTGCCTCTGACCGGGAGGGCCTAGGGTTACACTCCCCACGGTGGCAGCATTTTCCACACTACCTACACAGCTAGGTTACGAGCGAAGTTACTGGGAGAGGTGGCTCAGGGCATCAACTGATGTCACTGCAGTGCCTCTGACCGGGAGGTCCTAGGGTTACACTCCCCACGGTGGCAGCATTTTCCGCACTACCTACACAGCTAGGTTACGAGCGAAGTTACTAGCAGAGGTGGCTCAGGGCATCAACTGATGTCACTGCAGTGCCTCTGACCGGGAGGTCCTAGGGTTACACTCCCCACGGTGGCAGCATTTTCCACACTACCTACACAGCTAGGTTACGAGCGAAGTTACTGGGAGAGGTGGCTCAGGGCATCAGCTGATGTCACTGCAGTGCCTCTGACCGGGAGGGCCTAGGGTTACACTCCCCACGGTGGCAGCATTTTCCACACTACCTACACATCTAGGTTACGAGCGAAGTTACTGGGATAGGTGGCTCAGGGCTACAAGTGATGTCACTGCAGTGCCTCTGACCGGGAGGGCCTAGGGTTACACTCCCCACGGTGGCAGCATTTTCCACACTACCTACACAGCTAGGTTACGAGCGAAGTTACTGGGAGAGGTGGCTCAGGGCATCAGCTGATGTCACTGCAGTGCCTCTGACCGGGAGGGCCTAGGGTTACACTCCCCACGGTGGCAGCATTTTCCACACTACCTACACAGCTAGGTTACGAGCGAAGTTACTGGGAGAGGTGGCTCAGGGCGTCAACTGATGTCACTGCAGTGCCTCTGACCGGGAGGTCCTAGGGTTACACTCCCCACGGTGGCAGCATTTTCCACACTACCTACACAGCTAGGTTACGAGCGAAGTTACTGGGAGAGGTGGCTCAGGGCGTCAACTGATGTCACTGCAGTGCCTCTGACCGGGAGGTCCTAGGGTTACACTCCCCACGGTGGCAGCATTTTCCACACTACCTACACAGCTAGGTTACGAGCGAAGTTACTGGGAGAGGTGGCTCAGGGCATCAGCTGATGTCACTGCAGTGCCTCTGACCGGGAGGGCCTAGGGTTACACTCCCAACTGTGGCAGCATTTTCCACACTACCTACACAGCTAGGTTAAGAGCGAAGTTACTGGGAGAGGTGGCTCAGGGCATCAGCTGATGTCACTGCAGTGCCTCTGACCGGGAGGTCCTAGGGTTACACTCCCCACGGTGGCAGCATTTTCCACACTACCTACACAGCTAGGTTACGAGCGAAGTTACTGGGAGAGGTGGCTCAGGGCATCAGCTGATGTCACTGCAGTGCCTCTGACCGGGAGGGCCTAGGGTTACACTCCCCACGGTGGCAGCATTTTCCACACTACCTACACAGCTAGGTTACGAGCGAAGTTACTGGGAGAGGTGGCTCAGGGCGTCAACTGATGTCACTGCAGTGCCTCTGACCGGGAGGTCCTAGGGTTACACTCCCCACGGTGGCAGCATTTTCCACACTACCTACACAGCTAGGTTACGAGCGAAGTTACTGGGAGAGGTGGCTCAGGGCGTCAACTGATGTCACTGCAGTGCCTCTGACCGGGAGGTCCTAGGGTTACACTCCCCACGGTGGCAGCATTTTCCACACTACCTACACAGCTAGGTTACGAGCGAAGTTACTGGGAGAGGTGGCTCAGGGCATCAGCTGATGTCACTGCAGTGCCTCTGACCGGGAGGGCCTAGGGTTACACTCCCCACGGTGGCAGCATTTTCCACACTACCTACACAGCTAGGTTACGAGCGAAGTTACTGGGATAGGTGGCTCAGGGCTACAAGTGATGTCACTGCAGTGCCTCTGACCGGGAGGGCCTAGGGTTACACTCCCCACGGTGGCAGCATTTTCCACACTACCTACACAGTTAGGTTACGAGCGAAGTTACTGGGAGAGGTGGCTCAGGGCATCAGCTGATGTCACTGCAGTGCCTCTGACCGGGAGGGCCTAGGGTTACACTCCCCACGGTGGCAGCATTTTCCACACTACCTACACAGCTAGGTTACGAGCGAAGTTACTGGGAGAGGTGGCTCAGGGCGTCAACTGATGTCACTGCAGTGCCTCTGACCGGGAGGTCCTAGGGTTACACTCCCCACGGTGGCAGCATTTTCCACAGTACCTACACAGCTAGGTTACGAGCGAAGTTACTGGGAGAGGTGGCTCAGGGCGTCAACTGATGTCACTGCAGTGCCTCTGACCGGGAGGTCCTAGGGTTACACTCCCCACGGTGGCAGCTTTTTCCACACTACCTACACAGCTAGGTTACGAGCGAAGTTACTGGGAGAGGTGGCTCAGGGCATCAACTGATGTCACTGCAGTGCCTCTGACCGGGAGGTCCTAGGGTTACACTCCCCACGGTGGCAGCATTTTCCACACTACCTACACAGCTAGGTTACGAGCGAAGTTACTGGGAGAGGTGGCTCAGGGCATCAGCTGATGTCACTGCAGTGCCTCTGACCGGGAGGGCCTAGGGTTACACTCCCCACGGTGGCAGCATTTTCCACACTACCTACACAGTTAGGTTACGAGCGAAGTTACTGGGAGAGGTGGCTCAGGGCATCAGCTGATGTCACTGCAGTGCCTCTGACCGGGAGGGCCTAGGGTTACACTCCCCACGGTGGCAGCATTTTCCACACTACCTACACAGTTAGGTTACGAGCGAAGTTACTGGGAGAGGTGGCTCAGGGCATCGACTGATGTCACTGCAGTGCCTCTGACCGGGAGGTCCTAGGGTTACACTCCCCACGGTGGCAGCATTTTCCACACTACCTACACAACTAGGTTACGAGCGAAGTTACTGGGAGAGGTGGCTCAGGGCATCGACTGATGTCACTGCAGTGCCTCTGACCGGGAGGTCCTAGGGTTACACTCCAAACGGTGGCAGCATTTTCCACACTGCATACACAGCTAGGTTACGAGCGAAGTTACTGGGAGAGGTGGCTCAGGGCATCAACTGATGTCACTGCAGTGCCTCTGACCGGGAGGTCCTAGGGTTACACTCCCACGGTGGCAGCATTTTCCACACTACCTACACAGCTAGGTTACGAGCGAAGTTACTGGGAGAGGTGGCTCAGGGCATCAGCTGATGTCACTGCAGTGCCTCTGACCGGGAGGTCCTAGGGTTACACTCCCCACGGTGGCAGCATTTTCCACACTACCTACACAGCTAGGTTACGAGCGAAGTTACTGGGAGAGGTGGCTCAGGGCATCAGCTGATGTCACTGCAGTGCCTCTGACCGGGAGGTCCTAGGGTTACACTCCCCACGGTGGCAGCATTTTCCACACTACCTACACAGCTAGGATACGAGCGAAGTTACTGGGAGAGGTGGCTCAGGGCATCAGCTGATGTCACTGCAGTGCCTCTGACCGGGAGGTCCTGGGGTTACACTCCCCACGGTGGCAGCATTTTCCACATTACCTACACAGCTAGGATACGAGCGAAGTTACTGGGAGAGGTGGCTCAGGGCATCAGCTGATGTGCCTGCAGTGCCTCTGACCGGGAGGTCCTAGGGTTGCACTCCCCACGGTGGCAGCATTTTCCACATTACCTACACAGCTAGGTTACGAGCGAAGTTATTTTATTTATTTAATAGGTAATTATTACAAACAATTTGGCTTACTTGATTCTATGTGGCTAGGCCGAAGGCCTTTAAGCCATTACAATACCTACATCCTTTCGCGTTCTAATCTTTCGAATTCTGGTATTCACCCCAAATGGTCTCTCCATCGCATCAAAGCCGCGGAAAAGAGACCATACGGCATTCCACATCCTCTTAATTTGCTGTGCAACCGAATCACGGAGAAAAAAATGGATGGGAATGGGAAATTACGAGCGAAGTTACTGGGAGAGGTGGCTCAGGGCATCAACTGATGTCACTGCAGTGCCTCTGACCGGGAGGTCCTAGGGTTACACTCCCCACGGTGGCAGCATTTTCCACTCTACCTACACAGCTAGGTTACGAGCGAAGTTACTGGGAGAGGTGGCTCAGGGCAGCAACGGATGTCACTGCAGTGCCTCTGACCGGGAGGGCCTAGGGTTACACTCCCCACGGTGGCAGCATTTTCCGCACTACCTACACAGCTAGGTTACGAGCGAAGTTACTGGGAGAGGTGGCTCAGGGCATCAGCTGATGTCACTGCAGTGCCTCTGACCGGGAGGGACTAGGGTTACACTCTCCACGGTGGCAGCATTTTCCACACTACCTACACAGCTAGGTTACGAGCGAAGTTACTGGGAGAGGTGGCTCAGGGCATCAGCTGATGTCACTGCAGTGCCTCTGACCGGGAGGTCCTAGGGTTGCACTCCACACGGTGGCAGCATTTTCCACACTACCTACACAGCTAGGTTACGAGCGAAGTTACTGGGAGAGGTGGCTCAGGGCATCAGCTGATGTCACTGCAGTGCCTCTGACCGGGAGGTCCTAGGGTTACACTCCCCACGGTGGCAGCATTTTCCACACTACCTACACAACTAGGTTACGAGCGAAGTTACTGGGAGAGGTGGCTCAGGGCATCGACTGATGTCACTGCAGTTCTTCTGACCGGGAGGTCCTAGGGTTACACTCCCCACGGTGGCAGCATTTTCCACACTACCTACACAGCTAGGTTACGAGCGAAGTCACTGGGAGAGGTGGCTCAGGGCATCAACTGGTGTCACTGCAGTGCCTCTGACCGGGAGGTCCTAGGGTTACACTCCCCACGGTGCAGCATTTTCCACACTACCTACACAGCTAGGTTACGAGCGAAGTTACTGGGAGAGGTGGCTCAGGGCATCCACTGGTGTCCCTGCAGTGCCTCTGACCGGGAGGTCCTAGGGTTACACTCCCCACGGTGGCAGCATTTTCCACACTACCTACACTGCTAGGTTACGAGCGAAGTTACTGGGAGAGGTGGCTCAGGGCATCAGCTGATGTCACTGCAGTGCCTCTGACCGGGAGGGCCTAGGGTTACACTCCCCACGGTGGCAGCATTTTCCACACTACCTACACAGCTAGGTTACGAGCGAAGTTACTGGGAGAGGTGGCTCAGGGCATCAGCTGATGTCACTGCAGTGCCTCTGACCGGGAGGGCCTAGGGTTACACTCCCCACGGTGGCAGCATTTTCCACACTACCTACACAGCTAGGTTACGAGCGAAGTTACTGGGAGAGGTGGCTCAGGGCATCAGCTGATGTCACTGCAGTGCCTCTGACCGGGAGGGCCTAGGGTTACACTCCCCACGGTGGCAGCATTTTCCACACTACCTACACAGCTAGGTTACGAGCGAAGTCACTGGGAGAGGTGGCTCAGGGCATCAACTGATGTCACTGCAGTGCCTCTGACCGGGAGGGCCTAGGGTTACACTCCCAACGGTGGCAGGATATTCCACACTACCTACACAGCTAGGTTACGAGCGAGTTACTGGGAGAGGTGGCTCAGGGCATCAACTGATGTCACTGCAGTGCCTCTGACTGGGAGGTCCTAGGGTTACACTCCCCACGGTGGCAGGATATTCCACACTACCTACACAGCTAGGTTACGAGCGAGTTACTGGGAGAGGTGGCTCAGGGCATCAACTGATGTCACTGCAGTGCCTCTGACCGGGAGGGCCTAGGGTTACACTCCCCACGGTGGCAGGATATTCCACACTACCTACACAGCTAGGTTACGAGCGAGTTACTGGGAGAGGTGGCTCAGGGCATCAACTGATGTCACTGCAGTGCCTCTGACTGGGAGGTCCTAGGGTTACACTCCCCACGGTGGCAGGATATTCCACACTACCTACACAGCTAGGTTACGAGCGAGTTACTGGGAGAGGTGGCTCAGGGCATCAACTGATGTCACTGCAGTGCCTCTGACCGGGAGGGCCTAGGGTTACACTCCCCACGGTGGCAGGATATTCCACACTACCTACACAGCTAGGTTACGAGCGAGTTACTGGGAGAGGTGGCTCAGGGCATCAACTGATGTCACTGCAGTGCCTCTGACCGGGAGGGCCTAGGGTTACACGTCTCACGGTGGCACGATGTTCTACACAAGCCACTTTTTCGACCTAGCTAGTGTTGAACATTTTGCCACCGTGAGGAGAGGAACCCTAGGACTTCCCGATCAGAAGCACTGCAATGATATCAATTGATGCCCTGAGCCACCCAAGTCGGTAAGCTGTCTGGAGGAGAATTCTAGCGGCCGGCTTCTCTGTTCGGTAGTTTCACGAGGTTTCTCCGATCAACGCCAGGCACATGCCGGAGCAGCAACCTAACAATGGGCCACGGACCGCGCGATCTCGCCTTCCTCCTCCTTGTCCTATCCTCTCCCCTTACACTAGCATGCACCACACTCCACACATGGCGGGAGACCGGTGGGGAGCTTAGAGCTCTTCCCGGCTGTGATGGTTAAGATCAACACCAGGCGAATGCCGGAGCAGTATCCTAACAAACGGGCCACGGAGCGCGCGCGATCTTTCCTTCCTCTTCCTTGTCCTATTCTCGCCCCTTCGATACGAGCGCTACGCTATCACACACCGGAAGACTAGTCTGGAGCGTAGAGCTTGTCCTGGCTGATGCTATGTCCTCCTGGTGGGAGATACCTGGTTGAGGAAAACCCGCGAGTTGACGTGTAGGTCGGCACCGGGTCTCACCATCCAGCAGGGAAGATCACCGTCACATCCCGTGGTGAAAAAGCAAGTACGGGACGAACGGTTTCAGCAGTTGAAGCGCCCGGAATCGCTAACTAATCAATTATAATTTTCTGGTGAACATCTAATGCAATCAGTCAGCACACTCCATCAGAGACACTTTCAAAGGATGAAGTGTGCGAATATTTCGTGTTTCCCTACTAGTTACTACACGTTTTCAATAGTCCCGTAAGTGTAGTGGATGTCATAACTGGTTGGTAGTGGTGGTGGTGCTACTGATGGCGGAGGTGTTCTGTTTGAAGCCCGATGGATGGGATGGGAAAAGATGGATTAATTGATTAGAGCTTTTGCTCGCGTCAACTAGTAAGGCCATTAGTAAGTCCCGCAAGTATAGCGCATTTTTCTCGTGAGGTAACGGTTATGGTGAGATCGCTAGATGGTGAGATCGAGCGCCTATCTACACGTCGGCTGGCAGGGATTTTCCCCCACCAGATATCTTTCGCCAACAGGCACAAGCTCTAAGCTTCTGAGCGGTCTCCCGACATGTGTGGAAGTGTTGTATCTATAAATGTAAGTGTGTGTAAGTAAGGAGTGACAATAGCATAAGAAAGGGGAAGGAAAGATCGCGCGCGGTTAGTGGCCCGTTTGTTAGGGTACTGCTCCGGCATTCGCCTGCCACTGATCAGAGAAAACTATTGATCGCTACCGATCGCAACAGCCGGTTGATAATACAGTTCTCCATATAGCAGCTGCATTCGACCTAGCTATGGCTTCTTTATTGACAAGTGTCTATAACACTCCACCGTGGTGACTCGAGTCGCTACGGACAACGGTAATGCTGGTCCGCGACATCTCAGCCAGTCCTTTCGGTTGAATAACAGCTATTTTTGTTCGCCAATATGCCTATACAGCGAGTGCTTTGATATCTATTGACAAGCAGTTGGCAAAGATTGAGTCGTATTTATTATTGTTATTATTATCATTATTATTATTATTATTATTATTATTATTATTATTATTATTATTATTATTATTACAACGTAATTACGTTGATGGAAACGTAAATGTTTTATATACTGGTTCATATTGGTTAAAATCTGAGTCATATTACGTGTGCCTTTTCTTATTATTATTGTTTTTAATTTTGTTTTGCGTTATTGTTGGAAATGCTATATTTATAGTGTATACAATTTATAATTATTTGAAACTTAAAAATCCATGACGGACTGTGAGTGTACAGTTTCTTTGCATGCCATTATACATTTTGTCAACAATTTGCCTATTGATGAAAAATATTAAAAATAAATTTATATTAAAAGGTGGCCATAGACGTAGCTTGTATATTTGGAGCTCTATGGATTCGTCAAAGATATGTAAACTGTTAAAATACGTATCTTGTTTAACGTAGTGGGTAATTTGTGGAGAAACGGCCTTACTTCCCCATGCGTATTGCAGATACAGACTATCTTTGAAACCTATCCCCGGCGCTTGTCTAGGCAACCTCTTCGAGCGCTCGAGCCCCGTTGTCGACCCGAAATGAACGTGGAGTCTCTGCCAGACTTTGGCCTCAATTACCTACACCATAGCCCCTAAAAGCAATCACTCTATCGAGGAACTCTAGCTATTAACCATTACTTTACAAAAAAATAACTAGCAAAATTTACATTTATTATCAGAAATGTATGCATACTTCAAAAGATGAAAAAAAAAAAAAAAACTATGAAAATAAAATGAAAAAAAATATTTAGATCCTTTGAAAACTACTCGAAAGGTACCTAGCGATGGTGGTGTAATGGTCAGCATAGTTGCCTTCCAAGCAGTTGATCCGGGTTCGATTCCCGGCCATCGCACAGTTTTTTTAAACAAACGTTCCCTTGCCAAAAGAACATTGGATGTATCTTCAGCGTTTTCAAACTGAAATGAGACTGCAACAATGAATCCTCATTGCGTTGTTTGGTGGTGCAATAATGCACCCGAAGGTATCAGCTACAGAGCTTCTTTTTATTATGTAATGACAGATGTAACGGTCCATTCCCTGCCCCAACAACGTTTTTTGCTACTGAGTACACAGTTTTGCAAGTTTCGATTCTAAATTTTTGGCATAATGAAACATAATTAAGTACAATTAATTGCAGTAATTAAGAAACTCGTGTACTTTGATAGCACTGGTTGAACATAAAGATCCAGCATTCCAGTAAATAAAGTTTCCGATACGATGTTAGTCATTTTTAGAGAAAATCAATTATTTACGTAATTTAAGCATTTTCTAAGGAAAATTAAGCAAAGAAGTATAATTCGTTTACGTGAGAAACAGTTTCCTCCTTTGTCAAATACGTTCATGAAAATCAAAATTCCACCACAGCAAATTCATTCACACGCAAAAAGAGAATTGATGCATACTTTATTGAAAAAGAAGGTATTTAGATAAAACTGCTGACACGGTACCTTTTGTTATTCCGTGATATTAACAAGATAAGAGATTCAACAGAAAATAGATGGCAATATTTCAAAGGGCGCACCGCTCGTTGGAATATGCGTGTATAATTTGACAGCTCACGTACATCAAACGTTCCTCTACGCCACATCTTTTCTAAGAGTATTATTTGAAGACACGTCATTTTTATCTGAAAACTTTGTTGCGGATGTGACAATACATAGACGTCGAAATTCTTGACCTAGGGAGCGAATTTTTATCCAAAAACGCATTTCCTTTTTTTTTAGTCAGAAAGTATGCTTAACTCGGTGTGGAGGTGAAACACACATTTTCAAATAAGGCCTAATAATAAGGTATTTTATTTTGTTTATCTTCCACATTATCCTGCTTTCTTAATAAGCATCATATCTCTGCAAATTGCTAATTATTCCGCATGTTTTGCTTGCAAACGTTTATCATTACTAATATTAATTATACTATTTTAATAAATTTAATTTTTAATTTTCGAATTTGTTTCTCCTTATAAGGGTATTCCACTATTGTAGGTAATATAAATTTCCTTTCTCTAAATTATGCACATGTAGCAGGTAAAAGAGTGTTTAAGGCTAAATGTCCCGTCATTAGTACTATTTGTAGCCACCACCTGGCAGCATCAAAATAAGTAAAATTTACTTTACCGATAACGTCCGAACCAATGGTTCGATTTTCGATCTGTAAACGGCATTTGACGCCTTTTTAAAATAGAATTTACGACACGATGACCTTTTTCCAAAAATCTAACAAAAACGCGAATATGAAATTAATTCTCAAACTTCCGAGAACAAATTTAAAAATGTGGCCTTATAGCGCGATGGCGACATGCTTCCTGAATCCAACGCCGTGACAATCATGCAAATCGGACGAATAGGAGCGTCGTAAAGTAAATTTACGAAAACACCTCCCCCCCCCACTTCCTCTTCTGCGCCGTTGGGTCACCCACCCGCCCGTTGTGTGCCCTCTGTCAGCGCGGTGGCACGGCCAGGCCCGGCGGTTAAAGCGGTGCTACGTCTAAGATTAATTTTTAGCTCTGCAAATAATTCAGCAATTAAAAAATGACAGTATCCTTTTTCAGCTTTATGGGTACTGGCCTGCGATGACGCAGTTATTCTCGTATTAACAACTAACAGAGTTGACACCCTTATGATCATCTTCTTCTCCTCTACTCCAAGGATGGGTTCATGACCTGTTCTGACTTCTACCAATTTCATTTCTATAACGATCTGCCTCTGTGTCTTCTACCTCGCGTTCTACACATAAACGCTTGCTTTAGAATGCGTGTCAGTCCCATGTATCGAAGTTATTCCTCCCTTCACTCCCTGAAGTCAGAAAGATAGTATTTTGTCATTGATTGCTTGAACAATTATTTTTCATCTTATTTCGCGTCGCGCTTCTGGCTGTAGTCCTATGGCGAGAGAGACAACTCGCATAGTCGAGGCTTGCGAGCACAACCGCATGGGTGGACAAATGAGCATCAGCACGAAGATTTCATTCGTTATCCAATCCCGCCAAGCGATTTTCGCCGCTAACTTATATAC
The DNA here is from genome assembly GCA_038098605.1 of Gryllus longicercus. Classification (NCBI taxonomy): domain Eukaryota; kingdom Metazoa; phylum Arthropoda; class Insecta; order Orthoptera; family Gryllidae; genus Gryllus; species Gryllus longicercus. Next base: position 74,517 of record JAZDUA010000485.1, on the reverse strand, counting down.
CGCTAGTTCACGTGACAGTGCCTCCCGCGCTGGAGAATGGCCGGTCGGCAAACACATTCGTTAATTTGTTTTGGCCGTGTACAACGAATTCCGCTTGCTAGGTGCATTCCGAGAGCTGCACCCAGACTAACGCCCGCTCTCGGGCTCTTGAACCGCAACACCTGCACTTCCCAACCGTTTGCTCCGTGTACAGACCGTGTCATTATATAACTATTCAATTATAACTGAACTAAAAATATAGGAATATTTTATTTCTCTACGAAAATCTCAATGTGTGTTTGTGTGAGTGTGTGTGTGTGTGTGTTATTTACCTGTAATAGATCGAAAATGAAAACTGTAATAATTATTTACGAAATATGTAAAGTAATTTCATCCTTTACTTTACGAGATCAAATCGTACAAAGAGAAGTATCATGTTTGTAGGAAAATAAACCATCGAACTCTACAATATACCGATGACGCAGAAATCCTGGTGCCAGCGTGATTATCCCTTCTCCCTTGCGGTCGAGCAAGCAGTATATTTTCTGGAACTTTTGGATTTTGTCATCTAGATCTACCTCTGTTAAACAGGTTATATTATTTTAAAAATATTTAAAATGTCCAACTGGCCACATGTCATACTTTTCAAGAAGTACGTATAATGTTTTTCCGTAAATGCCATCACTTTGGTCTTTGTATTTGAAATGTTCAAATAATATCCTTTGTGATTTTGATGAAATTAGTAAACAGACTTTGTAAATTATCTTATCTTTTAGGATCAAAATTATATTTGTATGAAAGTTCATAAATATGACGCAATCACGTTTCGGTCGTTTAGGAATGTGCCGCACATTTTTCCAGCATGTTATCTTCAGATGCAAAAAGACAAACAACAGTGAGAACTGTTGGGTAGCAATAAATAATCTAGTGACTACATGATATAGTTACCATAGGGTAAAGTGAATGAGAAACGAAATAAAAGAAAGTTTATAATTCTATCTAAAAATGAAAAAGGATTCGTGCACACACACAGGGAGTGACTGGCTGACAGACGACGGAGTGACTGACGGACGGACTCACTGATGGACGGACTGACGGATGGACGGACTGACGGATGGACGGACTGACGGATGGACGGACTGACGGATGGACGGACTGACGGATGGACGGACTGACGGATGGACGGACTGACGGATGGACGGACTGACGGATGGACGGACTGACGGATGGACGGACTGACGGATAGACGGACTGACGGATAGACGGACTGACGGATGGACGGACTGACGGATGGACAGAGTGACGGATGGACGGACGGGCGGAATGACGAACTGACAGACTAATGGACTGACAGACTGTCTGACAGACGGACTGACAGACGGACAGGCAGATTGTCTGACAGACGGGCTGACAGACTGATGGACGGACTGACTGACGGACAGACTGACTGACGGACGATCGGACAGACGGACGGACGGACTGAGAGATGGACGGACGGACTGACGGACGCACTGCCGGACGCACTGACGAACGGGCTGACAGACGGATGGACGGATTGACGGACGGCCTGACGGACGGACAGTCGGCCGGACGGACGGACAGTCGGCCTGACGGACGGACGGACAGTCGGCCTGACGGACGGACGGACAGTCGGCCTGACGGACGGTTGGCCTGACAGCCGGAAGGTTGGCCTAACAGACGAACGGCCTGACGGACTGCCTGACGGACGAACGGCCTGACGGACTGCCTGACGGACGAACGGCTTAACGGACGGACTGACGGACGGACGAAGGGACGGACAGACGGACGGACGGATTGACGGACGGATTGACGGACTGACGGAGGACTGAGGGACGGACTGACGGAAGGACTGACGGATGGACTGACGAAAGGACGGACTGACGGAAGGATTGACTGACTGACAAAAGTCAGTAACAGATAGTAGTGACAATAATCAAAAGTCAAAATAGTCAATATAGTTATAATACTCAGGATAGTCAGATCGACTTGTTGGACGGATCCGTCAGTTCATCGACTTGCCGGATCAGTCCCCAACTTCACTTGCTGGGTTGATCCCTCACTTGATCAACGTGCTGGGTCGATCCCTCATTTGATCGACTTGCTGGGTCGATCTTTCACTTGATCGACTTTTCACTTGTTCGACTTGCTGCGTCGATCCCTCACTTGTTCGACTTGCTGCGTCGATCCCTCACTTGATCGACTTCCTGGGTCGATCCCCCACTTGATCTACTTGCTGGGTCGATCCCCCACTTGATCGACTTGCTGGGTCGATCCCCATCTTGTTCGACTTGCTGGGTCGATCCCCCACTTGATCTACTTGCTGGGTCGATCCCCCACTTGATCGACTTGCTGGGTAGATCCCCCACTTGATCGACTTGCTGGGTCGATCCCGCACTTGCTCGACTTGTTGGGTCGATCCCCCACTTGATCGACTTGCTGGGTCGATCCCCAACTTCATCGACATGCTGGGTCGATCCCTCACTTGTTCGACTTGCTGCGTCGATCCCTCACTTGATCGACTTGCTGGGTCGATCCCCCACTTGATCTACTTGCTGGGTCGATCCCCCACTTGATCTACTTGCTGGGTCGATCCCCATCTTGTTCGACTTGCTGGGTCGATCCCCCACTTGATCTACTTGCTGGGTCGATCCCCCACTTGATCGACTTGCTGGGTAGATCCCCCACTTGATCGACTTGCTGGGTCGATTTCCCACTTGATCGACTTGCTGAGTCTATCCCCCACTTGATCGACTTGCTGGATCGATCACAGACTTGATCGACTTGCTGTGTCGATCACCCACTTGATCGACTTGCTGTGTCGATCACCTACTTGATCGACTTGCTAGGTCGATCACGCTCTTGATCGACTCTCTGTGTCGATCACCCACGTGATCGCCTTCCTGGGTTGATCACACACTTCGATAGCCCTCTTGATCGACTTGCTGGGTCGAAAACTTACTTGATCGACTTGTTGGGTTGATCACCCACTTGATCGACTTGCTGGGTCGATCACCCACTTCATCTACTTGCTGGATCGATCTCCCACTTGATCGACTTGTTAGGTCGATCACCCACTTCATCGACTTGCTGGGTCGATCTACTACTTCATCGACTTGTTGGGTAGATCTCCCAATTGATCGACTTGCCGGGTGGGTCCCCCCACTCGATCGACTTGTTGGGTCGATCCCTTACTTGAGCGACTCTGTGGGTGGATCCCCCACTTGAACGACTTGCTGGGTCGATCCCCTCTTGATCGACTTGCAGAGTCGATCCCCACTTGAGCGACTTGCTGAAGCGATCCCGCACTTGCTCGACTTGTTGGGTCGATCCCCCACTTGATCGACTTGCTGGGTCGATCTCCCACTTGATCGACTTGCTGGGTCGATCTCCCACTTGATCGATTTGCTGGGTCTATCCCCCACTTGATCGACCTCCTGGATCGATGCCCCCATTGAACGATTAGCTGGGTCGGTCCCCCACCTTATCGACTTGCTGGGTCGATCCTTTACTTGATCGACTTGATGGGTCGATCTCTCACTTGATCAACTGCGGTGTTGATCTTCCACTTATGGATTTTGATAAGCTTAACAAGTATCTTAGTTTGCTTACTAGGATCGCGGTAGGCTTAACAAGGATGGGACAAGGTCCGGGTGACGCCACGTCGAAGATTGTTGCCGACGTTTCGAATATCTTGTCGTAGTCTTACCATGTTCATACCATCAGATGTATTGGCATACCAGCCCTGAGGAAGACCACTACAAAATGGTCGAAACGAAACGACAGCCAAGATAATGCATTTTTTAAAATTTGTCCGAAAGTATGAAAACATTTTTAAAATTAGCTTCGACTATTTTACTTCGGAAAAGAGATTCACCAGATGAACTCTTTAAAGCAGATAAACGTCGTTTTGAGATCAAAAATCCAGTTGTAGGATAAAAGAACTCGTTCGTATACTCCACTAATTTTTACGGTATATGACAACCCAAGATCTTAGACCAAGGTGGAGTGATAACAGAAGAGCTTAGAAGTAAAATATATCTAAAATAAGATGTGAGGAGATGGAATAATGCGGATATTTACACAATTAGTTCCTTTTTAAAAAAAATAGTTAAAAATCGGAATCAATATTTTGAGAAATGCATCAAAAATATTTAAAATGGTATTCGAAGAAAGACGGAAATATGTGAAAAAGGTAGTTATGTACTACTATTACAGACCGTTTACCTCGGTCTGTAATAGTAGTATAGAATCTCTAGTTTGATATCCGTGGAAAAATAGATTGAGATGCAAAGTACGAACGCATAAACCGAGTGTGTGGCTTGCGTGTCCCCCAAGTACCGCCTCCTCCGTCCGTCCGTCCGGCCCCGACCGGGCCTGGCCGTGCCACCGCGCTGACAGAGGGCCCACAACAGGCGGGCGGGTGACGCAACGGCGCAGAAGGGGAATTTGGAGGGAGGGAGGTGTTTTCGTAAATTTTACTAACGTGTACGTGTACGTGAACGTATTACGTGTCTAAGGGTCCGTCGTGAAAATTGGTATCACTGATAGACCAATACACGAGATTTGAACTCTCACAAGTCAAAGGGGCTTCCCCTAAAAGTGTTAACGCAAGAGGAAGCGTGAGAGAAAGGAACCTATTTTGCATGGAATAAAAGCAGCTGCCAACTGAAAACAAAATTTAAAGACGTCTGTTCATGTGTGAAATACGAAGAAAATACTACGGGATAAGGATCAGTTTGGGAGAGGGATATTTTGCTCGGTGAAGGTACAATGCAAAATGAAATCGTGTGGTTCGAACCTGTAGTCAGTGATACCATTGCTTCAAATTTAAATTGTAAAAATTGTGATTGTAGGATTTCTTTGTTAGTAGAAAACTTCGAAAACGTAAAAACATGGAGCACAAAACATCGATGTTCAAAAACCATCTACTTCATGGAGGTTTAAAACGTGGATGTTTTGAAAACATCGGCATCAATGTTGGACCCCTAGTTAAGACAAGTCCCGATTGAATGTTGAATGGTAAAAAGTATGACGAACTATGATACGATTGATATCATTTACACTTTATATGGCATATTTACAACTTAATGGTTGCATATTTCATAGATTAATATGCTTTTCAATTCAGTCAAATCTCAGGACTACCGCTCAGCTGCTCCAGGAGTTGTGAGGGACCTGCCGCACGCCCCTGTGGCCTAATGGATAAGGCATCGGTCTCCTAAACCGGGGATTGTGGGTTCGAGTCCCACCAGGGGTAAAATTTTTTGCCCACACCTCTCTCGTAAGACGCGGCGCTTATCTTAATCTTCTCACGTGCAAGTCGCCCAGTTATCACCTCAGTCGATAGCAGACTTCGCGCGAGCAAAACGCGACTGCAGTGTAGTCGACACTACGCGCACAGGTCGTGTTGGAACACACGAACACCTTTGCTCGCCTGGAGATGACGCGAACCTCGCAATGATTAATGCAGTTTCTTCTATTGTTGCATTTTATTCACATCGTGTCAACACTAGAACGACGGGGCAGTCATTTTTACTGTTTTCAGGTCTTAGTTTTCTTTTGCGTCTGTTTTGATTTATTTTTGTAATGTATTGTGGTAACATCGTCTTTCCAGTGTTACATGATACAGTTTTCTTTTGTGCCTGTATTTATTGATTAATTTTTGAGATACTTTGTGGTAGCAATGCCCTCTTGATACACGTCGGCATGCAGGGTGTCCTCCTCCTCTAGGTATGTCCGCCTGGGAGTGAGACCCTCAATAGGTAGAAGCGCTAAGCTGCAGTCTAGTCTTGCGCCACGAGTGTAGTGTAGTGCGTGTCTGTGTGCGAGGGGAAATGATGAGAAAAGAAAGATCGCGCGTGGTCTGTGATGCGTTTGTGATAGTAATACTTATTTGGCTTTCCCCTGGATTCTGGATTCCGGAATTTCTAGGAGCAACTACGGAAAATTACCAGAGCAGCTCTGCGCAATATTATTCCTTCAGACAGTGGCTGAATCCGACGTATATGCATAGCTATACCAGAAAATCCTCCACTCGAATTCGAACCCTCGTACGTCCAGTCAGAAGAAGTACAGTGACTTCAGTTGACGCCCTGGGCCACCTCTCCCATTGTCCACCCTACGATGACGCATGCCCGTTCAGAAATACATAATGCATCTTTCCAACAAAATGCGTGCTCTTCGCATAGCTCTGAAATTGCCTCGACTCTAGTTGTTATTTAGCCTAGCGTTGCCAAGCGACAAGGCGATATGGCAAGGAGTCCCCAACATGCGTTTCTCCCCTAATTACTCTCGAATCCAGTGCAAAAACGGTTCACTTTCTCTCGTCTCCGGCGCGCCAGACGACGTATTTACGTTTCTGGGTCAAACCGTTTAACGCAGCGTAATTCAATTGTTCTGTTTTTATCGATTTTTTCTCTTAACTCGTGTTAACGTCGACATTTTCTTTTCTTTTCTTTTTGCCACTCATATGAGCATGAGAAATCTCATGTCCTCTTCCCTCCTGACTGCAATTATACGAGAGCACACGCAAAGGAACACAATTAAGTACCCTTTCATCGTCTGGATCTTTACTCCCTGCTAAACGTTCCTGTTTCGATGTTATTTTTGATATGTGTTTTTACGACAAAATGTATATTGCTAGGGGGATAATATAAATATTCTATAGAACAAATGTAGACACAGCTTTTTTCTTAGAATGAAAGGCAACTGAATGAAAAAGTCGAATGAGAAGAGCATTGCCGACAAAAATATTAGCGAGTTCAGTTTTTCGTCAAAAAACTCGTGTGGATTGATATGTAATGTAGTTCTACTACGAATGGCGCATCTAGGAGTTTTATAGGTGGGGGGTCTACTGGTTACTGCAAAGATTATACTTATAGATAATGTTTCTTTTATGCTGATTTGTTATTAATTTATTTATAACGTATTCAATTGAGAATTTGGTTGACTTCCATTACTTACGAAAATCATTGAAAACAGTATTTGTGAATATATTTCATCTGCTTCTGGAGGCGGACTGGATCCCCCCCCCCCCCCGTCCTTTGCGCTACTGAGTACTCCTAATAAATTTATTTTCGAAAGCATTCTTTTTTCCTCCGAATTGCATTCTCCGTCACCTTTTAGTTTCCTGATGTAACGTAGCGAGTTGTTGCTATCATTTGCCTCCACCTAGCAATGGGGTTATCATGTTAGAACATCCTGTATAAACAAGCAAAGTGCTTCGATGCTATAGGTGGGAACAAATGGCAATAATAACCCTCTACATTACACTATTCCTGTTATTTTCACTTCGTAAATAGTCCCATGCGGTAGATTAACGGCAAAATAAATAACCCTAAATGACTTGTCTGCTGTCGGCCGTACTTGAAGGTCAGTTCCATTGCCCTTGCTTTTCGGAATTATATCTTGCAATATATTTCCTCGTCCTCCATATACGGGATACGGGTGGAACTTTAATTTTCAGAGTAATATTTAATTATATGTGAACATGTGCGTGTGCCTACATGCATTACATTTAAACATATTCCCCCTCTACACGTGCGTGCATGAAATAATAATTCGGTTATTTCTATTGATATGTATATTGAATAATGAAACTATTATTATTGTAAAAAATAAAACTACAACACACAATAACTACCAACAAAGGCATACAACTCAGAAATTAAAGGTATAAAAAGACCAATTACCCTTTTGCGAACCTTCCTGAAGATACGTAACAATGAATGTGCGATTAAAGTAAGGTTAAGAGCATCTTTTTCAGTTTGCTACATTTTTTTCATGACATTATTAAAGATAATTATAAACGTTGAACTGATATCATCTACTCCACACAAACTTCCTGCCTTCGTGAGTTTTTCTATTTGCGATCCGGATCTGAAAACGTCGCGACGCTCGTGCCCCGTTCTTTTGTTTGTGAGGGAGGGGTTGGAATGCAGATCCCGGTGGCCGATCTGAGGGGGAGAGGGGAGGGGATTCTGCTACCTGGGAGGGTGCGCTCACAAAGGCCTCATTATGTCCACTCGCGAGACAACTGCCGCTCGGCGGTGACAAATGAAGGTAAAATGAGGAGGGGAGGGGAGGTTTTAACTCACTGATCGCGCAGTGAAACCTGCTTGCGCCTCTGTGACGTCACCGCAGACGGGCAGGTAATGTAGGCCGGGGGACAGGCAATTGATGCCATTGCAATGCCTCAGATCGGGAGGGGGCCCTCCCGACAGTGCCAGGGTTTTCCATGTTAGTTACATAGCGAGGTTGAATTCTAGCGACCGACTGCTCAGATCGGTAGTTTTCCGTGGTTTATCCGATCAACACCAGGCGAATGCCGGAGCAATATCATAACAAACGGGCCATGAACCGCACGCGATCTTTCCTTCCTCTTCCTTGCCCTATCCTCTCCACTTACACTAGCATGCACCACACTCCACACATGGCGTGAGACCGGTGGGGAGCTTAGAGATCTTCCCGGCTGTGATGGTTAAGATCAACACCAGGCGAATGCCGGAGCAGAACCCTAACAAACGGGCCACGGACAGCGCGAGATCTTTCCTTCCTCTTCCTTGTCCTAACCTCACCCCTTACACTAGCATGCACCACACTCCACACATGGCGGGAGACCGGTGGGGAGCTTAGAGCTCTTCCCGGCTGTGATGGTTAAGATCAACACCAGGCGAATGCCGGAGCAGTACCCTAACAAACGGGCCACGCACCGCGCGCGATCTTTCCTTCCTCTTCCTCGTCCTATCCTCACCCCTTACACTAGCATGCACCACACTCCACACATGGCGGGAGACCGGTGGGGAGCTTAGAGCTCTTCCCGGCTGTGATGGTTAAGATCAACACCAGGCGAATGCCGGAGCAGTACCCTAACAAACGGGCCACGCACCGCGCGCGATCTTTCCTTCCTCTTCCTCGTCCTATCCTCACCCCTTACACTAGCATGCACCACACTCCACACATGGCGGGAGACCGGTGGGGAGCTTAGAGCTCTTCCCGGCTGTGATGGTTAAGATCAACACCAGGCGAATGCCGGAGCAGTACCCTAACAAACGGGCCACGCACCGCGCGCGATCTTTCCTTCCTCTTCCTCGTCCTATCCTCACCCCTTACACTAGCATGCACCACACTCCACACATGGCGGGAGACCGGTGGGGAGCTTAGAGCTCTTCCCGGCTGTGATGGTTAAGATCAACACCAGGCGAATGCCGGAGCAGTAGCCTAACAAACGCGCCACGGACCGCGCGCGATCTTTCCTTCCTCTTCCTTGTCGTATCCTCACCCCCTTACACTAGCATGCACCACACTCCACACATGGCGGGAGACCGGTGGGGAGCTTAGAGCTCTTCCCGGCTGTGATGGTTAAGATCAACACCAGGCGAATGCCGGAGCAGTACCCTAACAAACGGGCCACGCACCGCGCGCGATCTTTCCTTCCTCTTCCTCGTCCTATCCTCACCCCTTACACTAGCATGCACCACACTCCACACATGGCGGGAGACCGGTGGGGAGCTTAGAGCTCTTCCCGGCTGTGATGGTTAAGATCAACACCAGGCGAATGCCGGAGCAGTAGCCTAACAAACGCGCCACGGACCGCGCGCGATCTTTCCTTCCTCTTCCTTGTCCTATCCTCACCCCTTACACTAGCATGCACCACACTCCACACATGGCGGGAGACCGTTGGGGAGCTTAGAGCTCTTCCCGGCTGTGATGGTTAAGATCAACACCAGGCGAATGCCGGAGCAATACCCTAACAAACGGGCCACGGACCGCGCGCGATGTTTCCTTCCTCTTCCTTGTCCTTTCCTCTCCCCTTACACTAGCATGCACCACACTCCACACAGGGCGGGAGACCGGTGGGGAGCTTAGAGCTCTTCCCGGCTGTGATGGTTAAGATCAACACCAGGCGAATGCCGGAGCAGTTCCCTAACAAACGGGCCATGAACCGCACGCGATCTTTCCTTCCTCTTCCTTTTCCTATCCTCACCCCTTACACTAGCATGCACCACACTCCACACATGGCGGGAGACCGGTGGGGAGCTTAGAGCTCTTCCCGGCTGTGATGGTTAAGATCAACACCAGGCGAATGCCGGAGCAGTTCCCTAACAAACGGGCCATGAACCGCACGCGATCTTTCCTTCCTCTTCCTTTTCCTATCCTCACCCCTTACACTAGCATGCACCACACTCCACACATGGCGGGAGACCGGTGGGGAGCTTAGAGCTCTTCCCGGCTGTGATGGTTAAGATCAACACCAGGCGAATGCCGGAGCAATACCCTAACAAACGGGCCACGGACCGCGCGCGATGTTTCCTTCCTCTTCCTTGTCCTTTCCTCTCCCCTTACACTAGCATGCACCACACTCCACACAGGGCGGGAGACCGGTGGGGAGCTTAGAGCTCTTCCCGGCTGTGATGGTTAAGATCAACACCAGGCGAATGCCGGAGCAGTTCCCTAACAAACGGGCCATGAACCGCACGCGATCTTTCCTTCCTCTTCCTTGTCCTATCCTCTCCCCTTACACTAGCATGCACCACACTCCACACATGGCGGGAGACCGGTGGGGAGCTTAGAGCTCTTCCCGGCTGTGATGGTGAAGATCAACACCAGGCGAATGCCGGAGCAGTTCCCTAACAAACGGGCCATGAACCGCACGCGATCTTTCCTTCCTCTTCCTTGCCCTATCCTCTCCCCTTACACTAGCATGCACCACACTCCGCACATGGCGGGAGACCGGTGGGGAGCTTAGAGCTCTTCCCGGCTGTGATGGTTAAGATCAACACCAGGCGAATGCCGGAGCAATACCCTAACAAACGGGCCACGGACCGCGCGCGATGTTTCCTTCCTCTTCCTTGTCCTTTCCTCTCCCCTTACACTAGCATGCACCACACTCCACACATAGCGGGAGACCGGTGGGGAGCTTAGAGCTCTTCCCGGCTGTGATGGTTAAGATCAACACCAGGCGAATGCCGGAGCAGTTCCCTAACAAACGGGCCATGAACCGCACGCGATCTTTCCTTCATCTTCCTTTTCCTATCCTCACCCCTTACACTAGCATGCACCACACTCCACACATGGCGGGAGACCGGTGGGGAGCTTAGAGCTCTTCCCGGCTGTGATGGTTAAGACCAACACCAGGCGAATGCCGGAGCAGTACCCTAACAAACGGGCCACGGACCGCGCGCGATCTTTCCTTCCTCTTCCTTCTCCTATCCTCTCCCCTTACACTAGCATGCACCACACTCCACACATGGCGGGAGACCGGTGGGGAGCTTAGAGCTCTTCCCGGCTGTGATGGTTAAGATCAACACCAGGCGAATGCCGGAGCAATACCCTAACAAACGGGCCACGGACCGCGCGCGATGTTTCCTTCCTCTTCCTTGTCCTTTCCTCTCCCCTTACACTAGCATGCACCACACTCCACACAGGGCGGGAGACCGGTGGGGAGCTTAGAGCTCTTCCCGGCTGTGATGGTTAAGATCAACACCAGGCGAATGCCGGAGCAGTTCCCTAACAAACGGGCCATGAACCGCACGCGATCTTTCCTTCCTCTTCCTTGTCCTATCCTCTCCCCTTACATTAGCATGCACCACACTCCACACATGGCGGGAGACCGGTGGGGAGCTTAGAGCTCTTCCCGGCTGTGATGGTGAAGATCAACACCAGGCGAATGCCGGAGCAGTTCCCTAACAAACGGGCCATGAACCGCACGCGATCTTTCCTTCCTCTTCCTTGCCCTATCCTCTCTCCTTACACTAGCATGCACCACACTCCACACATGGCGGGAGACCGGTGGGGAGCTTAGAGCTCTTCCCGGCTGTGATGGTTAAGATCAACACCAGGCGAATGCCGGAGCAATACCCTAACAAACGGGCCACGGACCGCGCGCGATGTTTCCTTCCTCTTCCTTGTCCTTTCCTCTCCCCTTACACTAGCATGCACCACACTCCACACATAGCGGGAGACCGGTGGGGAGCTTAGAGCTCTTCCCGGCTGTGATGGTTAAGATCAACACCAGGCGAATGCCGGAGCAATACCCTAACAAACGGGCCACGGACCGCGCGCGATGTTTCCTTCCTCTTCCTTGTCCTTTCCTCTCCCCTTACACTAGCATGCACCACACTCCACACATAGCGGGAGACCGGTGGGGAGCTTAGAGCTCTTCCCGGCTGTGATGGTTAAGATCAACACCAGGCGAATGCCGGAGCAGTTCCCTAACAAACGGGCCATGAACCGCACGCGATCTTTCCTTCCTCTTCCTTTTCCTATCCTCACCCCTTCCACTTACATGAACTACATTACCGTACATGCCGGGGGGCCAGTCGAACACTTGCGCTTGTTCCTTTAGGGGCCGCTTTAGTATCCCGCTGGTGGGAGATACCTCGTTGGGGGAAATGCGCAAGTCGCCGGGCAGGTCGGTGCCGGATCTGGCCATCCGGAGGGAAGAGAACACCGCCACCTCCGGCGACGAAAACATGCACTACACATACGGGACTAATGACCCTAGCAGCCAAAGTGCCCGGAATCGGCTGAAGGAGGCGTGCATGGGCTTCTCTGACCGTAACATTTGGAGGGGGGTGTATCAAAGCAAGTTAGTTAAACCCTAAACCTCCTCAGAATATATGTAAAATTGTGATGCTAAATGAATGTACAATCGTGCTACTTTTAGCACGACTGACGGCAGATAACAAAAAATTGAACGACTTACGGCAGATAACAAAACATAACAGAGCCATCAATTGGGTTCACTTTTGTTCTTTGCTGTTTATCATCCCAATGGTGCTATTAACTGCACTCTCCTCGGTAGCCCATATCAGAGCTTGTTCCACACCTACATACACGGAATCCAAATTAACTCATTCACCTGAATACTCAGAAGTGCAATGTGTAAAACTTCCTTGAGGGCTACATCCGAACGATAAGTAAACCAAAGAGGTAAAACCTTAAAAGGGCTATACACGTAAGCTTCCGCGGTTCGAATCCATAAATGTTCGGCTATCCGGGAAACGCCGCGTCGTTGGCTGGGAGGCAGACGATTCGCCTGACATGTCGCAGGCTTCCTCAGGGCAGTGACTGAGGGGCAATCATTGCCCTGAGGAAGCCTGCGACATGTCAGGCGAAACGTCGGCCTCCCAGCCAACGACGCGGCGTCTCCCGGATAGCCGAGAACTTAAAAGGGCTGGCCAATATATTGATGTTAATTTTTTTTTAAATCTCAATAGTACACTATCGGTAAAGTAGCAGCGTTTTTAGGAAGAATTAAGATTTGAGACACGTGAGGGTCTGGCAATGTCTCCCTAGCTGCAAACTAACCTAAGTGCCTCAACGGGAACAAAAGGCCCTGTCAGCCGCCTACTATGGTTCACATTTCTCCCTCATCTGTACGTGTTTATGTAATTTAATATTTGTTTACAGAAGTAGAATCTGGTTCATGGGACTTGGTCTTCGCAATGGAATGCAATTTATTTCGCCTTAGGGCTGATTTGCTCTGTATTACATTGCCGAACGTCCGCCTTGCAGCGTTTGGGGTCAAAGGGATGGTGCTGGTTACCGCTGTTCGCCCTGGCGGAGTGGGGAGGAGGCCGCGGCGAATCGAGCGGCGCGCGGGCCTTTTTGCGCGGCCCCCTGACACGCTCGGCGGGCCGCGCGGCGCTTCCGGACGACACGGGCTCTTTGAGGCCACCGCCCGCCCTCACCCCCTCCACGCCACTCGCGTATTCCCCTTCTCCTTCTCGTCTCTTGCGCCTCCTTCATTTCTTCTTTTCCCTTTATCCTTCCTTTTTTCTTCTTTTCTCCATTTACTGAGAGAGGTGGCTCAGGGCATCAACTGATGTCAATTCAGTGCCTCTGACCGACAGGTCTTTAGTTCGATTCCAGATGACGGCAGGATATTCGACCGTAGCTAGATAGCTTTGAATTCAACGCTGTCTGGAGGAATGTTCTTGCGACAGGCTGCTCTAATCGATTGCTGTCATTGGTTTCTCCGATCAAAACCACGCGAAGGCCGGAGCAGTACTCTACCAAATGGGCCACGAACCTCACGAAATTTTTCCCTCACCTTCCTTGTCCTTTCATTACACACACACACACACACACATACGTGCACTACACTAGCACACATGCCGGGAGATCGGTCAGGAGCATAGAGCTTGTCTCGGCTGGGACGGTGCCCCGCTGGTGGGAGATAACTGGTTGGGGAACCCCGCTAGCAGAGGGTAGGTCAGCGTCCGATCTCACTATTCAGCAAGGGAACATCATCGCCACCTCCCTAAGAAAAACATACTCTACACGTACGGGACTGCTCATTAATTTACGCGTCTTGATTCACGAATCAATCAATCAATCAGTCTTTCAATCCTACAGGTCGGAGCAGATTCTACACAATATATAGTCAGCACAGTTGTTTCCTCTACGTATGTTACTAATTTCCAATGCAAGCAGAAATTGAAAGAAAACCACACAGACTCAAGAGGCGTCTACTATTTCGATATATGCCCAGTCTTTCTCAACAACCCGGGTACTCGTGGAAAATCCAATGAACAGGTTCCATTTTGTCTGAAGACTTCAAATATTCGTGTTACTCCACACAGTCACATAACAGCTCGTCCTGGGTCGTCAGTAGGGTTCCAAGGAAGAGAGGCCGCGCCGGTTAACATTCGCTATTCTCACGTGTAGCTATATGGAACATCAACATGTTTGATGTTCTTGGTTTGCAAAGAACTGTTATATTGAATTTCTGTAGTACTGTACTTTATGGTGTGTTATTGCAGTACTCATCAATACTGTCAACGTTAAAACATTTTTTTGAACGCCAGCATTATAAACGAGCTTTCCTGTTGCAAGAAATCGTTCGTAATCGAGCATATTACGGCCCAAATGATGTACGTCCAATCAAATCGCCTGAAGGGAATCGTGGGGAGGTTAACCACCGTCTTCCGGCACAGAAATCACAAGAAAGTTGTTATGCACAAAAAAATAGCGGATGCAACTTGTTTATAATGTTGCTTTTTAAATAAATGCATAAACTACTATTATTTATTTGCAATGTTATACGAGAGTATTTTATTATTGTTCTTCAGCAGGATGTATGATACTTTTTGGAAAATGATTTTGTGTGGCTTTGTTCCGCAGCATTGTTGTTGCTGCGATCCGCAAGGTACATGCCAACAACTGAATACGTAATCTGACAAACCCTAGACCCTATCATTTGGAAAACGGATTTCTAAAGCCTAATGTAATCGAAATGTACAAAAATAAGAAAAAGAAATTAACTAATTTGTTCTACCACTTCTTTTCACAGAGCTAATTTACGTTTACCGATATACCTTCAACTCTCCTTCTATTTAATAGTTAGTCATGATTCTGACCGAAAGAACAAATTTTTGTTCTGAGAACTGTTACTACAAAGGTTACCTGAATAAAAATAGACAGGAAAAACGCAAATTCATAGGAAAAGCGAAAGAACTTTTAAACCTTTTTCCTCACTGAAGCGTTGCTTTTCTTTTCTACACAAACTTTTGGAAGAGAAGAAAACCATCGACAGGTGAATTTCCGTGTTCTTTAAAGAAATAGTCAGTACTGTATAATTTCATTATTAAAGGTCTGTTTTTGTAAACACGATGTGTTGGACACAAAGTTTTATAATTGACAAATATGTTCTATAAAATAAAAATAAATTGAAAACAATTCCAGAATTAATGATATGAATATTTCTAATGAATAAGTATTACGTAATTTATAAATTGAGACCTAAGCAACAGTGCAAAAGAAGATCGTTCAATTTACTAGTGATAAATGAATAAAGAAAGGATCTGACATTTGGAACATCATCTCTTTCTCCTAGTGAACTTCATTCTTTAGTGTAACACAAAAAACAAATATATTCAAGATCATTCATTTTCGTTAATGAGAGGTTTCTTTGTAAGCCAAAACGATGGTATTTTCATTTATTCATGTCGATTCGTCGACTCTCGGGCACAACCTAAAAAGCTATTTTTACGGATTTCGTCATATCTTCGAGGTCGATTTGGACCTCTTTTTCAAAAGTTTGGAAGTGTGACAGTGTCGAATTGTGGCCGCATGAGCTACTGGCCCGTTGGGGAAGCTCGGCCCACCTGCTAGCTCGGGCCACTTCCCCTGGCTCCGCTCGCGTTTTCCCTCCGAATCCAGAAGGGGAGCACACGCGCAAGCTGGACAGGAGAAAGGCAAAGCGCGTGCGAAATGGCCGTTCCACACGAACACATGTTTGACTGGTGTTTTCCATCAAACAACCGAGATTTGAAAACTGAGCTACACTATCGTGTTTTACGGCAGTTGCTCTAGACCAGGAGTCTCCAAACTACGACACGTGGGCCACATCGGGCCCTCGGAAGTATTCTATTGGTTCGCCAACCGGAAGTATATTCTCATTCAATTTAATCGTGACGCAGGTAGTGAAAACTGGCGTTCATTTAAGATATTGTTGTTGATCTAAACGAAATTATTAAAAAATGAAGGAGAAAATAACCACAAAAGCGATCAATACCCTCATATCAAGATATTTAGGCAGACATTATTCCTAGAAAAAGACACTGTTACGAAATAATTTCCTCACTACCCCACCTGCAAGTTACAAAGTGCTCAAAATGTTTCGCTGTTCCCGACACCATTTTGATTGGAAATCCTTTCAGAACTGAAAATGCAGTTCAATAGTCTATTATCTGACTGGCATGTTAATTCCAAAGACATAGGAGCTTTTCAGAACTCGTTTCCATGTGCTACTGAGCAAGTCCCAGAAGATAATAATTGACCTCGAAGTTGATGATGCAATGCAGGACAAATGAAAAAAAAATCGATTTAATTCTACCAACAACTCCAAATTGACTTTCTCCCAAATTAAAAATGAAATCCCAAAAGCTTCTTGTCAGTATTTGGCCCAATTTATAGATGTGAACAGACTTTCTAGAAAATGAAGTATGTGAAGTGTAAATACAGATGTAATTTAAGTGGTGTGAGATATTTTAATATTAGTTGGAACAAAATTTGAACTACAAATTGTTGTTCAAACTAACTTATTGTTAGAGTGTAAAAACAATTATATTGGTCTCATTACGGTACATTTTACAATTATTTATAATTTCTGTATTATAGAAAAAAAAGTGTTTTAATTAATTTTCGAACATTTTTTAAATTGTATCCTTTTATATGTTTTAATTACTATGTGTTCAGAATTGTGTGATCACAAGATCGTAGGTGCTTTTAGAATCATTTTATGAATTTTTTAGTGTTTTGTCATGTTTAATTAAAATTTAATTTAACAAAAACTCTATAAATTACTTCTTATCATGAAATGTAATTTTGGCCCCTCGCGAGTCTGAGGTTCGTGTCATTTCGACACGTTTTGTTAGTACAGGCTTTGGGGAACATGGGCCTTTACAATTGAAGTCGCCGAGTTGTTCCGAATTCGATAAAGAACAAAGTATTCTATTTTTTTTTTAATTTCTTGCGTCTTTTCCGCCATCTCTCAGTCATCCTTGGGCATCGAAAGTTTATAAATCTGGAGTAAATCCTCCGTTGTGTTTTCCCAACGTCTCAGTCAGTCAACATCTTTCATCCCTACGGTTCTTTCGGAGGAGAAGAAATTTCAGTTCCGACACCTTCATTAATGCGTTCAAGAGAAATTTTAAAAAATTCTAGTTGGTGAATTTATTCTTGAAATGTCGGCACATGCTTAATGAGAATACTTATTGCAATGAATGCGATCAATATCTGATAGAAGTTTGAGACAAATAAATAAATTTAACGAAAAGGTTGCTTAGTTCGCATAATGTATTTTTTTACTCTGTGGAAATATTATCCAGGATTTGCTTCTAATGCCTTACTGAATGTCTACATTCATAAAAAAGAATAACATTTGTTTGTGAGATAAACTGGTTTGGTGGTGTGTGTTTAGGGGGTGTAGAAGTAAATCTCTGCAACTATTTAACGCAAGCAGTTGTTAAGAGATACGCAAAGAGTTATGGTAACCCAAGAGCAAACGGAAAGCCGAAAAATGCTAATATGTGCATCATTAAGCTCAACATTGAGCAGTAAAGCATAACGTCATCACGAATGCTTATGCGTTTTCTCTTCCTCATTTTATTCACAAGAGCTGAAGTGCCATAACAAATAATAACTAGACCGTTCTGGGCAGAAGGAGAAAGAAGAGGATATAATGGACAAAAGAAAAGAAGTGATGCCTTTAGTGGTGCTTTGCAACAACGCTTCGATTCGCCATCACAAGTGTAGCGCAAGGCCCATCACGATTTCGCTTCTCAAAGCCAAGGGAAGTTGGTCCCGGTGCCGGAAGGTCGGCCTGCCTACGAAAACTAGAACGCCCAATTCAGAGGGACCGAAATCCAACGGTCAATCCACGCTGTGACAAACTTTGACACATAGACACCCCAGGAAGCCTGCAGGCTCACACACCAAAACATCGATTCTGATTGTTTTCGAAATGCTATTCTTGCTTACACTGAAAGTAGGTAACAATAATTAAATAATTAAATCACGGAAGATGTTTCAACCAATTCCTAATTCAATTCGTTTTCGACAAAAAATTATCAATTTTTCTAAATCATGTAAATACCTTTACATACAAATTATATTACAAACTATCAAAAAGTAGGAGGTTGCGCAGAGAATCGCTATACGATTCTGCAACAAATTCTCACTGATAATTCATTTGTAGGATTATCTTCATTTCTTAATAGAATCAGAAAACCCTACAGGATTAGGGCATCTCATAACACATATACACGAGGCTGGATGCTGATGTGTCTACATAAAATAAAATTGTGCGGTGTTCACGTAGAGGGGTGAGGAGGATGTTTGGTGCTAAAAAAGAATTCGTTACAATTAAAGCGGAGTTATTTCATTCACATTACACAACATTGTTAAGAGAAAATTGGTCGTTACATAAAAAGAAAATTTTTTCTGTTGTAACCCTGAGGACGGCTTAATAGAAGCCAAACGTTGGCGTTTCAGATTTTTTCCCCCTTTGTGACTTCTCTGGATATTTACCACTAATTAAAATACGGATCAAGAAATCTAGCATAGGCATCATTTTGAGTTTTTCATCTGATAACTGGAGTATTAGTATGATAGAACTTGAATATTATACTACGAAACCGATACAAACAAGATGAGAAAGCGGTAAGTAGCTAGGTATGTGGATAATCTAGACAACACTGGTTTCTAAATTTATTCCAAGTTACCATCGTCACCAGTAACATACTAATTAATAGGAGGAGAACTTTAATGTAAATAATTTTTTTCCGCCTTAGAACGTTTTTTAGTATGGACATTAATTTTATGTTATGACAAAATAAAATTATCCATTTTTATACAACTTTTTTGTCTTTTTCAATGATTTCGACTAATAAGTAATTTTTTCACATTTTCCGTTGTTTTAAAAGCATTTTTCGCGTATTTCATTAACTGTTATATAATTTTAATGGTTCTTAGTTAAAATTATATTTTCGAGATGCAACACATGCTCACTACAGAACGCATGAGTAGCCTATACTGTTTTTTTGCTCAGAAATCATAACATTAGCAATTGTGAGTATGTAAACAAAGGTTTCTGTGACTCCTACCAGCACCGTTGACAGTTTGACCAATTTCGGGACTACTAAAGACAGAGATTTCCTGGTAAAGAACTGTCTAAACCAAAAGTTTGCAAACTGAGTTCACTTGAACGAAAGGAAGAGGACTCGATTACATCAGTAACGTACCCAACAGATTCAGTTGTTCATCTGAAGTGGTTTTGATTCAATATTTTATGCCAGTTTTCATTGTTTTTATGGCTTTTAAAAAAACATTTTAAGAGCAATTTATTGATGATTTTTGGCGGAGATTTAGTTCAACAAAATATGCCTGCTAGTTTTAATAACCGATTAAAAAATATATTTCACGGGATAGGCTCAGATTGAGTACAAAAATTAAACCTTTAGTTTGCCGACGTTTCGTAATATTTTTATTCCATCCTCAGGGATTACTAAAAAATTTTGGATATTTACAATAAATGGAATAAAAATAATTATAAAATGTATAATAAAAATAAAATGTACAATAGGTGGACTAAAAATATTCCGAAACGTTGGCAAACTAATGGTTTAATTCTTCTAGTGCGTCCGACGAAATCTCGTGAACTACGTTTCCTAATTCTACATCATGGTCGTGAATTCTACAATGGTATCCGCTTAAAATAACTTAGCGACACGCCTAAAAACGCCTACGACAGCCGCCGTATTAATGAATATTTGAGAATGCGCAGAGCGTTCTCGGAAGAGAAAGACGTCCCGTGAGGGGGGGGGAGGTGCGGAGCGCATTCGGTCGCGATTCCTGATTGGTTCTTTCGCATTTCCGGGTGCGTCGACTGCTGTGCTCATTAGTGCCGTATGTGTAGAGCGTGTAATATCCCGGGCGCTGGTGGTGTTCCTGGTGGAACTGGAAATACGATGCCGACTTCGGCTTACTAGGCTTTCTCCAACCAGGTATCTCCCCCACCGGGGACAAACTCTAAGCTCCCCACGGATGTGGTAGTGCAGTGTTTGTAAGCGTACGTTAATGTAAGCAAGGAGTGGGGATAGGATAAAAAAAGGAAAGATTGCGCGCGGTCCGTGGTCCGTTTTTTAGGGTACTGCTCCGGCATTCGCCTGGTGTTGATCTGAACCATCACAGCCGGGAAGAGCTCTAAGCTCCCCACCGGTCTCCCGCCATGTGTGGAGTGTGGTGCATGCTAGTGTAAGGGGAGAGGGTAGGACAAGGAAGAGGAAGGAAAGATCGCGCGCGGTCCGTGGCCCGTTTGTTAGGGTACTGCTCCGGCATTCGCCTGGTGTTGATCTTAACCATCACAGCCGGGAAGAGCTCTAAGCTCCCCACCGGTCTCCCGCCATGTGTGGAGTGTGCTGCATGCTAGTGTAAGGGGAGGGGATAGGACAAGGAAGAGGAAGGAAAGATCGCGCGTGGTCCGAGCCCGTTTAGTTGGGGTACTGCTCCGGCATTCGCCTGGTGTTGATCTTAACCATCACAGCCGGGAAGAGCTCTAAGCTCCCCACCGGTCTCCCGCCATGTGTGGAGTGTGGTGCATGCTAGTGTAAGGGGAGAGGGTAGGACAAGGAAGAGGAAGGAAAGATCGCGCGCGGTCCGTGGCCCGTTTGTTAGGGTGCTTCTCCGGCATTCGCCTGGTGTTGATCTTAACCATCACAGCCGGGAAGAGCTCTAAGCTCCCCACCGGTCTCCCGCCATGTGTGGAGTGTGGTGCATGCTAGTGTAAGGGGAGAGGGTAGGACAAGGAAGAGGAAGGAAAGATCGCGCGCGGTCCGTGGCCCGTTTGTTAGGGTACTGCTCCGGCGTTCGCCTGGTGTTGATCTTAACCATCACAGCCGGGAAGAGCTCTACGCTCCCCACCGGTCTCCCGCCATGTGTGGAGTGTGGTGCATTCTAGTGTAAGGGGAGAGGATAGGACTAGGAAGAGGAAGGAAACATCGCGCGCGCTCCATGGCCCTTTTGGTTTAATGTACTGCTCCGGCATTCGCCTGGTGTTGATCTTAACCATCACAGCCGGGAAGAGCTCTAAGCTCCCCACCGGTCTCCCGCCATGTGTGGAGTGTGGTGCATGCTAGTGTAAGGGGAGAGGATAGGGCAAGGAAGAGGAAGGAAAGATTGCGCGCGGTCCGTGGCCCGTTTGTTAGGGTACTGCTCCGGCATCCGCCTGGTGTTGATCTTAACCATCACAGCCGGGAAGAGCTCTACGCTCCCCACCGGTCTCCCGCCATGTGTGGAGTGTGGTGCATTCTAGTGTAAGGGGAGAGGATAGGACTAGGAAGAGGAAGGAAACATCGCGCGCGCTCCATGGCCCTTTTGGTTTAATGTACTGCTCCGGCATTCGCCTGGTGTTGATCTTAACCATCACAGCCGGGAAGAGCTCTAAGCTCCCCACCGGTCTCCCGCCATGTGTGGAGTGTGGTGCATGCTAGTGTAAGGTGAGAGGATAGGGCAAGGAAGAGGAAGGAAAGATTGCGCGCGGTCCGTGGCCCGTTTGTTAGGGTACTGCTCCGGCATCCGCCTGGTGTTGATCTTAACCATCACAGCCGGGAAGAGCTCTAAGCTCCCCACCGGTCTCCCGCCATGTGTGGACTGTGGTGCATGCTAGTGTAAGGGGAGAGGATATCACGAGGAAGAGGAAGGAAACATCTCGCGCGGTCCGTGGCCCATTTGTTAGGGTACTGCTCCGGCATCCGCCTGGTGTTGATCTTAACCATCACAGCCGGGAAGAGCTCTAAGCTCCCCACCGGTCTCCCGCCATGTGTGGAGTGTGGTGCATGCTAGTGTAAGGGGAGAGGATAGGGCAAGGAAGAGGAAGGAAAGATTGCGCGCGGTCCGTGGCCCGTTTGTTAGGGTACTGCTCCGGCATCCGCCTGGTGTTGATCTTAACCATCACAGCCGGGAAGAGCTCTACGCTCCCCACCGGTCTCCCGCCATGTGTGGAGTGTGGTGCATTCTAGTGTAAGGGGAGAGGATAGGACTAGGAAGAGGAAGGAAACATCGCGCGCGCTCCATGGCCCTTTTGGTTTAATGTACTGCTCCGGCATTCGCCTGGTGTTGATCTTAACCATCACAGCCGGGAAGAGCTCTAAGCTCCCCACCGGTCTCCCGCCATGTGTGGAGTGTGGTGCATGCTAGTGTAAGGGGAGAGGATAGGGCAAGGAAGAGGAAGGAAAGATTGCGCGCGGTCCGTGGCCCGTTTGTTAGGGTACTGCTCCGGCATCCGCCTGGTGTTGATCTTAACCATCACAGCCGGGAAGAGCTCTAAGCTCCCCACCGGTCTCCCGCCATGTGTGGACTGTGGTGCATGCTAGTGTAAGGGGAGAGGATATCACGAGGAAGAGGAAGGAAACATCTCGCGCGGTCCGTGGCCCATTTGTTAGGGTACTGCTCCGGCATCCGCCTGGTGTTGATCTTAACCATCACAGCCGGGAAGAGCTCTAAGCTCCCCACCGGTCTCCCGCCATGTGTGGAGTGTGGTGCATGCTAGTGTAAGGGGAGAGGATAGGGCAAGGAAGAGGAAGGAAAGATTGCGCGCGGTCCGTGGCCCGTTTGTTAGGGTACTGCTCCGGCATCCGCCTGGTGTTGATCTTAACCATCACAGCCGGGAAGAGCTCTACGCTCCCCACCGGTCTCCCGCCATGTGTGGAGTGTGGTGCATTCTAGTGTAAGGGGAGAGGATAGGACTAGGAAGAGGAAGGAAACATCGCGCGCGCTCCATGGCCCTTTTGGTTTAATGTACTGCTCCGGCATTCGCCTGGTGTTGATCTTAACCATCACAGCCGGGAAGAGCTCTAAGCTCCCCACCGGTCTCCCGCCATGTGTGGAGTGTGGTGCATGCTAGTGTAAGGGGAGAGGATAGGGCAAGGAAGAGGAAGGAAAGATTGCGCGCGGTCCGTGGCCCGTTTGTTAGGGTACTGCTCCGGCATCCGCCTGGTGTTGATCTTAACCATCACAGCCGGGAAGAGCTCTAAGCTCCCCACCGGTCTCCCGCCATGTGTGGAGTGTGGTGCATGCTAGTGTAAGGGGTGACGATAGGACAAGGAAGAGGAAGGAAAGATTGCGCGCGGTCCGTGGCCCGTTTGTTAGGGTACTGCTCCGGCATCCGCCTGGTGTTGATCTTAACCATCACAGCCGGGAAGAGCTCTAAGCTCCCCACCGGTCTCCCGCCATGTGTGGACTGTGGTGCATGCTAGTGTAAGGGGAGAGGATATCACGAGGAAGAGGAAGGAAACATCTCGCGCGGTCCGTGGCCCATTTGTTAGGGTACTGCTCCGGCATTCGCCTGGTGTTGATCTTAACCATCACAGCCGGGAAGAGCTCTAAGCTCCCCACCGGTCTCCCGCCATGTGTGGAGTGTAGTGCATGCTAGTGTAAGGGGAGAGGATAGGGCAAGGAAGAGGAAGGAAAGATCGCGCGCGGTCCGTGGCCCGTTTGTTAGGGTACTGCTCCGGCATCCGCCTGGTGTTGATCTTAACCATCACAGCCGGGAAGAGCTCTAAGCTCCCCACCGGTCTCCCGCCATGTGTGGAGTGTGGTGCATGCTAGTGTAAGGGGAGAGGATAGGGCAAGGAAGAGGAAGGAAAGATCGCGCGCGGTCCGTGGCCCATTTGTTAGGGTACTGCTCCGGCATTCGCCTGGTGTTGATCTTAACCATCACAGCCGGGAAGAGCTCTAAGCTCCCCACCGGTCTCCCGCCATGTGTGGAGTGTAGTGCATGCTAGTGTAAGGGGAGAGGGTAGGACAAGGAAGAGGAAGGAAAGATCGCGTGCGGTTCGTGGCCCGTTTGTTAGGGTGCTTCTCCGGCATTCGCCTGGAGTTGATCGAAGAAACCACGGAAAACTACCGATCAGAGCAGCCGGCCGCTAGAATTCTCCTCCAGACAGCGGCCGACCTAGACCTGGCTAGTGTGGAAAACCCTGCCGCCTTTGGGAGTGGAAGCCTAGGACCTTCCAGTCAGAGGCAATGCAGTTGATATCCTGAGCCACCTGGCCGTGTGCAGACTCCGCCAGCGTGTGCTCATGACTGGAACCCTCGGCCTAGGACCACCGGGCCATCGCAGTGTGTGGAGGGGCGGGGGGGGGAGGGGGGCGGTCGTCGGCCTGCGGCGCCCGGGGCGACAGCGCGGAGGAAGGGGGCGTGGCAGCCGAGGGCAGTGCATTTCCGGCCCCACCGCCCGCGCCGCCTCGCCCGCCTCTGCTGTAGCAATGGGCAGCGTTCAGAAGAAGGGAGAAGGAGGAGGAGGAAAAGAAAGAGGAGACGAAGAATAAGAGGAGAAGAAAAAGAAGAGACGAAGAAGAGGAGGAGGAGAAGAAGAAGAAGAGAAGAGGAGAAGAAGAAGAGGAGGAAAAGAAGAAGAAGAAGAGGAGGAGAAGAAGAAGAAGGAGGAGAAGAAGAAGAAGAGGAGGAAAAGAAGAAGAAGAAAAGGAGGAGAAGAAGAAGAAGAAGAAGGAGGAGAAGAAGAAGAAGAAGAAGAAGAAGAAGAAGAAGGAGGAGAAGAAGAAGAGACGAAGAAGGAGGAGAAGAAGAAGAGGAGACGAAGAAGATGAGAAGAAGAAGAAGAGAAGAAGAAGAAGAAGAGGAGAAGAAGAAGAGGAGGAGAAGAAGAGGAGGAGGAGAAGAAGAGGAGGAGAAGAAGAAGACAAAGAAGGGAAAAGGAAGGGGAGATAGGGACGGGAAGGATGAGGAGAAGGGGAAAGAAGGATAAGTAAAAGAAAGAGAAGAGGCAGGATGAAAAGGAGGAGAAGGGGAGGAAGAGGAGGAGAGCTGGAAGGAGGCCTGCAGGAACAGCGGCGTCGGAGGCCGTCACACGAACACAGTCGCCGAATGATCTGCCTTGGCGGTGCACGCTGGCCATTCATTTCCAATTAACAAATTCTTTTTCCCGCATTTCTAGTGCATTTTTAATTTTTCTTTTCTGATTCGTGTCTGTGACATTTTCCACCATTCTTTCTTATTTTGTTTTCTTATCCAACGCAAACCTACACTTTGGCTGGCGGGGCTTTCCCCAACCAGGTATCTTATCCCAGTGGAGCACTGCCCCGACATCAGTGTGTAGTACAAATTAGAGGAAGGAAAGATGCCCGTGGAGGGAGAGAGAGAGAGAGAGGGGGGAGGGAGGGAGAGAAGGGTGAACAATTCTGCCCATTTCTGCCATTGCGTAATTGCCAGCCTGAGCGCCTCGAGCTTCGCGTGTAAGTCCCTTCGCTTTTATCTGCACTTGGCTGTTTGCGACCGTCGCGGGGGAGGGGGCGGGGGGGGGGGCAGCGGAGAGCCGGGGGCGGGACGGGTTGCGCACCCGTCGCCCTGCCCCTGCGCGCCTCGCAGTGGCCATGGCTGCGGGAGGGCAGTTGGTGCACTCGCTGGTGGTGGTGGTGCTGCTGCTGGTGCTGTGGCTGAGGCCGGCGCTGGCGCCGCCTCCGCCGCCAACCGGCGCCCTGGGGCACCAGGCAGGTCAGTGCACCATCTCCCCTCGCGACCTCAAGTGCTCGCTCAGGTGCGTACGTCCACGAGAGGGAGTGTTAAGCGGCCGGCTGACCCGAGGGTTCCCCCGATGGATCCGTGCACGGCAAGTGGGAGAGTCCGCGGTCCACGGAGGGCTCATCTCACAGTATTAATGTAAATATGTGCAATGAAATTAACGTGCATGTGTGCATTCTATTTAATTATACGCATACACTAAACTTAATGTACACGGACTTTAAAGTCCGTGTGCAGAAATTACTTTAAAGTAACAGTGCGTGTGCAGAAATTTAATGTGCGTTCATGATATTTACTTTAATGTACTTTTACATTAACAGTAATGCAGCTTCTGCCACCATTTCCCCCCTCAAGTGAGTATGCATTTATCGGTTTCCAATCGCGTCAGAAGCTAACAGTATTGGTCCCGCGAATATAGTGAATGTGTTATCGCGGACGTGGTGAGTACGAAATATAATATACTTACTACAATTTAAAGTAGAATATTCTTCCTTCATTATACCTTAAACTTTTCCTTCTTATAATGCTTTTCTCCTATTCTTTCGCCTAATTGTATTGTCAAGTCAAAACCTAAGCACGTCATCAGATCCATTGAACGACAACGTCAACAGTAGGGACTAGGGATGCAACATCGATTCGATGTTTTCAAAATATCGACGTTTCTGTAAAAATATCTATAAATGTTTTAAACATCGATCAATTAAAAACGATGATTTTACGTTTTCAATGTTTTGTTCGTGGATGAAAGATACCCTTAATCACAATCTTCTAAAAGTGAAAATAAGAAACAATAAATCATACAATGAATGATGCACCAATATCTGTTTGAATTCGATCGAAAGGAACGCGGCTTGTTCTATTTTCTTCAAGCAGACTACCATCCCTTGCGTGAGATGATCCTGATGGCCTGGTATTTCCTTCGTCTTCCCCATTTTTCGTACACGCAGAGAAATTGATGTACTTTGTTTTCACTTAAATTTGATATACAAATGAATAAGCCCGACCAATGTCAAATCAAATTCTTAATTTGCGGCTTAAGAAGCTCAAAGACAGAGTGTTTGCACAACGCTTTCGCTTATAAGGTGCTGACATCTGGCAGCAATAATATTAAGTTACACTTATGTTTGGCGTCTTTCCGATTGCGTTTATCGATTTTTCTATTTAGAATACCAGGTTTAGATTTAATACTTCGATTATTTCCGTCGTAATCATTTTTTTCCGCTAAAACAACACCGAGAAGATTTTGCCAAGTGTAACGAGGTGTTGTTCACTTGTTTTAACTGTCTGGATGTTCTGCTATGGAAGAATTAATTCAAGCATGTGTACTTGTAAATATTGATATGTATGATGTAAGAAATGCAATTCTGCACGAAATATTAGAACCGAATAGACCTGAACTTAAAAAGTCCATGTGAAAGTAAAAGTAAAAATTTGGAACGTTGAATTTATTCTTTTTTTGTTTTAAAGCGCTTCTCCATTTGCCAAACCACAAATATTTCAATACTCCCTCTCACTGTCTTCCATCCTCATACAGTGGAAGCCAACACTTTCTTCAATGGCATACATCATGTTTTGTAGAAAACAGTAGTCGGCTTTTGTCCGCGTTCTTAGTGAACTAAGAACCGAAAGCAAGTGTAACCGGCCACCGATTCGGTTCACGTTATGAAGCCTCGTTTAGAGAACCGAGCGCGGTTAACCCTTACATTTGCTAGAGACCAAGATTCGTGTTTCAGGCGTGGCAATAAGGGGAGAAGAAGAGTTTAATACGTATGTAAATTGGGGACGAGAAGAAAAATAAGAGCTTAACCCGGATTTAAATTGGGGACCAGATGGAAAATAGGAGTTTAATCCGTATGTAAATTGGGGACCAAAAGGAATATACGAGTTTAATCCGTATGTAAATTGGGGACCAGAAGGGGAACGAAAGTTTAATCCATATGTAAATTGGGACCAGAAAGAAAATAACGCATACGTAAATTGAACACCAGAAAGGAAATACGATTTTAACCGATATGCAAATTGGGGACCGACACAGAGACTGGCATATGTAAGTTGATCAGAAGGAAAATAAGATTTAATACATACGTAAATTATTAGGGACCGACTCAATACAGAAGAGCATACGTAAATTGGGGTCCAATTACCTCACCCTTTTCCAGGTAAAAGTGGAAGGTGACACTTTAGTTTCCAATAACATTTTCGTAGCCATTATTACACAACATTTTCGTAGCCACAACGCAACCCCTTCCCAGTTTTCCTGGCTTAGAACTTGCATATTTATTTCGAAATATAGTTTGGTTACAGTTGGTTTTCATTCAACTGAATCATTCGTTGATTGAATGAATTCTGCTTATCTTGTCATTTTTATATTCTTCCTTTTTATCTGCTAATATTCTACGAAGTTGAACATGAAATTTTGACAATCTTTTAGTGTTTTCTTTGCTTTTCGTTTTGGAACAGGAACTAGTCTGGACGATTTTCAATAAGGCAGAAGGAAAACTCAACCAGTCCTTTTCCTTACCTAGTTTGGTCCCCACTTTATATACATGTCTAATTAGAAAGTAATTTTCACGAGAAAACATTACGGGATTTTTAGGTCCCCACTTTACATACGGCTGTTGGAAATGTTGTATAATAAATTACCTGTACGTAAATCCGTAAATAGCAACTCGGTGTTTGTGTATTTACTCCACAACGACGTCGCCACAAAAAGGTCCGCGTGATACGATCTCAAACGGCGCTTTACTTTCTATACAGATATTTCTAATTTTTGTCGTCGAGCGCCGTGTCGTGGAGCGGGGGGGGAGGGGGGGGGCTGTTCCGGCGGCGGCGCTGGTCGCGATGGCAACGGGCGCGAGTCTATCGCGGCCCCATCGCCCCGCGTCGCGTCGCGTCGCGTCGTGTCACGCTCCGGGCGGCGCGGGGCGGGGGCGGGGCGGGGGCGGGGCGGGGCGGGGCGGGGCGGGGCGGGGCGGGGCGGGGCGGGGCGGCGTCGTTAGCGGCGACGGCGGCGGAGGAGGGTGGGGAGAGGAGGCGAAGAGAGACGCACGCTCACCCGCGCCCAGCAGCGGACGAGGCTCCAGGGGATGAAGGAAGGGAAGCAGATGGGGAGGAGAAGGAGAAAAAGGAGGAGGAAGGGGAGGCAGAGGAAAGAAGAAGAAGAAGGAGCGGGAGACGAAAGAAGAGGAGGCGGAGAGGGACAAGATAATAAGAAGGAGGAGGGGAGAAGGAAGAAGGGGAGGGTAAGGAGGAAGAAATGAAGAGGAGGAGAAGGAAGAGAAGAAAGACGAGGAGGAGGAACAGAAAGAAGAGGAGGGGAGAAGAAAAAGAAGTCGAGGAGGAGCAGGGGGAGAAGAACAATGAGGAGGGAAGAAGGAAGAGAATGGTAAGGAGGAAGAGAAGGAGAAGGAAGAGGAGGAGGTGGAAAAGAAGAAGGAGACAGAAGAGAAGGTGGAGGATAAGAAGGTGAAGGTAGATGAGGAAATGACGGAGAAAAGGGAAAATAATAAATAGTTTCCTTCGTTTTGATGAACTCTCGGCTGCAAGTCAGTTACCCTGGCGGAAAAATTGAATTTAGTTGCGAGATTGTAAATTAAAAATACAATGATCAAATCATCGTGAAAATTCTTGTTTGGGTGTGATACAATTAAAGAAGTCCTTCTTTTGAATAAACTGACAGGAAAATTAAATTGAATTGGGGTGAGAGCGCGGCCCCCTTTGTAAGCGCTAGGCAATGCAGACTTCAACGCACGGCCTTCGAGCACAAAAAGTTAAGGAACTCCCTAGCGTACTCTTCGTAAGATGATAAAGTGGCTTTTATTTTAAGAAGAAAAAAAACGTTTTATCTCACATGTAGAGTCAGACATCTACATTCTTTAACACCGTGTAGTACGCTTTCTCAGTTATTTAACGTAATGCGAATGTCTCTATCGTTTCAGGTCACACCTCAATCAAGATGAATTTTTTTTTAATGTTGTACGACGAAAGCCAACGAAATCTCGCGGTCAGCGCGGTGTGATAATATTTACGGTTCCCACGAGATCTGTGGGCACTCGACGATGGTGGCAGTTCGAGCGAAAGACATTGCGCGTAAAGCCTTCTACGCATTCTACCGCTGTTCGGAAAACATCAGGAAGCCCAATGCGAGCTAAGGATTGTAATCGCCCATAAAGTTACGTTTCTATTGAACATTTATATTTCTCGAACAACAACTTTAAACGTCTTCAATTCATTGAGTGTTAGTGATTATGGGCGCGTCAACTGCTAAGGTCATTAGTCCCGTAAGTGTAGTGCATGTTTTGCTCGGAAGGTGGCAGTGGATGGAGAGATCCGGCGCCGACCCTCCGTCGGCTAGCGGGGTTTTCCCCAACCAGGTATCTCCCACCAGCGGGGCACTGCATCAGTAGGGACAAGCTCTAAGCTCTAAACCGGCACCTCGGCATGTGTGATAGTGTAGTGCATATTAGTGTAAGTAAGGGGTAAGGATAGGACAAGGAAAAGGAAAGATAGATAGTTCGCAATCCGTGGCCCGTTTGTTAGGGCACTACTCCGGCATCCGCCTGGTGTAGATCGGAGAAACCACGGAAAACTACCGATCAGAGCAACCAGCCATTAGACTTCTCTTCCAGACTGGCTGACCTCGAGTGGAACCCTAGGACCTTCCGGTCAGAGGCACTGCGTAGACATCAATCGATGCTCTGAGCCACATAAGTCTGTTGAAACGAGTTGATGATGATAGCAATTAGGGTATTGAGAGCTGATGGTCTAATCCGCTGAGGAGCTTGGTATGCTTGTCGCTTTGAGAGTCGGGAGCTGTAAACTCTAAAACGGAGAAATTTTTCGTTTAAAGGCAAAATCGGCAATTGCAAGCGGAGAAGGCACAACAAGATTCTGTAGACGACGGCAAATCCATGTTTTTCAAAGTGAAAAACAAGCCCTGAGCAATAAGATAGGATCGGGGACATACTAGATGCCCTCATCCAATATTTTCACGTTGGCATCTCTGGTGTAAAAAAGATATACATCAGACACTTTGCCTCCAAAAGTCACGAAGTGAACCAGTTGCATGCTCTGTGAACAGGCTGAGGAAAACTGAATGAGAATAGCAACACAGCATAAACTGAGCAGAAATCTCTGGAAGGTGCCGGGGGATAAATTGTTTGTGCAAAATTTGAATATGCAGAAACATAAAAAACACGATCTTCAATTTAGTAAATTCCGTGGTGGTAGTAGATATCTTGTGGTAATCTATAATATAGTAAAGGAAATAATCTCCACAAAAGGTTTAATACTTTTTATTAATTATTATCCAAAGTTACAAAGAAAAGCTGTGAGCACTGCCCAGCATGGACTTTACAAATTGTACTCTTATCAAATGTATCTCTTATAGAGATTCTCTTTCCTTTTACCTTTTTTTTCACACACCCGTCTTTCTCTATTATGCTCCCCCCTCGAGCTTCTTCCTTCTTCTTCTTCTTCTTCTTCTTCTTCTTCTTCTTCTTCTTCTTCTTCTTCTTCTTCTTGACAGAAAAATAAGGAATAACAAATTTAATGAAAATTGCCTAAAATGACTAAGTGAAAAAACAAGCTAGGCAAACTAAAAAGAAAACAACTTAACAGTAAAAACGTATTTTCACAGACCCCAGATTCGAACCCCAGTAATCAAACCTTCTACCCCAGAATTGAGAACTTATCTGATGCCCCTTCCAATAATGATGAAATTAAGCTGTTATCATATGTCTTAAAGTTTGCACTTAAACATCACCCTTCTACTAAATAATTAAATAATTTAGCGGTAAGCACTAAAGAAGCCCTAAACATTATTAAACATGATATTAATTCCAATTCTATCATGATCAATTGTTCTAAAATCCTGTCTGATGAAGTTAATAGACCTCCACCACCATCTTCCCTTTACTTATGAAATCTACTCATAAATTAATTGAAAAAGTGAACCTCAACAACGTATTCATTAACAAAGCTGATAAGGGCAATTCTATTGTCATTATACACAGAAATGACTACATCGATAAATTGCAAACATTTTTAGATGAAAATGAATTTACTTGCCTTGACAAAGACCCTTCTCCATCTTTTCACCAAAAGGTTAGGGACACCATATTAACCAACTCACTTATCCTGCAGCATAAAAAGAAATCCCTTCAGGTTATGAATCCCCAATGTCCTCAGTTGTATGGCCTTATTAAACTACATAAAGAAAATATTCCTGTTAGACCTGTTGTCAGTTTTTTCAATTCCAGTATTTCACCCCTTTGTAAATTTATGATCCCTCTTTTCAATTCTACCATCCATTTTAACCCTAGATTTAAATTGAATAATTCCTTAGATCTCATTAATAAAATTAAAGATATTTATGTTCACCCCAATGCAAAATTAGTTTCTTTCGATGTGAAGAATTTATTTACCAGCATTCTCCCTAATGAAGTGCAAAATATTTATATTTATCATATAATGAAATCCAATCTATCACACTTAGAAAAAATAGACTTTATCAAAGTACTTGACATATGTATAACACATATTTTTTTCACTTTCAACAAGTTCTATTCTCAAACAGAAGGATTAGCTATGGGGTCCAACGTTTCCCCTCTTTTTGCTGAATTGTTTATGGATAATTTTGAGAAAAACATATGTAGTAGCTTGAACCCTCCCCTCAAAAACATTATTTAGTTTTACAGGTATGTCGATGACATTATATGTCTTTAGTCAGGAACTTCTAGGCAATTGAGCCAGTTCTTTCATTTTCTCAATACTTTTCACTCCAAATTAAAATTCTTGATGAAAATTGAACAGAACCATTCCCTGAATTTCCTTGTTTTAACTATCACTATAATAAACTCAAGACACAATTTCAAAATATTCAGAAAACCTACTCATAGTGATACAATCATACCTTCTCATTCTAATCATATTCACAATCATAAATTTGCTGTTTTCCACTCCTGGATCAACAGACTATTCCAGGTTCCCATGACTGATATAGATTTTAGTAATGAAGTCAATACCATTCTAACCATTGCATTAAATAATGGTCATGATCCTCTAACAGTCAACAAACTTATCCACCCACATGGTGTAAAAATTGTTTTAAATAAGGTTTTTCCTCAACATTGCCCTATAGAACCAAAGAAATTTATTTGCATCCCCTACATAGGTCCTATATCTAAACGTATAGGACAATGTTTCACTAAATTGAATATCTCAGTAGCCTACAAAACCTTAAACTCCTTCCAATCTTTATTTCCTAGTTCCAAATCACCTATCCCCCCCCCCCCATTGAAAGTAGTGGAATTTATCACCTAACTTGTAATAATTGTAATTCAGCATATGTAGGCCAAACAGACAGAAAAAAATCAGTTAGAATTAATGAGCATATTAGATGTTGGAAACAAAATTTAGACACTTCAACCTTTGCCAACCATTTGATTCAATTTAACCATTCCTTTGACCCCAATTATAATTTTAAAATCCTTCACCTAGTCAACAAAGGCACAAAAATGAACATTTTGGAGAACTTGGAAATTCTAAAGCTTTTCAAAAATTCTAATTTTTCTATCTTGAATGAACATTCCTTGATTAAAAGCAGTCCCATTCTAAATATTTTATTAACTAGCCCCTAATCATTCTTTTGACCTATTTTTCTCCCTTTTTGCAATCTCTTTATCTAGTCAACTTGTTAAAAATTTGTTTTTTATATAATTAAAATTCTAGAATCTTGCACATTCCTAATTTTCTGTTCTGTTTCACATTCCTGTATGTAAAGCAGTAAATTTTTTAAGTTTGTTTATGACTACCCTTTCTTCTCTTCTATTCCCCCTCCCCCTTTTCCTCAATTAATTGGCTTCCTCTTCTCCCATTCCAAAAGATGGCTGCTACCTAGCTGTAACCAGTGTTTTGCAGTTTTCATATTTTTTTTTATCATGTTGTGAACATTTAAGTGTGATCTACGTTGCTTGGGCAGTATGTATTTTCAAATTGTATTTATTTGATAATATTTGTTTGTTTTTTCCACTAAATTCACTGTATTCCTTTTTTGTGTTAAACTTGTGTTAATGTTTTTATTTCTCCTCCTTGCTAGAGACCCACTGAGGATGGGAAAAGTGTTTTCCCGAAAGTTAACTCTGGATAATAATTAATACAAATTATTAAATATTTTGAGGAGATTATTTCCTTTACCATATTTTGAATTTAGTACTTCTAAGAACCGCTGCTATAATTTATTGTCGCCCCAGATATATTCAAGACGATTACAAAGTGACAGGATTCTCAGTCTGCTAGAGCCGAGTGCATAGCAGAATTACACCGGTGGCCCAACAGAACGAAACTACCTTTTCGTTTTCATATGGTGGATTGAGAAGATGGGTTAGGAAGTGACACAATAGTGTGGAAAAAGAAGGTGGGGAGAAATGAGATGAGGTGAGGTGAAGTAAGCAGTGACAAAGTGAGAAGAAGCGGGATAAGGAAATGGAAGTAATGGAATAAGCCTGTGAAAGAGATGGGATAAAGTGGAAAGAGATAGGATAAGAGGATGGAAAAATATGAGATAAATGGAAAGAGAGAAAGGGAAAACATTGGAAATGAGAACTTGGGAATATTTAGGATAAGGTGGGGAAAATATATTATCGGATGGGTGGGTGGGATATATACGTTAATTACGTGGAAGTGTGACTTTATAGGTTAGGGATAGTTTTCACCTCTATTTTATTTTTTTCCAATTTGATCACTAAATATATTATCGTAAGAATTGATACAAATCATGTTGAAAAGCAAATGAGAACACTGAAATGATTACTCTGATGCATAAATTCCAAATGTCTAAGTTAAACGAAAGCCCACAACCACTAACAATGAAAGTGCACGCATTATTACCTTTTTTAACGTTTCAACACCGAGAGTATATCAACGTTCAATATAATAATAAGAAATATAGTAATAATAATAGTAACAATAATAACAACAACAATAATAATAATAATAATAATAATAATAATAATAATAATAATAATAATAATAATAATAATAATAATAATAATAATAATAATAATAATAATAATAATAATAATAATAATAATAATAATACTTAAGTATATCGTATTTTTTCAAATATATGTTTTGAAGTGGACGTTCTTGAATTCTAGTGACAGATAAATTGTTTTCGTGCAAACATTGTGAGTTTGGCGAAGTGGCAAAACATAAAAGGGACAGCAGCCCCAGTAACAGTTAGCCAAAGTTTGTAAAACCAGAGCAAATCATTTCTACGAGTTACCGACCACTCATTCCAATATCATTCAGAGAAAAGTATCAAAATAATCGCCGAAATAATGGAACAGAGTGTAACATCTGTGTTTTTGTCTTGCAATTTTGTGTTTATTTAAAAATTGTATTTCCAAATTAAAAAAAGACATCTAGCTGGTCTCGTGCGAGGACACTTCACTTTGAAAATAACTGTTTTAAAGGTTCAAATTGCGTCTTAGGACAGTGCAAAAAGAAAGAGCTCAGTTTGTACACTTCTTAAGAAAAAAATCGGGCGGCATCTGTCTCCTTTCATTTCTCCTCTTGTCTCCCACATGCCCCCCCTGCCCATCTGTCCCCTCCCCAAAACTCGTCTCCACGCGGAATTCAACTATTCCCAAAAAAAACTCGTTGGGACGGGAAACCAGGGTTATAGGGGCGCCGTAGGCCGAGTCATTTTCGCGGTGCAAGTGATAGTCTGTTGCAGTGATCTGCAGACTTTATTTTTTTTCGACTTCAATGTGTTGTATGTAGGACTGGGGAGTATTTCCCAATCCAGCAGTAACGTCGGTTTTGAGTATGGTTCTTTTATAAATTTTCGAAAAACTTGCATAAATTATTAATACAAGGAGGGTAAAATGTTTATAAAAGTTCACTCTACTTAATTTGAAATGGGAAAAGAATGTTATAAAACATTTCTAAAATATAAATCAAGGTACTGCATCATATGTCAGCGATCGTGGTGTAATGGTCAGCATAGTTGCCTTCCAAGCAGTTGATCCGGGTTCGATTCCCGGCGATCGCACGTATTTTTTTTTTAAGAAGAATTTTTATCTAGGACATGAAAATGCCCTCATTTAAACGCATTCCAAAATATTTTATTGAACTTTGAACTCAACGAAAGGCGGCAGCGCTAAAATTAATTTTTAACACGCCGTGGGTGCTTGATTTCCGGGTGCTATTTTACTTTTTCGTATACGTACGTGCCCACGGAGTAATTATTTATAGAACAAAGAAAGATATGAAATGCTGCGGACAATACACTTTTTAGGGTCCCCTGATTGCGAAAAAGTGCTGTTTTTTTGCTTTCCTTTTTTTTTTTTTTTTCTTTTTTTTTTTTTCAAAACGTCTGTCCGTCTGTAAACAACACTAGCGCCGCGACTTTGCAAAGGATTTTTCCAAACAATACTTCTCGGTCCAGCTCGCCTCGAAGCTCTGCGATTTTGAATCACGTTGATTAATTTTTGGAGGTACTTCACATAAAACCTCTGGGACATTTTCAAAATTTTCTCAAAAATTATTCCAAATTTGTTCTTTAAATTTCTTGCAAGAACAGAAATAGTGAATTTCTTGCAAGACTGAAATACACTTATAAAGGCGACATCGATCCGATTTTCACTGTTAACTCCGAATTTTCGAAAATTGCAAAATTTTAATAATTTTCAGGCATCTTTCAACAGCTACAAAATTAAAGATAGAGGTTTTTTCTTCAAATAAAATTTGTTCTGTATAGTGAGTTCTTGAATTAAGGTCATGTAAATTTTTTTTTGGAAACTTTTAGTAGTATTGGCGCAATATTGCATGAAATTTAGAAAAAAAGTCCAAAAACAAGATTTTCTCAAAACCGGCTCCCATTTTTTCTTTAAACTTTTAGTAAGAATAGTGCTAATTTCTGAAATCTCTCTGCGAAAAGTTCGAGTCACTTTTACCCTTCGGTGAACGCTACTGACGCTAGAAATTGATGCTGAATACACGAACATTTTCATTCAATGAGCAGTCATCACGCATTGAACTCATGTAATTCATAAATAGGAATTTATGACATGCACGCCAAGTTCGAGAATTGAGCCATCAAAATTAATTTAAATAATTATATTTTCATTTAAATCTCACTATTTACCGATTTTTAATAGCTGCATATAATTATTGCGGCCGAATATTGAGTAGTAATATCAATTAGTTTACAATGAAAGTGTTATTTAATTACTGATCGAAATTTTTCATTTCCCATTCTTACGTCGAACACGAAATGTATGTGGTGATAGTACTGCAACCGAATAATGATAGCCTAGTTACTCTATAACGTTACAGAGGAGGTATGTCTGGTAAGGATGTCCGATTTAGCAGAAATTGACATTGGATGTCCAAATCGTTCAAATTTCTTTAAACAATCCTCTACGACCAGTGTCGCAGCGATGGGGGGGGGGGGCTCATGTGACTTACCCTCCCCCCCGACAACAAGAGCGTCCAACCAACTATGGGCACCCTCATAATTTCTACGCGGTTCACGAGATCGAAGTGCAGTTTTCTCTTAACAATGCAGATTTATGGGGCATGTAAAATATTATGTTTAGTTTTTGAGAAACTTAATCACCTTTGATTTTTTAAATGGAAGTATGTATTATTCTCATCAGCAATAGATACATCACAAACAAGAGAAATGCAATGCATCATATGTTAGTATTTTGATAGTAATTGGAATATAAAGTTAGATTTTCTGATACATGATTTTCAGTTAAACGTAACAGCCTCCCCACGAGAG
This sequence comes from Gryllus longicercus, assembly GCA_038098605.1. Taxonomy (NCBI): domain Eukaryota; kingdom Metazoa; phylum Arthropoda; class Insecta; order Orthoptera; family Gryllidae; genus Gryllus; species Gryllus longicercus. Next base: position 36,677 of record JAZDUA010000485.1, on the reverse strand, counting down.
TCTCGGCGCTGGGCTGGCCTCCTTCCCCGAAGGCACCGATTGCAAGGGCTGCTAAACGAAATGTTATCCTTCTTATTTTACTGCCATACACCGATTACTGCGTAGGCTAGTCTCCAGAAGCCCCTGGCGCCTTCTTGACAAACACATTCTCATCAAGTATACCAATGGTAGTTTGCCATTGCTTTCCCTAGGAATGCTAGAGCGTTAATTTTGACGTCTGATTTGAATCCCAGATCGCGCAGGCCAAGATACAATATCCGCAATCTTATCCAGAAATTCGAATCGAAACTGATTGGTGCTTAATTGCTAGAGTTAGAGGATTTAATTTCGTCAGTTGTGCCTTTCCTGGGGTCTGTTTTACAAGACGACACGCGTGTGCATGCATGCCGTCGATTTTTGGCTTCCATTTAATAATAATAATAATAATAATAATAATAAAAATAATGTCTTTATTAATGGCGAGGCTCAGGCCATAGGGCCTGCTCTTTCGCCTAACCACTGAATTTACATACATTTAGAGAAGTAACATTTTAAGAGGGGAGGACAAGCTGTACATTTACGTCAGAGAGAACAAATCTAGGGACCATCCCGGCATACGCCTTAAGCGATTGAGTAAACCCAGAAAAACCTCAATCAGGATGGCGGCTTAGGGCCGAACATTAATAGAACTTTATTCATAGAACTCCATTTAGTTCATCGATATAAAATAAATCGACATCGGGTGAAGTTTAACGAACACTTCGTAAAAATATAATAGTTGCAGTATCAACCATTTTTAAAAATTTAAATCAATTAACATTGGTACCAGTAATTTTAGTGAAAGTACCAGGAGTTTTGAAGGTTGGTTTTGGGATATACATTTAATCGTCTGGAAACGCTGGGTGAAAGAATACACTAATGGAGTGACGCGACCTTCGGCGATGCCCAACTGTTTCAGGACCTGACAAAAAACCGTCAACTGACTGAAGGGGCCGCAACGGTCGTGCCATTGTACGCGAGCGCCTTTGGAAACGGGTTTGTGTGGCGCGGCTTCCTCATTCTGCGATTGCGTTATCTCACTTGGAAAGCGGCGGCGTATTTCGAGGCTTTGGTTCCTCGTCGTACAGAGCGCCGCTTTCGGGGAGGTTCAAGGTTATCTAATCTCTCTCTCTCCATTGACTGCGCCCTTCATTCCGGTCACATATCTGGGAGGTGGCTCAGGGAATCAGCTGAGGTCACTGCAGGGCTCTGACCGAGAGGACCTAGTTTCGAATCCCGACGATGGCACGGTTAGCGTCCACTAGCTACATAGCTAGGGCGAATTCAGCCGCTGTCTGGCGGAATACTCTTGCGGCGGCTGCTCTGATGGGTAGTTTTCCGTGGTTTCGCCGATCAGCACCAGGAGAATACGGGAGCAGTAACCTAAAAACGGACCACGCACGACCTTTCCTTCCTCTTCCTTGTATCATCCTCACTACACTACCACACATGTCGGGAGACCGAGCGGGAGATTAGAGCTTGTCCCGACCTGAGGCGGTGTCTCGCTGGTGGGAGATACCTGGTTGGGGAAAACCTCGCTAGCCGACGGTAGGTCGGCGCCGGATCTGACCATACAGCGGGATCGCCGTCACCTCTAGAGCAAAAAACATTCACTACACTTACGATGACTTACACAATGATCTTAGCAGTTGACGCGTCAGGAATTAATAGTAATCAATCAATCAATTCGGTGACGTATCTGCATTAATACTTTCAGCATGCCCAGAACCTGTTATCTAATATAATGTAATTACAGTAATGTCGTTACTAGCTCAGTCTAGATTCAATTCAATGATGATTCAATTCAACGTGATGAGACTCAGGTCTACTCTTACGTCTGACCACGCAAATTTCGCTTCGCTCCGTTCACATTCTAGAGGAGAAAGAAGGTATCACTCGGACGACGAAACAGGAGATTTAAATTTATCTCAAGAAACCCAAAATAATGAACTGCAGAATGAGATCAGAGAGACCGAAGAAATATAGAGGAGAAATTATAGACATGGTCAAGTATTTAGATATTCAATTCACAACGTCAGTGTTATTCAAATACGCATCTGCCAATGCCTTGACAGAAGGAAGCGCGGCTTGGGTTCAGTTTGGAAAAGTTTAATATCAGGGGAAAATGATAGCTGACAGAGTGGTAGGAAACTTTTTGATTCCATGGTAGCATCTGCTGTGGTATATGCCTCAGGTATGTGGGGATCTTAATTCTGCCGTCTGCGAATGCGTAATGAACGAGTCGCAAGTAGTAGTTTCCATGCACGAGTTGTGAAAATTAGCATTGTGGCTGTGTCTTTGTCCGTCCGTCTGCGCGGAAGGAGGTGGGGAGGCCTGTCCCAGTTCTCGCGGGCGCGGGTTCGAGGTCGCGGCGTCGTCACGAGCGGCGCCGCCCGCGGCAAAAAACAGAGGAAGCGCGCGCGGCGACGCGATGAGCGGCCGACAGAGGGCAGGGCAGGCGCGCTCGAGGTCACGGACAGCGCGGAGAGGAACTTCGTTTGCATGGCGCCTCTCAAGGCTATTTTCATGTTAACAAGTTTAATGCTTTGCAAATTCATAATAAAAATACGTTTTAAACGTTATATGGAAAAAGTGACGATAGAATTACTTGTTTAAATTTGAGTTTCTTTACAAAATTAGGTTTAATTATTGCCAATCTGTTAAAACGTATCTTAACTCTTCAAGTATATGCCGGATTTTCACCACAATATTCGTAGGTGCTTTGAAGCCATGAAGACTGTGCTTTTCTACAATTCTTCTAGAATGTCGTTAAGCAAGCGACTAAGAATTGTGTCAATAGATTTGTCTTCTCCATCGAAGAATTAGCTCTTATTAGTTCTGAAGGTGCCGTAAGTCACTTAAAAGCGTTTTGATTGCTTAAAGAACAACAACAAGTTGTTTAGAGATCTTTCTCAGAATTTTCGGAATGGGTCTGCAAACAAAATTAATAGTAATTTAATAATTAAATTGAATAATTATTTTATTTTCGTTTTCATTATATATTTGACTGAGATCTATAATGGACTTGAAAAAACGAAAATATACATCACTGAGTATATGATACCTGAAGTTGGGTAACAAACTACTACCTGAAACGTCGTAATATATAAAAATCTATGAAAATGTTATAGGAAGAATGTAACAATAAACATAATTATGTATTTTAAATAAGATGTGAATATTTCATTTAATTTTATTTAACTGAGATGTGTACACTTTAATAAAATGAAAACAACTGATGAAAAATGAAAGTACGGCCAGATGTTATCGTGAAAAATAAAATGAATAGGTCCGCACCCGGAAACCGAGAAGCGTCGGACGACCTGATTTGCCTCGATCGGCGGACCGGAATGGCGACCGCACGGATGGACGACATTTGATTACTATGCAAGAATACGATTGCAGTAACTGTGCTTCTGACACGAACGCAATGAATGGTTAACGATAGTACTGACTTGAAATTTATAAAACTTGTATATTTAGAGATTAAACGTTACTTCTCCGGTCCAGACCCTGTTTGAATTCATTATGTTTATGTGTTGGTGTACTTGTCATGTATTATAATTGTTGTGAAAATGAGCTTTCTATCATATATTACACGGTATTTTGACTGATACGATGTGTATGTCAAATCAAGACAATGTCGATTTACACCATTCTTTCCTTTAGGTTCTTTATGTTCTCACTACACTTTAAACCACGGATTCTAGTCTTTTTATATGATCGACCCCTTTTTAAAGAATTGTTTGCATCAACGACCCCTTATATTTTCTCTAAAATACACACAGGATACATAATCATAACAAGGAATTGCTCATAAATTACAAAAAGATAATTCTACATTCCCATATTTTCGTAAATATCTCGATTGTCGTGATCAGAGATTTCGGCCTCTAAGGGTCAGACTAATGCTCAGTTTCTTATCTTCACTGCAATACAATAGTTACAAAACGCAGTCTATATTGAGCGTTGTTTTTAGAACTGGCCGTAACATTTTCCCACTGCGCTTTACGGAGAGTGTTTTCCTGAGCGATAAAATAACTTTATTTATACTTAGCTATGTTGTCTCGACTTTTCTAAACATTGTAAAGATTAAATACGAAATAAGTGCAGCGAACTTTTAATTTATTATTAGTTATTTTGTAATCTCTTATGAAAAAAATAATTATGATCTTCATTAATTTTTTTTGCAATGAACGGGATCTCGGTCTAGATTTACACCAGTCTTCGGTTCTTAGGCAAAGATTGATCTCCAGCCGACCCCTTAAACTTCAATGAAAATTTAATGGAACCCCAAGGGATCTCGTACAACCATGCGGCAGAAGGGGGTAAGACCGTCAACTTATATTAAACATAAATCACAACAACATTATTTTCTTCCTTTGAATCTCAACAATGATCTCATTGTTCAATAAAAAAAAGAGAACCCATCACGAAGAGGCACTGTGCTTAAGAGCTCCAAACGATGGGTGCCACAAAATATTCACCAACGTATTGGCAATACCTGAATATTTCAAACAGGTAAGGTTCTAAATATTGAAAGCATAGGCTTTCGCGACTGGAGCCAGTACCTACTTGGCTGCAGGCTCTGATGCTGGAACTTTGGCATCTGCCAAGGACGCGTCGAAGTAGATAAGCTCTAAATATTAATTATTAATCCACTATTATAGTCTCATCTTCTTAGAAAATATCTGCCTGCACCTAAACAAATTATTGTTTATAACAAAACTGCAGGTAGACATAATTAGATATAATAGTTTCTACCATTCGGTACAGCTCATCTTATACGTTCATGTTTAGATTAATGTAGTTTATTTGCCAAACAATTTGTTCATTCATTTGGTCATTGGTTCAATCAATTCATGAATGGTCTATGCATCTCTGAATGTAACGCTGTTGTGAACCTACTTCAATGTTATTTCGCTCGTTTCAGAATTGAGGTTATGGAACGAAACCGCCTATTGGCTGGTGGCGGACACGACGCCAGACGATTGGCTGCCCGAGCTGGAGGACTTCATCCGCGTGGCCCCGCCGCCGAAGCCCAAGCCCACGAGGAAGCCGACAACAATCAGAACAAGCACGAAGCGGCTGCCCACGACACGCCTGCCAACCACCACCCTGCGGGCGGACCGCGCCAGCGAGTAAGAAAAGTTCCCGTTAAAGACACGAAAAAGAGAGAGGGAAGGCAGACTTCAATCACTACACGTAGTGACGAAGAAGGGAGAGGGAAGTCACGTGACGTTGCAGCTCCCTATTGGAGTCTGCCTTCCCTCTCCCTTTTTCGTGAGTGACTTTGACAGGTGACTTTAGAAAAATCAAGGTATATTTATAATGGCACCTGAAGGTCAAGTTACGCTGTGTTGCTACATACTCTCGCGCGGCCAGCACGTGGAAAGCACATGGCTGCGGCCATCTTTGAGAACGACGGTCGCGTTGACAACAAGGCAGTGACGAGGTTCCTTATTGGAGACTTCCTTCCCCCTCCCTTTTTCGCACTTGACCTTGAGGTGCCATTGCAAATAAATCCAAGTATACGTGATGGAAAGATATGGGTGAGCCATTGCGCAGCCAATCCGGCTTCAGCCAATATTTGGTTGTTGGGTTTTTATAACTGGTTATTTTATGTGTTGCGCATTTAGTGCAATATTCTGTAGTTTGCAATTTCTAGTGTAATTTTATATTATATGTGAAGATCCAGGTACCTGCTTTGTCGATGGATATTTAAAGTACTTAATAATTTATATAATGACCTATTTTAATTACAAATAAAAATACTTTATTACCAGTCTTGTATTAAAACTATTTGATTCCCAGTAAACCTACTTTTCGTTTTTCCCCTTTTTCAAAACAAAGAATGTTGTATTATAAAATTATTACCCATTTTGTTTTGATATTCTCGGATGTGTAAACCTCTTTCATTTCATTAGTCTTTGAGAACAAGTATTGAACGTCATGAATCAATATTTTCGAGGAGGTTCCTCTCTTCCGTTTAAAGCATTTTGTAATTTTTCTACAGTTCTTCCTTTCGGGCGATGTAATCAGAAGGGATCAGTGGTATTTTTTTTTTTCGAATCTGTCCTACACCTTGGAATTTTTTTTTTCGAATTTGTCCTACACATTCAATATTCAGCTATTTGTTTCTGATAGTCATTTATCTCACAATTGAATGGTGTTCTGCACATCTCGATGAAGATCCCCATCTCGATCAGGTTTTTGCCACTTTCCCTGACACATTAAGCAAATGCTGAGATGGCCCCTTGTTTTGCTTCTGGACGTTAATGAAGCTTCATTATGAGCACGTTTTGTGGAACTTTCCTTTTGCTTGAAGTGGTAGTAGAGTTGGCGGTGAGTTACTATTTTTTAGCAATGCAGAAAAATGTAATTTGTAGCTCGTTTACCGTTGCAAATAAGTTTACTGTAACTAAGGAACGAAAATGTTTAATATTTCAAATATTATCTAACGCTTTTTAAAATTTTATTAATATTTATTGTTTTATAATTTAAACTTTTATTTATCTTTTAACTATTTATAGTTAAAATATTGGGAAGGGATTCTGGAACTCAATAAACCGTCCGCAGATCATCTCCCCCATACGTCACATACAGTTTTTACTGTTTTTTGACGAAATAAATAAAATCAGAATGCGACATACCTACAAAAATGTAAAAATGAAGAATTGGTTCTCTCTGGACAGCTGAGTACTATTTCTGTGATTATCGCAATGCATCCAAGTAATGTTTATGTTATACGGATATTTGTAGGCAGAAAAGCTATACCACATATTACTCTTATTACGGTCATAAATTGCAGATAATGACTAATGATAGATAACGGTTGTCGGTTACATTATAAAACCAACAACTTCGCCATCTTATGTCTCCACGCGCAGGTCCGATAGCAGTGAAAATGCTCAAAAAATGAAGCCGCCGCCGCCGCCACACCTCCAATACTGAAGTAGTTAACATCTGTAGGCCGATTAACATCCACTAAATTTTAATAGGATTCCCTAGCGCTCGATGGAATGAGATTGGCGCGCGAGCTGTAACGGGCGCTCCCTCCACAGGGCGACGCGGCCGCGGGCGGCGGCACGCACGCGCCGCGCGGCCCTCGGCGCCGACGGCCCCCTGGCGCGGGCGGAGGGCGCCGGCCAGCACCGCAACGGCGACAGCGAGGACGACGGAAGGGAAGACAACGATGGACGGGAGAGCGGTTGGGGGGATAGCAGCGAGAACAACGACGAGAACGCCCACGGTGACAGCGGCAGCGATGAGGATGGAAGCGAGGACAGTGAGGATGCGAACGACAGTCGGAAGGACAGCCGTGAGGACGACAGCGAGAGAGATAAAGATAGAGAGGTGCACAACGAGGACGGTGAGGGCGAGAGTGAGCATAGCAGCGAAGACAGCAGAGAGGGCGAGGATGAAGAGGACAGAGAGGACGGCAGAGAGGTAGATAGCAAAGACAGCGATGAGGGCAGACATGGGGACAGCGAAGAAGACAGCGGGGAGGGCAGAGAGAGGGACAGCAAAGAAGACAGCGAGGAGGGCAGACATGGGGACAGCAAAGAAGACAGCGGGGAGGGCAGACAGAGGGACAGCAAAGAAGACAGCGGGGAGGGCAGACATGGGGACAGCAAAGAAGACAGCGGGGAGAGCAGAGAGAGGGACAGCAAAGAAGACAGCGGGGAGGGCAGAGAGAGGGACAGCAAAGAAGACAGCGGGGAGAGCAGACAGAGGGACAGCAAAGAAGACAGTGTGGAGGGCAGACATGAGGACAGCAAAGAAGACAGCGGGGAGGGCAGACATGGGGACAGCAAAGAAGACAGCGGGGAGGGCAGAGAGAGGGACAGCAAAGAAGACAGCGGGGAGGGCAGACATGGGGACAGCAAAGAAGACAACGGGGAGGGCAGAGAGAGGGACAGCAAAGAAGACAGCGTGGAGGGCAGAGAGAGGGACAGCAAAGAAGACAGCGGGGAAGACAGACAAGGGGACAGCAAAGAAGACAGTGGGGAGAGCAGAGAGAGGGACAGCAAAGAAGACAGCGGGGAGGGCAGAGAGAGGGACAGCAAAGAAGACAGCGTGGAGGGCAGAGAGAGGGACAGCAAAGAAGACAACGGGGAGGGCAGAGAGAGGGACAGCAAAGAAGACAGCGTGGAGGGCAGAGAGAGGGACAGCAAAGAAGACAGCGGGGAAGACAGACAAGGGGACAGCAAAGAAGACAGCGGGGAGAGCAGAGAGAGGGACAGCAAAGAAGACAGCGGGGAGGGCAGAGAGAGGGACAGCAAAGAAGACAGCGTGGAGGGCAGAGAGAGGGACAGCAAAGAAGACAACGGGGAGGGCAGAGAGAGGGACAGCAAAGAAGACAACGGGGAGGGCAGAGAGAGGGACAGCAAAGAAGACAGCGGGGAAGACAGACAAGGGGACAGCAAAGAAGACAGCGGGGAGAGCAGAGAGAGGGACAGCAAAGAAGACAGCGGGGAGGGCAGAGAGAGGGACAGCAAAGAAGACAACGTGGAGGGCAGAGAGAGGGACAGCAAAGAAGACAACGGGGAGGGCAGAGAGAGGGACAGCAAAGAAGACAGCGTGGAGGGCAGAGAGAGGGACAGCAAAGAAGACAGCGGGGAAGACAGACAAGGGGACAGCAAAGAAGACAGCGGGGAGAGCAGAGAGAGGGACAGCAAAGAAGACAGCGGGGAGGGCAGAGAGAGGGACAGCAAAGAAGACAGCGTGGAGGGCAGACATGGGGACAGCAAAGAAGACAGCGGGGAGAGCAGAGAGAGGGACAGCAAAGAAGACAGCGGGGAGGGCAGACATGGGGACAGCAAAGAAGACAGCGGGGAGAGCAGAGAGAGGGACAGCAAAGAAGACAGCGGGGAGGGCAGACATGGGGACAGCAAAGAAGACAACGGGGAGAGCAGAGAGAGGGACAGCAAAGAAGACAGCGTGGAGGGCAGAGAGAGGGACAGCAAAGAAGACAGCGGGGAAGACAGACAAGGGGACAGCAAAGAAGACAGCGGGGAGAGCAGAGAGAGGGACAGCAAAGAAGACAGCGTGGAGGGCAGAGAGAGGGACAGCAAAGAAGACAGCGGGGAGGGCAGACATGGGGACAGCAAAGAAGACAGCGGGGAGAGCAGAGAGAGGGACAGCAAAGAAGACAGCGTGGAGGGCAGAGAGAGGGACAGCAAAGAAGATAGCGGGGAGGGCAGACAGAGGGACAGCAAAGAAGACAGCGGGGAGGGCAGACAAGGGGACAGCAAAGAAGACACCGTGGAGGGCAGAGAGAGGGACAGCAAAGAAGACAGCGGGGAGGGCAGACATGGGGACAGCAAAGAAGACAACGGGGAGGGCAGAGAGAGGGACAGCAAAGAAGACAGCGTGGAGGGCAGAGAGAGGGACAGCAAAGAAGACAGCGGGGAGGGCAGACATGGGGACAGCAAAGAAGACAGCGGGGAGGGCAGACAAGGGGACAGCAAAGAAGACAGCGTGGAGGGCAGAGAGAGGGACAGCAAAGAAGACAGCGGGGAGGGCAGACAAGGGGACAGCAAAGAAGACAGCGTGGAGGGCAGAGAGAGGGACAGCAAAGAAGACAGCGTGGAGGGCAGAGAGGGGGACAGCGGTGAGGACAGAGAGGGGGACAGCAAAGACGACAGCGAGGAGAGCAGAAATGGGGACAGCAAAGAAAACAGTGAGGAAGGCAGAAATGGGGACAGCAAAGAGGACAGCGAGGGCGCTAGAGAGCGGGACAGCGGTGAGGACAGAGAGGGGGACAGCAAAGGCGACAGCGAGGAGAGCAGAAATGGGGACAGCAAAGACGACAGCGATGAAAACAGTGAGGAAGGCAGAAATGGGGACAGCAATGAGGACAGTGAGGACGCTAGAGAGCGGGACAGCAAAGAGGACAGCGAGGACGCTAGAGTGCGGGACAGCAGCGGGGAGGACAGAGAGGGGGTCAGCAAAGAAGACAGTGGGGATGGCAGAGAGGAGGACAGCAAGGAAGTCAGCGAGGACGCTAGAGAGCCAGACAGCGGTGAGGACAGCAAGGAAGACAGCGAGGAGGGAGGAGAGGGGGACAGCGGAGGGAGTGACGATGAGGAGATCGGCGCAGAGGGCAGCGGAGTTGGCGAGGACGGCGGTGACTGGGCGAGCGAGGAGGGCGGGGGCAGCAACGAGGATAGTGAGGAGGGCAGTGGCGGTGGTGAGGGCGGCCACTAGGTGCTCCTGAGAGCGGTGACCCACGTAAGACGGCTCCCGTTCTCAACACAACGCTCCACACTGTGGTTGCACCTCGACCCTTCAAGTAGTCATTTCTGTGCACTGTTGCCTCTTCAGGGAAGAGAGTGCCTTTTCTAACACACATTGATGCCAAAGCAATTCGGAGGACTGCTTGGTATATAATGCATACAAATGATTCCCTTTTATTTCCCAAATGTTAGGTAACTTGAGCTTTATTCGTTTTACTACCTCTTATTTTTGCTATTCTGCCGACTGGAGAATGTGCACATGATATCGGTGTATTTATATTGCTAGAAAGCAAGAAAAGTACACTTTAAAACTTTGTTTGTAAGAAATACTATTTACATGTATAATTCTGTGATTAAGATAAATATAAGATAAGATATTAAGTTATATTATACCCTAAAAAAGCCAACATTGCAAATATTGTTTAAAAACAAATTTTCATATATTTATTGAATAAATATGTCTACTGTGGAAACAAAAACAAAAGTTTTGAACATTTATTCCAGAATTTGACAACTTTAGAACTATTATTTCTATTGTGCAAATTCTTTTTTCTCATGATAAAAGATGACTTGTACCTGAACCAAAACCATGTTTATACCATTAATATTTACATATTGTTAACATTTTTCTCCAGAAGACTAAAAAGCTCAAAAAATAACATTTTAAAAATAATTTTTTCATCGAATATTTGCTTCGAATGTTTAGTTTTATTCAGGCAATAGCTATATATTTCTGAATTATCATATATATTAATAAAAAATAATAAGAGATTATTTTTCACAGAAACACTGAGAAGATGTTTTAGGTTACCAATGACAACCAAAAACGAAATGGCTTTAAAATTTGTAATGCTCAAGAAAGCTCCAAGGTTGTAGCTTATGTCTTCTCTTTCCGTGTCTATATCTTCTCTTACATTATTTCTGCCTCTTAAATATCTCCTTTTCTTATTTTTGGTAGTCTGTTTTCAGCTTTGTTTTATTTCTTTTACATGAACCACCCTCTTTTGAAAAAGGGGGCGTGGTTCCCCTAATGCAAGGCTACATAAATATTGTATTAAAAACAAAACGAAAGATCGTAGACTGAAACGGATTTCACCATGTTAAAGAGAATACATCAAAGGTCTGTTTCTCTTAATAGTCAAAAAACAGATTTCTCTCGGTTTTATCTTATTTCTGAGGTATAATATATCTTAAAGTTTAGTCTGGTGCGAGTCATTAAAATCGTGATAAATGCAAACAAAGCGGGTTCTTCGAAATTCTATATTGTGGGTGGTCCGTTGACAAACGTGTCAAGACTTGATTCACAAGCATAGCTATTCTCTTCTGCTTTTCGGCACGATTTCTATCAATTCTTACAGTATTCTGTTAGTGGCGACATTTGAACGATGGAAATCCCTCTCGAAAACTAGCCCTAACTTCCAATTACGCCCACAACTGAGTCTTTGACACATTAGCAACTGCGCTGCAGCCCGTATGGCTCGCGGCAAAACGTTTTGGACGGGCAGAGGGCAGTCAGGGTAAAATCCCCCATACCATCCCCACATAATAAAACGGTTCTTGTGTGCGTGCCCGTGTCCCTTACGTCAGGCTATCCCCTAAACGCCTAACGTGACCTAAGAAGCACGTAAATCTACTGAGTTTTATAATATTACTCTATTTTTACGGTAAAAACTATATGACGGAAAGAAGTACATATAATTTGCGTACGTTTTCGTGAGCACCAGAATCCCCACATCGCCCTTTTATTATGTATAGAAGAAGGATGAGCGAAAGTTTGAACAAAGGGAGTTTAGCAATATTTAAAAACTACACATTTTCTTTTTCGAGTTATAGAAAACTTATTTGTATAGGTAAACGAACTACAGATATGAATTTTTAGTTCAGTTAACAGTATAGTAACCCGTACCCCGGGTCTACTACCACAACTAGAGAAAGCAGAGGTTAACAAAATGTCGCAAAGTGAAGCTACATTTATGTCCAGAAGCAAACCAAGGGTCATCTCAGATTTTGTTCAGTAGATCACGGAAACTGGGCTAAAAATCAGATCGTTCTGTTAATATGAAGGATGGAAGCAACCTCACTGTTCAGCGAAATGGACAACAGAAGCGGTTTTGCACTAGTATAAGACCACCAACAACGAAAACATTAAACAGGATTGCACCAAATTTCTTCTTATAATTATAAGAGTATGTATAATGTTCTTGTCATTGTAATAGGTTTTGACTCTAAATAGTTCTAAGCCATATCAAATTCATTTTAACAGAGGATACAGGTTCCTTTTTTCTTTTAACATTTATTCATAATTCAATTTAATATGTTTACGAGTAGAACAGATCCCAGAGATCACGAAATAAAGCAAATATTGCACTTCCTGTCAGTGCAGCGCATAGTTTTTAACTGTTTTCGACTTTAAATTATTACAAACATTCCTTGCCACAAAGTGAAGCAGAAATGTCTCCATAGCACGTCATATGTCACATCAGTACCACAATACTTGCACAAAATTTAAAACTCTATATAGCGACTACGTCACTACAATAATCTAATTTCATCGACTGATGATATTTGACTATCTAGAGCTAAGGTCTTGAATTATGAGACACTGTATAATATCGAATCATGAATCGATCATTTCAGCGTGAGTTCAAAAGTTTCTCCAAAACTATTTTACAAGGAAATTGATGTCACTGTAGAGGTATATCACTATAAATGTAAAAAATACAAGTTTAGAGACATATTTCATAAATATGCAGATTTCTTGAGATGATGTGCGTAATGTCAAACGTATATTTTTTAATTATTTGTAGGGGCCACAGTATTATTACTCTCACTCCGGTGACAAACGATAACCGTTAATGAAACAATTGGGGTCACCTGTGTAAAAATCTTAATCTATTAAAACAATAAACATAAAAACAAGCATTTAAAAAATTCAATAAAATATCAACATTATTTGTTTGTACTGCAGTTATGAAATGCGAAATGACAAAGAAATGTAGAAGAAAAATGTAGATACATTCAGAAAACTATGCGAAAAATCCAATTGTCAACATCACTATAAATTAACAATGTTGGCGACTATGAAATAAACACTGAGTTGCCTGTTCGAATCTTGGATGGGGCAGAGGAGAAGTTGACGTCGAATGCAACAGCAAAGCATCTTATTCAGTCGAGTCATCAGCCAAACGCATCAACAGGATCATCCATCTAGCCATAACGAGTTTAGAAAGAAAAAAAAACAACCTTTTCCTACACATCAGGTTTACAATCACCAACCTTTTTAAAAATATTTTCCAATTCTGTTTTTAAGCATTTTCATATTTGTTTCATTGGCACGTTTTCAATAAAGATCGCGCAGATACTCACAAAGAATTATGAACATAATAATGGAAGCTTATTAACAGGTAAGTAGAATTTATTTCCAAAAAAACTATCAACAGACTATTAATATTGATATGAGATATAATACAAGAAAAATCCATTCCATAATAACTAGTATTAAATAAGAACTTAACGACACACAGCTTTCAAGAACATCTTCACAATTGAGTATTGAACAATGCACTGGTTATTGAATTAATGAGTAATGTAATATAAAGATACGTACTTGAATACATCATGCTCAAAATGAATTATGACATTGAAATATGACATATTTGTACGATAGCAAATAATTGAACAACTCGGACATATTGTTTTTGGGTTATAATACTGTCACACCTCGAAATCTTCGAATTTTTTATATCTGTAATTTATAACACTTTATAAAAACAATAACAATAATAGTAGTTGACAGAATAGTTGAATTATTGACAGAACTTAACACATATGGATCCTTTTAATAATTCTTACTCCAAAATCGATCAATATTAAGCATGTTTTTAAAGCCAAATTCTTCACTTAAATACTACTTCTGTTGTGACCAGGACCCACCTTCACCAATGAGGTTCGTAAATGTTAACATCTCTTGTATAGTTGTTTAGTAAGTACTGCATATGTACTTTATTTTACCTCGTTATTGGTTGATTAAATTTCATTTTCGTTGAGTCTGAATTTTTAAATTCAAAATGTTGTTTAGTGATTAGTTAAAGTAGTTGAAATATAACTTTCTTTCAACACTTTCAATTTTACTTTTTAAGTGTAAAATATGCACAATTCAATTATAAAATGAAATTTGCAAGAATTATTTTCGAGAAGAAAATAATGACATATTTAACTTATATCAAGCACATAAGAATACCAAATTAAAATGATTAATTTTCACATTTCCAAAATTTCAATTTCAAGATGCCATTTCTATAAGGTTTAGGATCTCATGATCCGCAAGATGGCATCTCAAAACAGAAACAACTTTTTACTTTCCCGTATACGTGCGTACATACGGAGTACCATAAGTAATAAGGAAAAGGTATGTAATATTAAGGCGAGCTGAAGTGCCACTTTTTATACACTGATTTCAATTCTTGACGTATGAAAAACAAATTTAATTCGCTCGCAAGCATTATTATCTACCACCACCTTATATTACATTACAGAAAACAAGATTTCTCGACAACTACAACCACCCCTCCACAACTACTTCCGTATCAATGCAAGATACTTTTCAATATTTTTGTCGTAAGCGAGTGTTCATTTAGCATGTCCGCTCGCCCTTGGCTTTTTCTAGTGCTGGGAATGTCGAATCACTACATAAACATGATCGTCTCTTTTACCATTCATTTTTATCCCGATTACCTTTTCCACAAAAAAAAAAAAATACACATACCATTTCATATTACGCGTAAACCTAATATCTATTTGACATTGATATGAAGGAAGTTCATCCCCACTTTTATACCAGTGGTGAACTGCCAAGCTACAATAACTACGAAAGAAAATCAGCACTTTCCACAGCGGTGGAGGGTTTCTCAGAGTTCGCACCCATGATGTAAGACGCGAAAGTTCTTAGGAGCTGACTGACAGGAAGGTTCGCTTTCGCAGTCCAGTGAACTTCGTGCTTCGAGAATTAACAGTCGCATTTTCCCTCTACCTTTGGGTGAGAATTTACTGTTTAACGTTTTGGGATTTTTATTATTCGAACCTTTCTGGATTCTTGTTGATAGATTCGTCTTAAGTTACTTATCGGATGTCTATAAAGAATTCGAAATCGTTGCCATGAGTAATCGTTTTACGAAAACTCCGGTGATCTCTTACCACTAGACCCGCTTATAAATCTGTAGCAACCTTATTTTGGTATCGGTAAGTAAAATATTGCTAAATATCCTACAATATTAGTTCTTCAATATAATCTATTTTCTTACACTGGTTTGCAATTTATCTCGGGGCTCGTCGGTGACCCAACCGCCCCCCTATTGGTGCTCTCCGATTTCGGAATTGGCCTTTGTTAAGTGAAAGGACTGAACGTTTTGGTCCAGAGTTACGCA
Source organism: Gryllus longicercus (assembly GCA_038098605.1). Taxonomy (NCBI): domain Eukaryota; kingdom Metazoa; phylum Arthropoda; class Insecta; order Orthoptera; family Gryllidae; genus Gryllus; species Gryllus longicercus. Next base: position 20,995 of record JAZDUA010000485.1, on the reverse strand, counting down.
AATGCCACATCGGCTGCCCAGTGATAAGCGCTTTGCCAGGATGCGCCGAGCCGCTTGGGATAAGACCTCAAAGTTCTTATGAACTGATGGATAAAAAGTTTTGCATTAACCGCCCTGTGAAACTTTTGTTTACTTCCTTAACCGCTTTTGCCCAACCCAGACCCAGCGCCCCCTCCGCTGCGAGTGCAGAAGGGCTTATCCCGACTGCATCCCGCACTCAACTTCTCCTACGCCGTTTACCTTCCTCCCCGAAAGGGCAGAGTCCGACTGCCCTCGTACCGTTTTCCATCTTGGTGTAAGAATTGGTTTCTGCGTTTCCTCTGGTCTGCTTAGAATCACATTGATTTATTCACCCACTGGTCGTTTTCAAGAAGCATATGCGCGCCCTTTTAGAGCACTGCCGACGTTGAAAACGTCCGCTTCAAAGTTTGAGGGAACATAACGTGGAACTGACTTGACAACATACACAATTCCTGCCATGTTCACATGTGTTCGAGTCTTCTCTGGTCTGGTGTAAGAATCTATTTGCTTTATTTATGATTGAAACCTTCACAAAACTGTGTAGTCCTTCTGAAACCCTGGCTGAACGAAACGGGCTGCAGTCGGGCTGTGCCTTCACAGGTAATGCAAAGCGAGAGGGGAGAACCTGGGGTGCGGGGACGAGGGAAATGTGAGCGCGGGATGCAGTAGGGGGGACTCAGGCGAGGGGCCCGGGGGGCGAGGCGTCGTCCGGGTCGTCGTCCCTGGCGGTGGTGTGCGGGAGGCCCCCGGGCGCCTCCGTGGGCAGCGGCGTCAGCACGATCTCCTCCACCTGCAACGCACACACCCACTTGCAACACCACCTCTACTCGCGCATTCCACTTATTCGCGCACCCACTTGTTCGCGCATCCACTTGTTCGCGCATCCACTTGTTCGCGCATCCACTTGTTCGCGCATCCACTTGTTCGCGCACCCACTTGTTCGCGCACCCACTTGTTCGCGCACCCACTTGTTCGCGCACCCACTTGTTCGCGCACCCACTTGTTCGCGCACCCACTTGTTCGCGCACCCACTTGTTCGCGCATCCACTTAATCGCATACCCACTTATTCGCGCATTCACTTATTCAATTATTGATAACTCGTCAACAATAGTAAATATTCAATGTAATGTACGAGGCTGGAAGTACAACATGCGTACGTTTTCTTGGGCTCCTGAAATTCGTCCTCTTTCTTTCACTGCACATATATGAAGTATAAGAGTTACTGCAGCACCGAGCTTTGTTGGCAATACAGAAATGCAAGAAAGTTCGCTCAAGTACAAATGCGGCTCTTTGTTGCTCTGTTTTCGGCGACAGCGCGACCCAGCGACGGCCTGCCGGATTCCCGAGTGCGTCACCAAACAATTGGTGCTCGTCTTTCCCGTTGCATTCAATGTTTAGTGCAGTGAGCGGAAGTAATCGAGCATCGCAGCATCCCGAGATTGGGCGAGTACCTCCTCTCTATTCGACGAAAGTGAGATGCTGCCTTCATCTATTTCGAACGCTCGCGCATACACAAGTGGAAAACTAAGCGGCCCCTGAGTAACGAGATGTGACAATATTTTTCTGTGCCCAGGAAGACCGAAAAAAACAACAATGAAAGAGTTTCCATTTTCACTAAAACTTGCAAATGTCTGATTATAGTAATTCATACAAGATTACGTCATACAATTTCTAATACCTCATGTTACGACTATATTCTCATACTCGCCGCATCACTGTTTACGATAGAGGTGATGTAACGCTACGAAGAAGAAAGAAGATTCGGTATTCATGTGCGCCCTTTCTGGACAATCAAACTTTCTGCTTCAGAACCCCATTTTCTACACACTCCACAGCAGCGTTTTCGCTGCTGCAAGCCACTAGTAGGCAGTATTTACATTTATGAATGAGGTGCACATTCGATTTGTTAGTACTCCTGCCTGAATACCTAGCCCCCAACTTGTCTTGCATCCAGGAAATCGAAAGCTCAAGAAAACATACTCGGATTTACTGTCCCGCGGCACAGCAAGTGACCATCCTAATATTTCCTCTCAGAATACTGGGAAATTGGAGGAGATCTGAGATTGATATGGGGGTAATTTAGCATATTCTCCTGCGGCACTATTGGAAATTGGATTCTCCATTACACATATTCACACTTCACAATTTTCTTTGGTTGGCGAGTGAGTGAGTGGGTGGGTGAGTAACGTTAGGGAATGGTGGGAGATTGGGAGGGAGGGAGGGTGAGAAGGGAGCGGGAAAGTGAGTGAAAGACTGGGATTTCGGGATGGTGTGGGAGGTGGGATGGTAGAATGGGTGGGCGTGTGGGAGGTGGGATGGTAGAATGGGTGGGCGTGTGGGAGGTGGGATGGTAGAATGGGTGGGCGTGTGGGAGGTGGGATGGTAGAATGGGCGGCCGAGCGAGTGCGCGCGTTACCTGGACGGACGGGGGCTGCGCCAGCACGAGGTCGAGGGCGGCCGCCACGTCGTGCGGCGCGAGGGCGGGGGCGCCGGCGCCGAAGGCTCGCGCATGCGCAGTGGCCCCCGCGGCCTCCAGCAGCAGCCGCGTGCGCGTCAGCCCCGGGCTCACCAGCTGCGCACGCGCACGCGCCACCGCCACCCGTCACAGCAGGCACCTCATTCCGGACGCCATGGCGCAGCACCCGTCGGAATGAGTCGCAGTTACAAGCCGACTCGACTCGGCTCGGCTCGAATCGAATCGAATCGAATCGAATCGAATCGACTCGACTCGACTCGAGACTCGACTCGAGACTCGACTCGAGACTCGACTCGACTCGACTCGACTCGAGACTCGACTCGAGACTCGACTCGAGACTCGACTCGAGACTCGACTCGAGACTCGACTCGAGACTCGACTCGAGACTCGGCTCGAGACTCGGCTCGACTCGGCTCGGCTCGACTCGGCTCGGCTCGGCTCGGCTCGGCTCGACTCGACTCGACTCGACTCGACTCGACTCGACTCGACTCGACTCGACTCGACTCGACTCGGCCCGACGATTGTAAACTAGAGGCGATAGTGAGTTGTTTAAGTTGTTTCGAACAGGATGCGACAAATAAAAATATAAAAAGAAAAATATGCTTAAACGAAAACAACTTTCTGACATTGACTTCTGTGTATTCCCGTTCTACTTAAATATACCAACGATGCCTATTTTAGCCGCAAATAAAATTATTCGTGTATATCAATGCGAACGAAAGGCATTTCCCGAAACTAATTTGAAATATGTTCAATATTCAAGAGTGTATACATTATAGTTCTTAACAAAAGCATTTTAAAACCCCACAGTAACCGATTTGCCTAATAGTGAAACCTTCATTCTCAAACGCGCTAACCCGACCACTAGACCCGAAATAAATCTCGTGAGATCCTATGAGGTGGGGGGGGGGGGAGGCGGAAACCTCGCCAACCCAGATGATCAAGGCGCAACGCGCTCCTAGAGGAGCGTCATAAAAGTAAAACCGCGGCGCGCTTTTTGCCCCACATGTGCGCTGAAAGGTTATCTGCAGGAGGATCTCGCAGAAAGTGGCCCGCTTTTTCGCCGCAGGACAACGGCCGCGTCGCCCGGCGCTGCGCGGTTTCCACCTCTTTTGTTCCGGGAAAGGCCTTCACATTAGGGTAGAATTTGCTGGGGCTCCAATGAATACAATAATATTCGGAATTACTACAACAAACTTATTATCAAAATTTGCTCACATAATCCAATAAATTACTCCATTTACAGAGTTTAACTTAAAATAAATTAATTATATAATTTAGTAATTGAATGCTATGTTGAAAAAAATGTAACCTTCCTCGTCCTATCCACACGCCTTACAAACATCCTTACACTTACATACACTACACTAGGACAAAGGCCGGGAGACCGGTCGGGAGTTTAGAGCTTGTCCCGGCTGGGGCGGTGCCTCTAGTGGGAGATACCTGGTTGGGGGAAACCCCGCTATATCACGGTAGGTTGGGGCAAGATCTCTCCATCTAACGGGAGAAGAGCAGCGACACATCCCTAGGAGAAAATTCACTACACTTACGGAACCAAGCAGTTGACGCGTCCTGAATCACTAATCAATCAAAAAAACAAAACTCCTCAAAAATATAATATTGGTAAACATCACACGTCGCGGAGAATGTTCGGTCTCCCTCATCAGGCGCACAATTGAAAAACAATCACAACATTAATTGAAACAAATAATGATACGCCGATCAGATGGCGGAGATCGCTAAGGCAGTGGATCCACAGCAGAAGATGGCGCGTTCGAGGTCCGCCTCGGGCATGGGAGTGCTTCTGCACAGGGCTGACAACCCTGCGCTCAAAAATGGACTCAGCACAAATGCTGACCCCTCTCCTTAATAAAAATTCGTCCGTGCATACCCCGAGGAAAAAATATGACTGGACCTTGGTGAGTACAACTGCACGTTCGCGTGATCTTCAGAAAGACCAATTCGTGACGACAAAAAAAGCGTAACATGGTTGAACCAGGAACTCCATGACATTAATCGCACGGTTGTTCAAAATTAAATAAGCAATGCAATAGTATACAACCAACGCAGTTGACACGACTAATAGATAAGTATAACTTTTAAAAGCATATTAGGGGTATTTGCGTAGGGGTCGTATTGACCTTTCGGACTTGGCGCTTGTTGGAGGCACTCGAACAGAACGCACCTAGGAGCGACATTATACACTAAATTACATTCATTGCCATGGGGACGCCAAGACCTACAATTAACACCGCCGTGCCATCTAGTAACAGAAAGGAAAAGCTACTCGGAATACAATGACGTGCTGTTGCAGCTTCACATCTGCACCCCAGCGCCATCTGTTAAGGACCAGAAGAGAGAGCGGCTGGGTCAACTGCCCGCAGATCCCCACCGTGGAGGAATCTAACACATTCTATGGTCTTCCATGCTCTGACTTCACAGGGGCCCCGATAATTGTGTTAAAAATTACAACAATGTATATACTTCTAATTCAATCCTATTCTACTACTAACCCAGGCCCTGTGTTTTCTCTGGGGTCCTGTTAAGCCACTGTCGATACAAAAAGGCAATCAATAATTTTAAAAAACTAACTTTTGTGGGATATTATTCACCTTTGCTCATAAAAATGTTAAAGAAAAATATCATGCGACGTCCTAGTTAATTTACCGGATACAAACTGGTCAGATAAATAATTCACATCAGACGTAACATTTTGATGATGATAATAATAACAATAATAATAATAATAATAATAATAATAATAATAATAATAATAATAATAATAATAATAATAATAATAAGAAGAAGAAGAAGAAGAAGAAGAAGAACAACTAATTCCATCGTCTGCAAGGCTTGGCCTTAAGAACTGGCACATTCTACAATGCAAAAGGCTGTTCTTAGTACTGCACGCATCGTGAGGAAGTTTTTATTGATATAACCGACCGCTCGAGTTTGCAAGCGAAGCCGGCACCTAGGTTCGACAAAGGTCCCGGTGTCTGCTATAGGCACCTCGCTGAGCGAGAGACTTGAATAATAATTATAATTATAATAATAATAATAATAATAATAATAATAATAATAATAATAATAATAATAACAACAACAACTCATTGAAGTCTCGTGATACAATGCAAAAGTCGGCATAGAAAATAATTTAGTCCCTCATCACCATTGCTCACTGATGAGTATAGAAATTAAACTTGAACGAAAGAGTGAAAACTGGCATTGTAAGAATAGCAATAATCATTGCAAAGAAAACTATAGTTCCACATAGCTACGCAAGACACGCAGATTAACACTGACATTGATTTGCTGATGCTACTTTTCGTGAAATATGAAAAGTGCCAAAGTCATAATCAAATATCTAAAAAGGACGTATATGATTCAGATCAATAAAGATCAAACATTTTGGGTGGCTTAAAAGGGAACGAGTGTAGCCAGAATCGGAAGCAGTTCTAACAGCTGCCCAAAATCAGGAATTAAGAACACATTCGATTCCAAAACTTCCCAGGATGATAAACGATGTATTTGTCAGAAGTTGAATATTGAACATTTTATCTCAGCTGGTCAGTTTCTAGCAAATTCAGAATTCCCGAAAAGGCTCGATGATGTTGGTAGTTATCTCTAATGGCAGATCACGTTCTGCAAGAGCCAAGTATACGAGTTGTGATCAAAAATACGGTGAATAGTTTTAATACAAATTAATAATTTGAATTAATCTCCGAAGCACTGTTCTTGGCTAGCAATGCACTTGCCCCAACCTTGGAGCCATGACTGGAAGATTTCTTTCGGAAGGGCTTTCAGCTGCTGTGCCTTGGCCCTCTCAGCGGCAGGAATGGTGGTAAAACGTTTTCCTTTAGCATTCTGTTTATTTTTTGGAAAAGACACAAGTTGCACGGAGCTAAAGACGACAAGTAAGGCGAATGTGGACAGACAGGAACAAACAAAAAGCGTGAATCAAACCCGCGTTTGGGAGCAAAATCTTGCGAATCAAAGGCGACGTATGGCACGGCGCGTCGACGCAATGAACAAATAAGCTATTGGTTTATTTTTGTGGTCGATTCATTAGCAAATTATCGGTTAACATGCTTTGTATGGACCCGTACGAATGCTAAGCTGTTCGGACACGTGCAAGATTTGCCCCTTTTTGCATGCTACTCGAATCCTCTGTTTTTCAAATCAAAGGCTGTCCACACCGTTGCTCGTCGTCAACTGACTCATTTCCACTTTTAAATCGCTCTTATCACTTGTAAGCAGTCTTCAGAGTTACCATATTATCGCCATACATTGATTTTAACATTTATTGGCACTTTTTTGCAACTTGAAACAAAAGAATGTTAATGCGTTGTTCGAAATCCACGATGAGCGACACACATGGTAAACATGACCTCACTCTAGCGACTCCGGAAGCTGACAGACAAGTCAGCACTTACAGCGAAGTAGCTTATTAAATTCAAGAACAATGGAGGCATAACCATGTATTTATTTGTCCCATTTCCAGTATAGTTTTTTATAGAAAAACACGTAAGAGAAAATCAAAATTCATATCTCTTCTAAATTCTTGAAATTGATGCAGAAGTTAATTTGACGAGTATCGCTAAATTAATATTTTTCATGACTTATTTTCGGGTACGCCGTTAGTGTTTTCCTGTGTCAGTAATATTTTTAAAAAATATTTTATTTTTCTGCTCAATGCCGAAGAGCATGCACTCTTCCTTTGTTTCCCCGGCCGTTGAATGTAAATGCTGGGACGTCGTTTTTCCTTCGCTTTTGAGAGCCCAGGGGCAAGACATACCTAACTTGTATTTTATTTCGTTCACTAAATGTACTGTTCCATTTCTATCTACACATTTATGTATTACGTGGTTAGGCGGAGGAGCGGGCCTGATGGCCCCAGTCTCACCACATAAATAAAATTAAAATTATTATTATTATTGTCTGTTGCCTGTTGTTGATCGACAATATTAATATAAATAATAATAAATAATAATAATAACAATAATAACAATAATAACAATAATAACAATAATAACAATAATAATAATAATAATAATAATAATAATAATAATAATAATAATAATAATAATAATAATAATAATAATAATAATAATAATAATAATAATAATAATAATAATAATAATAATAATAATAATAATAATAATAATAATAATAATAATAATAATAATAATAATAATAATAATAATAATAATAATAATAATAATAATAATAATAATAATAATAATAATAATAATAATAATAATAATAATAATAGAACTCTGTAATCGTGGATACTTTGAGCATTGTCCGAAACGGTCTACAGTGAGATGATTAATGCCAAAAGCTCAGTGCTATTTGAGGAGAGGGAGGTACTCACTGCGACTCGCACGGGCAGGGCGAGGGCGCGCAGCTCCTGGCGCAGGGCGGCGGTGAGGGCGCGCAGGGCGGCCTTGGACGCGGCGTGCAGCGCCCACCCGGGCTGCCCCGCCGGCGGCGCCGCCCTGCGCACACACACACACACACACACACGTCACTTCGACTTCATTTGCGCTCATTGACTGTTTTAGTGAATCCGCGCACGCCATCTGCCAGAGTCATTGGTCCTGTAAATGTGGTGCATGTTCTTTGCTCGCGAGGAGGCGGTCATCAGTCCCTCGCTGTATGGCGAGATCCTACCGTCGGCTAGCGAGGTTTCCGACCGCTCTCCTGGCACGTGTTCTTGTGTAGTGCATGTGTGTAAGAGGAGAGAATAGGACAAGGAAGAACAAGGAAAGATCGCACGCGCGCGGTCCGTGGCCCGTTTGTTAGGGTACTGCTCCGGCATTCGCCTCTTGTTAATCGACAAAACCACGAAAAACTACCGATCAGAGCAGCCGCCCCCCAAACAGCGACTGAACTCGACCTCGCTGACAAGCTAGTTCCGAAAATCCTGCCATCGTCGGGGTTCGAACTAGAACCTCCAGGTCAAAGGGACTGCAGCCATGAGCCATCTCATTCGCCTCCATGCATCACTTTCATTCATCATGCATCAAGCCGAAAGAGTTAGCTCAGAGGTAGCATTGCCCTGGTCTCTGCAACCACTCTGCGGTCTCGATGACAAGAATTGGGGTTCATTAACATGAATATATGCACTCAGTATGAACTATAATTGTCATAAGAAATGTGATGTTGAAATGAATGCTAGGACATCAAATGTCACAGAATTTAGAAATTTTGTTGCCAGCATGGATGATGGTGGTTACTAGCTGACGTAATATGAAATACTGTAAATTTCTGAAATGGAAGTAGATGGCATATAGTATTGTAAATTCTCAAACATTGTTTTAATATCAGTTTTGAAATCATATAACAAGGTAGGGTTTTCAATAATTTTGTGTATTCTTATCTTTGTGACCGAATTAAAATTTTGAATATGCTTTACTGCATCTATTTATTTTACTGTATTTTGTTAATTTTCATTCCAATTGTTTTCCTTTTAGTGATATTTTATTTCCCAAATATGTAAATGTGGTAACTTTTCTATTATTTCATTTTCAATGAAACTTGAAAACTACAGACCAATTTCAATTGAGTTGCATAACCAAAATATTTGAAAGGCTGTTTAAGGTTACGCAAGGACCATAGCACTAATAAGTGGGGCCCCTATGATTATTTATTTATGAAAATTGAAACATCAGGTGAAAGATAAAAGATACTTTCATTGCAATTTTTTCAGACTCACTAACAACTCTGGAAGCCATTGAGAACAGATTCACTTCCAATTCAATTACCCAAAAAATTCAGGAGATTCTAGAAGAGCAAGAAATAAATGGAACCCAAATAGAAATAATATGAATCCCCTCGCACAGTAAAATTATTATCAAAGAGAAAGCAGATGCAGCCGCTAAACTGGCAACATCAATTTCCAGTGTCGACAACCAAAACCAAGCCATTTTCCAAGACTTTAAAAAGTTTGTAAAACACTCCTTCCTCAGTTATTGGAACTGTAACTAGAAATTGAACGTTTCCAAACTCCATTTAGTGAGATAATCCATTCTTGATCCAACTCTCCACAGAAAACATTTAAAGATGACAGAAGAGGTTGTAGTAACAAGCCTAAGGATAGGGCATTTCAATCTCAATTTCTTCTATCTATTTAAGAGATCAGATCCAGAAACTAGCCCAGAATGTGGTGTAGCAGTCCCCACCTCCCACCTTATTCTTGAATGTCCTGCAACTGATAACTGATACTTATAAAAATTGAGGGAAAAAATCATTAGACACTTCCACAGACAGGTGTGCCAAAATATTAAAATTCTTAGCAACAACAAAACTGTACAGCCTTATATAGCTGAATAATGCAGATTAAAACTTATATATTGTGAAAATGTGATTAACTATAACATTTTGTTTTTGTCATTATTGTAACTATTATATTTGTATATACAATTGTATAATGACAGGGGTCGCAGATGACAGTGACGTTATTTTATTATTTAATTAAATTAATTAAATTAACAACTAACAAATAATTGCAATTTAAATTAAATTTTTTATTTGACATCTTTGGATATAGTAATCCCAGAAGTAATTAACATTCTAAATCACAATTTTTAACTCTCTAATTACCGATCTATTGTTGTTGGGAGACCACACTAAATTTAAAATCAGAAAAATGTTTATGCCTTGATTTATGGTCATAACATCTTAGTTAAGCCTTTTGAAGCCTTTAACTATGTACAGAAGATACTTTCCATTAATCATTTCTTAATAATAAGATTCTCGGTTCTATAATTTAATAACTTCTAGGCTGTCCGGGTGACGCCGCGTCGTTGGCAGATAGGCCTATCTGCCAACGACGCAGTGTCACCCGGACAGCCTAGAAGTAATGGACTCGAGCCACGGAAGCCTACGTGTACATTTATAATTTAATGTTTTAAACAGAAATGTCAAGGTTATGTTATTTAAAAGAAATGGCAAGATCATATAAAAAGGATGAAAACAACCAGGTAATTAAAAAACAGGTGCTAAAGTATAGACCAAAGAGATGAAAGAGAAAGAGGTCGACCAAAGAAGAGATGGGAAGTCAAGAACACCTTGGCAATGACTAGGGGACAGCTGGAAGACCACTGGTCTATAGATAAACAGTTCATGATGATCACGGTGATGGTGATAATGTTTTAAACCATTTTTTATTCACTGTTACAAAAATTATCACATGAAATCTTAATTAGAAGATACTTAAAAGCAAAAGATAAATTAAATACGTTTTGAAGTAGCTATTAGTGTGATGACAACAACTGATATGCAAGCCAAGAAACGAAAATTCTAAGAAGTAGAATGAATTCATATAATATAACCAATAGGGGTGTGAGTACATCTTGCATCAATCAATTAAATAATAATAGAACAAGGAAGCATAACCCACGGAATACAACTGTAATCCATATACACAATATGCCAATCACTACATAGTATACACATCAAAACATGAAAAGTATTTACATGAAGACATTTTCATTAAAGTGGAAGTGAAATGAAATGAAGTAACTTTAGTTTGTGATATTAGATCATTGCACATTACATCACTTCAGCTGTAATTTATTAATGCATGTACTATTGTTGACTTCAGTATTATTTAGGATGGATATGAAAACTTAATTGTTACATCATGCTAGATTGCTCCTGGGTAAAATGATCTACGAGATGTGGCTCAGAAACAGGTTATAGATTACGGTCGTTTGACATGGAGCAAACTCATTAAATTATTGATAAAACGTGCTACACAAATGAGGAGAGAATTCATATTTCTTTACTGTGTCAAGTGAAGTTGTATTTTCTGAAGTTTGATAGTAATCCAATTTTAATCATTTGCATGTACTTTATCATAAAATTGAGCTATAAGTAATTTATTATTGGTTATGTCAATTTATAAGCCATGGATGAATGCAAACAGAACTTCTGAAAAACAGCATTTGATATTGAGCATGTTGCATATGTTTATCAAGTTAAATTTGAGAAATAAACAATGATCAGTACTTCTGCTCACTTGAGTTTCGAATCTTAGATAAAGACTTATTTGAATCAGATCATTTAATGAAAAATATATACATCCATGATTGTATTACTCAATGTACTTGCATACACTGTTGTATGTTAATCCCTGCAAAATTTTAAATGATTTGATTTAAAGATCTACATTAGTTTTACAGATATTATAACTTTTGGTTACATATTACATTACAATAATAAACCAAGGTTTACATATTTTTATAATATAAAAATCATGTTTCAAGAATACAGTGTTGCTTTTGTCATTGTTGTCTCACAGGTTAATTGGTCCAAAGTTATCAGTTAACGAATCAAATATAAACATGCATTAATGTTTAAAAATTCTCTCTATATTTTCATATTTCAATAGCAGCGTCAGCTATTATTTCTGGCCAAAAATTCATAAGTGGATATGGAGGCCTACAGAAATCTCCTCTAGAGACTTCAAAATGTCGCAATTAATATGAAACCTGGAATAATATACTCATAATGATTTAGCCAGCAGGTAAATTTTCTGATAGTTCATTAAATATTGGAAAATGGAGTTGATGGTGAAGGCAGAATCACAAATGCACACGTGAACACAGTGGAAACTGTAAATGATCTGATTAAAAATTGTTTTTCTAATTTTGAAATAAATCTCAAATCTTCTAATTGACTATGTGAATGTGAAGTTTTCGCTCCAACAAACAAGGATTTGGATCTTGTAAAGTAAACCTTCCATTGGAACCCTTGGTCTCTTGGACTCAGAAAGAAATAACTTTTTAATTTTTCAGGGTTTATTATTATTGTAAGCCCTTCAGATTTTCAGTAGCTTCGTTGTTTTTGGTATTAAACTGTTCCTTCAGTTATTGCATTTACTGGGAACTTATTCTGTGAGTTATTTAATTTTCCTGATTTTCTTGAGTCTAAAAAGCCTACTTTTGCTTTGAGGTAACTAATAGATACTTGATCTTTGAGTTTGGAATTCTAGTATAATTATGTTTATTACATCTGTTTAAGTCTAATGTAGTGATTAATAGTTTATCTAACACATAATATTAAAATAGGAAGCTGTAGCAAGATTATTAATTTTTTTTGGTTATCCTCGAGCTACAATGGATAAAAAAATAAGCGTTTAAAAAAGTTCTTAAATTATAGAACAAAAAAAGTTGAAAATAATAAAAATGATTGGATTATTCATGTATTCATTGTAAATGATTAGAAAATGCTACCACATAAATTGTAACGTGAAAATAGAGCGCTGGAGAACACTGGGTCTGAGAGACCCAGAGAAGCATCGGTGAAACATCTGAGAAGGGTAGCAATGGAGAGGTTCAAGATGTTGCCTAGTAAAATGGTGCATATGTTGCTTGAAGCGCCAAAGTGGTGCAATGGTTCATGACAAAATGAAGGAACTAAAATATAATATTGTAATGTAAAATATGAACTGAAAATAATATTGGAATGTAAAAATAGCAATCTGCATTACTACCTATAATTCCTATTAAACTTAATGATTTGCAATTTCAATTTAAGAGGCAACAGTTTTCATTAAAATCTTCATTGACAATAAATAAATGGCAAGTGCAAACTTTGAAGGAAGTAGAATTAATCTTGACGGGCAGAGTTTTGCACAGTTTGAGAGTCTCTAGTGGTAATAATTTATTTATTAGTGTTCCAGGAGGTCAAGCTGAGAACAAAGCTCTTAATATAGTTTATATTAAATATCATGCAACATGAATTACTTAATATATTCATTACTGAATGCTTTATTCTGTAACTCTATTTCTTAATATTAGAGTTTGTTTATACTTACTTTTTATTATAAAAAAAACATAGCACAGAAATCACATTTTTCATTAAACTAAAAGTATACAAACAAGAGTAGGTGACACATCATTAATTTATAAACTGACATCGAAACACACAAATATGTATAGTTAATGTTAATTGTAATTTAAAGTTCTGTATGAAATATAATAGTAGGATCTGAATTCAAACTTTCTTTTTCATATTCATCAACATTGGTCATAAGTTACTGTGACCATTGCCATTATGTAAATGAAAGCTAAAAAAATTAAATGAAGTAGGTCCTTTGATATCATAAATTTCTATGCTTGAGTTTGGCCAAAAATTATATATTATCATCTATGTGGTCTACAGACTTAATATTTGTGTTCCTGTAAATAGTGTCAATATTTATGATTGTCAGTAAATAGTGTCAGTAAATATTTTATGATTTATTTTACAGTCACATTTTTCTGTATTTATCCTTAGAGTTTACGTTATGGTCACATTTTGCCTTTAGAAGCCATCCATACATTCTTGATATTGGTATTACTAGCGAGCATTTATCTATCATTCCACACTAATTATGTGATATTTATGTTTTATGATAGGCTCCAAACATACCCCTACGGTGAACTCGAATACCCTTAGCCTGATCTATGTTACATTAATTACATGATATTCAAACATGATTAGTAGGAGTACTCATAAATTACGTAATGCAAATATGGATTATTTTCAATACCCCTCTCCCCTTCTAATGCAACCATAACATGCTCTTCAACCCCCCTAAATAATTACATAATACTTGCGACAGACCCACTCTTGTAAATGCAAGAAGTGAATATAAATTATAGCATAGTAAAAACAATTTGTATTTATTTTACTTGTGTTGAATATTAAAGTAATTTATGATAATTAAAGTACAAATTAGATGGTGTTGCTGACAGCACCTAATGATCAGACTGAGGTACATTGTGAGTGAGGGAAGAATGCTTTTGGGCAAGATATGATTGATCACAAACTGTGCACATGCTGTTGAGGCTGATGCAACAGCGAGAGTCTACAGCACAATTTAAATGGATTCTAGAATATTCTTCATATCAGTTTCGAACATTTCCTTCTTAATCTTAGAGAATTAATAAAAAATTTGGGGGAAAAAAAAATGTTGAAAAAATATTTTCATTTACAGTAACAATTTATAACTAATGACTTTAGTTTATTTACAATTTTAAAGAAATTAATTACTTAATATTTTAATGTTTTAGTAGAAGACTCAAAAAAAGGAATTAGCAAATATTGAAAAATAAGAAACAAAAAAATATTTAAATGTTACTTAACACTTCTAATACCCCCTTCGCCTATGTAATGCAGTGTAACACTGCATTGAACCCCCTCTTCCCTATTATAGTTTCGTAAATTTATGGACGACCCTTAACTGATTTTTAGCATGAAATGGCATATGAATATTTGTTCCCAAGCCCTTGAAAGATATTAACAAAATTCATACACGCTCAAATTCAGTAAAATAAGTGCATACATATTCTCAACTACAATCAGAACAATGAAGAATAATTAATAAACTGCAGTCAGGCAGAGAGCTGGCAGTCAGTGGTGTAGTAATTTCATTAAATATGGAAACTTATACATTGAAGTTCAAATGCAGAATCAAAAAACTTTCTTGCATGTTGAGAATACTTGCAGACGCATACATTGGGTCAATGAGACTATCTTGTGCAGTAATTCATCACCCACCAACACAATATATACAAATAAACTCAAATGTGCAAAATTTTTACAAGGGTTCAGCTAGTAATTTTCAAATATAAGCAGAATTGTAGGATGAATAATTTCCATATTTACAGATATTCTTGTCTGAGAAATGAAAGACACCAGGACCAAGTATGAGAAATTTCAGGGTATATTTTTTTAAGAAACAACAAGCAGGGTGAATTAGCGCCACACTTGGTTATCAGACGGTGCATCTTTCTCTGCCAGATTTCCTCCTCCTCCTCTTGATTGGAAATTTAACACATATGTGCCAATGGTTGCCTTATAATATGCAATAATTGTGCTTCATCTCACAGGACCTTAGCCATATAGGGGCCAAAATGTTTATAAAAAATTAATTAATTAATTAATTTTAATTGATTTGCAATAATTTTTATTACAAAATTAGATTAATTTATTCATTTACGTAAGTTTCATGAATTCAAATGTTATGCTTTAAATAAACATCATTCAAATAATATTGTTGTTGTTGTTGTTGATTACTTCAAGAAGAGGACAGGAGAAGGAAACATTTATAACATAATAATATTATTACTTTTGTTATGGACAGGCTACAATTTCTTTTGGGGCTGATGGAGGGCTATCGACTATGCAAGTCAAAATGGAGTTCATTGTCATTATCTATTGCAGTTAGTAGAATGTTTTAAGGACACTTTCTAAACATGTGCTGAGTGAAGATACATTTATGTCCAGGAGTAAACCAAGAGACATCTCAGCATTTGCTCAATGGATCAGGGAAAAACAAATGAGAAATTTGATTAAGCTGGAGGGGGGGGGGAGTCATTGCTCTGGAAGCTGAAGCACATTGCTTCCTACACTCATCTTTTAGAAATATTAACTAATGCATTACATAAGTATCATTAAAAAAAATTGAAACTATTAAAACTATTGAAAGTTCTGCATGGTCTCTAATTGTATACAGTTTTGTGGCACAAAAAAAAAAAAAAAAAAAAAAAAAACATGGTTACTTGGAAACTGATTTTAATTATTCAATGTCATCTGACAATGAGTTGTGGATACTCGTTTCCTACAATGGGTATGGTAATTATAAATATCTGTATTATATGAAAATAAGTTCCTACTCTTAAGTATCTCAGGTCTAACAATAACCACAGATTCGTAAACGAATAGGGAAGGCAATGTTAGGATTCAAAGATAAATGAAGATTGTTTTGCAGGAATCGTCATTTGTTTATTATTTATACTTTTTGAACAATTTAAAAGTGTGGTAACTATAGGATGTTCAGCGGAATATCACGCCATATCTCAGGCGACAATAAACAGTTGCAAAATGCACGAGTTGCGTGAAGGCTGAACGAATTTGAAAGCAATCTGAATGCATGTCCAAATGAACATAATTTGCTATTTAATTCATAAATGTGGGCATTGCTTTTGAGGCAAGACTGCAACGAGAGACCCAAAAATTCTGTTACCTTCCATCGGCCAGTTGCAAGTTGTTGAGCGGTGTGATCGGCGGTCGACCTTAACGGACCTCAACTTCGCAAAGCGCGCGCGAAACCGAGTTGAGGTCGGTCGGAATGAGGGGAAATTGGATAAAAGGAGGGAGGGGGAGGAGGAGGTAGGAAAGATACGAGTTCGGAGTTCTGTCTGTTGATGTATCTTATTACTGAATTTAGGCACACTCAGTTTATTTTCAGAAATACTAATCAGACAACATGAACAATGAAAACTTATCACAATTAATTTATTATGTTATGGACGATCGAAACGCAGAGACAGACAGACGGGCGGACAGACCAGTGGACAGACAGACGGAGGCAGCCAAATGGACAGGAGGACGGACGGACATAGCGATGACCAGGTGAACAGACAGGCGGGTTGATGGAAGGAATTCCAACATTTCTAAAGAAAACATAGGCGGGAATCGCCCGAGTGCATCCCGTAATCAATTTGCCTCCCAATTAATCCCGTTTCTCTTTTCGTTACCCTAGAAGGAAAAATATGGTATCGTTCAATCCATGTTTCGGAAGGAACATTTTAGTTGGTTCCATTCATCAGTAGAGCAAATGTGTGCTATCGCACCAGCACAGAGAAAATCTCGAACCCAGGTGAACAAGGCAGAATCGTCAGAATTGTGTATGTTAAGTCAGCAAGGTAAGAAGATGCTCGTGATAGGCGGTTTCATGTTTTGTTTCCACAACTTTTTAAGCGGTAGTTTTCAACGTTGGCAGTGCTTAAGATGACATGCAAATGCTTCATGAACACCGACAGAAGTGGACCATTTATAATCAATCATTATAATACCAAGCAGATAAGGTACACGTATAAAGCAATCCTCGAACAAAGGAAAACAAGAGGATGCGTTCGAGCTTTCTGGGGAGATAACTAAACGGCGTAGGGAGGTAGTCCGGGGGTTGCAGTCAGGCCCTTTTGGAAAAGGTTGGTAAACGGCTTAGGTCAAGTCCACTCTGGAATGCAATCGGGCTATGCCTTTTAGGGGAGATAGACAAACAGGTGAAGGAAGTTGACCACGGAATGCAGTCGGGCTATGCATTTGCGGTGGGGTGGGGGTAAAGGTGACTGAGGAAAGGTGACCGCGGGTTGCAGTGGGGAACTGTTCCTTTAGGGTTGACGGCGGAAGGTGCAGTCGACGTACATTGAATTATTGAATTGAATTATTGCCTTATTTTACGTGGCGAGACTCAGGCCATTAGGCCTGCTCTTCCGTCTGACCACGTAAATTTCGCTACGCTCCTTTCACCAACTAGCAGAGAAAGGAGGTATTTCTTAGGCGAGAAACAGGCGATTTGAATTTAGCTCAGAGGCTACGTCATTTAGGCTTGAGGATCTTTTACATGCAAGTAAATCTACTAACATGGGACAGCCGGCTTTACTTCCCCTCCGAAGGAAGGCGTACGAAGGATTTTTTTCACAATAGACTGTGTGGAGGAGGAGGGGGGGAGGGAGGCGGTACTCACCCCCCGATGTTGACGATGAGCCCCTCCCGCAGCGCCGCCCCTCGGGCGCGCATGCGCCGCACCACCTCGCGCGCGCACAGCGCCGCAGCCACAACGTTCACGTCCAGCACCCGCCGCCAGTCGCCCGCGCTGCCGTCTGCGCTCCCAACACACGCACGCGCGCACGCACACGGCTCAACTGGGGCCCTCAACAGCACGCACGGGCTCGCATTGGGCTTTATTCGCTTTCATTTTCGAAAAATTCAAACGAAAATGACACAGCGTCTCTTGTTTTATTCGTGGAATTAGTGGCGCTCGAAGAGCACATATTTTCCGGCATTATATCTATATTTGCAATTTTCGAAAATTCAGAAATCAGAAAAATGAGACCGCGAGCTTTGTTTTAACCGCGGAAAAAGTAATGCTAGAAGACCACATGCTTTTTACCATTACGTATAAATTTGCAATTTTCGAAGAATTCAAAAAATTCAAGGAAAAAGATAGCGTTCTTTGTTTTATTCGTGGAATTTGTGGTGCGAAAAGATTACATTATTTCAAGCATTATTTCTAAATTATCAATTTTTCAAAAATTCAGAGCATTCAACGACAATAATACCGTGTTACTTGTTTTATTAATGAAATTACTGGTGCTAGAAGTTAACATTTTCTCGCATTTTGTCTAAATCTGACATTTTCGAAAGATACAGATCATGCAACGGAAAAGAGACCCGCGCTATTCATTTAGGTGTCACTAGTTATATCTATGAAAAAAAATTGCTACTAGAACAAATACATTCTTGCATATTTCTAAATGTGAAATTTCGATAAATTCAGAAACTTAAATGAAAATGACACACGTGCCATTCATAAAGGCATCCCCTAATTTATCGAAGAACTAGTAAGGCTACTAAAGCACATACGTTTTTGGAATATTACTTATTTAGTAATTTTTTTAACACTCAAAGCGTTCAAAAAAACGTGTATTGTAATGAATTTCTTTATATATTTTCCGTTAAACTCTCATAATAACAACAATAAAAATTATTACCTTCGAAAAAACAGGCGAATGACGGCTTCGGCTAACACTGAGAGTTCACAATACCCCCCCCCATTACGTTAAAAATTGGGTAAAAATTTAATTTTAGAGTGCTGTTTTGAAAAATGGTTTAAAAGTAGAACAACTTACGAGAAATTGAATGAGGCAAACCACACTCCTGTAAAAAATAGTTTGGGAAATACATGCTCAGAAAGGCTTCGGCTAATTCTGAAAGTTCAAAATACATACCCATTACGCGACAAATTTTGGAAAAATTAAATATCGCCGTGCTGTTTTGAAAACTGGTATATAAGTAGAACAACTTACGAGAAATTGAATGGAGCAAACCACACTCCCGTCCAAAGACTACTTTGGGAAATACACGCGAATAAAGGCTTCGGCCAATTCTGAAAGTTCAAAATACCCCCCATTACGCGACAAATTTAGGAAAAATTTAATTTCGGCGTGCTGTTTTGAAAACTGGTATATAAGTAGAAGATGAGAGAAATTGAATGAAGGAAACTCCGCTTCGGTAAAAAATTAGTTTTGGAAATACATGCCAATAACGGCTTCGGCTAACTGTGCAAGTGCAAAGTACCCCCCATTTGGCGACAAATTGGGGAAAAATTTAATTGTGGTATGCTGTTTTGAAAACTGGTATATTAGAAGAACAAATTACCAGAAAAATTGTTCGATTACTGATTCTATGCGCTAAGGACATGAGTATCGTAAGTGTAGTGCATATTTTCGTCGGGAAGTGGCGATGATTTTTTCCAAGCAGGTATCTTCCACCAGCAGGGCAGCGCCGAGCCAGGGACAAGCACTAAGCACCGGTCCAGTCTCCCGACGTGTGTATTAGTGTAAGTGTGCGTAAGAGGTTGAGGATAGAATAAGGAAGAGGAAGGAAAGGACGCGGGCGGGCAGTTGTATGTTTGTTAGGGTACTGCTCCGGCACTCCCCTGACATGAAGTGAAAACTACCACCGATTAGAGAAGCCGACCGCTTGAATTCGCGTCCAGACAGCGGCTGAGTTGGAATTGGCTGCCTAGCTAGTCTGAAAATCTTGGCGCCATAGGGAGTGGAATTCTTGATCCGAGTCATGACAATGGCATAGCCACGTCAGGCGCTGGTGCGTTGTTTGACTCTCACCAAGGACGTCGGCCTCTCCGGCGACGCCAGCGCAGCACACGAGCAGGCTGGGTCCCCCCGGCAGCTCGCGCTCCGCCCACTCCACCGCCGCCAGCGCCTCCTGCTCCGCGTGCAGGGTCGCACTGCAGGGGGCGGAGGCGGCCCGCCCCGCCCGCGCCCACGCGCCCCAGCGCCAGGATCTGCGCAGCAGCCAAGCACTCATGCTCGGAGGGGAGCTTAGCCCCCAAGCACTCCGGACACACAAGCACGCAGCCCAGTGCTATTGTCAGATTTTCTTTAGAATGGGATGATTTGACAGCTAGTGCTGGCAACACAACTGACGATTCTGTGGTCGTTGTGTCCTTCAACTTATTAGACTCTCCTTCCGCCATTCGTTCGTTTGCAGTTGGCTAACTTGTAAATAGTTACGACGCTCCCTGGCTGTGATGTCCTCGTCCGACGAAAATATAGGGAGTCACCAGAAATAATTAAAATTAGGAAGTGCAGAGCTTTGTGCACTTCTGTAAAAATTCTTTCTTTTTATAAAAATTACATTGAATTTAGTTTTTATGTGATAAGTATCATGTTGTTTAAAACCGAGTCTTGAATGTGAGTGCGTACTCGTGACGGTGCACGTCTTTACTTCTGTGAAGTACACGTGATGTTCACTTGTTTGCGAACTGTCACTTTATCCCATTCTTAAGAAAATCGTTCTATAGCCTTCGGATGCACACAATGCTTTGGCACACAGCGCGAAGGCAGGGCTAGAACGCAGGCCTATGCCTCTCTAAACCCTACCACTCTAGCGCCCAAAGAACCCACTGCATC